>OX369263.1:2246200-2966284 GCA_947284805.1 Coleophora flavipennella | reverse complement strand
AGGTACTATTGTCCTCTGTCAGTGTCAGTTTTCTTGGCCATAGAAACTAGTCCTAGCCGAATTCGTAAATAATTTTCACTTTCTTCATTTGATTTTGGATTTGTAATGCTAGTGCCCAGGTGCATTACAAATCTTCTCTGAAGTTCTTGACAGCATTTGCAGTAGCCTCATTTTGAGGTGGAACACCCAGTTGCTGTAGGGCGTCTATAAAACTGCACCCAGTGCAAGTTGGGTTCTCACGTCCTCCGTTTTATTTTCTTGTTCTCCACATTGCTCACGTGCACTAGACGATTTTCTCGGGTTGGCATTTGAAATTCGCATCCCGAATTTAGGGTTGATGAGGGGTGTTTTTTGGAGGGGTTGGTTGGCCCTTTCAAACGACATCCCCCTCACCCCGCGGAGACGCGTAGTTTTTTTATGCGTATTTAAAGTTACGTGTAACGGAGCGTCATTTTATGTTATTTATTGTTATTTTCCACCTCAAATTGGATTGCTAGTGGGTGAGGTGGGAGGGGGGACTGAAGTGGACCCCCCCTAGGAAGGGGGGTGCGCGGAGGCTCACCCATTTTGAGAAAAAAAATATTGAAGTTTTGTGGTTATGTAGGAGCAAAGATGACCTACTGTCTTTGGTTAGGAAAGAAGAAATATATGAAAGGGATAGAATTTGATCCCAAAGATTTATAATAAGGGGTCCGCTCCCCTACAAATGATTCGGTCGTTCCCAAATAAAAATTTAAATTTCAACCTGAGATCCATTAAAATCCATTTTTAAAATCCATTCATCACTCTATCGATCTTTTTGCACTTTTATGTCCACTTTGCTCCATGATCCAGGATTTTTGCCACAGTAGATTTTCCAGAACTAACGCCTGTCTGAAAATCCATTCTACCTAGTGACATTACAATAACACTAAGCGAAGTGAATAACATTAAATAAATGAGCGAGCAAAGCGAGCGATGTTAGGTTCGGTCAGGTTTGATTGATTAAACAGTCAAAGAGAATCAATGGCTCCCCCCCTCTGGGCAGCAGAATGCTTCGCAGAAGAAATCGGCAGTTTTATTCGGATGGTGTCATCCATCATTGCACCGCTCGAGTTGTGTGTGTAAGGGAAGTAGCATATTATATGACCTGATGGAGCGTTGTAAACTAAATGTCCGATTTTTCCAATTAATAGTAGCGATTTTCTGACCAAAGAGTACCTTATAAGACAAATTTAAAAATTCATTTTCTCAAAAAGTGGGGGGCTCCGCGGGGGGGGGGGAGAGTGGCACCAAGGGATACCCCTCCCCCTCCCTCTCCCCCTGCCCCCCCAAAACTCCCTTTATAAAGATGCGAATTTCAAATGCAACCCCATTTTCTCCAAAAATCCTAGCAGAAACTAATGCAAAAACAACAAAATAAAACTACGAATGCGTTCACCACAAATCCCGCCAAAAAACTCTTTATAGGTTATATCTAGTCAGTGCTGACAATGACAGTTTTTGAGCGGTCGTGTTGGGTTGGTAAAAAAGCCGTGTTTATGGATTTTTTATTTAACTTATTACCCGACTAGGAAAAACAGGATGGTTATGTTTTTGAGAGTCTATGTATGTATGTAATGTATGTATGGATGTTCATCTGTTCCCTCGTATTTCCTAAACCACCTATCCAATCTTGACAAATGTGGTGTCCTTTGATTTGTGTCATCGCTCCGCGTGTCATAGGATATCATCATTGCAGCTCATATACGTCCCCACCGAGGGGCTCGAGCCTACCCTGAATCAGGGCGACTAGGCCTTAGTCGACCACGCGGGCCCAGTGCGGGTTGGTCGACTTCACACACAACCTTCGAGTTTCTTCGCAGGCGTGTGCAGGTTTCCTCACGATGTTTTCCTTCGCAGTTAAAGCAATCGGTAAGTATGTACGTAAGTTTTTGAAAAACTCATTGGTACATTGGCCGTCCAGATTTGAACCCGGTACCTCTGGTTAGATGGACCGAGTCGTTACCGGTTGAGCAACCGACGCTTTTTTTTTGTCATAGGATATACAGCATATAAAAAAATCAACATGGCGGATTTAATAGAACTAAAAAAAATTTTTTTTAAAAGGTTTTGACAAGCACATATCATATACAGGGTGTAAATTTGCATTCTTGCAATATTTATGGAGGCGGTAGTTTACCATTATACAAATCACTTCAGCTTATGTAGAAAGTCTGATAGTTGAAGCACAGTAAATTGTTTTGAAGTTCACGTAAGAATAAACCATTTTTGTATAGGTTCCCAATGGAAGATGTTACACATCAAAAAACAATCGAAACTATAAAAAAAGTGACGATTTTATTAATGATTTGTATTCAGTATCAGCTATATACAGGGTGTTTTTTTAATACCGAGCAAGCCTTAAGGGGGTGAATCCTGACATGATTAAACACATTTCACAAAAAAAAGTGTACCTTAACTTTTTATAACAAAATCTTTCATTTTCAAAAATAATGCACGACTTGAAAAGTTGAATGCACCGTCCGTTCCACGTGACGCACGCGACGTTGCCATGCCGCCGCAAATAAGGGAAACTCCCGCGCGGGCGCTCCCGCGGCCCGCCCGGCGTCCCACTCGGCCCCACCGACCGACAATCGACAGTAACGTCCTGCTCGCGCTTGGTGCAGGTTGTGTTTGTGCTTTCGTAATACGCCCGGCGCGCTACGCGAAAATGCCACGTCGCAGTTTATTTTCGAATGCGGATTTCTTGGACTTGGTTTGTTTGTACCCCGAGTGTAATGGTAACGTGCCAATGACTCGAAGATGCGCCGATATCCAAACCGCCGTGTACCAACAAGAGCCAGAATCTCTCTCACTGTACAGAATCTACGAGATCACGGACAATTCGAGACACCTCGACATGCCAGAGGTCAAGGCCAGCCCGGAATTTCAGTACATCTCGAAGAAAGAATTCTTGAATACTTTCAAAACGAGCAAACACTTTGAACATTTAATGCGACTGACGTAAGTGAACATTTTTTTTTAAATCATTGTACATCTTAAATTCGTTTAATCATTTGTAAATAAGTTTCGGGAAGCTTCGCAATATCTTCACGTCCCAAATACCGCAGTGTCTCAAGACTAAGGTCTTTGACCAGTGTGTGTTGCCAGTGATGACTTACGGAACTGAGACATGGTCGCTTACTATGGGCCTCATAAGAAGGCTCAAGGTAACCCAAAGGGCAATGGAGCGTGCTATGCTCGGAGTTTTTCTGCGTGATCGAATCAGAAACGAGGAGATCCGCAGGAGAACTAAAGTAACCGACATAGCTCACAGAATCGCTAAACTGAAGTGGCAGTGGGCAGGGCACATAGCTCGTAGAACAGATGGCCGATGGGGCAGTAAAGTTCTCAAGTGGCGACCGCGCACCGGAAAACGTAGCGTAGGCAGGCCTCCCACGCGGTGGACCGATGACCTGGTGAAGGTCGCGGGAAGCCGATGGATGCGGGCAGCGCAGGACCGGTCGTCGTGGAAATCCTTGGGGGAGGCCTTTGTCCAGCAGTGGACGATTTGTGGCTGATATGATGATGATGATGAAATAAGTTGATTCAGATTTTTAAGTAAAACACCTAATTTATACGTAACAAAAAAATTACCTTCCTAATTTTTAGGGTTCCGTACTTTAAAAGAAAAAAAGGATCCTTTTTTAAATCACTTTGTTGTCCGTCTGTATGTCTGCCCTTTTTGTCAGGAACGCGTGGAGGTGTCAAATTGAAATGAATCAAATCTGTAATCCCTTGAAGCTGTGAAAAAATCAAACTTCTAAGTGAACGTTATTTTAAAATAGCCGTTTTGACGTTCACAAGGGAATAAATTTCCTGGTGACCTAGAATCATGAAATTTGGCAAGTACACGTGAAGACAAAAATAAAATAAAACGTAAATTTGAAGTTATTCACAAAAAAAATCTAAGTAGGAAGGTTAGGAACTCTTCATGTGAAACTCTGGCTCGCGCTTCGTTTTTTTATTGTGTTGTTGCCAGTCAGCTTAATTAAGTATTTTGACGGTCCTAAGCCCGTAAATTACGAAGGGAAAACTGACTCAATCTCTGTGACCAAATCTATCGAAATGACGCAGAATGTATTTTGTTTTTTATTTTATTAAAAAACACTTATTTACTGAAATCCAAAGTTATTCACGATCGTGACGAGGTAAGTAGGTAGAAATCATGCGACGTTGCCGTCTTGTTGCAAGATCCGAACGTCACGCGCAAGTTTACTGACCCCAGCCAGCTGTACGACGGTAGCTTTGCGATGTGGACTTTTTTAGACAAACTTAACTAATGATTGTGGGAAAACTAGTAAAGATTTTTATTTGAAAAAAAATTCTTATTTTTTTTCTCGTGTCTACATAACACCCCCTTAAGGCTTGCTCGGTATTAAAAAAACACCCTATATATATATATATATACCTCCGTGAATATTGCAAGAATGAAAAATTTACACCCTGTATATATACATATATATATATACACATTACATATGCAAATATTTTTAATTTCTTAGCAAAATGTGGTCTCACAAGCGATATTATGTATGAGTCATCTCAATGTACGCGCGCTACAATCAAGCGACACGACACGCGGCCGCGGGTAGCAAGGTGAGGTGGCGTTATTCTCTGAACACAAAAATATGGAAATAAAATGAAAGTTAATAAAATTAAAACATGACTACGGAAAAGTATAAAAACAAGAGTTTCCCGCCTGAAATCAGACCCTTTAATTTTTCCTTCATCTGGGGTAATAGCCGTAGTCGCAAGCCCTATCGTAATCAAAAATTATGGTTTGCAACCGCGGCTATTACCCCAGATGAAGGAAAAAATAAAGGCTATGATTTCAGGCGGAAATCTCATGTTTTTATACTTTTCCGTACTCGCAGGCCTCCGTCACTCCATGTACTTGCGCGCTATAATTACCTACCGCCCGGCCCAGCGTTCTCGGGCCGTTTGCGGACCCAATTCAGTGCGGTTTTCACAAACGAAGCGCACGCACGTAGTTAAATTTAAATCGTTTCGTTCGTTCGTACGCGTACCTACGATGCCGTCTGGTGCCTTATGTGCTGTAGATGGGTGCAAATCAAGCAAAAGAAGAGATAAACACCTAACATTTTTCCATTGACTCAATGAAGAAAGGTAAGTGATAAACTATTACTATTTTTTGTCGTTTTAAAATTATTTTGTAAACTAAGCATTAGCTAGTATACTCTTTATTACACTGTGGCATTAGCTTGCCTTTCAAACACAGATTTAAATTTTTTTGTTACATAGAAACGTCATACTTATCTTAAACACTATTTTAACAACGTTTAAAAAGCTATTTTTATTAAAATAAAATTGTGATAATATGTGAGTCGCAGGCGCGGCGACCTGTCTCAACTTGTCGTGCTGTTAGCGCACACAAACACTTGTGACATAACTTTTTAGTAATCTGTGCTTGTGATTCGGTTTTATGCGATTTATAACCGAGAATTTAGAAAGGGTAAGAAATTAATAAAAAATTATATCAAAATAAAACACATGTAACTCTTAAAGATTTTTTTCATTTTACTTACACACTGACCTCTAAAATTATGTGTTATCTAGATGTATTACACAATCAGCACCTTTTTAAAAAATATATTATAAAAATATATTAAAAAATTAATAATTAATTTATATTAATTATTATTTATTAAATATATTTTACTAGCTGTTGCCCGCGGCTTCGCCCGTGTAGGGGTATGAAAAATAGATAAGAACCTATTCTCAGACCTACCCGATATGCACACAAAATTTCATAAAAATCGGTCGAGCCGTTTCGGAGAAGTATGGTTACTAACACTGTGACACGAGAATTATATATATATATATTAGCTGTCCCGGCGAACTACGTACCGCCTTACATTACACTACACTACCCTACCCTACACTACCCTACCCTACCCTACACTACCCTACCCTACACTACACTACACTACCCTACCCTACCCTACCCTACATAAGAACCTTCTCCTGACAATAACGAACTCGACAAAAAAAGAATTAGCCAAATCGGTCCAGCCGTTCTCGAGTTATGCGCTTACCAACACATTTTGCGATTCATTTTTATATATTAGATATATAGATAGATAGATTGATAAATGATACAATTTTAAACTACCACCTATAAGTCAAAACATATTCACAGTTCTCAATAACATAGACACAAAAAGTTATGTTAATTTAATTTTATCGAAGAGGCAGCCCTGCGATTGCTGTGGGATCGCGTGGTGTGAAGCAAGCTGACGCGATGGAGTAGGCTATTATAGCAGTAGGTATTGGAAATTTACTACTGAGTGAAGTATCTGTTACGTAGTAACTAATTAGTAATCTGTGGTACTCGTGTCTGTCTGTCTGTATGTCGTTTTATTATTTTTCATGTTATGGGTTTAATTTCAAGTTGTTTATTCTGAAAATCCGGTTTTACACAAAAAAAGTTCACATGCCTAGAAGATTCCATCCGAGCAAAGCTCGTTCGCCCAGGTACTTTTTGAATAAAGTACTAAATAATCCTGAAGTATAACAAAAATAACAAAAACGGGCAAAGTGTGAGTTGTACTCGCACTAAGTGGTCCAAACTCAATAAAAAAAAGTATATTTCAGTCGCTAGCGTTGATCTCTTTCGTTTGTAATGTGAATAAGTATCATTGTCATAGGTGTGTGGAGAGGTGTAGTAGTACGGAACCCTCAGAGCGCGAGTCCTACTCGTACTTGACCGGCTTTTGTTTGCGCTACGGTGCTAGTGGAACACAATTTACCGTTTTGATTAATTCGGTCATTTGAGTGAAAATATCTCAAATACATTTGAATACGTTACCCCCCCCCCCATGGACGCAATAAAATGATGGCATATTTTTGGCATTTTCTGGAGTATTGTTTGGTAGGTTTTGGCAGATTTTTTTGCCAGCGTCGTGTAGATTTATCATTTTTAAGTTGGTCACACTGTTGTATACGAAGCAATACGGAGTTTTTTGGCGGGATTTGTGGCGGACGCATTTGTAGTTTTATTTTGTTGTTTTTTCATTGTTTTCTGCTGGGATTTTGTTCAAGAAGTGGTGCATTTTGGAGAAAATCGTCTAGTGCACGTGAGCAATGTGGAGAACAAGAAAATAAAACGAAGGAGGACGTGAGAACCCAACTTGCTCTGGGTGCAGTTTTATAGACGCCCAACAGCAACTGGGTGTTCCACCTCAGAATGCAGCTGCTGCCAGAGATTTGTTACCATAGATGGGTTATGCACTAACAAACAACATTTGAAAATCGAAGCCATTTACACACACAATGTTATAGGTAGTTCCCTTCTATTGCACTGAATGTTACTAAGAAAAGAGATGCCAATTGGCATCTTTTTTTTGCTTCACTTTTTAGACGCATGTAATCTATCTACCTCCCCTTATATATAGCATATCTCTGGCTGCTGCAAATGCTGTCAAGAACTTCAGAGAAGATTTGTAATGCACCGGCACTAGCATTACAAATCCAAAAACAAATGAAGAAAGTGAAAATTATTTATGAATCCGGCTGAAGGACTAGTTTCCATGGCCAAGAAAAATTCACAACAACAACGAAGCAATACGGGGTTTTTTTTTGTTTTTTTTTGGCGGGATTTGTGGTGGACGCATTCGTAGTTTTATTTTATTGTATTTGCATTGTTTTCTGCTAGAACTTACTTCAAACAGAAAAAAATTTGGGAGAAAATCGTCTGGTGCACGTGAGCAATGTGAAGAACAAGAAAATAAAATTAAAAAGGACGTGAAAAACGATTTTTGCACTGGGTGCAGTTTTATAGACGCCCTACTGCAACCGGGTGTTCTACCTCAGAATTCGGCTGTTGCAAATGCTGTCAAGAACTTCAGAGAGATTTGTAATGCACCGGCAGTAGCACTACAAATCCAAAAACAAATGAAGAAAGTGAAAATGATTTACGAATTCGGCTGAAGGACTCGTTTCCATGGCCAAGAAAAATTCACAACAACAAACAACAAAGCAACACGGGAGTTTTTTTGGCGGGATTTGTGGTAAACGCATTCGTAGTTTTATTTTATTGTATTTGCATTGTTTTCTGCTAGAACTTACTTCAAAAAGTGCTGCGTTTTGGAGACAATCGTCTAGTGCACGTGAGCAATGTGAAGAACAAGAAAATAAAATGAAAAAAGGACGTGAAAACCCAATTTGCACTGGGTGCAGTTTTATAGACGCCCTACTGCAACCGGGTGTTCTACCTCATAATTAGGCTGCTGCAAATGCTGTCAAGAACTTTAGAGAGATTTGTAATGCACCGGCACTAGCATTACAAATCCAAAAACAAATGAAGAAAGAGAAAATGATTTACGAATTCGACTGAAGGACTCGTTTCCGTGGCCAAGAAAAATTCACAACAACAAACAACGAAGCATCGAAGCAATACGAAGAATGTGTAATATTGATAGTGTATTTATCAGCGAAGTATCATTTACGTGTTTCTTGTGTAGGATAATGAAATAAAAGTGTGTATACTGTGTTTCGAGTTCCCACAAGAAGTCCGTGCAAGCTTTAGCAAAAGTGCTATCATTTTGCTAGAGTATGTAGGTTAGGTAGTTTATAGACAATGATATGATGTGAACGTGCAGAAATAGTGACCTTGATGACTGAAAAGAAGAAAAATACTACATAATCTGAAAAATATACTAAAAATTACTGAAGACGTGAATTCTACAAAATAATACTGCTGAAAAACATATACTGAAGACTAGGCGGTATGGCCAATGAGCCTTAGCCTGCCCTAAAAGGGCGAAGAAACAAAAAAAAAAAAAAAAGCAATACGAAGACCAACGAAGACACGAGGTTACCATCAAAGAGAATTTAATACCTACGGGTTACCATATGTACGCAGATTATGTATATAAAATATTTGCAAGGTCCACCAAGTAACACTGAGCATAAAATCACCTACGGTTTTAAATGTCAATAGAAATCACTACTGAGAATGGTAGTATTGGTAGTATTGCATAGGTGCTCGTGCCTATCCGTCTATTACTGTATTGCGCAGTTTTGTATCTTAGAACGTTTCTTTATTAATTTTATTATAAACCACTGCAACTTCTGAACAATAACCCACTATTAGGAAGAATGGATTCCAAGTATTCTTCTTTTGGTATCGAAAAATCAAACAATCTGAAGAGAATAGTTTCACTAAATAATCTAAAAAATCTTAGCGTGAAGAGATTAAAAGTTTCTAAAGAAAAGTGTTCAGTTTCTGAAGTAATTGAAAACGAGGCGATTTCTAAAGATAATGTTAAGAAGCCTCCAGTATTATGTGAAGACCTTCATAAAACCAGGAAACAATTGCCAGTAAACACAGTTAGAGCAAGGTTTGTAGTACAGCTTGTTAGATTATGATTTGATAGAATCTAATTTCATTGGCAGGTCTCTGAACTGAGCTCATGGGCGTCAACTTAATTTCAATGTTATTTGTAATGGGGAAAAATATATGTGATTTAATGAGCAGCGCAGTAAGATGAGTTAAAACTCGGGAACTTGATCCCTAGTTCCAGCTACGGGCCATGTTGCAAGCAATTCTAAGCTCCCATCAGTCTTAGAGCCATTATCTTATTTGACATTGATGCTCGCCAAATGGTTACTTATTAAGTCTTAAATTAACTCTTTTCACTCTACATTGGCTGAAACACACTCATTGATGTGGAAAGCCAGTACAAAAAAGTTGTGGTTCATAGAATTTAGTATCTAAGTAAACTTCCTTGTTCACTTGTCAAGTTTTTATTGTTATGAACATGTGTACTTCTGGTGCCATGCTCTTCATTGCATATTGGTGACCATTGTCTGATACTCCTTTCTTTGCTCACCAATCTGTCAAAGTCCGACTGTACGCACCTACTGTACTGTACTGTCATGTACCTACTGTTTACTCCCTCTAGCTAGTTCTCCATTCATGTTTTTCTCCTTCTGCCCTTATTTGTTAAATTTTCCCCTGAATTCTGTAATTAATAACTTAGTTACTGTGAATCTTAATTTTTGACAAGTTTTTTAAAACTAGATGAGGCTCTCCTAGCCCCTAGCGTTACCAGGCTTACCACTCTGTGGACTGATCACTTGGTAAGGGTTGCAGGAAGCCGCTCTATGTGGGTAGCACAGGATCAGTCATTGTGGAAAGCATTAGGGATGTCCTTTGTCCTGCAGTGGATGTCTTTTTGCTGATATGATTATGATGATGAGATGAGGATCTGACCTAATAACAAAAATTTAAAAACTTGCAGATTATTAGAGGAAATAAAATTGAATGACACAATGATACTAATTGGGGAGACGGGCAGCGGGAAGACAACCCAAATACCGCAACTGATCCACGAGCAGCGTCTGGAGGGCGCGGGCACCATCGCCGTTACGCAGCCGCGCCGCGTCGCCGCCGTCACTATTGCGCTACGCGTTGCCGCCGAAATGACCACCAAGATTGGACAGACTGTGGGGTAAATAGTGCAAATGTTTTATTCGACCTTTACATCATATCAGCTTAAAGAAATCCACTGCTGAACAAAGGCCTCCCCCAATGACATGACTGGTTCTGCGCTCTTCCCGTGACTACCTTATAGCATACTTATCTTTGTGATTTAATTTTAATCAGTAGTGTAAAGCTCGGCTATAGCATTATCTTATCATGTACAGCGTGCACACATGAAACAAGAAACCACAAGCAAAATGAAACATGTCTCATGTCTATTGCACATATTCTTTGAAGCGACAAGGTTGCAGGTCGAATGTTATAACTAGTGTAAGTTAAAAAGTAAAACCTTATCTAAGATACCTCCATGTACTGTAATGTCCCCTTTCTGTATTCACCCAAAAGTGGTTCTCAAAACTCTTTACAGTCTAGATGTGAATAAAGCCAGCGGTCCTGACGGTATTCCAGCCATAGTTCTAAGAACTGCTCCTGAGTTGTGTCCTGTTCTGACATGCCTGTACCACCTCTCTCTCAAAACAGGTAGTCTTTGAAGCTTGCCAACGTACAGCCTGGGCCTAAAAAAGATGGCTTGCATGTATGGGGTGAAGCCATATAGAAGCACGGTGAAGCTCTTGCCGTGTCTCTCAATATCTCCAAGGCATTTGATAGGGTCTGGCATGCTAGCCTCATTGGTAAGCTTCCTAGCTACGGAATACCTACTGATTTGTGCAACTGGATATGTGTCTTCCTGAGGGAATGGTTCATTCGAGAGGTTGTTGATGGCTGCTTGTCTGACCTTTTGGTTATTGATGCCGGGGTACCTCAGGGCTCAGTTCACTCCGCAATTTTGTTTCTGCAGCATTTTAATGATCTGCTGATACCTGGTATATTTGGGTATGCAGACAACAGCATGGTTGTGCAGAGGTACTTGTCTAGTGCTCGAGCTAGGGGTCCGGATATACTATCCCTGAGAGAGGCCATGATTGAGCGATGAACCTAACACTCAAGGCAGTCTCTGATTAGGGTGATGAAATCTCGTTAGGTTTAATGCCTTTAAAACGCAGGCATGTCTATTCACTGTGACTATTCACTGTCCTTTTACCCCAACTCCTACTTTTCGAGATGAATCTATCCAGATCTCCGACAATCTTGAGCTCCTTGGCGTAAATTTAACATCCGATCATATCGGGGAGATACATTGAATACAAGGCAAAAACGGCTGTCAAAAAGTTGGTATCCTCTTGAAGGTGAGACTTTACTTCACACCAGAGCAGCTTCTAATGTTATACCAAGCTCAAGTTCGGTCATGGATGGAGTACTGATCTCACTTATGGGACGGATCGGCTCGTTATCAGCTTTATGCCTTGGATTCTGTCAACCAATGCACTAGGAGATTCATTAGCAACAAGGAACTTGTTTTTTTTTTTTTTTTTTTAATTAAAAATTTGAGTGCGTTTGTCTGCAACTCATCTGATGGTAAGTGATGATGCAGTCGAGGATGGTACACGCAAACTCAAATAATGCCTATTCACTCTTGCCTTGAAGATCCCCAAATTATAGGAATCGGGAAACACTGACGCAGGCAAGGAGTTCCACTCCTGCGCTGTACGCATAATAAATGAAGAAGCGTAACGATTCGTGCGAAAAGGTGGAACAGCAACAACAAAGGGGTGCAACCCCTCCCTGCGTCTCGTTGACCGACGGTGGAATGGAGCAGGGGGAATGAGGTCGTGAAGTTCTTGCGCGCACTCTCCGAAATGAATTCGATAGAATACCGATAGACAGGCGACTTTGCGGCGATGCTCAAGGCTTTGGAGCTTGTCATTGACTAGCTCATCGTCGCCAATGAGTCTCCGTGCGCGTCGGTCGATGGCGTCCAAGGTATCCAGCTGATAGCGGGCTGATCCATCCCATAAGTGTGAACAGTACTCCATACATGAGCGGACCTGTGCTTGATACAAGTTAAGCAGCTGTCCAGGTGTGAAGTACCATCTCACCTTAGAGAGAATGCCCAGCTTCATTGCAGCAACTTTTGCCTTGGACTCAATGTAACGACCGAAGTTAAGATTGGGTGTTAAATCCACGCCGAGGAGTTCCAGGTGGTCAGATATCTGAATCGGTTCATTCCGGAGAGTTGGAGTCAAGGTGAATGGACTCCTTTTGGCGGAAAAAAGACACGCCTGTGTTTTAGAGGCATTAAACCTTACGAGGTTGGAATCACCCCATTCAGACACTGCCTGAAGTGATAGGTTAATGCGCTCTATCATGGCCTCTCTCAGAAACAGCGTATCAGCGCTGTTAGCTCGTGCACTGGACAGGTATCTTTCTACAACCGTGCTATCGTCTGTATAACCAATTATACCGGGTTTCAGCAGATCGTTTATGTGAAGCAGAAATAGTGTTGCGGAAAGAACAGATCCCTGAGGTACCCCGGCATCAATCGCCAATAGGTCTGAGGAACAGCCATCAACGACCACTCGAATAGACCGTTCCCTCAGGAAATCAGCTACCCAGTTACACAATCCCAAATAAAGACCATAAGAAGGAAGCTTGCCAATAAGGCTAGCGTGCCAGACCCTATCAAAAGCCTTCGAGATGTCGAGTGACACAGCGAGAGCTTCGCCATGCTTCTCGATGGCCTCGCCCCATATATGCGTAGCATACACTAGAAGATCTCCAGTAGATCGACCTCGGCGAAATCCGTATTGTCGATCGCTAAGGAGGTCATTGTCTTCTAGGTATGCCAGAATGCGGGTGTTCAATACACGCTCCATAATCTTACAGATTACGGAGGTGATTGCTATAGGGCGGTAGTTTGCGGGATCGGCACGACTGCCTTTTTTGGGCACAGGCTGCACGTTGGCCAGCTTCCAGGACTTTGGGACTATACCCGTTTCAAGAGAGAGGCGGTACAGACGTGTCAGAACAGGAGACAACTCAGGAGCGCAGTTCTTTAGCACTATAGCTGGTATACCGTCAGGTCCACTGGCTTTGTTCACGTCAAGATTGCGAAGTGTTTTGAGTACCTCCTTTTGCTTGATACGAATAGGGGGCATTGTAGTATCGCAAGGAGATAACTGGGGTGGTATTCTATTCGCTGTATCGAGACGTGAATTTTCGGCAAACATAGAGGCAAACAAATTAGCCTTCTCAGTTGCCGTGTGAGCCAATGATCCATCAGGTTTCAGCAGTGGAGGCAAAGACGAGCGGCAAAAGTTCGCCTCGACCGATTTAGCCAAGGACCAAAACGCCTTACTCCCAGAAGGGTAGTAGGCAAGTTTTGATCCGATACGGCTTATATGGTCGAGGCGTGCCCTACGCAGCGTCTTTTTGTAGGACTTGGCGGCTTTATTAAAGGCTTTCTTTTTAACTCGCGTGTCCGGAGCTTTACGATTTCGAGCATCTGCCCAAGCCTGGTAAGCTGAATGCTTTAGTGCTTCGGCCACTGAGCAATCAGCATTAAACCACGGGCGAGCTTTGCTCTCGAGAGGAATGTCAGAAAACGGGATATAATATTCCATCGCCTGACATATGACCCTCGAGATTTCTGTCGCACAGCTCGACGGATCACTAGAAGAAAAGCACATTCGCCGCCAAGGATAAGATGCTAAGAAGTGGCGCATCTCATCCCAATCTGCTGACTTGTACTGCCATACCCGTCTAGAACCCCTAGGGCTGGGATCAGGTGGTGAACAAGACAGTACAGACTTCACCAGACAATGATCGGACGTACCCAAAGGTGACGATACTGACACGTTATATCGGTCTGGTTCTGTTGTCAGCAGAAGGTCCAAACAATTTTCCGTTTCGCCTTCAACGTCCGGCACACGCGTCGCCTGGTCTACCAGCTGGGTAAGATTTAGCGACAAAGCGAGTTTGAGCGCTTCTCTCCCAGCATGGTCGGTCTTCTGGTATGGGAACAGCCACTCCTTATGGTGAGCATTGAAGTCCCCCAGAAGGACCAGTTGTGCTGACGGGTACCTTAGTTGAGCCTCATCGGCGGCCTCACACAGATGTTCAATTAACCTGGTTGTCTCCTGATCTCCGCTGTGCGATCGGTATACACAAGCGTAGACTATTTTGTCTTCGCCGGTGTCGACCAACACCCAGAGCGTCGAAAATGAGGAGTTTTCAAGGTTACGGAGACGCCGGCAGCAGATGTTGTCGCTGACATAGACACAGACACCGGCGCGCGCTTTGAAATTGTGCTCCAGGGTGTACCCTGGGTACTGCAAGTAAGTCGCGTCTGCCGGGCGTCTGATTTGCGTCTCCGTAAGAAAGAGTAGCTGCGGCTTGTCGGTCTCTAGATGGTAGTGGACCGCATCGAGATTTGAGTGCAACCCTCTGATGTTGTCGAGGTGCACTTTTAATGGGAGGAAGTGCCGCCGCTGTAAAACTCTATTTCTTTTCTTGACTTTTTTCATGGTTGTTTAAAGATGTGAATAGGCAAGGAAGGCGGAAGTTGTACGAGGCGCCGGTCAGAAACTAGTGGTGAACACAGAATCGCTGCACTGAAGGATTGACTAGTCTGGAGACTGCGGGGACGCCCGAACCCCCCCGGAGATGGCCATCGGGTCCTCCCGTCCAATCGCCAATTGGCACGATGGAGCATTCCGGGATTTTTCGTGAGGTGGCGGGGCAGCCTTTCATAGGTGGCTAGCCCACTACTTGGGCCCCCTACTTCCTACGGTCGGCCAGCGGTGCACCGTGCTTCGGATCCCGCTACCCTCCAAGACTAGCCGCCAAGTGCAGCGACACTCTGACATCGAAACAGCATACTGACTGAGCGCAACTGTACAGACCCGCCTTCACTAATGGCTTCTCAATGCACCATACCGGAACACGTCTGGGACGCTTGGCGGCACGACTTTGCATTGAGGGTGGTGACAAGCCTCGGCCGGAGCCTACCACCTGAAGTGACGCCAGAGCCTCGTTAGTTGTTTAGCAGGGAGTACCACGTGCAGGTGAGGTTGGCTTGGGTCTCTAGTGATATAATTGGACCCCTTACTCCCCAAAATCAAGTATCAAAAAGGCTCCATAACCTCGAGCATCGCCGCAAAGTCGCCTGTCTATCAGTGTTCTACAGGATTCATTTCGGAGAGCGTTTGGAGCTTCACAACCTCATTCCCCCCTCTTCATCTCATCATCAGACGACCAGGCGCGGAGGCCGATTCCACCTCTTTATCTTCCACCTGTTTTTACTATTTTATGGATCTCTTTAGCAATAATGTAATCTTGAAATTGTAGGTACTGTGTCCGATTTGAAGATGTTACTAGCCCAAGAACAAAGATCAAATATTTGACAGATGGTATGATGCTCAGAGAAGCAATAGGAGATCCATTGCTCAAGAAGTATTCAATAATTATATTGGATGAGGCTCATGAGCGCACTGTCAATACAGATGTTCTATTTGGCATTGTGAAAATAGCACAAAAAGAAAGGAAAGAACAAAAATTGACTCCATTAAAGGTAAATTACTAAATTTCATGCGTTTAATTTCCGCTCAATGAAATTTTCTAAAGTTATAAAATTTCATTATGTTTATTGGATTTTTTTTAATGAAAAATTGTTTTTAGGTTATTATAATGTCTGCTACTATGGATGTTGACACATTTAAAACATATTATGACAATTGCCCAGTGGTGTACTTGGAAGGAAGGACTTTTCCAGTAACCATCTATCACACTAAGACTAAGCAAGAGGATTACCAGTATGCTGCAGTCTGCACAGTGTTCCAACTCCATGCTACTACACCACCAAAGTAATAAAACGAAATAGAAGTCAATAAAAGTGAAATGCTGGAATCGCTTCATATTCACACTTCTAATATATTTTTTGCAGCCAAGACTTCCTTGTATTCCTAACGGGCCAAGAAGAAATTGAGACAGTGTTGTACAATATCAAACAGATTGCAAAAGTAAGTGCACCCAGTAAAAAATGATTTCGAATGAATATTGTGCCACTGCCAGCTAATATTCACCCAGTATCAACTGTAGGAAGTGGGGGGTCCGCCGATCATAGTGTGTCCGCTGTACGCGGGGCTGCCGGCGGCCAAGCAGCTGCGCGTGTGGCGCGAGACGCCGCCCGGTGCGCGCAAGGTCGTGCTGGCGACTAACATAGCCGAGGCCTCCATCACCATACCGAACATCAAATGCGTCATTGACACTGGCGTTGTGAAGGAAAGGTGTGTATGTCTAGTGGTAGGATAATTGAAGTTATTATTAGCTGCCTTTTGATAAAATTAGAAGTAGAAGCAAGTAATTTCCTCAAGAGCTTATTCACAAAATCGTTTCCCATACAAACTTAAAATTCCTACTTCTAGATAATGAAACTTTATACACATAACCAAGTCACGAAATTGTAGTTTGTGGATAGATTACATTAAATAGAAAAACCGGACAGGTGAAAGTCGGACTCGCCCACCGAGGGTTCCGTACAAATGTGTAGGTACATATTATAAATCATAACAGTGCAAACTGTTAGGTACTACATATGCCAAAATTATTAGGTACTACCTATACATCGCGGGTTCGATTCCCGGCGGGGTCAAATGTAAGACTCGGTTTGGTTGGTGGTAGGGCATTTTCTAAGCCCACCTGGCTAGCTACCACCATCTTATCTAAGTCTTGCCGCCAAATATCAATGTTGATATCATTGGTGTGTTCCGGCATGAAGATAAGATAGCCAGTTCCCCATTGCGTTGGGGAATCTTGGTAAGCCCGCTTCCATCTTCGGCAACATCATCATTTACCACCAGGTGAGATGTTGTCAAGGGTTTACCAATTGTGAATAATAAAAAAAAAACATAAAAAAGGGAAAAGTTTTGTTTTTTCATTCTTTGTCATAAATCGAAAACTATACATCAAAAAAATAATTAAAATTCGGTTTAAGCTTGTGCTAATGAAGCCCTTTCATATGATACCCCACATGACATGGTTAACTCAATTTAAAATTTGGACCCCCGTTCCTTGCTTAATTGATTACAAACTTTAAACAAAGACTATATTTTTTAGGATTTAGTTACAAAAGTATAGTTTTCAGATTTTTCCCTATACTTGTAGTATAACACGGTAAAACTTGCCAAATTTCATAGTTCACGGTCGACGGGAAGTACCCTATGAATTTTGATTCCCTTGAGAGTGTCGACATAGACGTTTTTGCGGTATAAACGGACGTATCTTTTTACGTTAACTTAGAAGTTTGATTTTTTCACAGCTTCAAGGGACTGTAGACCGAAATATATGGTTTTACTTTCAACTCGATACCTCCACGCTTTCCCGAGATAAAGGGTCTTGACAGACAGACAGACAGACAGACAGACAGACGGACGGACGGACGGACAGACAACAAAGTGATCCTATAAGGGTTCCGTTTTTTTCCTTTTGATGTACGGAACCCTAAAAATAGTGTTAACGTTAAATAATAGTGATTTAAGGTTTTCATAGTAATCTGAAAATGTGCTAATTTATTTAAAATTAAAGTATTTCGAAATTGTAATCTATCCACTAAACTGAAGTGGCAGTGGGCAGGGCACATAGCTCGTAGAACAGATGGCCGATGGGGCAGTAAAGTTCTTGAGTGGCGACCGCGCACCGGAAAACGTAGCGTAGGCGGGCCTCCCACGCGGTGGACCGATGACCTGGTGAAGGTAGCGGGAAGCCGATGGATGCAGGCAGCGCAGGACCGGTCGTCGTGGAAATCCTTGGGGGAGGCCTTTGTCCAGCAGTGGACGATTTGTGGCTGATATGATGATGATGATGAATCTATCCACAAACTAGATTTTCGTGACTTGTTTATGTGTAGAAAGTTTCATTAGAACCCATTTAAAGAAGTAGTAATTTTAAGATTGTATGGGAAACGATTTTGTGAATATGCTCTTAAGTACTTGAAAATCCTTAATTTTCCTAGTCTTCATAGAACAGATTGGCTATTGATACCCACACCCACAATCCAATCAATTAAGAAAACTTGTCAGTTTTATAAAGAAGTACCTAGTCATCACTGACTCGGTGGCTCAGTGGTTAGTGCTCTTGACTACTGATCCGAGGGTTGTGGGTTCGATTCCCACCCAGGGCAAATATTTGTGTGATGAGCAGATTTGTTTGCTCTGTGTCTGGGTGTTAAATGTCTACTTAAGTATGTATTTAAACGTATATAAGTATTTATATCAGTCTCTTGTTCTCATAACACAGGGAATCCTACTTTGAGGCCAGATGACCATGTGTGATTTGTCCCAGAATATTTATTTATATTTATATTTATCATTGCTTTTTAACTTAATGAGAAGACCAATAAGCATTGACATTGTGTGGTGGCAGGACATGGTGCCTGACTACAGGCAGCGAGCGGTTGCGGGTGCGTGCGTGCGCGCGCGCCGCGGCGTGGCAGCGCGCCGGCCGCGCGGGCCGCACCGCGCCCGGCGCCGCCTACCGCCTCTACACTGCCGCCGAGTTCCGGGCGCGCCGCCCGCACGCCACACCCGAGATCACCAGGTATAACCAACTGTTACTTTCCACTTCAACACGACAGTGTATGTACAGAGGCCAGCACATCAAGCTAGTCACTTTGCGACTTTGTATCATTCTTATGCCGTATGTGTATGGATCAGAATCGCACTACGAGTGTCTAGCTTGATGTGCTGGCCTCTGTACTCGCCTCGCACGCCACGCCAGAGATCACCAGGTTATCAACTATTTACTTCTCACTTGAAACGACAGCGCACGTCGTGCGTCCCCCGCGCACCCCGTCCGGTAGCACTAGGAAGGTATTCTCTTTTTACCTAATCACTTCATCAAGTCACACCAGCACAATCGTGAATAGCGGATCTGAAATATCTTTTTGTTTTAAAAAAAAATACTATTTTGTGAATTGACAGGGTGTCTCTCGTTCTTGACGAATACGTCAGAATGATGCAGAGGTCAGAGGTGAAGCGTCATGAATCAATAGGGTTAAAATCCCATCACTGTATTTTCACACAGTCAGCGACCATGTCTACTAGTCAAATTACCAATATAGCTGTATGAGCCAGTTGGTAGGTACATCTTGAATTATTGGTGATTAAGAGGAGTGTATTCCTAGCGCGATCCATACAAAATTAGTTTGGCTCTTACATATTTGAATGAATGAATTAAAACTATTGAAATTTTGTACAAACTTTCTCGAAACTAATACTCGTATGTATCCGAGTCTGTGGTTTGTCAGATTTCCGTAAAGATTTACAAATCAATTTGTATATAAATTGATAAATTAAAATTTTCTATCTAGATCTAGACACACGGCACACATGTGTCAGCCAAGTTCGTAAAAAAAGGCAGTACCCGTTGGTTATACTATTTTTTAGTGCAGTAGAATTTGATTTCTGATTATACTCGTAGATTGTGAATAACTAGAGATTAATAAGGCCTACTACACTGGGTAGTTCATTAGTCCAGGGAAAATCAGATTAAGGTATACCCCCCATACAATCTGAATTATTTGTATGTTTTTCATTAGGTTCTACCTTTTTTTATCACACTTTTATTAGCTTCACCTGTACTCGTATGTATGTATGTTTGTAACCGACTCCCTTGCACTTGATTTTCACCCACTTTAAACGGACAGATTTAAACTTTGTACATTTATCAAGAATCAGTGACAATGCAATAATTTCATAAGTTTATCTCATTATCCTGATCTAAAAATTGAAAAATAAGTATAGTTTATTAAAACTAAAAAACACGCTTTTAACGCTTTTCCTCTATTGCAGGTGTCCCCTCGCGCCAACCATCCTGTTGCTGATAGCGGCGGGCCTGGAGCCGACCACCTTCCCGCTGATCGACGCTCCGCCGCAAGAGGCTATCAAAGCCTCCTTAGTTTTATTGAAGGAATTGGGTATGTTGAACTTCTGGTGTACCTGTGAATAGGGAAAATAGCGTGTCTAGATCATATGTCAAAAACGGGATTTTGTTCTAAAAAGTGTCGTGACGTCATAGTTTATCTAGCGTCTTATATGTACTCATTACTCAAAATAAGAATCTTTAAAAGAGGTAATAGGTTTTTTAAAATTTCGGTAGTTACGAGGAAAACTTAGTGATCGATAGTTAATATTATAATATTTAGCTTTAATGCAGTCATCATCCCATTTACGATATATAAGATACTAGCTGTCCCGGCGAACTACGTACCGCCTTACATTACATTACACTGCCCTACCCTACCCTACCCTACACTACACTACACTACACTACACTACCCTACCCTACACTACCCTACCATAAACTACTCTACCCTACACTACACTACCCTACACTACCCTACCCTACTCTACCCTACCCTACCCTACACTACACCACCCTACCCTACACTACCCTACCCTACCCTACACTACCCTATCCTACCCTACACTACACTATACTACACAAAAAATTTCATCAAAATCGGTCCAGCCGGTGAATCTAAACTATTCTCAAACCCCTTGGAATACACACAAAAAATTTCATCAAAATCGGTCCAGCCGTTTAGGAGGAGTTCAATGACTAACACACGGACAGAAGATTTATATATATAAAGATTGATCACGAACCTTTGTAAATTGATTGGAACCTAATATAATTTTTAACTCGTGAAATTTTTATTTACAGGAGCAATAGATAATAATGAAGATAGTCCCAAGTTGACGGTTCTTGGTAAAAAAATGTCAGCATTCCCAATAGATCCAAAATACTCCAAGATCCTTTTGATTGCTCCCGAATTCAACTGTTTGGATGAGGTATGTTTATACGTAATTTTGAATATTGATTTTGGCAAGTTGTTTGTGGATAGTAAATTAATTGAGCAGTAAAATATTTTTGAGGTTAAAAATAAAATGTGGTAATAACATGTGGGTAATGACATGTGGCACTAGTATTGTAGAATATGAGCAAAGTAGGGTCTAGGGGGGGTCTTTAGCTGTTGGTTAGGTAGCGAGAAACTAAACGACATGACAACGTGCGAGCTGAGCGAGCGAAACGAGCGTGTCGCGACTGCGGCCGGCGTTGCACAAGAACCAACCTTAACACGAGGGGGTTCCAAAATTCGCGGAAAGAAGCAAAAGGAGGTAAAATGTTACAGAACCTTTTTGATTATTGTGTATGAGAACTCTTTATGTCAAGTAAGTCAAATAATGTCAAGCCAAAGCCGTCAATGTTTTTAAAATATTGTCTTTCAAACGAATTATTTTCGGAATAAACGTGCGACAATGGAGCAAATTGAATATCGTGATGTGATAACATTCCTATCTATGTAAGGAAAACCTCCGCAAATTATAATGAATGAAATGGTAGCTGTCTATGGCTACCAGTGCCCTGGCGAAGCCATGATTCACAAGTGGCATAGCCTCTTCAAACATGGCAGAGAGTCAATTAAAGATGACCCTCGCCCAGAAAGGCCGATTGACGTCACATCGTCGGATATCGTACAAAAAGTGAAACTGGTACTAGAAGATGCGTGATAGTTTAGTTTAGTTTTATCAACCGACTTCAAAAAGGAGGATGTTCTCAATTCGACTGTATGTTTTTTTTTGTATGTTTGTTACGCGATATCTCCGCCGATTGTGAACCTATTTTCAAAATATTTTTTTTATTCGAAAGAGTATACTCCCGAGGGGGTCCCATTGTCACCAAGTCAGGATCTGATGATCGGACCCCAGGGAAATCTAGGGCAACCTTCAAATTTTATAGGCACGTTTTACGTGTTTCATGTATTTTCTAAAATATTGAAAGTATTTGCGTCCGGTAGTCATCATCTCATGTTGATGAGCTGATGAGGGAATATTCAAATATTTTACGTAGATACGTAGGTACGTATAGACCGATAGTTGTATTCGTTCAGGTTGTTCAGATGAGCTGATGATGAAAGATTTAACTCCTTAACTTTCATGCTGTTAAAATGATGATGGAAGCCACAGGAATCTGTATGTGTTAATGAAACCCGTGTATTATGATTTGATAGTTCCTATTGGTGAGTGGGTGATTGGGTTTAACGTAGATAGCATTATCACTAAAAATAAATATAAAAGTTTAAAAAACTAAAAACCGACTTCAAAACGAAATTTACTCAAAATTCTGTGTATTGCGTTCTTTGACGATCACATCACTATTGACATTTTATATCATGACCTGACATGCATATATTTATGAATTTGTGATGTGAAATAAATAAATATAAAAGTTTAAAAAACTAAAAGCCTACCCCCAAACGAAATTCACTCAGAAGTAAGAAATAATATTATTATACTTACATACTTACTTACTTACTTACTCCGCTGGCTCAACGACCCAAAGTGTGCCCTGGCCTCCGATAAGAGAACTCGCCATTTGTCCCGGTCTTGTGCGGTTTCGCGCCAGTCGTCAGCTTGGAGCTCGCGTAGGTCCGCGTTCACCACATCGCGCCATCGATACCTGGGGCGACCGACCGGGCGTCGACCTGTTGGTTGACCCTGATAGGCTCTCTTCACATTGCGATCTTCTCCCATTCTCTCTAGGTGACCGAGCCACCGGAGTCTGTGAGCTTTCGTCTCTCCGATAATGTCTGGAACAGCCACCAGCTCTTGGATCTCGGCGTTTTTAAGGATTCTCCAACTGCCATCGATTCTCTGCTTTGGGCCAAGAATTTTACGAAAGATTTTCCTTTCTGCACCTGGAGTTTATTTTCTTCCTTGAGTGTAAGTGTCCAAGCCTCACATCCATACATTAAAATCGGTCTTATTACAGTCTTATAGATGCGGATTTTGGTGCTTCTACTGAGAAGCCTGGACACCAACACCTTGTGCAAGGCGGCGCTGCATCGCAGGGCGTTTTGGACGCGAATGTCGATCTCTTCATCCCGGGTATTTGTGTCGTTGATGGTACAGCCCAAGTATTTAAATTTGACCACTCCTTTATATATGGTCTCTCCAACACGTAGGTCTTTGGGTTTGACGCGAGTATTTTTACTTACATACACGACATTAACCAACAATAACGAAATCATGGGTACGAATTAAATTAGGGGCCTAAATTTTATTTTTGAGGTCGGTACCAGCACACAGCTACTTACGTAGCAAATGTTTTAGATTCGATGGCATTGCTGACACCGACCTCAAAAAAAAATTTTAGGCCCCTAATTTAATTCGCACCCACCTTTGATTTCGTTATTGTTGGTTAATGTCGTGTATCTAAGTATAATAATATTATTTTATAATTTTGAGTGGATTTCATTTTGAAGTCGGTTTTTAGTTTTTTAAACTTTTATTTTTATATTATTTATTTTTAGTGATGTTGCTATCTATCTAACAACGTTAAACCCAATCA
Source organism: Coleophora flavipennella (assembly GCA_947284805.1). Classification (NCBI taxonomy): domain Eukaryota; kingdom Metazoa; phylum Arthropoda; class Insecta; order Lepidoptera; family Coleophoridae; genus Coleophora; species Coleophora flavipennella. The sequence continues at coordinate 2,942,505 of OX369263.1, read as the reverse complement.
CCTACTCGGCAATAAGAACAATAAAAAATCATAATGCATGTGTTTCATTAACAGATACAGATTCCTGTGGTTTCCATCATCATCTCAACAGCATGAATCTTGCATCATCAGCTCATCTAAATAACCTGAAAGAATACAACTATCGGTTTAAACGCACCTAAGTATCTACGTAAAATATTTGAAGAATTATCCTCCAACTCCTAACCGTTAAGCAGTTGTACCTTCCTTCATCAGCTCATCAACATGAGATGATGACTACTAGACGCAAATACTTTAATAATTAAAAAATTAACGAAACACGTAAAACGTGCCTATAAAATTTGAGGGTTGCCCTCGATTTCCTTGGAATCCCATCATCAGATCCTGACTTGGTGACAATGGGACCCCCTCGGGAGTATACTCTTTCGAATAAAAAAAGAATTTTGAAAATCGGTTCACAATCGGAGGAGATATCGCGTAATAAACATAAAAAAAAACAGGCAAATTGAAAACCTCCTCCTTTTTAATTAAATTTTCTCAACAAATTCTTCAACATAATAAAATTCACTTTCCAACAAGAAGTCTTTCAACAGGCGGCGCCTAAATGTCTCGTCATTGGTTATTTCCCGTAGAGAGGACGATAGTTGTTCGTATATGACACGCAAATTTCTCGTGGCCAGTTTAGTGTGTCGAGGCACACATTTCAATCGATGCAACGAGTTGATGCGTCGACACTTTTTTTAAACTTATGCGGTGACCACCCTGCCCACATGTTGGAATGAATTGTGACTGGAGATGAAACTTGAGTTCATCACTTTGAACCTGAGTCGAAACAAGAGTCCATGCAGTGGCATAAGAAGGTTGCAACTCCTCCGAATTAGTTTAGGGTATCAGAATCGGTCGGAATACCATTTTTTGGGATTCATCAGAGATTCTCATGATCGACTATAAAGAAAAGGGTGTCACCATAACTATGACATATTACGCAACGCTATTGGAAAGACAAAAAGAAGCCATTAAAGAAAAAGGCGGGGAAAGCTGTCGAAGGGTGTGTTTCTATTGCATGACAATGCACCGGTTCACAAGAGCCATGTTGTGACTGCTGCTCTTTACAAGTGCGGCTTCGAATCGCTGGTGCACCCACCCTATAGCTCGGATCTGGCCCCCAGCGACTATTATTTGTTCCCAAATTAAATAAAAAAACTGCAAGGATAAAAAATCAGAAGTGAAGGAGGCAATTTCGGCTCATTATGAGGGCGAAGACAAAAAATATTATTTCGACGGTTGATACAAATTAATTGGTCGATCAGAAAAGTGCAAGGGTAATTATATTGAAAAAGAAAAATACTTCTATCATTTCATTCCGCGAATTTTTGTATCCCCCCCCCTCGTAGGGTCGCGTTGACACCTATTAGGTGCGCAACCCTGAACATTACATACAAATTAGTTATTGAACCTATCTTTTAACTACTGCCCAAAACTGAGACAGTTACCTACTGACCATGTGTTACAAACCGCCTCCGTGGCGTAATGGTTAAGTCCATCAGCTTCACATCAGGAGGTCGCGGGTTTGGTTCCCAGCGGAGTCTAACTTTGTAAGATTCGGTTTGGTTGTTGGAAGGGCATTTTCTACGCCCGCCTGTGTAGCTACCACCATTTCATCTAAGTCTTGTCGCCAAACATCAAAGTTTACAGCATTGATGTGTTCCGGTTTGAAGATAAGATAGCCAGTTCTACATTGCGTTGGGGAATCCTGGTAAGCCCGCTTCCATCTTCGGCATCATCATCACTTACCATCAGGTGAGATGATGCCAAGGGCTTATCAATTCGAGATTAAAAAAATGCTGCCCAAACTTGAAGTAGGTATTTATTGCCTCTGTGTTACTGCCCAGTTATAAATGTTACTGCTCAATCTTATCTAATCTAATAATTGAACTGCCGATTTGAGAATAATTTACCGCCATTTGCAGTTATTCTACTGTCAAATAGTAAAATACTATAGTCTAAATATTTACATTTCTTAAATTCAAATTATGCCCGTCACTGTTTTTAGGAAATAAATGCAAATTCTTACGAACGTACTTTTTATTTACAGGGTGAAAAAAATTGGTGTAGGTCCCGTTAACTGGGGGTTCTACTCATCACACTGAACAACTTTCCCCAAGGAACCCGTAGTCAATTCTCGAAAAAAAAATTAGACCCTCCATACTAAAATGCACAAAATTGGTTGATCAGCTGATCGATTTGTATAAAGAGTAAATTTTTTTTTTGCGATTTCAGCAAAGTTGTAGAACTAAAGTTGTTCAGTATGATAAGTAGAAGCCCCAGTTAACTGGACCTACACCAATTATGATACACCCTGTATAAATTGACTAGCACCAGTTGAAAAAATATTTCTTTCAACTTACTCTGTAACGACTCACGTGATCGTATCTGATAGGTCTTCTATATTTTCTAGTTTTTCTTACACCACAAAAATAAATGTTATTTAATTTATTCAGGCACTAAGTCTAGTGGCGGTGCTGTCCAGTGAGAGCATATTCCACACACCTATGCACAAGCGAGAGGAGGCGTATAAGGTGAAACAGAAGTTCACGTCGCCCACCGGAGACCACGTGACACTGCTGAACGTGTTCAAGGCTTTCTGCAAAGCCCCTTTGAAGAAGGTTTGTATTTTCATCACTAAAATCTTCGGAATAGGAATAAACTTCAAGTAACTTATACCAGACTTAGCAAAATCAATAAATCCTTTGTGGGACAATGCTCACTCATGTACAACAAATTACCCGATGATGTGTTAAATTTGTCAGAAAAACAGTTTAAAAATTGTATCAAAAGATCTCTTAGAAAGGTTATAAGTTATCCGAATATTTAAATGACATAAATGTATGGGTAGACAGTGTTTCTTCTATCAACGCTACTAATCATGTTTAATAGTAATAAATTGATGACCAACCTAAGAATTGACGTGGAAGCGATGAGACATGACAAATCTAGTACTTCTTTTTATAAATATTTTTATCTTAACATTGACATGAGTGGTGCATGCTCGCTTAAATGTTTGTGCGAATGGAGGCGCATCGGGAGCCGGGTCGTTTCTTTCCCTCTAATATGGTTGATGGGAGTGATGGCTGACTCGCGCGTTATACTCGTGACCGGGTGCTGTCCGTGTGATCGTGTGAACTGGCTACTCTTGTTAAATGCATTCAACTTTTCGTGTCGTATTGTTTTTAAGTTCTAATGACATAATCTGGTTTATATCAAGGATTGAACTTTGACGTTATTAACTAAATTATTGTTTATTTCTTGATTCTTCACAAATTACATTATTATTATGTTATGACTATCAGAAAGAGTGTAATTTGCACCTTTTTTGAATAAATATATTGAATTGAATTGAAAAGAGGACTACAGGGATGACTGGAACTAAGACATGTTCGCTTTCTATGGGCCTCTTAAGAAAGCTCAAGGTCACTCAAAGGGCGATTTTTCCTACGTGATCGATTTAAAAATGACATTACAGATGTAACCGGCATTATAGCTCACAGAATCGCTAAACTTAAGTGGTAGTGGGCAGGCAGTTGGATCAATAAAGCTCTCGAGGGGTGACCGCATACCAGAAGACATAGCGTAGGTAAGCTTTTCACTGGCTAGACGTATTGACCTGGTAAAGATTGCGAAAAGCCACTGGATGTTGTAGAGATCCTCGAGGGAAGTCTTTACCCAGCAATGGATGTCTTTAGGCATGTATGTATGTCTGTTTCTTCGGATGAGCCTATCGCATAATCCGCGGGATGGTTTTGAAGTGCGAGGTGTCGTTAGATTCGTCTTGATCCCTGGAGCTTGGTCTATTTAGTCCATGCATGGAGTCTGTTTTTTAAAATTGGTTATTTATGTAAAAAAGCGGTACAAGAATGACGACCCACATGACGGACAGTGGCCACCGCCGCCCATGTACAACTGTGACACCAAGTTACAGTGTCATGACTATTCGTCATCAGTGGGAAAGTCAAAAATACTCATTTTAAATAGGTGTTTACACACATTAATTTTAATATTTTATATTCCATTCTTTCCATTCCATATATATTTAATATTCCATTCTCAAGAACAAAGCATGCTGACCAATCGATCATGGTTAGATGTCTTTCAGAATACAATATGTATTTCTCAAGTATTGACATATTTTACGAAAAGCGCAACCAATTCAGGAAATCAGTTTTTGACGTTATTAAATCAAAATAATTAAAATAAACGTACATTCACACACGCATACACACACTCTCACACACACACACTAACACTAACAAACAACAGATCTGATGTAGTCGATTGCACGCGGATAGATAGATTAGAATAATTATGTTAATTTTAAGAACTTGAAATTTATTGGCATATGCATTTTCTAAAGTTTGATTACTGTAGATTTAAAGCTGTAATTTCAATAAATATATATAAAATAAAATAAAAAAAAATAAAATTAAAATAACGAAACGAGTTAATTAAAAATTATAAACGAGACTGCATAAAAACTTAACCCCTCTTTTTTGGCCACTTGGGTAAAAATGTATCCTATGTCACTCACGGGATCATGACAAAACTAACGACACCTTGCACTCCAAAATCCATCAAGCCGTTTAGGCTACAAAGCGTGCCAAAGATAAATAAATAAACATACATACATACACTCGAAAAACATAACCCTCCTTCTGGCGCAGCTGGGCAAAAAACTTTGAATGTGTAACAAATAATAACGAACTAATGCTGGTGAACGCGCACCTTTGCGACGTTTATTGAAATTATATAATGATCATTTCACAGATCTTGACCTATTTGTATTATCACCTTGAAAATACAAAAGCTTTATCACAGAAGTGTTGACCGAACTTAATAACTAAGATCTGTCTGTCGTGTTAGATAACAAATTTTCTGTCTTACTTTTCTTTCTTTTTTGTCCTCTCTGCATGTTTTTATTATTTCAAATTGGGGACAACGGTGCTGGTTGTACAATTATTTTCTTTTAGTTTAATTTAATATTTATAACATATGCTTTATTGTATAATCGTTTGTTGTTCTAAATAAAATAAAATAAAAATAAATAAAATAATGTCATGATTCATATTGGTTGTTCATTTTGTATTTTTCTTTCTGGCAATTTATTTCCAACACATTCGAGATTCAGTAGGCTCGAGCCCCTCGGTGGGGACGTAAATGAGCTGATAAGAAGAAGAAGACATTCGAGATACGAACTTGTTAACATATTTTTATCCGACTGCGCCAGAAGGAGGGTTATGTTTTTCGAGTGTGTGTATGTATACTTTTCTTTGGCACGCTCTGTAGCCTTAACGGCTTGATGGATTTTGGACTGCGAGGTGTCGTTAGATTCGTATTAATCCCGTGAGTGACATAGCTATACATAACGATACATTTTTACCCGACTGGCTAAAAAAACGGGGTTAAGTTTGTATGCAGTCGGGTTATTAATTTTTAATTAATTCGTTTTATTATTGATTGATTGATTGAAAACACTTTATTGCACAACATAAGAAAATAAAAAAAGATACAATGATTAAGGAAGTTGTGCATATAGGCGGTCTTATAGCTAACAAGCGATCTCTTCCAGACAACCTTTAGGTGAAGTAAACATGAGAAATCATTATTATTTCAGCAATGGTGTAAAGAGAATTACCTGAACCACAAGAACCTGAGCTACGCGTGCGAAGTGCGCCAGCAGCTACTCGCTATCTGCCAGAGACTGAACTTGACGGTGTCTAGCTGTGGGTCGGCCACTGATCAGGTAATACAAACGGGCAAACAAAACGTCTTTGTCCAGCAGTGGACCTTTTTCGACTGATTTGATGATGATGATGAAACAAAACGTGGAATTCCAACAATTTTTTTTGATAACTGTTCTTTATAAACCCAGAGCGTCGGTGGCGTAATGGCTGTGGCTGCTGCCTCCTGTCCGGGAGGTCGTGGTTCGAACCTGCCACGTACCAATGTGATTTAGAATTTAATTTTGCTATTCGGAACGACCATATTTTAGATGTGTCAAACTAAAATTGAGCCAATTTTAATCGCGACCTATTTTGGTGACCACTAAATTTTAATTGGTCTTGGAAAACCACAAAGTGGTAATTTTGTAATGAATACCTAAGTAAAGTGACTATATAAACTGATAAGTACTCCAGGACACTGCACCTTTGACCTGAGGGTCTCATGATGACCAGGTTGGTGGTCAACAGCTCTATAATACAGTCAAAGCTAGAAGTTTGGTGTTTGAACCAAGATGCATCAGCACACTGCGCGACTCTGACCCGAAGAATTCTGATCTGAGAGTTTGACTGATGATGGTGACCAGGTCAATAAAACAAGTTGGAAAACGTCTGGTCTTATGTCTTTCCAACTTTCAGCCTCGGCAGTTTTAAGAAGCCATACTGGTGATCATCAAACCTTCAATTTCTCCAGATTCTGACAATTTACAATGCCCCGACGCACTTTTAGGCAAATTCAAACTCCTAAATACTTCACTCATTAATCCTTGATGCCAAGCCAAAAAATTAAAAACAAAATTAAACAGCTATTTTTATTGAAATTAAACGTTCTTATGAAAATTTACGTAGCAGATGACATATTCAACAGAGACAGCGCTATAGAAAATTATATCTTGTTTTCATTTTCACTTACGGTAAACATGTTTTTTGAAACTCATTGGTACATTGGCCGTCCAGATTTGAACCCGGTACCTCTGGTTAGAAGGATCGAGTCATTACTTATATATATATCATCATGGCTCAACCAGCCACTAACGCTATACTTACGTACATAAACTTACCGATTGCTTTAACGGTAAAGGAAAACATCGCGAGGAAACCTGCACACGCCTGCGAAGAAACTCGAAGGTTGTGTGTGATGTCGACCAACCCGCACTGGGCCCGCGTGGTCAACTAAGGCCTGACCGCCCTAATTCAGGGTAGGCTCCAGCCTCTCGATGGGGTCGCATATGAGCTGATATGATGAAACAGGTTACGTCAATCATTTTGTTTATTCTTTCGTTCATCCTTTAACATAGTCTGTGAATTCAATTTAATCGTGTTTAGTCCTGTCAAACTAGGCAACCAAATTTAGTTCGTGCCTATAACCAAATAGGACATGAAAACGACTAAACTTATTTTATTTTAGTTTAGTTAAATCGAGTGTTTTGTTCGAATCGACACAAATGTCTCCCTGTCTCATCCCTCGCTGCAGCCGGATAGATTTCCAATTCTGGCCCTGGAGGCGAACGAACATGGTGGCGTTTATGAACTCGTAGAACAGATGGCCGTTGGGGCTGTAAAGTTTTCTAGTGGCGACCGCGCACCGGAAGACGTAGCGTAGGCAGGCCTTCCACTCGGTGGACCGTCGACCTGGTGAAGGTCGCGTGAAGCCGCTGGATGCGGGCAGCGCAGGACCTGTCGTTGTGGAAATCCTTTTGGGGAGTCTTTGTCCAGCTGTGGCCGTCTTTCAGCTGATACCGTGATAAAGATAATGATGATGATGAAATGCCACTTTTTTTTTTTCATTCACAATTGGTAAACCCTTGACAACATCTCACCTGGTGGTAAGTGACGATGTTGCCGAAGATGGAAGCGGGCTTACCAAGATTCCCCAACGCAATGGGGAAACTGGCTATCTTATCTTCATGCCGGAACACACTTATAATCAAAACAATCCAGATAATGACCGGTCAGTTAACCTGCGTGATCGACCGACCACGCAAGTCTCACCGAATCATGTGTCCGATAATTATCTAGTGATGCTAGGGTCAAGCAAAGTATATGTATATTAGTACTAAAATACAGTATGGACACTCCCTGCCGCTCTCTAGATTGCGACCTCACTCCATCGTCACTCAGATTTATGCAATTGGTTACAGTTTGGTTGTCGAACGTATAGGATTTCGCCCCTATTTTGTTTGTTCCGTCATTCCTTTTTTGTAATGTCATTTCTGGCCCGTTGTATGAAGTGTCCAGGGTGTGGTTCAAGGTTACTTTACCTTATTGATTCTGAATTCAAGTACAGCAAAGTACATATTATTAAGATAATTATCCTTCGCAACCTTATGCAAAGTTATACAAGTATAGCTTAAGGCGAGCAGAGCTTTTAGTTCACGTTTCCTTTCAGCTCCTAAAGTGCCTGTTAAGTGGCCTATTCACGAACTGCGCGTGGCTGCGCGGCGGGCCGGAGGGGTGCGGCACCGGCGGGCGGTACGCCACCGCCAGCGGGCTTGCCGCCGCCGTGCACCCTTCCAGCGTGCTGCACGCGCGCCGCCCGCCGCCGCCCGCTCTGCTCTACACCGAGCTGCTGGTCACGCGCCGCGCCTACTTACTGAACGTGTCGGCAGTCCAGCCCCAGTGGCTGCACCAAGTCGCGCCGGAATACGCACGGCGGTGTCGCTCTACCCGGTGACGCACTATCCGGTAACACAGGTGACGCACAACCCGGTAACCCAGGTGATGCCGGTGACGCATTATGTGGTGACACACTTCGGTGACTCTTAGCCGGTGTTACAGATGACGCCACTGGTGACGCCGGTGACGCATTACCTAATGACACAGGTGACGGCAGTGACGCACTACCTGGTTTCACACGTGGCGCCTGTGCACCACTACCTGGTGTCTCAAGTGACTCCGGTGACACTAGTGACCTTAACTTTGCCACTGCTAGCAATAAGCTGTATAAATATCTGACTGGGTGAGCAGCAGGTATGTATCTACTACTTACTTGTTCGCGCTTCTCTTCACTGAACTATCAGTGAGACTGGTTTATTACCTACAGCCAATAAAGTTAAGAAGAAAGAATAAGAATATGATAATATTATAATTTAAATTAATTAATTAAGGTCGTCGTGGAGATCCTTGGGGGAGGCCTATGTCCAGCAGTGGACTTCCTTCGGCTGATATGATGATGATAATTAAAAGTACAAATACGCTAGCAGCAATGAAGTTCTGTATGAGGCTAACATGTCGCCGAGAACTTTGTATAAAAACTTCGTAGTTCATTCACACGAACCCCACGTGCGGTCACTTCAAGCGAATGTGTCTTCGCAGCATTGTGGTTGCGACAACGCTTCAATTCTAACAATCTTTGAAATACGATTCGATTATGAAGTTTTGTCCCTAAAAACAACGCGACAGCACAACTTCTAGCGACACCATTGACAAACGATCACTGGCCAGCGACATTTTTGCCGCTGTGGTGTGATTGTCACGTGGTGTTCAGTGAGATTAGTCCCTAATTAGGGAACTTCTTATAGAACTTCTTTGGCTAGCAGTGATCTTTGTTTGAATTTTTGTTTAAGGAAATGCTTAGTGTTTAAATATTGTCTTGTAAGTTTGAGTTTCTTAATAGTTATAGGTCGAATTTACAGAATTAAAACTACGTTAAGAAGTTGATGTAAAATATTGTTAAGTGTTTGTACAGCTGTGTAAATATCTTTGTTCGCTTATTTTAATAGTGACGTATGGTGCTAAATCTTAGACATATTTTAGCTGAAGTAATTGCAGCATTATTATGTCGTGACTTACGCATATACAGGGTGTAACAAAATTATTATAGGTCCCGTTAACTGAAGTTCTACTCATCATACAGAACAACTTTTGTTCTACGACTGTGCTGAAAACGTAAAAAAATACAAATAAAAATACAAATCGATCAGCTGATCGACCGATTTTGTGCATTTTAGTATGGAGGGCTTAATTTTTTTTTGAGAGTTGACCATTACTTGGAGAAAGTTGTTTAGTATGACGAGTAAAACCCCCAGTTAACGGGACCTACACCAATACACACCTGTATATAAGTATTGTTAATACATATTAATATCATAGGTAATATAACGAGTAAAATAGAGCATATTTTTGAGGAAACTGAACAACTTTTGTACCAAAACTTTGACAAAATTTAATAACAATTTTTTTGGAGTCCCTAACAAAGTGGACAATCAGCTGATGAATTTGTATGAGAAGTAAATTTTTATTCAAGTGTTCAGCAAAGTTGTAGAACAAAAGTTGTTGTGTTTCATGAGTAGAGGTCTTATAAGTTTATTTTTCTCGTTTGTCGTAATTGCTACAATGTCCTCGGCTTCTATTCATGAAACTGAACAACTTTTGTGTTACAAGTTTGCTGAAATAGTAACAAAAAGTTGGACCTCTTACACAAATTTAGCTTATCAGCTGATCGATTACAGCAAAGTTGTAGATTTTTTTACCGATTTCAGCAAAGTTGTAGAACAAAAGTTGTTCAGTTTCATTAGAAGGAGCTCTCCCGAAAAGAGCGTTGTTGATCAGAATAACATCCCCCGTATAACCGAATGTTTTATTGGATCTTAAAAATAGATAGTAAATGGTTTGTTGTTTCGTAAAGTAAAAATTAAAGAAACATTTTAGAAACTTAATAGAATCAAATGAACTGTCGTAGCATCAGTAATATGTATTTTAATAAGATTTGTGTATGTCGCAGTCAACTGGTTAAATTAGCCATTCAAATAACTGCCTATCCGGTTCATTGAATGGTGATATTCAATTGTATAAGTAGAAAAAGAGAGGATGTGTAACGTAATTAATTTAAAAATTTATGGGGACGTCAATAAATGCTCAAATTCAAGAAAAATTACCGAGTAGCAATATTACGTCACATAAATTTTGACTTAATTGCAAACTGTACACAATAGTTAATATCACTGCACTTTTTCTTGTTTATGTTATACTTATCTTTATGATAACTTATGTGTTTTAATTTGTATAATGATAATTTGATAATGCATGCATGACTGGAGAACAGTATTGAGACAATCCATATTAAGGTTTAACAATACTGCATAATGTTTTGTTAACATGTAATTTTTGCAACGTAATTAAACAAATAAATCTCTTTGGCCAGCGATATGTACCAATTTTATTTAGAACTATGAAAGTTTGCTATAGTTTTTTCACGGAACGCCGCCGCGCCGAAACCAGTAAGTGGTCTCGACGCTTTTATACTGATTGCGAAAACTTCGATCAAGCCTTTTCCTATTCTGCGGATACGCAGCGCCAGCCCTAGCCCCTGATCACGGTAGAGCGAGATTTTCTTTCAGCGCCCTTTGGTCGACGCTTTCACCCATGTAATTTTTACAATAAACGCGGTTTATGCACTAGGTTCAAGGCTAGTCTAACCGCTCCTAACAGTCAGATTTAGCCGTTAAAAAAATCCAGATTTAGCTTTTAAAATAGTCTGTAGATCTACGGATTTATCTAGAGGTAATCTACTGAAATCTAGGGATTTTTCCAGCGCCACCGTACGGATTTTGATTAAGAAAACAGATCTACCAACACTGCCCCCGCGCCTCTCAAAAGATGCCACCAAATTTTTATTTTGCGCTGGTAATTGTTTTTCGCATTTAGCTTTTTGGCGACCGTTGCTACCTAGCCCATGGCGGGCGCTGCGGATTTTTTAATTTTTTTAATTCACAATTGGTAAGCCCTTGGCATCATCTCACCTGATGGTGGTAACTAGGCCAGGCGGCCTTGGAAAATGCCTTACCACCAAGTTGACCCCACCGGTAATCGAATCCCTCCGACCTCTTAGTGTGAAGCGAATGGATTAACCATTACGCCACGGAGGCGGATACACTAACTACCCCCCGGTTTATGATATAGCGTCCCCAGTCATCCAAATCAATCTTTCGGTTATATAGAGGGCTTGACATGTTCAGCGATCGTCCGACTGGTTAAATCAATAATTTAGTCGGAATAAACCATTTCGCTGGTCATTTAAAGAAAAACACTTTGTAAAACGATTCGGGCTTCTACACTTACACACACATGTAAAATATTGTGTGGTACTACGTAATCTAAGTTAATAATTGTTGAATAAAATAATATTTAAGTTAAGTTTGACGAAGCTTTTAAAATAAATAAATTCATAGTTTTACTTAATTTTGCAGTTTTTGTCTAAAACATTAATGTTGTTTTTACCTCAACGTTTCGACTATGCTTCGATAGCCGTGGTCGCGAGTAGACTGAAGCCACGGTGTCCCCGCCCGTTTTGTTTTTGATTATGGGCAGAACAGTTTTCATCAACCGCTTTGGGAGACATGAGTGACAAATAAAAAACGTATAGAGCATTGCGAGCACTCTAGGCGTTCGATGCTGAGGCCGTCGTGGCCCGGTGACTTGGCGCGTGTCACATTCCTAATGACAGAAGCCACATCTTTGGCTATGACACGAATCGGTGACTTCACTTTGCTCCTCAGCATCGACAACCTGCCCACTGTTCTTAAGTGGCGATAAAACTTGAAACTGGTCTTTAATCAGGTTCGCTATACCGACAGGGTCATTAAGGATATGCGAATGTATCCGTGCTTCACAAGGCACTTAAAGCCCCAGTTAATGGCATTTTTTTATGATTTTCATTGAACTTTTCATGTAAGTGCAGCCCTATGTGTAACAAGCACAGATATGCGAATGTATCCGTGCTTAACAATGCACGTACAGCCGTTGGTCTAGTTGTTATCATTGGATGGCAGTCGTGAAGCCGTGTCAAATGTCTCATACAGGCGGCTTTAAACACTTGTGACAGTTGGGTTCGCCAGCGCAGTGGGAGACGTTTATTGGGTTGTTAACGATGCGCATGTTTTAATATATTTTTGTCAACAGAGTTTCGTTTACTAATATTATAAACGCGAAAGTTTGTAAGAATGTATGGATGTATGTTTGTTACTCTTTCACGCAAACGGATCTGGCTGAAATTTGGTAGGAAGACAGATTAGGCTTGCGGCTCGCGCACTGTGCACCCTCGAAATTTTTTAGAGATATGTCCACGCAGGTGAAGTCGCGGGAAACAGCTAGTTCATCCCATATATTTTGCCGTGAGTGTCCGTGTTTTCTAATACTGTAGGTACTTCTTCACTATTCTGTGACGTGACTTTACTGGGATATTTTGAGAGATGGATAGGGAAAATTACCTACTTAGGGCTTTGACAACCTTCTCCAAATACCTCAGTAACGTGACGCTTGAAGTTCTTATGCATATTCTTATTATATATTTTCGGTTTCTATTTGCATCCCCCATCGAAATATATAGGTTTAATCGCATGCGCGAGATTTAAAGAAATGTATCTGTATTTATTCACTATTCCAGCCATTATACAAATTTGTTCCAAGCCCCATTTCATTAGAACGTATACAACACTTTTTGAAGAAGAATCTTTTAATTTCCAATTATAATATGAATAATTATTACGTAAGTACTTTCGCGCATACGATACTTTCATAACAATTTTTGAGGGTGGCATTATTTCCTTCAAATTATTTTAAGTAAGCCTTCGAGGCCCTTCCAAGCGCGCCCCCCCCTCGCCCACCGACGACGCTGCCGAAAGTGCCAAGTGATGACATCCTGCTCGTTAAAATGATTACAGCGGAAGCCCGCACCATTGTTAATTATATAATTATGCAAATATTTGAATTTATTGTAGCTAATTGAAGTATTATATTCCATTGCGTTGACTCCTTCTACGGTTCATTCAAAGTTATTCTGAAAACATTATTTTGTGTTTGGTAAGCTAATACTTTATATTGAAGCACTTTATTAAGAGGACTGTGAACCCACGGCAAAAAAAGGCTTCATACAAAAACCACCTTTTCACCTCTTAAAACGTAACCAATGTATGAAAAGTCGCAGTTTTACAGTCCCGATGTTTGTATGAAAAGTCGCAGTTTCACAATCCCGATGTTTGTATGAAAAGTCGCAGCTTCACAGTCCCGATGTTTGTATGAATAGTCGCAGCTTCACAGTCCCGATGTTTGTATTAACGTCGCAGCATCACAGTCCCGATGTTTGTATTAAAAGTCGCAGCTTCACAGTCTCGATGTTAGTATAAAAAGTCGCAGTTTCACAGTCCCAATGTTTGTATGAAAAGTCGCAGTTTCACAGTCCCGATGTTTGTATAAAGTCGCAGCTTCACAGTCCCGATGTTTGTATTAAAGTCTCAGCATCACAGTCCCGATGTTATTATGAAAAGTAGCAGCTTCACAGTCTCGATGTTTGTATAAAAAGTCGCAGCTTTACAATCCCGATGTTTGTATGAAAAGTCGCAGCTTCACAGTCCCGATGTTTGTATTTAAGTCGCAGCATCACAGTCCCGATGTTTGTATGAATTGTCGCAGCTTCAGAGTCCCGATTTTTGTATAAAAAGTTGCAGTTTCACAGTCCCAATGTTTGTATAAAAAGTCGCAGCTTCACAGTCCCGATGTTTCAATGAATAGCCGCAGCTTCACAGTCCCGATTTTTGTATAAAAAGACGCAGTTTCACAGTCCCAATGTTTGTTTGAAAAGTCGCAGCTTCAGTCCCCATGTTTGTATAAAGTATAAGCATCACAGTCCCGATGTTTGTATGAAAAGTAGCAACTTCACAGTCCCGATGTTTGTATGAAAAGTTGCAGCATCACAGTCCCGATGTTTGTATGAAAAGTAGCAACTTCACAGTCCCGATGTTTGTATGAAAAGTCGCAGTTTCACAGTCCCGATGTTTGTATGAAAAGTCGCAGCTTTACAATCCCGATGTTTGTATGAAAAGTCGCAATTTCACAGTCCCGATGTATGTATGAAAAGTCGCAGCTCCACAGTCCCGATATTTGTATGAAAAGTAGCAGTTTTACAGTCCCGATGTTTGTATGAAAAGTCGCAGCTTCACAGTCCCGATGTTTGTATGAAAAGTCGCAGCTTCACAGTCCCGATGTTTGTATGAATAGTCGCAGCTTCACAGTCCCGATGTTTGTATTAAAGTCGCAGCATCACAGTTCCGATGTTTGTATTAAAAGTCGCAGCTTCACAGTCTCGATGTTTATATAAAAAGTCGCAGTTTCACAGTCCCAATGTTTGTATGAAAAGTCGCAGCTTCACAGTCCCGATGTTTGTATAAAGTCGCAGCTTCACAGTCCCGATGTTTGTATTAAAGTCTCAGCATCACAGCCCCGATGTTTGTATGAAAAGTCGCAGCTTGACAGTCTCGATGTTTGTATAAAAAGTCGCAGCTTTACAATCCCGATGTTTGTATGAAAAGTCGCAGCTTCACAGTCCGATGTTTGTATTAAAGTCGCAGCATCACAGTCCCGATGTTTGTATGAAAAGTCGCAGCTTCACAGTCCGGAGTTTCTATGAAAAGTCGTAGTTTCACAGTCCCGATGTTTGTATGAAAAGTCGTAGTTTCACAGTCCCCATGTTTGTATGAAAAGTCGCAGTTTCACAGTCCCGATGTTTGTATGAAAAGTAGCAGCTCCACAGTCCCGATGTTTGTATGAGAAGTCGCAGCTCCACGGTCCCGATATTTGTATGAAAACTCGCAGTTTTACAGTCCCGATGTTTGTAAAGTCGCAGCTTCACAGTCCCGATGTTTGTATGAAAAGTCGCAGCTTCACAGTCCCGATATTTGTATAAAGTCGCAGCTTCACAGTCCCGATGTTTGTATTAAAGTCTCAGCATCACAGTCCCGATGTTTGTATAAAAAGTCGCAGTTTCACAGTACCAATGTTTGTATGGAAAGTCGCAGCTTCACAGTCCCGATGTTTGTATGAAGTCGCAGCTTCACAGTCCCGATGTTTGTATTAAAGTCTCAGCATCACAGTCCCGATGTTTGTATGAAAAGTCGCAGCTTCACAGTCTTGATGTTTGTATAAAAAGTCGCAGCTTTACAATCCCGATGTTTGTATGAAAAGTCGCAGCTTCACAGTCCCGATGTTTGTATTAAAGTTGCAGCATCACAGTCCCGATGTTTGTATGAAAAGTAGCAGCTTCACAGTCCCGATGTTTGTATGAAAAGTCGCAGCTTCACAGTCCCGATGTTTGTATGAAAAGTCGCAGCATCACAGTCTCGATGTTTGTATGAAAAGTCGCAGTTTCACAGTCCCGATGTTTGTATTAAAGTCGCAGCATCACTGTCCCGATGTTTGTATGAAAAGTCGCAGCTTCACAGTCTCGATGTTTGTATGAAAAGTCGTAGCTTTACAGCCCCGATGTTTGTATGGAAAGTCGTAGCTTCACAGTCCCGATGTTAGTATGAAAAGTCGCAGCTTCACAGTCCGGATGTTTGTATGAAAATTCGCAGCTCCACAGTCCCGATGCTTGTATTAAAAGTCGCAGCTTCACAGTAGCGATGTTTGTATGAAAAGTCGCAGCTTCACAGTCCCGATGTTTGGTTGGTTCGGAGGTCTCGGGTATGACTTTGTATGACTCGGTTTGGTTGGTGGAAGGGCATTTTCTAAGTCCGCCTGGCTAGCTACCACCATCTTATCTAAGTCTTACCGCCAAGCATTAATGTTAACAGCATTAATGTGTTCTGGCTTTTAAGATAATTAGGTATCAAGTTTCCCATTGCGTTAGGGAATCTTGGTAAGCCCGATTCCATCTTCAGTATCATCGTCATTTACTATCAAATGAGATGATGTCAAGGGCTGACTAATTGTAGATAAAAAAAGGAACCTATTGTGAAATCGCAAAAAAAATAGTTTATGGACTTCTCAAATTAATCAGCTGAACGGCCAACTCAGTAGGGAAGTCAAATTTTTTGGAGATTAGACCATCGTATGAAATAGCAGGAAAGTTGTTCAGAATCACGCGCAGAAGATCTGGGTTAATCGGAATCTAATAAATTAGTACAGTGCGTGCCACTAAAGATGACACTTTACACACTACGTAAAACGTATAAAAAACAAAGGAGGAAGATGGTTTACGACGTGTAGATCTACATGTCGAAAAAAGCAAAGGATTATGGATAACTACTCGTATTTCGTACATTTCCTACCACAGTATTACAAAAACAAATAAATATTTAATTCCCATACAACAGACATGATTTTTTTGCCGTTTTTATAGATAATGGTACGGAACCCTTCGGACGCGAGTCTGACTCGCACTTGGCTGGTTTTTTAAGGTTATTTTCGTCATCCTAGCACGAAATATCCCCGGAAATTACACCCCAACGACAAAAATTTTTCAAAAATTTTAAATCTTTCAAGACTTGAAAAATGTGTAAAATCGGCCTAAATATATAATATTTAGCATACTGAAAGTCAGTTTTAATATTTTTTTTGATATCCTAACTCCCAATAACCCTAAAAACGACACCCATGACGTCATAGTTGATTTCGGAAAAAATAATCCCTAAATTTAGACGCCATTTTGAAAATTGGCGCCATTTCAAATCCTAAGGGACGGAACTTTCGGCTCTGCAACTCAAATAGCTCTATTAGGTCTAGGAAACAAGTGTATGAAGTGGCACAATTCTAATATGAAGTGCCGTTTTATCCCCCTAACCGCTCCCACTATTATCTTAGCATTGACATGAGTGGTGCATGCTTGCTGAAATGTTCGTACGGATGGTGGCACATCGGGAGCCGAGTCGTTCCTTTCCCTGTAGGACCAACATAGCTCCACGATTTTGACAGATGAGATCGTGTCGGATGACGTGACTTTGTAACGGCGACTAAGTAATGTCGATGTTATTCAAATATTGAAAATGCACCCAAAATATAAAAAAAATAATTAAAACTCATTATAATTACACACAGACATATAATTTTGACAGCCTAAACATTTAATAAAAACAAAATAATTTAAAACTGGTAACAACTCCCTGCGGTGAATGCCGTTCATGCGTTCATGCAAGGTCATACTTGACGGCATTTTTACTAGAGGTGGGACATACATAACAGGATCATGTAACTTGTAGGTAGTATGAATACCATTTCCGTAATACCATGTAAAAAATCAGAGGATAGCTTTTGTTTGCTTTCTTTAGCCATACTTAAAAAGTTTGTCAAACAAAGAAACAGGCCATAGTGATGATGACAACAATAAGTATAACCTCTTTCTTCAATTTTTTGTCAAATTCTATAGGCACATGTCGCTTTACATTACGTGGTCTTTTAGTGACTCATCTTGCCGTGCCGTCCGGTCGGTGGAGATCGTACTTTCAAAGATACTACTAATTGCAATTTGTACTTGCATGCAACTTGTCACTTTGTATGGAGTGTTATGACTTTTATATATATTATACACTTATAGTGCTACCTTGGTTAGCGCACTCGAAGCCGGCCCTAATGTCATTCATTCAAATATTCGTATAGCGGATTCAAGGTGAGGCTAATCAAAACAAACTACTTTTTAAACGACTTCAAAAAGGAGGAGGTTTCTCAATTTGACCGTATATTTTTGTGTGTTCGCGGATAACTTCGTCATTTATGAACCGATTTTGATGATTATTTTTTGTTGGAAAGGAGATATCCCAAGGGTAGTACCATGATAAGAAAACCAGGATCTGATTACGGTATGCCAGAGAAATCGAGGGGAACCTTAGTTTCCTGATTGAAGTTTTTTTTTTGGTTTATATAATCGTCGTTGGTTAGTATTTGCACTTCCTTTAATTATGTCTTACATTGCAACGTAAAATTTAAATTAATTTGATTATGTCACCGTAACTAATGGATACATAGCACTGCAGTGCACTGGTACCTATGTATCCAAAGCCGTATTTTTTTAAATATCGATACTTCCAGCACTACCCTGAATATGACAACACTTTGTTACGAATACTCGATACTATTTGAAAAATAATCGATTAAATTAAAAATCTACTTTTTTTTACATCTGACTATCAGTACGAGTGCAACCGCCATGTTGTCTTTTTTTTAAAAAAAATTGTTGTGTTTTTTGCTGTCCTGTTGAGTTTTGTGCTGTTCTGTTTTCTTGTTATTGTTTTTTTTTTCATTTTGTTACCATACCTAAAAGGGCAAAAAAAAATCAAGTTCGAGCTCCAGTGAAGATGAAGATATGAAAGATGATCTTGGTTGGTTGATGCCTACCTCTTGAATAAATAATATTATTATTTATTTACCTGTTATTTCTCTGAGTTTATTACGGCCTGAAACTTAGTGATCTCGCGATAAAGTATAATTAAATATAATATATTACGCAGCTACTTTTTCTAATATTACCTATTTTTTATAATATACATATAAATCGGTCGGTCCTGACTGTGTCCCACCTTATATTCTTAAGGCGTGCCGGGATCAACTTGTAACGGTTATTTGTTTTATTTTCAACCTGGCTCTTAAACTGGGAGATATCGATACGCAGTGGAAGGTTACCCGTGTTGTTCCAATTCCGAAAACTAGTGACAAAACTTGTGTAGAGAACTACCGGCCTATTGCTATTTTGTCCTCACTTGCGAAGCTATTTGAGTCGATCCTTCATAGCAAAATCACGGACCAAGTGAGAGCCCAACTGTCTGACTCACAGCATGGATTCAGATCAGGCCGATCAGTCAACACTAACCTCTTGACACTAGTCGATTACGTTTCCCAGAATATGGATCGAGGTACTCAAGTGGACGTGGTTTACTTCGACTTTCTCAAGGCTTTTGACCGTGTCGACAATGATGTCCTTCTTCAAAAGCTCAGTGCTCTCGGCTTCACGCCTAGGTTGCTTACCTTAATCGCAGATTACCTTCGCGACCGGCAGCAGTTTATACGCCATGGGGGTTTTGTTTCTAGTTCATATCACACTCGTTCTGGTGTAAGCCAAGGTTCTATTCTTGGACCTCTACTTTTCACCTTAATGATTAACGACTTAGACAAGGTTCTCAAGCACTCAATGTGCTTACTGTATGCGGATGACCTTAAGCTTGTTCTTAGCGTGAAGCAGGAGTCCGATTATGAATTGCTTCAGGAGGATATTGATGCAGTGTACAAGTGGAGTGTAGCCAATAAACTACTGTTTAACACTAATAAATGCTGCACCATGTCCTTTACACTATCTGTCAATCCCTTACGTGCAAGGTATCTGCTTGGAGAGGAAGACATCCCCCGTGTTGGCTCCGTTAGGGACCTCGGAGTACTCTTCGATCCGGGGCTCACGTTCCGTGAGCATGTTCAAACCCTAGTTGCCAACTGCTACGGTAGGCTTGGATTCGTACTACGAAATGCTCGGGATTTCCGCGATCCTAAAGCTATACAACTTGTGTACACAGCACTTGTGCGAACCAAAATTGAGACAGCCTCAACTGTCTGGAATCCTTATGAGGATAAGTATATCTTGCAACTAGAGAAAGTCCAGAAAGCTTTTCTACGCTTTCTGTACAATAAAAAGTTTGGGTACTACCCTACCCCACGATGTTTCTTCTCGGAGTACTTGGCCTTAACTCCTTGGAAACAAGAAGAAACTGTGAACTTATGACGGGCGCCTGCCGGATATTGAGGGGTGAAATACAATGCCCTCAGTTGACGAGTTTCTTGCGTCTATTCACGCCCGACAAGCGCATGGCACTTCGTAGGCCGCGCTTGCTCGCGCCGCCGCTGTGCCGCACCGTGGCGCCGCGTCACTCGCCGCTCGTGCGCGCACTCCACATGCTGAACGAAATGCTTGAGGCGGCGCCGCACGCTGACTTGTTCGCTGACCACTGGGCCGGCCTATTCCAAGAGTGTTTGAGATTTTGTGAAAGTGATGGAAGGGTGAGTTCTGTTGGTGTATGAGTTATTAGTGTGAATAAATGTATTTGTTCTTTTTATGTAGGCACTTATTTTCATAATAATATTTTGATAATACTGTGAATAGGTAATAACTGTAATGCAGTGTTATAAAGAAATAAATAAATAAAAAATAATTTATTTACAAAATACGTACTGACTTAAGATTAGTTCACACTTATTAGTCAGTCAAACTAGCCTACTAGTCATTACCTGTTATAATATTAGTAACTGTTACTGTTAGTACCATAACAGTTATACTATTAAAGTAGACGTATCACATCTCTAATACGATCTGTCAAAATCACGGAGATAAGTTGGACATAGTATAATATGGTTGGTGGAAGCGATGACTGATTCTCGCGTTATACTCGTGACCGGGTGCTGTGCTGTGAACTGGCCTAGTCTTGTCAAGTTCAATAATTTTCATGTATTACTTCTCGTGTCACGTTGTTTTCATGTTCAAATGACATTATTTGTTTTATATCAAAGATTTTATTGACATTATTAACTGATGATTGCAATTTTTTTCTGTTTTTAATTATTGGACCGCCCCTTAACTTATTCTATCGCTGTTTCCCTACCCAAAGGTTGCCTGGAAGAAACTGCTACCTAGCAATAAGGCCGCCTATTGTATTCTTCTATATTGTTAATTTCTTTTTTTTAAATGTTGTGATGCAATAAATAATATTGTACTGTATTGTATTGTATGATTGTTTGTTTATATTTTTTTCAAAATCTGACATTATGTAATGTAATCGCTATCTTATGACCATCTTGCACCTATTTTGAATAAACATTTTAAAATCTTGAAATCTTTTCGTTAAAAGTTTATTTAGTGAGTAATTATTTTTTGACTGATGACGGTTGACGTAGGCGGAAGACGTAGCGTAGGTAGACACGGTGGACCGATACGGGCGGTGCAGGACTGGTCGTCGTGGAAATCCTTGAGGCAGGCCTTTGTGCAGCAGTGAACGTCTTTCGGTATGAAAACATTTACTGTGAGCCTTTGAGTACACATTTTAGAATGTATACTGAAAGCATTGAGCTGACACGACACTTTAATTCAGGTCATGCCAAATGTAAACAACTGACGAATGACAAGTATAATTGCGTTGCTAGTTAGCTGGGTAATGGTCTTCTGAAAACTTATTTTGCGTTTATGACAGCGAATCAAAGGACACGATGCGGTGTTCACATAAGTAAAATGTTGCTAAAAGTAAATAAGTACATGACCTACCTATTCAATTTAGCTGTGAAAATATAACGTGTGGTTTTTGGGGCATACGCCCGAGGCAGGTCTACGGCGCGATGCGGGTAGGTAATCAGGCGTGGCGTGGTGGTATCAATTAATTCGACTCCGTCGCCCTACAAAACCCACGGCCATAGAATACTATGATTTAAATAGTAAGGAATATTTTTAATTGCTCATCAAACAAGTAATCACCTATAAAATTTTTAATAATTTATTTATGACAAGCATATCAAAAATACTGATTGCACATCTAATTATGTATCCTTTTCAAGTGGACTAGAGTTGAGCGAGCGAAGCGAGTGTTAATTGGTTCGGTTAGGTTTGATTGCTATAGCGTCGAGGAGCTTCCCCTCCTGTGTGGCGAATCTGCCTTTCGAAATAATAAAACAGTTTTGCTTAGACCAGATAAACGCTATATTTGTAGGTAAATTGTGGTGCGCCACGAACTTAAATTAGAGCATAATTTATTATATTTTAAAGTAAGCATTTTTCTGTGCAATCAGTTACTTTGATGGGAATAGGGATGACGACAGCATCAGAAATAAATTATGAACTCTTGATCACTAAATTGCCCTCCTACTTAAACTTCGGAAAACCTTACTCGTTTTGTTTTCCATCAAGTCTTCGATTTTTAACTCACCAAAATCACAAAATGAGTACAAACATGACGCTGCTAAACTATGACGTCACGCCTAGGTATTTCTAACATTTTTAGAACAAAATGTGGTTTTTGACAGATGA
Organism: Coleophora flavipennella; assembly: GCA_947284805.1. Taxonomy (NCBI): domain Eukaryota; kingdom Metazoa; phylum Arthropoda; class Insecta; order Lepidoptera; family Coleophoridae; genus Coleophora; species Coleophora flavipennella. The sequence goes on along the minus strand of OX369263.1, from coordinate 2,919,993 downwards.
TAAAAAGTAACTCAGATGACTAGCATTCGTCATCCCTATTGGGATTCTTTTATTATACAAAAAGTAGTTTTTTGATTTGCGTTTATATACTACGCAAATAAGAGCGTCGTTGGCGTAAAGGCTAGGGCCGCCACCTCCTGTCCGGAAGGTTGTGGTTCGAATCCTGCCACGTACCAATGTGATTTAGAATTTATATTTCATATGTACGTTTATCCGACGCTCTTAACGTGAAGGAAAACATCGTGCGTGAGGAAACCTGCACACACCTGCGGAGAAACTTGCAGGTTGTGTGTGAAGTCGACCAACCCGCACTGGGCCAGCGTGGTCGACTAACGCTCGATCGCCCTAATTTAGGGTAGGCTCGAGCCCCTCGGTGGGGACGTATATGAGCTGATATCACTACGCATATTCGGTGTATATGTACAAACCTATGTACTTTGATAAGACAATACCTACTGCAGCGAAAATGATTAAAAATGTTGAATAAAAGGCTTTAAAATAACTGCTATGGTTTCGCCACATAACACGTAGCTGCTGCGTCTCCGATTAGAACTACACCCCGCAGCTCGGAGGCAGTAGCCTGCGCTGGTAAGCCTTGGGTGTATTTGGCCCGTAGGTGGACGTGGATACGTAGATAAAAAAAGGAAGGTGAAGAAAGGTAAGTGTGACCGGTAGGTGAAGCCCTATAAAAAAAAGGTACCGGATCACAAAGGAGACAAACACAGTTAGTAGCAGTACCAACAAATAAACTTCTTACGTCTTACACAGATCGAGAGCCCGATTAAAACTAGGTAATTCACGTAAACATGTAATTATTTAACAAAACTAATTTCATAATATAAATCCAGTAGAAAAACAACACCACCATCTTTTTATATCCAAACAAAATATGTCAGTCCTTGCTATGACAATTTTCGACGCATTATCTGGCTTCCTAAAAAAGAACCAGTGAGACTTTATTTTGGGACGGGAAAAAAGTTTCTCGTTACAAACTAACCACGAACTCACAAAAAAAAATTAGGCGGGAAGTCCAAAACAATTTAAAAATTTGGACAACCCTATAGTCGATAGACAGCTCAGAAGAAGAAATGAAAATAAACAACTATCTAAGTAACTAGTTAACCCTAACGTTTATTTAAAGTTTGAAGAAATTGACATTTATACACGAAGCGTAACACATAGAAACGCCAAAAACACCATCTAAAAGTAAACAAACATAAAAAGCCCAAAAACACACGAGTGTTAAAGAGTCACTGTGCTTTGGGCGGAAACCTAGTCACTTATTAAGAGTAAACAGAAGTAAGTAGAGCTGTCAAAAATAAAAAATAAAACTTGCAAAACGTTGTCGGTTACCCCATCGAAAAAGTGGGTTAAAAGCGGTAAAGGCGGATGCGCGAAAAATCCGACTCACGGATAAAATTAAAACCGGAAGTCTGAAACATGAAACGTGTAACGGGGCACGCTGTTATGCGTTCTTTTTTATTCGACCTTCTTTTTATTCCAACTATTTCTTTACCGTGCATGCGTTGACACATGTGACTTTTCATTCAAAAATCAAAAATTCGATGATGAATTCGATGAATTTAAGTAATTCATAATATAGGTATAAAGGTAATAAATTCATACCTTGATACCTTTTAAAGACCCATTACGGGTCTTTTACTTCTAATTAAACTCTAATCATCTGATAGCACGCTTCTAATTCAACCCACGCCCAATTTACTACCTACCCAACTTACGAAGTCGTACTACAAACGCAAGAGTCCAAAGGGACAACTCTACCGAAAAAGAGGCCATATGGGGTAAGACAAGGGCAAGATTATTGGAAGAAATTTCAAAAATAGGCCATTGTTATAAAACCTTAAGAAATCTTAATAATACTGCGGAATAGAGTAACGTTGTCACATAAAAGTGAATAGGGTACGCCAAAAATTTAAGCAGTACCTCGCAAAGCAACGCGTAAAAATATTCCAAATAGTAACCCTTAAAGATTTTTCCCCTAAAACCAATGTTAAATAATCGTGAACTAAAAAGTAACTTTCGATTGAAAAAAATCTAGAGTTTGGCCATTGACTTCTCATATAAAATTGTCTTGGAAACGCCAGAAAATACACGGGCAGAAACGTAAAGACGCAAAGAAACCCCGCATATGTAAACAAAAAAGGTATACACGGGCAGAAAAGTAAAGACGCAAAGAAACCCCGCGTATGCAAACAAAAAAAATCAAGTTTCCAAGAAAATTGCACAATTAAAATAAAATAGGGGTCTTGAGGAATTAAAATTTGAACGAAATATCCGGGAAACGGAAGCACCCACGAACGAAAAAAGGGGGTTCGTTAGGGAAAGAGAAATAGCAGAAAAAGGGGTAAATTAACCAGTTGGAGAAAAAGAAAAAGCTGAAAAAAGGGTGAATTTATTAGTTTGGACGCCATTAATGTAGCGAAAATGAATTAAAATGTTGAATAAAAGGCTGTTAAATAACTGCTATGGTTTCGCCACATAACACGTAGAATTTAGAATCTTGGCCTAAATGCGGATTTTGAAATAAAAATATTTCGTGGGGTAATTCGGAATAAATATATTTTGGACACTAAAAATATGGTATATAAGTTATAAAAGCGATGGTGGTGTTATGAATGACATGGAAATATCAAAATTTAGCAATGGTACGTAACATCTAAAAATGTTGGAATTACCCCGAAATTAGGTAATTACAGCGTTACACAATACAATTTCTAAATTAAAATTATCACTTAGAAGAAGAAGGCAAGAAGTTTAAAATGGAGTTTCGTACGAGGTTTGTAGCGTACAGTTGAAGAAAGTTTGAATTAAAAAAAAACAATGCACTTCCCTTAATGCGTCCGGCACGGCGCCCAGCAGTCTACCAGCTGCTGCGTCTCCGAGTAGAACTACACCCCGCAGCTCGGAGGCAGTAGCCTGCGCTGGTAAGCCTTGGGTGTACTTGACCCGTATGTGGACGAGGATACATAGATAAAGAAAGGAAGGTGAAGAAATGAAGGTGAAGAAAGGTAAGTGTGACCGGTAGGTGAAGCCCTATAAAAAAAGGTACCGGATTACAAAGGAGCCAAAAATAGTTAGTAGCAGTACCAACAAATAAACTTCTTACCTCTTGCACAGATCGTGGGCCCGTTTAAAACTAGGTAATTCACGTAAATATGTAATTATTTAACACAACTAATTTCATAATATAAATCCAATAGAAAAAAACACCACCATCTCAGATTAATGATAGGTCTTCGCTACCGCTCCGAATAGATACCGTGTAGAACTATTTATTGTATAGGCGGCAACACTGAATGGCGTTTATGATTCATGATATTTTATGTTAAAATTTCAAAATTATAGGACACTTACTGATGGTATGTGACCCTAGTGTCTTTTTTATCTCTTGTAGTCAGCTTGTAGTATTATTTTTACACAATTTCACTAAGCAAACTGCCATTTTACTTCGTATTATGATCAAAACTTAATAAAATACTCAGTATGTCTTTCTCGCACATTGTTTACAACGAGACTGCGTCGGCCCGAGCTCGGGTACGCCGAATCCGGCGTAGTATTTGTTGCAGCATTTGCAACTACGCCGGCGGTATCTAGTCGGAGCGGCAGCGAAGACCTATCATTAATCTAAGACCACCATCTTTTTTATATCCAAACAAAATATGTCAGTCCTTGCTATGACAATTTTCGACGCATTATCTGGCTTACCAAAAAAGAACCAATGAGATTTTATTTTGGGACGGGAAAAAAGTTTCCCGTTAAACTACTTAATCGTTTGGTATGGTTACAGATGATTAAATTGTACGGCAGCCCGCACTAAACTTCCTCGATAATTTTTTTTGTCGATAAAGTTTCATTTTACACAAAAATTGAATTAAAAGAAATTGAAATAATTTTGATGAATTCATATTGCATGACCAAATATATACTTATTTGTAATACATGTCAATTCAATAGCTCCAACCATTTGTGAGTAAATCGCAAATTTCAATTTTTATAGGAGAACCATACAATTACGATTTTTCCCAGACCAATGGCTATTACTATGTTATAAATAAACATGAGCAATTACGACGTGTAAAGTTTCATCAAAATCGTTAAAGCCGTTTTTGAGAAATAATAATAATTTCAGTTTCTGTTATATGCAGCTACTCTTTGGTGTGAGGGAACGAACGAAAGGGCCAACTCCGCATATAGCTCTGATGCATTTTTTCTGAACTATAAATGCATTTCTTACTTAGGAACCATTACCATTTAGCTGGTAGGGGGGGAGAGACTTTTTTTTAATTCACAATTGGTAAGCCCTTGGCCGGATGGAAGCGGGCTTACCAAGATTCCCCAATGCAATGGAGAACTGGCTATCTTATCTTCAAGCCGGAACACATCAATGTAGTTAACACTGATGTTTGGCGGCAAGACTTAGATAAGATGTTGGTAGCTAGCCAGGCGGGCTTAGAAAAAGCCCTACCACCAACCAAACCGAGTCTTACAAGTTGACCCCACCGGGAATCGAACCCGCGACCTCCTGGTGTGAAGCGAATGGCTAACCATTACGCCACGGAGGCGGTTAAAAATCTAACAAAAATTTGCACTTCAAAGCTTAATATTTCGCAAAGCGATCTCTGAATCGAAAAATTATCTTAGAAAGCTCGCAGCAGCTTTCAAATACCTTTTGAATTTACCGTTTGAATACTTACAACGATAATTTCAAATACTTCACACGTTAAGGTACGTCAATAAAAAAAACTACCCCCTATTCTGTCTGTTTGTCCGCGGCTTTAGCTCAGAGAATATTAGTATTAGAAAGCTGTAATTTGCCACACACATGTTAATTATACCGACAAAGCGATATCTAGAAAAAAAATATTAGGGTACCTCCCCTACATAGTAGGGTTCCATAGTCAACAAGGACCCTTATAGTTTCGCCGTGTCTGTCTGTTTGTCCGTGGCTTTAGCTCAGAGAATATTAGTATTAGAAAGCTGTAATTTGACACACACATGTTAATTATACCGACAAAGCGATATCTAGAAAAACATATTAGGGTACCTCCCCTACATAGTAGGGTTCCATAGTCAACAAGGACCCTTATAGTTTCGCCGTGTCTGTCTGTTTGTCCGTGGCTTTAGCTCAGAGAATATTAGTATTAGAAAGCTGTAATTTGCCACACACATGTTAATTATACCGACAAAGCGATATCTAGAAAAAAAATATTAGGGTACCTCCCCTACATAGTAGGGTTCCATAGTCAACAAGGACCCTTATAGTTTCGCCGTGTCTGTCTGTTTGTCCGTGGCTTTAGCTCAGAGAATATTAGTATTAGAAAGCTGTAATTTGACACACACATGTTAATTATACCGACAAAGCGATATCTAGAAAAAAAATATTAGGGTACCTCCCCTACATAGTAGGGTTCCATAGTCAACAAGGACCCTTATAGTTTCGCCGTGTCTGTCTGTTTGTCCGTGGCTTTAGCTCAGAGAATATTAGTATTAGAAAGCTGTAATTTGACACACACATGTTAATTATACCGACAAAGCGATATCTAGAAAAAAACATTAGGGTACCTCCCCTACATAGTAGGGTTCCATAGTCAACAAGGACCCTTATAGTTTCGCCGTGTCTGTCTGTTTGTCCGTGGCTTTAGCTCAGAGAATATTAGTATTAGAAAGCTGTAATTTGACACACACATGTTAATTACACCGAAAAAGCGATATCTAAAAAAAATAGGGTACCTCCCCTACATAGTAAAATTACAGCTTTCTAATACTAATATTCTCTGAGCTAAAGCCGCGGACAAACAGACAGACACGGCGAAACTATAAGGGTCCTTGTTGACTATAGAACCCTAACAATAGAGACAGTGAAAAATGAAAATGAAAATGAAAATTTTCAGTGTTGGGCTATGCTATGTTCCCTTCCTACCCCTTCATCATCATATCAGCCGAAGGACGTCCACTGCTGGACATGGGCCTCCCCCAAGGATTTCCATGACGACCGGTTCTGCGCTGCCCACATCCAGCGGCAGCGCATCCTACCTCTTACACTAAGTATATCTGTTCCAAAAATCTGTACGATCCGTTACTGCGTTGCGACGTGAAGGAACAACAAACAAACACACAATTACATTTATAACATTAGTAAAGATTGTTTATGAAAATGAACAACCGACCGAGGAACCTATACATTCGGAGTATTTTTTTTTGCTTTTACTAATAATTATTATCAAAAATTTATCAGTCGATTTGCAACCTTAATATGGAGTCTTAAAAATTTTTCGCTCCTATTGTATACAGGTGTAGCAAAATTGGTGTATTAGTCGCCGACTGAGGCTACTAATCATCGTACTGAACAACTTTTTCCAGGAGACCCATAGTCAATTAAAAAAAGAGTTCATCTTCGTACAAAAATAATAATTGGAAAACTTTGTGGTAGCGTCCATTCATTGCGTGAGGCGATTTTAACGATTTTTTGATTCCCTCTTCCCCCTTGGTGAGATGTTGTGAGATTTGGCTAATCTATGTAACCTAATCTTACGTGACATTTTTCAAAATGCATATTATTTTTTAGTGTAAATAAGTAGATATGTGCTTGACTGTGTAGGATTTATTTAAAAAAACAAATTATTATATAAAATATAGCTATGTTTTCGTGGAAAAAATGTTTTACTTTTAACTCAGTTTTCGCGCAATTTTTGCGGAAAAAAACGTGATAATTGCCGAGATAAAACACGTGATATTGGGTGAGATTTCGGCTTTTGCCCCTCCCACCCTCCTAAATACTTTACGCAATTAATGAACCCATACTCATTAATATGAACATTTTTTTAAGATACCAAGAAAATTAGAGTAAAAAAAATTGTAAAAATCGATCACGTTGATTAACCAACTTTGTACTGGGAGTCCAAATTAAGGGTTTCTTGCGGAAAGTTGCTCAGCCGCATGAGTAGAAGCATAGCTAACAGGAACGGAACGACTTAAATTTCATCCTATTACTTACAATGTTCCGTTTTTTGCCATTTTGGCTCTGGAATCCTAAAAACAGCCTTAGTATTATTTTCACATCAGTGTACTAAATTTCATTACTGTAGGTCTAATAGTAACAGAGAATATTCACTGTGACATACGGACAGACGGACAGACATGAAGAAATTATAAGAGATACGTTTTTAAGGCGCTAAGATCACTCAATCCGAGCAGGTTGATACGTGTTTCAATAATATCGAACGTAACTCTATTCATTTTTGGTTCAAATCAATGCGGGCTTCAACGCGGTTGTTACGTTGAAGCCGAACGCCCAATTCTCGATTTTTACATGTTTTTATCACTTTCAAATAAGTTTAAAAAAGTTTGTTCATTTAAAATGAAAGGTCTTAAAGTCACCAATTTTTGTGTGTTGGTTTCATTCAATATTAACTATTTGTTTTCGAGAAATTTTGCAATTAATGCCAAAAACAGGGTCTACAGTATATTTTTTTACATCAAAAGTGGTAATATTTTTAAAATTGTATTTAATTAAATCGATTTTTTATTACTTTAAGTATTTTTTTTTTCAATAGTGATAGCTTTATACAGTCTTTCAATAATTTGAATTGAATATTGTCATTTGACCCATCTTAAGGCCTTAAACCGACGAAAAAACGGAGGAGGGTCACAAGTCGACTCGTATATAAATATATTTCTTTTGTGTATGATCGATCAGGATCACGCGAGTAATCCGATATCGATTATTCTGTGTATACTTTAGTCACATTTATATTTTGAAACTAAATTTGACCCCTAAGGGTAGAGAAATAGGGGATGATTGATTGTTCACCCACTGAATTTTCGTCTGTAAACCCATTCTGTTGAAACACATAATTAGTTCTCATGACACTTATTAGGCTTATGCTTGGTCTTATTCATTTATATTATGAGAACTTTATACGTTACTTATGATAGATGGGTTGCGGCTACCATCGAGGGTCTGATGATGGAGACCAAAGGCTGTTAAAAATAGATAATCAAAAATAAGTGGCTATTAATTAGTATATTTTAGCCACAAAAAAAAAACTAACGGACGAAAAAGAAAATAAGGAACTCTTACTCCATATCTTTCTAATGTATCTAATAGTATGTTATGGTCCACATAGTCAAAGGCTTTAGTGAGATCCATAAATAGTGCAAACACTGGTAAGGTTTGGTCCCTTCTCATATGTATTTTATATAAAAAGTCATAAACTGCCATGTTGATATTTTTATTTTTCCTAAAACCTTTTTGTTTATCTGTGAAAATGTTATTTATTTCAAAGTATTCATATAGACTTTTATATAAAATTTTTTCAAAAACTTTAGATATAATCGGAACCAGTGCAATCGGTCTATATGATTTCACATCTTCTTTGTCATCCTTTTTAAATATTGGTTTAATTATAGATATTTTAAGCTTTTCCTGAAACTCCCCAGATTCAATGCATAAATTAAATATGTAACTTAAGACTGGAGAAATTACATACGACACATACTTAACTGAAAAGTGAAAAATTAAAAGAACTTTTTTAGTCTAACTAAGCTCCTATTACCTTAATAACTAAGTCGGCGCCAAGCCAACAAACGGAATGTTCGGCAATTTCCAGCAAAGGGACGCGTCACATAACTGGCGCCCCACCGCGCATTCCGCCGCTGCCATCACTTCACTTTACGTAATAGTCTTGAAATTGTCTAAGGTAATAATTAATTTTCTTATCTTTTTAATTGACGCTGACTCAAAATTATTAGTGTAGGAGCTTAGTCAGACTAAAAAGGTTCTTTTCATTTTTCGCTTTTCAGTTCCTTTCTTTCGTCGGTTTAACTTTTTGTTAAAAAGTTTTTAATTGCCATTTTGACTCCCGAACCTTAAAAACAATAATAAGTGTTAATTTGAATTGACTATTATGATATGAATTTAATCATTTTTAATTTACCTACTTTTAACAGTATAAAATCGAAATATTTCCTAATGGTTTTATATTTTTATACCTTATACAAACCGGCCAAGTGCGAGTTGGACTGTCGCACGAAGGGTTCCGTAGCATTATCTATAAAAATTACGTTTGTTGTATGGGAGCCCCCCTTAAATATTAATTTTATTTCAATTTATTTATTTATTATTAAAGTGAATATATAACTTAATATTCTGTGAATATTTCAAGCGTCTACCTGTTGCCGTTATCAATAACGAGCAAAAAGATTTAAAAAATCACGTTTTTTGTATGGGAGCCCCCTTAAATATTAATTTTATTCTATATTTTAGTATTGTTGCTATAGCAGAAACAGAAATACATCATCTGTGAAAATTTCAACTGTCTAGCTATAACGGTTCATGAAATACAGCCTGGTGACAGACGGACGGACGGACGGACGGACAGACAGACAGACGGACAGCGAAGTCTCAGTAAAAGGGTCCCGTTTTTACCCTTTGGCTACGGAATCCTAAAAAAATAAAAAGGCCTGTTTTGATGCGAACAATGTGTGAATCAGCAAATACTGTTTTTATCCGACTGCGCCGGGAGAAAGGGTTATGTCTTCCGAGTGTATGTATGTATTTATATTTCTTTGGCATACTCTGTAGCCTAAACGGCTTTGTGGATTTTAGAGTGCGAGGTGTCGTTAGATTAGCCTTGATCCCGTGAGAGCCGACATAGTATATATTAGCCTTGATCCCGTGAGAGCCGACATAGGATATATTAGCCTTGATCCCGTGAGAGCCGACATAGGATATATTAGCCTTGATCCCGTGAGAGCCGACATAGGATATATTACCCTTGATCCCGTGAGAGCCGACATAGGATATATTAGCCTTGATCCCGTGAGAGCCGACATAGGATATATTAGCCTTGATCCCGTCAGAGCCGACATAGGATATATTCTTACCCTAGCCAAAAAAGAGGGGTTCAGTTTACATTCAGTCGGGTTTTTAATTTATAATTAATTCGTTTAGCAACACTGCACCAACGTATATATTATATATTAGTACTAACATACAGTATGGGCACTCCCTGCCGCTCTCTAAATTGCGACCTCACCCCCTCGTCACCCCAGACTGGTTACAGTATGGTTGTCGAACGTACAGGATTTCGCAGCCATTTTTTTTGTTCCGTCATTCCATTTTTGAAATGTCATTACTGGCCCGTTGTATGAAGTGTCCAGGGTGTAACTGCACACAATTTTTCGAGAAAACGTACAGACACATCAAAAACTACTTGTTTCTAAAACTGACAATGGATTTCTTTTATAGCTTAAAGTAGGCAAGCTACAATAAGAAGCGAATTGAATCGTAAAGAAAATTGCTGATAAAAAAATGAATGGGAGCCTGCCTGCCTTTGAATAGTTTTGTCAGTTATGTAGTTGATAGGATCAATAATAGTTACTATTTGCAAAAATACTTTGAGCCATTTTTGAGATTTTTGCATTTTTAATTTTTTGTTGTATGCCAGAAGCCGCTCGGAACCTTTCGACAAATTGTCATATTATAACTCTTTAATATCAAAATTCTATGTCGATCGGGCCATTGGTTTGGCCGCTGAGAAAAGCGTGACGGACGAACCAAAAGACGGACGGACGTTTTTGATAAAGTTTTTTGTGTAATGCACCTGCATAAGTAGTAAATACTATTTTAGAATACATTCTAGAATACATTAACATTTAAATAACTTTTTCCACGACGACAATACAAATATATTAAGTAACTTAAAGTGATAAGCTTTTTTTTTATTCACAATTGGTAAGCCCTTGGCATCATCTCACCTGATGGTAAGTGACGATGGTGCTGAAGATAAAAGCGGGCTTACCAAGATTCCCCAACGCAATGAGGATTTGGCTGTCTTATCTTCAAGCCGGAACACATTAATGTTGGTAACACTGATGTTTGGCGGCAAGACTTAGAGAAGATGGTGGTAGCTAGCCAGGCGGGCTATGAAAATGTCCGACCACCAACCAAACCGCGTCTTACAAAGTTGACCCCGCCGGGAATCGAACCCGCGACCTCCTGGTGTGAAGCGAATGGACTAACCATACGCCACGGAGATTACTAAGTACAGGTTATTAAGTCGTATTTACAAATAAGCTTATTATTGTAGTTATTTCTTTACACCGTCTACATGAAAAGGTTTGCCGATTATAGCCTACTGTTCTAGAATTCAATATTCAGCCTTTAAGACACATAGACATGTTCAGAATAATTACACTCAAAGTTCACCCTGTCCAAAAATTATGCCGTATTTTAAGTGATTTGTTCTAGTTTCGGGAGAAATTAGTTAAATTAGTCTGCTATCGATTATTGTTCTTATAAACTTTGAGTTTGGCGTGCTGGGCAAATAACCATTTAAATTAGTATAAATTTTCAGAAAATTCTACCACACGTATAGTTTTCAAGAAAAATCTTTGGAAATTTTGGGAATGTGCAAATGCGTCAATATTATGGACTTCACCCACAGGTTGGTTATCTACCTAAATGATACCTTGTTACCCAAATATACCTACATTAAATATTAAATCAATAGTATTTTTATGGGCAAAAAAGATACGCCAGCAGCGGCCAGATAGATGACAGTTTTTGCACCGTCCCTGCAACTTATCCACTTGACTGACCTCTGGCTAATCTGGTTCTAGCCTTAATCAGTGGAACAGCAGCCTCAGAGGGGCTATAACCGCTGCCCCGCTGAGCGGCCCCTAATGGAGTTTTGAAAGGATGACGCCGAGGTCGATAGCTTTTCGTACGCGTCTGCTTTTTGTGTTTTTACTACTGATTGCCCCACTTTCGTAACTAATATAATACAATGTTTGGTTTTGAAAGTCCATTAATTACGGCATTGTTCGGGACGTGGCCATTGCGTTGTTTTTATTTTATTCACAACTATAATTATGTTGCACGCGACTTTGTTTCCTGTCCCGTGGGAATAAAAAAATAGGTTTTATTTTGCACAGGGGTTGTGCAAAATTTCAGCTTTCTATGTCGAGTCAGAACTTTTCTTTTTACTAGCGACGAAGAAGGGAAAAAGGGTATTGTGATCGCAAAAAAAAAACGAAGTTGAGATTTTCGTCGTCGTCGAGTCGATTGTCTTACACTAATAGAGAATAAAAAACAAAAAAATAAAAAACTTGTATTAGTGTGTGTCTGTACGGTGATTGGAGTCTAGATCCCAAACCACTGGACGGATTTGGGTGAAATTTAAAGTGTAAAGAGTAATATTATTTTACTATCAACAGGCGTTTTTTTTTTCAAATTTTCCCTATCTTGATTTTTTAGGGTTGCCACCATAGTAAATAATCACTTATTATTTTTTAACTTCAAAATAGCTCTAGAGATTTTGATGAATCTCCGTATGCTACTATAACTGTATATGGCCTATAATACACGGTAGTCCGTCGTTCACAAAAAACAGAATAAGGTATCTCATATACAAATCCAGGTAGTTTGATATTTTTTCTCAAAAATGGATCTAACGATTTTGATTGATTGATTGAAAACACTTTATTACACAACATAAGAGGAAAAGAAAAGATACAATGATTGAGGAAGTTTGAAATATAGGCGGTCTTATCGCTAACAAGCGATCTCTTCCAAACAAACCTTTATTTAAATAAAACTTTGTGATTAATTAGGATTAATAAGGCCTACTGCACTGGGTACTTTATTGTTCCAGGAAAAATCAGGATAAGATACCTCCTATTCAAACCTAAGTTATTTGTTGCCCGCGCTACGTTTCCCACGCCACTCGAAAACTTTACTGCACCAACGGCCATATGTTCTACGAGCTATGTGCCCCGCCCACTGCCACTTAAGTTTAGCGATTCTGTGAGATATGTCGGTTACTTTGGTTCTCCTACGGATTCCCTCATTTCTGATTCGATTGCGTAGGGAAATTCCGAGCATAGCTCGCTCCATCGCCCTTCGTGTGACCTTGAGCCTTCTTATGGGGCCCATAGTAAGCGACCATGTCTCAGTTCCGTATGTCATCACTGGCAACACACATTGGTCAAAGACCTTAGCCTTGAGACACTGCGGTATTTGGGATGTGAAGATATTGCGAAGCTTCCCAAACGCTGCCCTGCCAAGTTGGTTCGTCTATTGATCTCCTTCTTGAAGTTGGACCTGCAGCTCAAATCATATATGTCCCCACCGAGGGGCTCGAGCCTACCCTGAATTAGGGCGATCGGGCCTTAGTCGACCACGCGGGCCCAGTGCGGGTTGGTCGACTTCACACACAACCTGCGAATTTCTTCGCAGGCGTGTGCAGGTTTCATCACGATGTTTTCCTTCACCGTAAGAGCGTCGGATAAACGTACCTAATGAAATCTAAATTCGAAATCACATTGGTACGTGGCAGGGTCGAACCACGACCTCCCGGACAGGAGGCGGCGGCCCTAGCCATTACGCCACCTACGCTCTTTCTTTGTCTAGTGCTTTAGTGGTCTGGATATACTATCCCAGAGAGAGGTCATGATTGAACGCGAGAACCTAACACTCAAGGCAGTCTCTGACTGGGGCGATGCCAATCTTGTTAGGTTTAATGCCTCTAAAACGCAGGCGTGTCTATTCACTGCAAAAAGGAGTTCTTTCAACCTACTTTCCGAGATGAATCTATCCAGATCTCCGACCATCTTGAGCTCTTTTGCGTAGTTTTAACATCCGATCTGAGTTTGGGGAGATTCATTGAATCCAAGGCAAAAACGACTGACGTATCCTCTGGATGGTTACACTTATCACCAGAGTAGCTTCTAATATTATACCAAGCTAAAGTTCGGTTATGTATAGAGTACTGCTCTCACTCTCACCGCTTCCATCTTCGGCATCATCGTCACTTACCATCAGGTGAAATGATGCCAAGGGCTTATCAATTGTGTATAAAAAAAAAGTAAGTGATTCCTGCCAACGTTAGCGACAAAACGCTATATGGAAGCACGTATTGGAGTACCTATCTACATTAGTAGACATTCGAGTGTGTAGCCTGCGACCTTTCAGAGAGGTCCGCCCGTCTCGAGGGACAGAATCTGGACCGCTTGCTTTTGTGTGTGTGAGTAGGTATCGCGTTACATGTATCGAATCAACAAAATGCCTTGTGCGATAGATAACATGATACGAAAAATAAAATTGTCACCTATGAAATTGGTTAGTAGGGTAAGGTATTGCTCGTATTTTCAGCAAAAAAACAGTTTTTTTTATTATATATTTATAGGAAATATAGTCTAGACACTTAAACTTGCTATCAATCAATCAAATAATTTATTCGCAGGAAACATGGTGGTTTAGATAAACAAATATATAATATATATGTCTCGCTTATAAAAATAAGCATGCAAAATAGTGTCAGCGCAGGTAGATATAAATCAAATTGTTAACTATTGTCAGTTTAAATAATAAAGTATAAATTGGATTACATTATTGCAAGAATTCTTTCACATTATAATAGTTTTTATCGTTATGCCATTTGTACAAATTTGTCTTAAACATTTTAATAGGTACCTAGATATTTAATATTATTCGGTATTTTATTGTAAAGTCTGATACACATACACAGACAACTCTGGTTGTATTTTTCTGTCAATGGAGTTTAAAAAAAAAACTAGTCTGTGAGGGTTTCGTCGACGTCTAGGGCAAGTACTAATATATATACTGTTTTTAGGGTTAACGTCAATTGCCTTAACAAATAATTGTGAGTGCTGTTTCACGAAAGTGCAGGCCTCATAAATATATTTTTTATATGCTAGATCCTCTAAAGGACCGTTTGATTAAATTCATCTGTTGTTAGATAGTTTTTTTAAATTCACAATTGATACGCCCTTGACATCATATCACCTGATGGTAAGTGACGATGATGGCGAAGATGGAATCGAGCTTATCAACATTCCCCTACGCGAATGGGGAACTGGCTATCTTATCTTCATTTGGCATCAAGACTTAGATAATATGGTGGTAGCTAGCCAGGGGGGCTTAGAAAATGCCCTACCACCAACCAAACCGAGTCTTACAAAGTTAGACCCCGCCGGGAATCGAACCCGCGACCTCCAAGTGAGAAGCGAATGGATTAACCATTACGCCACGGAGTTGATAAAATGCAGATACCTAACGTTCTTCTCGCCACTCATACTTTTAGATGTTAACCGCCTTGTGATGCGTCCCGGTCGAGCTACCTACCTATAGAAATTCGTTTACAAGCTAAAAGCTTTCCATTTGCAGGCTAAAACGCGCGTGATATAAGATTCGTTCTCACTGTGTGAAGAATTGGGGACCAAGAGATAGAAAACACGTCTTGATAATACAGATACGTTTTTTATTTTGTTCGGTAGGTGCAGATTGAGAATGGACGAAACAACTCAGTTAAGTGTTTTTTTATACTAATGTTAATCAGGCGCCCTCTGTGGTATTTTTGTCTAAGACAAATTAACTTTACTTAATGTACATCGATAGTAAGGTAGGCGTTAGGAGACGAACATAGAAAAGGAGTTACAGGTTAGATGGCGCTGTAACACTGTGTTTCTTACATACATTTTAGGGTTCCATACCAGGTAATGGGATCCTACTCGTATTTTACTAAGCCTACGCTGCGCTGTCTGTTTGTCTGACTTTTAAAAGGCTGTATCTTTTAAATCGTAACAGGTAGCTGGCTGAAATTTTCACAGAATACGTGTTTTTCTGACAGACTCACCGACAAATAATAAAAATTAAAAAAGTTAAGAGCCCATACAAGAAACATGTGTTTTTGAAGTGGATACTTGTTTGTTCGAGATCACCTTGTTCAGAATTATGTACGTCACATTGGGACAACTTTTTCTAAAGCTAGAGAAATCGATTTCTGATTTTAGATTTTTATGTTTTTTAATAAACATGAATTATTCATGTCATTTTAGTGTTTATTTGATCGAAATGATAAAGCTTTTAAAATGACCGACATAAGCAAATACACCGACAATAATTCCTGAGTAAAGAGATGGGATTATAAGTATGCACTTATATAATTTTCAATACATTTGCTCGAAAAGTGGTACTTTACATGCCAGTTCACTGTGCGCAAAATTTATTTTACCGCACATGTGTTTTTTACTTTGCTTTTTGAAATTTCTAGCAAATAAAAAATACATATAATAACCATAGATCTTCTTTCTTCACTTCTAATATTCTTTTAGACTACTGAAACAAGAATATTAAAAGAGATCAGGTTACTGAACACTTGTTTGCTAAGGAGGTATCAAGCTATATAATATTATCCCAAGCCTTATTGTAATTTACCTACGGTTCACATTTAATAAAAAAAACTTACGCATGCGTATGTGTGCCTAGTTAAAAAAGGCTCAATTTTCGTAAAACTGAATAAAAATAAACTGAATTAAACTTGTATTCACAACCAAAACCAGTCATTGTATCAAAAAGTGGCGACGTTTAGCAGTTTTGCAAAAAATAACTTGTTGGTAATATTAACAGTTGTAACATAACTATTAAACAATAGGTTGTTGCCTCCCTATAGATAGGCGCAAACAATAGGTATGCGCAAAATACTCAATGTTTTTTTTATTACAACTAGCTTTTGCCCGCGGCCTCGCCCGCGTGGACATCGTTTTTATGACTGTATTTGAGAGTGAGTGGTGCGCGAGCCGCAAGCGGCTCAGTGTTATTTACAAATAAAATTTGAACTAAGTTAAGGTGAAATAGAGATGCAGAGGTTATGATTTTTTCATTTATTTGACAGAAGCTGTGGCGGGAATTAAAAAAATATCTTGTTTCTATCTATTTGAAACAAATTTTTGCTCTATTCGTTAATACGGTAATACAGGAAAGCGTGAAAATTTGTGTGATTATAGTACAAAGCCTAAAGTAAAACAACAAATAATATAAACTGTTCAAGTGTGTGTGTGTGTGTGTGTTTGTTTGTACTCGAGCTAAGGAGCCTAAACTGAATAAAAAAAACAGCTTTCTGACGTTCTCATAATGTCTTTTGATTGAAATAAATAAGTATAATTGTTGTAGGTACCTACTTATGTGGAGAGGTGCAGTGACTTGGACGATCGTATCTAACACAACCTAAAACCACGAATAATTCTCAATGAAAATACCCGTGGTACTTCTATTTTGTCCTGCTAGTAGGACCACGGGTAAGATTATGACAAAACTAAAATATAATATTCAGGATTACTGGATAAAAGCTTTGAACCTAAACTAGTCGGCAGGGGTATGAGGTGATGATATGATTAAAATATAATATTCAGGATTACTAGATAAAACCATTGAACCTAAACTAGTTTAAAATTTACTCAGCCTTTGTTTTCACACGGTCGAGCACGGCTCTGCCAACTAAGGCGCCTTAATACATGACCCTCAGATATTTATCTGTTATTATTATTATCTTCAGTGTTAAGTACTTGTGATTAGTCCAACCGCTCGTGTAGTTAGGCAGACGTGCCTGTTGTTGGTAAAATAATACGGAGAGGGCAATCAAATCTCCAGAGTATTTATGTACGAGATCTTTAGGCAATGACGCGAGAAATGGGTCGCAGCTTACACGAGCCACGCAATGAGCTTATTTACCCTGAGCGGCGCGCTATTCAATGAATAAACTGATTAGATAAGAGTAGATACAAACAATAGGTACGTTCTTATCTATCTAACTGATATCTATCTAGTGCATACCTGTATCAGAAGTGGGATCTTACCAAACTCCCTGAGTACGTTTATCTATCTAACTGATATCTATCTAGTTCATACCTGTATCAGTGGTGGGATCTTACCAAACTCTCTGAGTACGTTTATCAATCTAACTGATATCTATCTAGTGCATACCTGTATCAGTGGTGGGATCTTACCAAACTTCCTGAGTACGTTGATCTATCTAACTGATATCTATCTAGTGCATACCTGTATCAGTGGTGGGATCTTACCAAACTTCCTGAGTACGTTGATTTATCTAACTGATATCTATCTAGTGCATACCTGTATCAGTGGTGGGATCTTACCAAACTTCCTGAGTACGTTGATTTATCTAACTGATATCTATCTAGTGCATACCTGTATCAGTGGTGGGATCTTACCAAACTCTCTGAGTACGTTTATCAATCTAACTGATATCTATCTAGTGCATACCTGTGTCAGTGGTGGGATCTTACCAAACTCCCTGAGTACGTTTATCAATCTAACTGATATCTATCTAGTGCATACCTGTATCAGTGGTGGGATCTTACCAAACTCCCTGAGTACGTTTATCAATCTAACTGATATCTATCTAGTGCATACCTGTATCAGTGGTGGGATCTTACCAAACTCTCTGAGTACGTTTATCAATCTAACTGATATCTATCTAGTGAATTCTAGTGCATACCTGTATCAGAAGTGGGATCTTACCAAACTCCCTGAGTACGTTTATCTATCTAACTGATATCTATCTAGTTCATACCTGTATCAGTGGTGGGATCTTACCAAACTCTCTGAGTACGTTTATCAATCTAACTGATATCTATCTAGTGCATACCTGTATCAGTGGTGGGATCTTACCAAACTTCCTGAGTACGTTGATCTATCTAACTGATATCTATCTAGTGCATACCTGTATCAGTGGTGGGATCTTACCAAACTTCCTGAGTACGTTGATTTATCTAACTGATATCTATCTAGTGCATACCTGTATCAGTGGTGGGATCTTACCAAACTCTCTGAGTACGTTTATCAATCTAACTGATATCTATCTAGTGCATACCTGTGTCAGTGGTGGGATCTTACCAAACTCCCTGAGTACGTTTATCAATCTAACTGATATCTATCTAGTGCATACCTGTATCAGTGGTGGGATCTTACCAAACTCCCTGAGTACGTTTATCAATCTGACTGATATCTATCTAGTGCATACCTGTATCAGTGGTGGAATCTTACCAAACTCCCTGAGTACGATCCCAGTATTAGAGGAATAATATGTGCAGAAAGAGATAGCAACCTACTCGTGTTCGGGATAAATGATAGGTCTAGTTGGGATCTTCATTATAATATATTGTTTCTATTAAAAAAAAACTACCTTTTTAACTGGTGGAGCATATAAGAGATGCAAGTATCATAGGATCCACCGAGATCTATGGTGGGTCACAGTGAATTTTGGCGTGCTATTCAATCTACTGGTGGATCCTACTGGACAGAGTGGTATCAGTGCCGGGTTTTTACTCTTCTTCACTATGTATAGGCCACTCGACTTTACGCCGCCCCTTGTAGTTATACCTATATATATTATATTTATGTTGTAGCAACGAATAATAATACGAATATACCTACACTCGGCAGCAAAGAAAACGAGTCGGTAAAAAAAACCTCAAAACATTATAACTAGCTTTATGAAATAAATAATAAAAAAGAATAAGTCACAAAAGTTCAAGATTATAACGTTTATTTTGAATAAAAGTAGGTTAAGTAAAAATGACAATTTCTACTAGATTTCGAATAATTTCGAATAATTTCAAAAACCAAAAAACTTTTAGGCAGCCTTTAATATTGCATTGATACGCGATATACATATGCATGCAAAATTTCAGCTCAATCGGAAACCGGGAAGTGGGTCAAATTTAACTTGCAGATTTCATTACAGACATCGGAACTAAATAAAAGCTTGTGAAAAATGTGCTACCGTGTCAAATGTGCAATTTTCACACGTTTCACTATTTTAATAGGTCAGCAGGTATTAAAAGGTCAAACTAGTGGAGGTTTCCAATTTATTTCAGTTAGCGGCGCACTTTCAGATGTGGTCCTGGTGCTCCTGTCCCATGAAGTCTTAGTTTAGTTTTTGGATGGGGCGAACCATAATCAGGAACTGTTCCTACATGTGTAGGATCTGTCCTGTCAGATATTCTATGGTTTGTCGCACGGCAGGTAGTTAGGTGGGTAGAAAGGGAGTGGGTTCTTTTTAAAAAATGCCGTTGCGACCAATTTAATTTATTATTGAGTGAAGGATAAAATATAAGACCTAAAAAAGAACATAAGAATTAGAAAACGATACACACTTAAATTTAAAATAGAAATCACAGGAAAAACACAAATATAACCTACCCAAAATGGGTCATAGATAAGAGAGAACAATTAAATTTATTTTAATTAGTAATTAATATAAGTATGATGAAAATAATTTTGATCTTTAATGATTTTGTCAGATGGATTGACGCATGCGCGGATAAGGAATAAATGGGATAAAAAGATGGTTGAATGAAAGGAGAATGAATATCTGCGCACCGCGCCACAGGTTTAACACTAAAATTAGGGATATACTAGTTCTTAATTGATATTTTACATTCAAGTACGTATATACTTCAGTTTAGCAATTCTGAGAGCTATGTCGGTTACTTTGGTTCTCTTACGGATCTCCTCGTTTCTGATTCGATCACGCAGAGAAACTCCGAGCATAGCACGCTCCATTGCCCTTTGGGTGACCTTGAGCCTTCTTATGAGGCCCATTGTAAGCGACCATGTCTCAGTTCCGTACGTCATCACTGGCAACACACATTGGTCGAAGACCTTGCTCTTAAGACACTGCAGCAGCGCAGAACCGGTCGTCGTGGAGATCCTTGGGGGAGGCCTATGTCCAGCAGTGGACTTCCTTCGGCTGATATGATGATGATGATGACGTATATACGTATGTGACTATTTATATCCTAAATATAATTAAAGATAAAATATCAGCCAAAGGACGTCCACTGCTGGACATAGGCCACCCCCAAGGATTTCCACGACGACCGGTTCTGCTCTAGCGATATGTAAATAAAATGAAACCGCATCGGCCCATTTTGGAAATAGAATACCACAAAAAGGCTAAAGATTATTTTAAACGTAATTTGGGACGTAATTTCCTTGTTTCCAGTGTATTTTCAAGAGCGGTAAATGTAATTTATATGGCAAGAGGTCAAGAGGACCGTCTCTTAAAAGATGGACCGATCAGTTGAGGGAGAGACCATCTAATAAGTTCTGTGATGCGGTAAGGTTGTCGATGGATAATAGCAGATGAAGGCCATTCATGCGCTCCAAAATATGTGTATTAAACCACGATCCTCAGTCTTAAGGAACCGACTACGGAGAGAGACTAAAAAGGCGTAAAAGAAGCAAGCCTCTAAAAACGCTAACTAGAGACTGCTGCTCCTAGGCCGCGGGCTACATTATCTATTGGCACTAGCCTGTACCAACGCTCTCAAGACTTGGAGCTAAAAACAGAATAAAGAGAAGGTAAGTGAGTGGTTTTGCTTATTTCGTACGACTTTTAACCAAATGCCTCCGTAGACAAGCAATGAACGCTTAGACTTAGCACAGCTTGAGCTGAGATCCGGCCCTGGAGCCCGGGCGTCGCGGTCGGTGTGCGGTAAATCAGGCGTGTTTCCTGTGGGGCCGCAGCCCCCGGGGTCCGGGCCACCGCCACTGATTGGCTGTTTCCTTCCTCAGCGACCAGACATACGGCCAGCCGCTCATCTTACACGACAAAAACTTGGATTGTTTTGGGTGGTGGCCATAACCATTATTTTATTAATTTTCTTTGGGGATTTTTTATTTTTTATTTATATACCTATTGATATTTACTAATTTGTAAATAAGGCCTGAATAGGTACTTACAATATTTTTTAATTTTTTTTTCATTTTCAACAATGAAAATTACTCTTTTTTTGAATTTATCAATTTCAAAACAAAATACAGAACAATTAATAATTTAGCACCATTAACCTGAATGGTTTGTTTAGGTGCTCAACAGTCGTCTACGAGCTACATACTTATAATAACAAAAGAAAAAATATACATATATATATAGAAAGAATAAGTTAAGTAATGCATACCTACATAATATATCCTTATAACCATACTGCAATGCATACACAGGCTCAGTGAGATAGTAGTTACTTTGTAAACACAGGTCACCTGCGTAACGAACGACACACTTCTATTGTGGTACCGCCATAAAGCATGCATAATATTATAATAGGTACAACAGAGAGAACTAAGAGAGAAGGAGGAAAAACTGGCCACAAGTGAGTGGGACTCACACACGAAGGGTTCCGTACCATCGCACAAGAAAGAAAAAAAAACACTTTTCTTGTAGGGGGGCTCCTCTATTTCTTTTTTTTATTTTTGCCCGCTGACAGACAGAATAAATGTAAATCACGTTTATTGTATTTTTTTTTATTTTTGCTAGTTGTTGTCATTTATAGTAGCAATAGAAATGCACACTATGAAAATTTCAATTGTCTACCTACTACGGTTCATAATATTCAGCCTGCTGACAGAGAGACGGACGGACGGATGGACAACGGAGGCTTAGTAATAGGCTCCCATTAGTCAGACTTAGGTGTACAGAACCCTAAAAATGGAAGTGTAATCGTACAAATTACTTCTGCGTGAAAGAGTACCTAGCTAACATTTTTCAAGTAACCAGTGCTGTTGCAAAACATATCGATCCGGTCCTCCACGTTACGTTGATTAATTAATGTACAAATTCAAGAACTAATGGAGCACAATGATGGATAATATACATAAGGACCAAAACACGGCCAAGTGCGAGTCGGACTAGAACTCCGAGGGTTCCGTAAGACCACACCTCTCCACACAACTAGGTACATAATTTATTGACAATGATACCTATTCAAAACTCAAACTCAAATAACTCTTTATTGTACATGAAAATAAATTAATAAAATTACAAAATTTCATTATATAAAAAAAATGTAATATACTTTTTTTGTCATTCAGTCCTTAGCACGAGTACGACTTACACTTGGCTTATTTTTATTTCAGTACTAGCTGTCCCGGCGAACTACGTACCGCCTTACATTACATTACACTGCCCTACCCTACCCTACCCTACACTACACTACACCACCCAACCCTACCCTACACTACACTACCCTACCCTACCCTACACTACACTACACTACACTACACTACCCTACCCTACATAAAAACCTTCTCCTGACAATAACGAACTCGACAAAAAAAGAATTAGCGAAATCGGTCCAGCCGTTCTCGAGTTATGCGCTTACCAACACCACAGTATATATATTAGTACTAAAACACATTTTGCGATTCATTTTTATATATTAGATTAGTATTATAATCACACCAACGTTCACGCTTGTATGTATTAATGTTTTTACGATAGACCTAAATATCCTATAGAACAACTGTTTTTTGTATGGAGACCCTCCTTATTTTTTCACTTTTTCAATTTTTTTAACCGACTTCAAAAAATGAGGAGGTTCTATGTTCGACTGTATATATTTTTTTTAATATTTTTTGTTATTGCAGCATCAGGAATACACATTCTGTGAAAATTTCAACTGTATAACTATTACGGTTCATGAAATAAAGCTCGCTGACAGACGGACAGACAGACATCGGAGGCTTAATAATAGGGTGCCGTTGGGTGCACGGAACCCTAAAATATAGATGACAAATTAGGTGTGTAGGTACTTATTTAAGTATAAAAACGGTAAAATCGAAAGACAGAATTCCCAAGCGCACAGTCTGGCAGCCTGAGGCAGCCTGAGGCAGCGTGACTCTCGACGGGGATACTTCAAAGAGGCGTGACTGCGACGGAGAGGACGGGACGGCGTAAATTATGCTCCATCAAGGAGCTATAAGCATTGATTGGAACCTCTCCCCACTCTCTTATATTAAGATAGCTAAGTTTTGGAACGAAAATGACTCAGTTAGTCTTGCCGCCAATCTGAATAACGTTAAAATTAAATCAATGTTTGTAAAAGTTGATATTTTTATATGTAACTTAAAAAACGCCTCCGTGGCGTAATGGTTAGTCCATTCGTCCACCAGGAGGTTGCGGGTTCGATTCCCGGCGGGGTCAACTTTGTAAGACTCGGTTCGGATGGTGGTAGGGCATTTTCCTACTCCCCTTGCTAGCTACCATCATCTTATCTAAGTCTTGCCGCCAAACATTAGTGTTAACGGCATTGATGTGTTCCGGCTTAAAGATAAGATAGCCAGATCCCCATTGCTTTGGGGAATCTTGGTAAGCCCGCTTCTATCTTTGGCATCATCGTCACTTACTATCAGGTGAGATGATGCTAAGGCTTATCAATTGTGGATTTAAAAAAAACGTAGGTACTTTTTAAACTTTAAGACAATCAGCTGAAATGATGCGTTCTTATCACGAATAATGAAAAATATCCCACCAAAAACATAAATGTGATAAATGTTAGCCAAGTTCAATACTACAAAAATGCTTGGTTGTACATTACGCCGAAAAAAGGATTGAAATCTGCCATCTGGAAGTGGGTTAGGTTTTTGATCTATATGTCAGTCAGTGAGTCAGTGGAAAAATGGCGATATTTAGACGTTTTGAATTTATTAAATTTAGGGTTTTAGTTAATCTCATTGGTATCAAAAAATATACCAAGTTTGGTGAGTTTGTGTTAAAAAGATTTTCAATTATAAAGGGGTCAAAAGTGGCTCGAAATGGTTCGTGTAATATTACACACGGCGCTGTTCGCCAGTCCTTTTGCTTGAACTTGGCTTGACACGCTGCCGCGTGTCTAGATAATGATAAACATGATAAAAGTTGGTATGGTGTGCAATATCAATCAACGTTGTTATACACAAACCGTATATGCACAGACTAAAAATCTATATAATATGTCTGGTTGTTGTATCCTACCCACTTGCTTCGACGCGTAGTATGAGGTGAGCAACACTGCTACGAGTACATCGTAGCATGTTCAAGAATCAAGTTAATTATTCAAAATAGGTGCAAATCACACTCTTTCTGATAGTCATAAAATAGTAATTACATAATGTCATTTGTGAAAAATCAAGAAATAAACAATCATCAGTTATTAACGTCGAAATCCAATCCTTGATATAAAACAAATTAAGTCATTGGAACATGAAAACAATATGACACGAGAAGTTATAGGTACATTAAAATCATTGATGCCATTAATGCCTCTGACAAGAGTAGGCCAGTTCACACGGACAGCACCAGGTCACGAGTATAACGCGAGAGTCAACCATCGCTCCCATCAACCATATTAGAGGGAAAGGAACGACCCGGCTCCCGATGCGCCACCATCCGCACGAACATTTAAGCGAGCATGCACCACTCATGTCAATGCTAAGATATAAATATTAATTAAAATAAGTACGAGACTTGTCATGTATTGTCGCTTATAAGTTAATTCTTAGATTGGTCATCATTTTATTACTATTAAACATGATTAGTAGCTTTGATAGAAAAAACACTTATGTTAGAATGAACATAAGCTTCAAAGCGTCGGTGGCGTAATGGCTAGGGCCGCCGCCTCCTGTCCATGTTCAAATCCCGCTACGTACCAATGTGATTTCGAATTTCGATTTCATATGTACGTTTATCCGACGCTCATACGGTGAAGGAAAACATCGTGAGGAAACCTGCACACACTTGCGAAGAAACTCGCAGGTTGTGTGTGAAGTCGACCAACCCGCACTGGGCTCGCGTGGTCGACTAAGGCCCGATCGCCCTAATTCAAGGTAGGCTCTAGCCCCTCGGTGCGACGTATATAAGCTGATATTATGAAGCTTCAATAAAAATATCGAATGTTTCAATCCTTAGAAAATGATGGATCACTACGCAATGTTTTCACAAGCCAACGAATAACGCGTAATAGTTAGTTTTAGGTTTTTAAACTCAATGGTTCACGGCCTTAGGGCATGACATTTCAAAAAAGGACTGACGGAAGAAACAAAATGGCGGCGAAATCCTATACGTTCGACAACCAAACTGTAACCAATCTGTATCAATCTGGGTGACGAGGGGGTGAGGTCGCAATCTAGAGAGCGGCAGAGAGTGTCCATACTGTATGTTAGTACTAATATACAGGGTGACTGGTAAGTAGTGCAAATCCTTTTAAGGGGAAAAACTAGATCTAATTTAGAACAAAAAAAGTCATTTTAACTGG
Source organism: Coleophora flavipennella (assembly GCA_947284805.1). Lineage (NCBI taxonomy): Eukaryota > Metazoa > Arthropoda > Insecta > Lepidoptera > Coleophoridae > Coleophora > Coleophora flavipennella. The sequence continues at coordinate 2,894,073 of OX369263.1, read as the reverse complement.
GGGTCGGAAATCAACGGTTTTCGAGTTAAAGCCCATTTAATTTTTCAATTTTGTATGTAAAACGCATTTGTTTAAATGTTTTGTGATTTAAAAAAAAAAAACTAAAATACAGTTGACTTGCAATATACGTTAAAAACTTCCTTATTTAATCATATTTCCATTAAAATAAAAAAAGTTAAAAAAATACAAATAATATGTAACAAAAAGCAATGGTTCCTGTCAAAAGGGTGCCTCAAATCCCATACAAATGTTCAATTATTATTATTTTTTAAATTCCAAGATTTATGATGTTTATCGCATTAACAGAAATCTATGACCCTCTACCATCATGGACTAACTTTGATTCACAAGCTCATCCAAAAATTCGACCTTGATTTTTTTCATACAAAATTGTTGGATAAATTAGAATGGGACTTGAGACACCCTTTTGACAACAATCATTGTTTTTTGTTGCAATTAATTTGTATTTTTTTCAACTTTTTTTATTTTAATGGAAATTAAATATTTTAATATGATAAAATAAGGAAGTTTTTATCGTATTTTGCAAGTCAACTATATTATAGTTTTTTTTGGAAAATCACAAAACATTTAAACAAATGCGTTTTACATACAAAATTGAAAAATTAAATGGGCTTTAACTCGAAAACCGTTGATTTCCGACCCCCAGTTAATATGACTTTTTTGTTCTAAATTTGATGTAGTTTATCCCCTTAAAAGGATTTGCACTACTTACCAGTCACCCTGTATATACTTTGCTTAGGGCATGACTGCATGATGACGAGCTTAAGGGTGGGTGTTTATTGTGGTACTTAGCTGGCAGTGGCGGGTGTCACTCGCGGCGACGGGCGGGAAGGGAGCGGCGTGCGGGGGTGCGGTGGTGCGAGGGTGCGGAGACAATCTCCACGATGGCTCATTCACCGCTGCAACGAGCCGAGCTGAGAATTGAATTGGAAGCAAATGTGCCGTACGAATACCAACGTCGAATATAAACTGAACCACTCCCAGTAAACTCGCAAAACCTCTCTGATCAAATTACAGGGGAGATAAAGAAAGCCTACGGATAAATTTTGAAGTGACGTCGCCAAATGTGCTAATATGGTCCCTTGGTTTTATTCAGCCGTTGTGTAACGTGTAATTGAATTGTTGTTAGGAGCGGAGGTAGCGGTGAGTGCGGCAGACAGGCTGTAATGAGAACACGGTGACACAGTTGGATTTTCTTTACCAACTACCTCCAATGTTGTCGAGATAATTAACTACGTATTTGCTGTAATGGGTATTATAGTGAATTAACAACAAATTAAGACTGCAGTCTCTAGCTTGACTGATGATTTTCACGCATATTTGTGCATAATGTATGACTTAAACTAAACAAACTAAAATTATGAATAATTTTTGCTCAATTGAAAAAGATTAAAAGTATTATAGCTTGCGGCTCGCGCACCGCGCACCCTCTAAGACAGTCATAAAAATGATGTCCACGCGGGCGAATCAGCGGGCAAAAGCTAGTCATTACATAATTTTAATTATCTCAAACTATGCCGATTTTTTTTAAGTTAACCCTAATTTGAATTGCTGTGAACTGGTCATGTTAAAGTCGGTTCGTTATTATTCAATTTATGCTTTATGCTGTTTCACATGGTTACTATAATGCCTTTTATCTTTTTCCATTGAGCAAAAAGCCTTAAATCGAAAATACCTACATAAAGCTGTACTGCAGCCTTAAGGTAGGCTATGTTGTGTTTAGAAAAACAAAACATCTAACCATACAGACATAAAATGTGCATCTTTAGTTGTTTGTAAACGATATCGCACACTACTAACAAGTACTGTACACGGGCATCTTCATATATGTTAATTGTACCGCGACATAAAACGACGGCGTTCAGGGGCAGTTTCAAATACGCAGCCAGTAAAATCTGGAATAATTTACCGCCACCAATCAGGGAGTGTGTCTCGGTCTACAGTTTCAAACGTCAAATAACATCTTTTTGCATAGAAGAACAGAAGGCCGGCCGCACTACCCACCTTGCTTGAAACTGCCTTTTGACGTTTGTCTATTTACAATCGCTGAGGAGAATGTTGTAAAATTTTATAATATTGGTTATACAGTATCTTCTTTAGTCTTTAGTTTTCTTAATCTAAGTAGCATCTAAAATAATGTATCTGTAATGGTTGTAGGGTTTTAGTTTTGAATTTTACTTTTATGTTTATTTATTTTACTACCTATGTTTTAAGTTTTATTTTGTTTAAATTTATGATGTGTACTTCGTTTAGGTCCACCCCCTTCCCTGAAGGGGTAGTAGCTGAAAATCAGCGCTGTGATCTTTGTGATGGCAGCATATGCTGAGCTGCTACCTTTTCAGTGATAGGTACAAACTATTGTATTTTAAAAGCTACAAAATTATTCACTTGTGTGTACTTATCACTGAATAAACATTTATTCTATTCTATTCTATTCTATCCTTTTACTATTTCCTGTAAATATATCCATAATAATTTTGTAAGATGGTTATAGCAGGGATATAGCCATATCCCTAGGGATATAATTATATACCGTAACAGTTATACGGAAGAGGTTTATATCTATCTTACTAGGGATATAATTATGACACGGTCGTAATCTAGTGATATAAGTATCTTATCTAAACTAATCTAGTTAAATAGTTACAAATTGACCGAATGATTGGAGAATCGGTGGGCGGGGTGCGGCACGGGTATTTGTAAACCCCGCGCCCGCTTGAAACATTGGCTACCCAGAAATGCGATACAGCTAACAACTATTACAATGAATTAACCTATTCCAAATGCAGAGTTATCGCTGAGAGGAATATGCCAAAAATTATCAGCTTTTGGAGGCTAAGGTTTTTTAAAATGTGTAAAAAATCTAAAACTGTAAGAAGCGTGCAATGTTGTGTAATTCCTGTAAGAAGAGTGCAATGTTGTGTAATTCCAGATGTCATGATTCTGGATGTTGCCGAAACAAAAATTAAAGATTGAAGGAAGCGATAATAATTTGAGTACAACTAAGTATCTGTTAACGTGTATATTGTTGATTCTATGAATAAATATAAAAAAGATCGTTTTAATAATTTTAATTAGGTACTTGATGATAACTTTAATTATTAGATATAATTACTGTTTCTTAAGAAATAATGTTAATTTTTATCGTTATGAACGGTTGTGACATAAAACGAAAATAAAAGTTTATGATTGATTTAAGTTGTTTTTATTTATTTGATTGGACTGTTTTATTTAAAATGAGTAAAAGTGATGCAAATTGCATAAAATATTATAAATCAATGTTTTATTTTTCATCCTTCGGTTAATTTATAACTATTTAACTAGATTAGTTTAGTAAGATACTTATATCACTAGATTGCGACCGTGTCATAATTATATCCCTAGTAACATAGATATGAACCTCTTTCGTTTAACTATGTTACGGTATATAACTATATCCCTAGGGATATAATTATGTCACGGTAATAGCTATCTTACTACGACATATCCATAAGTATTTTGAAAAGTACCTTCATTTCCTGTAAATATATCCATAAGAACTTTGTACCATTGAATACTACTACTTACGTAGTAGTAGTAATTCAATGTTTTGTACTTATATTTCACTACAGAGTCGATTGACTCACTCAAATCTACTTAATGAAATGGTAATAAAATATCCTCGGTCTATTTTTGTCTGCCGGTTTATTATTTGTTACAACTTTCACCATGTTTTATGACTGTTTTGAGCGCACTATGATCTTCAAACGGCTGAACATATCTTCATAAATTGTACTAAGAACCAACTTGATCACAACAGCTTTCAAACCAAAAAACCGCATCTAAATCGGTCCATTCGTTTAGGAACTATGAACCCACAGACAGACACATATACACAGATACACGTTAAAATTTTAATACCCCTCTTTTTGCGTCGGGGGTTAAAAAGTCAGATACTTCCTGTAACTTTATAACTATCACTGTGCCAAAAGTCAGGTTGATCCGTTGTTAAGTCACAAATTGACAAATAATTAATACAATAATAATTAGCCTCCTTTTTGACGTGGTAACGTCTTATAAATCGATGAATGCCGGCTGCATGCACGAAAAAGTGTCACGTTCCGCGTGCAAGCGAGAGCGTGGAACAAGCGATAGAGAGACACGATAGGCTTAAGCTTATGTATGACGATATCACGAAAAATTATCGCCCGTAAACCGACTTTACAGACAACCAGTTTTTTAATCTAAAATTAATAAGCCCTTGGCATCATCTCATCTGATGGTATGTGACGATGATGCTGAAGATGGAAGCGGGCTTACTAAGATTCCTCAACGCAAGGGGGATCTGGCTATCCTATCTTCAAGCCGGAACACATCAATGCTGTTAACACTTATGTTTGGCTGCGAGACTTAGATACTCGTAAGATAGGTACCAATGAAATGAAATTTGAAAAATTGGACCCTCCACCGGAAATGTTCGATTTCGACCTCCTGGTGTGAAGCGAATGGACTAACCATTACGCCACGGAGGCGGTTACCTTGTGGCGCAGTCGGGCAAGAATATGTCGGATTAGACATTATTTATTACAAATTCTAAGTTACATAAGAATATGTAATCTAAGAATATAATTGAAGATTAAAAAATTCGTTAGTATTATAAAACGCCTGCTTAACAAGCTAGGGTTACAGTAATTACTTGAAGCTTTACACTGGAGGCAATGGTTAGGTTATTCGGTAGTCGGTTATAAAGTTAAGACTGGAAGCATGGGTTATGTTATTCGGTAGTAGGTTATAAAGTTTAGACTGGGGGCATTGGTTATGTTATTCGGCAGCCGGTTATAAAGTTTAGACTGGGGGCATTGGTAATGTTATTAGGTAGTTGGTTATAAAGTTTAGACTGGGGGCGTTGGTTATGTTATTCGGCAGCCGGTTATAAAGTTTAGACTGGGGGCATTGGTAATGTTATTAGGTAGTCGGTTATAAAGTTTAGACTGGGGGCATTGGTTATGATATTCGGCAGCCGGTTATAAAGTTTAGACTGGGGGCATTGGTAATGTTATTAGGTAGTCGGTTATAAAGTTTAGACTGGGGGCGTTGGTTATGTTATTCGGCAGCCGGTTATAAAGTTTAGACTGGGGGCATTGGTAATGTTATTAGGTAGTCGGTTATAAAGTTTAGACTGGGGGCATTGGTTATGTTATTAGGTAGTCGGTTATAAAGTTTAGACTGGGGGCATTGGTTATGTTATTCGGCAGCCGGTTATAAAGTTTAGACTGGGGGCATTGGTAATGTTATTAGGTAGTCGGTTATAAAGTTTAGACTGGGGGCGTTGGTAATGTTATCCAGTAGTCGGTCATATAGTTTAGACTAGGGACATTGGTTTTGTTATTCGGTAGTCGGTTATAAAGTTTAGACTGAGGGCATTGTTTATGTTATTCGGTAGTCAATTATAAAGTTTAGACTGGGGGCAGTGGTTATATTATTCGGTAATCGGTTATAAAATGTAGACTGGGGGCATTGTTTATGTTATTCGGTAGTAGGTTATAAAGTATAGATTGGGGGCATTTGTAATGTTATTCTGTAGTCGGTTATAAAGTTAAGACTGGGGGCATCGGTAATGTTATTCGGTAGTGGCTTATAAAGTTTAGACTGATTCAGATTCAGATTCAAAAATTTATTAGACATAATACTACAACTCAACACAAAACAATATAACATTAGTAGACAAAAACAAAATGTAGGTACACAAAGTAAATGATAAGATAAACAACAACAAAAGGTAGATACCTCACGTCGCCACATATGGGAGGTAGGTGTGCGTTGCGCTGTAGTGTGACGCCAAACAGGACCCATTTCAGCATATGCTGCAGCCAGAGCCACAGCGCTGCTGGTTTTCGAATGCGCCCTAGTGAGCTTGCGTAAATAAATTAAATCTGAACATGCAATAGGTACAGATAAGGAAATACGATATTGAAAGAGGTTTGTAGATGGGAGACAGTAGCAACCAGGCTGTATATAAAATAAACAAATTAACATTTATATAATTTTTATATACGTAAAGACAGACTATGATATGCATACATATACACATATAGTTTAGTACTAAATTTAAATGCCACTTGACAGCAAGACTTCTCCATGCCACTACCTAATGTATGTAGGAATAACTCGACCACCTGTTGGTAAAAAATGTTGAGTATATATGAGAAATTCCTTTAGCTTATTTTTAAAACAGTTGATGGAATTCATATCACGGAGTGGAGGTGGTAAGTTATTCCAACACTTTATGGCCGCATACTTAAAGCTGCCACGGAAAGCAGCAGAGTGATGAGAAGGCGCACGCAGCTGCCAGCTCACCGCGCGTGACGCCCGAGAGCCAGTCCCCGCACGCTACTCCAGCTTCTCGAGCAGATACCTACGACGACCAGTTTTAATAATTCCAAACAACAAAGTAGCTAAGTGAAGTTCTCTCCTAAGTGCCATCTTCAGAACGCCAGCGGTGTTAAGGTAGGGCGTAACGTGTGTACGAGGGGGAACCTTGAAACAATAACGCGCGCAGGCTTTCTGGACTCGCTGCACCACGCGATTTGTACGAGCCAGTAGGCGAGGACCGTATACTAGATCAGCATATGATAGCTTAGAAAGTATTAGAGCGTCACACAATTTGACACGCAGGTCGACACTTAAGAAGTCACGAACACGGTATAAAATCTCAAGTTTGTAAAAGCAGGTGTTTGCCACCTCTAGGATGTGGCTCTCAAAGCGAAGGCCCTGGTCCATCAGCACTCCCAAGTTACGCGCCTCTGGCACCCACGCGACCTGTTCGCCCATTAAAAACACCGCTGGACATTTGACAGATATTATTCCTAATTGGTTTGGGGATCCAAACAGCATAAATTTAGTCTTTTTAGGATTAAGAACAAGTGTGTTGGACTCCGACGAAGCGGTTATGCTCGCTAAATCTTGGTTGAGTTTATCCACCGCGGCAGTTGTCACTGGGGGCATTGGTTATGTTAATTGGTAGTCGGTTATAAAGTTTAGACTGGGGGTATTGGTTACGTTATTCGGTAGTCGGTTATAAAGTTTAGACTGGAGGCGTTGGTTATGTTATTTGGTAGTCGGTTATAAAGTTTAGACTGGGGGCAGTGGTTATGATATTCGGTAGTCGGTTACAATGTTTAGAATGGGGCATTGGTTATGATATTCGGTAGTCGGTTATAAAGTTTAGACTAGGGGCATTGGTTATGATATTCGGTAGTAGGTTATAAAGTTTAGACTGGGGGAGTTGGTTATGATATTCGGTAGTCAGTTATAATGTTTAGAATGGGGGCATTGGTTATGATATTCGGTAGTCGGTTATAAAGTTAGGACTGGGGGCATTGGTTATGATATTCGGTAGTCGGTTATAAAGTTTAGACTGGGGGCGTTGGTTATGATATTCGGTAGTCGGTTATGATGTTTAGAATGGGGGCATTGGTTATGATATTCGGTAGTCGGTTATAAAGTTTAGACTGGGGGCATTGGTTATGATATTCGGTAGTCGGTTATAATGTTTAGAATGGGGGCATTGGTTATGATATTCGGTAGTCGGTTATAAAGTTTAGACTGGGGGCATTGGTTAAGATATTCGGTAGTCGGTTATAATGTTTAGAATGGGGGCATTGGTTATGATATTCGGTAGTCGGTTATAAAGTTTAGACTGGGGGCATTGGTTATGATATTCGGTAGTCGGTTATAATGTTTAGACTGGGGGCATTGGTTATGTTATTTGGTAGTCGGTTATAAAGTATAGACTGGGGGCATTGGTTATGTTATTCGGTTGTCAGTTATGAAATTTAGGGCCCATAATGTGCGTCATTTTTCCAGATTTAAAGTCGGTTAGGGGTAGGCCTGAGCTTACTAGCGTTTTTTGCGCAAGAAGGAGGGTTATGCGTTTTTAGATTGTATGTATATTTGTTTGGCACGCTCTGTAGCCTAAACGGCTTGAAAAATTTTGGAGTACGAGGCATCCTTAGATTCTTTCGATCCCTTAAGTGACTGGATACAGTTTTTCCCGACTATACAAAAAAGACAGGTAAGTTTTTATGCAGTTGGGTTTTAAATTTTTAATTAATTCGTTCAGTCATTTGTATTATAAGCATGGGTATTCTTATGTGTTGGTTATTGGTCCTGATTACTTCGCACACTCATGGTCATCTGGAAGTAAGATATCTGAAGAGGTCAGTGTAAGGAGTCTTTTTGTTGGATGCAGGCCTTCGTGCGAATGGCTCGATTCTGCAACGCGAAAGCTCGCTCAAACTCCGCGGTGCAACCTCGCAGCTCGGCTCCATATAGCAGCAGGAAGTGAACCGTGGTGAAGAAGCAAGCGCGCACTCGCCCGCGCAAGACTACTGGCGACTACTCGCGACAGTCGCCTCAGTGAAAAGCACGCGCTAGACAGTTTCTCAATCAATATGGGGCGCCCATACTAAGTCGACATCCAGCCCAGGAATATCGTGAATAAACAAACAAACAAACGTACTTGCACATTTATAATATTCATCATTTTTTTTTTATTCACAATTGGTAAACCCTTAACAACATGTCACCTGGTGGTAAGTGATATATCAGCTCATATATACGTCCCCACCGAGGGGTTCGAGCCTACCCTGAACTAGGGCGATCGGGCGTTAGTCGACCACGCAGGCCCAGTGCGGGTTGGTCGACTTCACACACAACCTTCGAGTTTCTTCGCAGGCGTGTGCAGGTTTCCTCACGATGTTTTCCTTCACCGTAAGAGCGTCGGATAGACGTACATCGAAATCGAAATTCAAAAACACATTGGTACGTGGCAGGATTCGAACCACGACCTCCCTGACAGGAGGTACGAGGTAGCGGCCCTTGCCATTACGCCACCGACGCTCTTTAATATGAGTAAGGTTAATTTTTATAAAAAAATACGGTTGTCTGTAAAGTCGGTTTACTGACGATAGTTGAACGTGACAACGTCATAAGAAAATACTGATGGAATGGTTTCATAAACGGAACGCCTCACGGAACGCCTCAGAGCGAGGTAACGACGCATTCACGGAACGCCTCAGAGCGAGGTAACGACGCATTTTTTCGTTCGTGCAGCCGGCTCCATCGAATTATAAGACGTTATCACGTCAAAAAGACCTACCGTGTACACTTATTCTGATTACAATTTTGATATGTTCTAACAGTGAATCGTGGCTGTAACCTACAACACAGGTTTACTAGTGTAGGTAGCATCATCACCTTACGTAAACGACTTTGGTTTATTGTAATGTACACGCATAATCCTTTTCAAATTGCGAGGAGTATTTATTAGTAGTTTCTTTTACCTTTAAGGCTTTAAGATGCCTTAATCCGAGCAGGTTAATACGTGTTTAAATAATATCGAACGTATTTAAGTCTATTAATTTTAAGTTCCAATGAATGCGGGCTTTAACGCGGCTATTACGATGAAACCGAACGCCCAATTCTCGATTTTTACATGTTTTTATTTTATTACTTATCTATACTTTCAAATAAGTTTAAAAGTGTTCAATTAAATTGAAAGATCTTAAGTCACCGATTTTTGTGTGTTGGTTTCTTTCAACATGAACTATTTGTTTTCGAGAAATTTTGCAATTAATGCCAAAAACACTAGAGTATATTTTTTTACATCAAAAGTGGTAATATTTTTAAAATTGTATTCAATTAAAACTTTTTTTTTTATTACTAAGTAAATTATACATTTTTTCCGTAGTGATAGCTTTACACAGTCTTTCAATAATTTAAATTGAATATTGTCATTTGACCTATCTTAAGGCCTTAAACTAATATACTTACTGTCGCGGCTTGCCTGACCCGCCGCCGCAGAAAGCGCGCGGACTTCATTTCCGTGCGTGCTCCCGCGCAGCAAACGCCTTATTTCCTCCCCCTGATAGACTGTTTACGGCGGCGGATCCTCCACCACCTAGTAAAACTTTATAGAGCACTAAACAATGAGTTTGCTGATGCCAGACTCGAATATCGCAACCGCAGAGTATTGAGCTTTACATTTGTTTTTGTTTCTAAGCCTTAGGCAGATCGCTGTGGCATTGGTGGCGTTACGGCTAGGGCGCTGCCTCCTGTCTGGGAGGTTGTGGTTCGAATCCTGCCACGTACCAATGTGATTTCGAATTTAGATATCATATGTACGTTTAACCGACGCTGTTACAGTGAAGGAAAACTTCGTGAGGAAACCTGCACACGCCTGCTGAGAAACTCGCAGGTTGTGTGTGAAGTCGACCAACCCGCACTGGACTCGCGTGGTCGACTAAGGCCCGATCGCCCTAATTCAGGGTAGGCTCGAACCTTTCGGTGGGGACGTATATGAGTTGATATGATGATGAAGCAGCTCGCAAAGAAAAACGGCAAACTATAAATATATGCATGACTACACGAATTTATCATACCTACCTTTAATAAACTTTTTTTAAAAGTTAAGTAGAAGAAAACTTTGAAAAGGCACAATAGGTATTATATTCCACTCTATCTACACTAATTCTACTCTACCTAGAGCTACCTGTTTGTTTACAGGTAAATTACTCGTTTTCTAATACTGATTGCTTATCATTACATTTACCGTGTGTCGCTATAAAGTGAGAAAACGCTGACACTAAAAATACTCTAAATAACAAACAAAATAAACACTCTAAATAAAAAAAATATTATACTCTAAATAAAAAACAAAATAAATAGTCTAAATAAAAAATACTCTAAATAAAAAACCAAATAAATAATCTAAATAAATACTTTAAATAAAAAACAAAATAAATACTCTAAATAAAAAAAAAAACTAAATAAACACTATAAATAAAAACAAATTAAATACTCTAAATAAAACAATAAAAAACTCTAAATTCCAAGATACTTTCTCGCGAGAAGCGGTTCATAAGGTATATTTACGTTGTAGAATTCTAGCCATTTTGTAGAATTCTAGCTAGTTTGTAGAATTCTAGCTAGTTTGTAGAATTCTAGCTAGTTTGTAGAATTCTAGCTAGTTTGTAGAATTTTAGCTAGTTTGTAGAATTCTAGCTAGATTTTATGTCAACGAGACGAAGGGAGGGTTTCCACCCTTTGTTGTCGATACTCCGCATGTCCGCACGATGTGCTACGCGCCCACATTCATAATGCGGAACGCGAAGGAGTGGAATCACTTGCCTACGTCAGTGTTTCTCGATTTTTACAATTTAAGGGCCTTTAAAGTGAGAGTGAACAGGCAGCATTTGAGTTTGCGCGTAACTTTCTCGATTAAATCGTCACTTTTTATCACGTGAAAGTATACACATTTATTTAGTTCAGGCAACAAGTGCCATGAAATATACATAATATTAAATAATAAACATTAAAACTAAATACAATACAAAATTTTATTAAAGTACATTTTTATTTTATTTTAATAATAAATACCATGACAGACAATACTTTGACGTTTTTACCTTGATTCTTATCATAAACACATCGCCAGTAACGTAATATTCCAAGTAACAATTCAGATAATATCGTATGTCAGTATTAAAATTGTAATAAGGGAAACGCATTGAATTGGAAATGTTGCGAATGAGTGCTCAGGAAAACACTCGTCTGTTTTCCTGAGCACTTTTTCATTCTTATTGTTATGTGTTTCTTTCAATCTTCTTTCAAAAGCTAAAGAAAAAGACAAGTACATTATTTATTAAGAAAGTCTTTTAATATTGCAAGTTATTAAATACTAGCTGACCCGGCAAACCACACTACACTACACTACACTACACTGCATTGCACTGCACTGCACTATACTGCACTGCATTACACTACACTACACTGCACTGCACTACACTGCACTACACTGCACTACACTGCACTACACTACACTACACTGCACACTACACTGCACTGCACTGCACTGCACTACACTCCACTGCACTGCACGGCACTGCACTGCACTGCACTACAATGCACTGCACTGCACTGCACTACACTGCACTGCACTGCTCTGAACTGCACTGCACTGCACTGAACTGCACTGCACTGCACTGAACTGCACTGCACTACACTGCACTATACTACACTACACTGCATTACACTACACTACACTGCACTGCACTGCACTACACTGCACGGCACTGCATTGCACTGCACAGCACTGCACTGCACTACACTGCACTGCACTGCACTGCACTGCACTACACTGCACTACACTACACTACATCATGAAAATCGGCCCAACCGTTCCTGAGTTACAAAGTAAGTGTGTCTAACCCGACTTTTTTCTTTGTTTTTTAATTCATATTGGTAAGCCTTTGCCATGATGCCTAGTCTAGCCATAAATACTGTTACATAAAAACTTTTCTTTTTTTATCTCTATAATTAACGCGTTTATTATGTTAAAAACTTCTTTCGATTTCCCGCCATTTCACATATTTTTTCGTGTTTACAAATTACAATATGGAATGCGTTGTAAATGAAAATAGGATTGCAGTGATTGCCTTGCACAAAATAGATATGGAGCCGCCGCCGGTCATATTCAAGACACTGTATCGTACTATCGACAGATAAACCAGCACTTCTTCTGTCGAAGACCATAGAAGATCGGGGCGGCCACGTGCTGTTCAGATAATATCGTATGTCAGGCACACAGGCTGTTATTGCTGTTAAAGCCAGAATTCACCGAAAACCTATTAGGAAACAAAAAATCTTATCGCGAGAAATGAAAATTCCCGCTAGGACTCTGTCGCGTATAATAAAACAATTAAGACCTGAAGCTCGGGGCTTATCGTCGATATATACAGGACATGCCCTAAATCAATCCCTACAGTTAAAGAGAGTGGATCGATCAAAACTTCTTCTGTCCCGATACGCAGTTGAAAGGCACAGAAATATCCTCTTTACTGATGAAAAAAAAAATCACGATTGAAGAGCCCTGTAACAAGCAAAATGACATAGTGTATGCTCACAGTTCTAAAAAAGCTGCGAAAGTGATCGAAAAGGTACAACGTGCTCATCATTCTGTATCAGTGATGGTTTGGTGGGGGCTGTCTTATCATATCAAGGAGTCACAAACCTTCATTTTTGAGAAAAAGGAGTGAAGACTTCAGCCAAAGTCTATCAAAGGAGACCGTCTTGGATCGTGTCGTGAAACCTTTCAGCAATACACTTTTTAAAAATGTACCGTAGACTTTCCAGCAGGATTCTGCACCTGGTCACAAGGCACGAACTACCCAAGCCTGGCTCGAAACCAACGTTCCGGATTTTATAAGAGCTGAAGACTGGCCCTCGTATAGCCCAGAGCCGAACCCCATAGACTACAAATTATGGCCAGTTTTAGAGGACATGGCCTGCTCTCAACGACACGCGGACATTGAGTCTCTTAAGAAATATCTGGAGTAAGCAGTGGCTAAATTTCCCATGGAAACAGTGCTTAAATCCATAGATTCGTGGCTAGAACTAAAGGCAAAAGTGGCCATTTCGATTAGAATTACTTTTTATTTTCTGCTGAGAGCTCAATTAATATGTACATACAAGTTATATTAATATAATTATTATTCATATTTTAAATGTTTTTAATCTTTTTTATTATAACTAGTGTGAATATTAAATGCCATACGATAAATAATTTAGATTACATTACTTTATAAAAAAATGAATGCATTTTCATTTGTAACAGAACTTATGGCCGGACAGAGGCAGATATACATAATATATATTTGGTAAAAAGCCTGATTTATCATTAAAATAAGTGGAAAAGTTTTTAAATTCAGATTCTAATTTAGATAACTTAAATGCTAACGCTCGCTCCTTTTAAACTGATGATTTCACTCATAAAACTAAGTGGGTATATTATTATTTTTTTAAATTAAAAATTTGAGTGATTTTGACTACATCTCACCTGATGGTACGTGACGATGTAGTCGAGAATGGTACACGCAAACTCAAATGATGCCTATTCACTCAGTATAGTAGTTAATTAATAGTACCTGGCCAACGGAGCTTTGCTCGGTGTTGAGACTTATCTAAATCGATTATATATAATCTGAGAGGCACTAATACCCTTAAACGAGCAATTCTTGTATATATGTATATATTGCAGGGTGAATTTTTGAGACAGGACATTAAGGGCAGGTACCTTAACCGTTATAGTTACAGGAAAACGTTTCTAGGAGACCATCCATAAATTTTCAAGATATTCTGAACTGCATTCACAGATTTTGGAAAAAATGTAAAGACAGCAATAAAATGGTCATTTTACACAAAAACTTTTTTGATGCCACTCGATCCTGTTTCTTATAAGGATCAAAAGTCTCTGCTGGACCAACTGAGGTTTTAGTACTAGAAATGTCAGAAATCGCGAAAAACTTTTCCCATACATTTCGGTAAAAGAGTCAAACTTCTAAATTAGCCAAACTTTTTGCTATGGCTAGATCCGCTAAAATCAGCTATAGAGAAGACTGGCTGAAAAAAGTAGGTAAGTAAAAAAGTTTTAAATTTCAAACTTCGAATTCGATTCGAATTCTTGGGTTATTTCAGGTAATTCTTATGTTTGTGCTAAAAAATTCTAGATTGTTATTTGTAATTTATGTATTTTTTACTGTTAAAAAATGACAATGTTAAAACCCGCCTGCCAAGCATGGCGATTACGGCAAAACCACCTATGAATACCACACCCAGAAAACGGCCCCTAGTCGCCGGCGGCCCTGCTGTTCCTGGCTCTGGTAGCAGTCATGGTAATGGCGGGCCGGGAGGTGCGAAGAATCCTCGGCAGAAGCCAGGCTACCAAACCCAACGACCTTTGATCCTGGCAACTTACAACACGCGTACACTGTGAACTGACGAGAAGCTAACAGAACTTGAAGAAGTATTGGGCAGGTTAAGGTGGGGGGGATATCGTAGGTTCATGTGAAGTCCGAAGAGAGGGAGAGGACTACATGATCCTTAAATTAAGGAAACTTGCTCTAGTTCTGGGAGGGCGACCAACTGTCCCAGGGTGGTGTCGAGTTTCTCGTCCACAAGTCCCTCATAAATAATGTGGTCCAGATCGTGAGCGTTTCGACAATCATAGCATACCTTACACTAAGAATCACTAAACGGTATTCGATGAATTTCAAACAGGTATACGCGCTGACCACGGAACACTCCGACGACGAGGTAGAGACTATGTATGAGGACATTTCTACAGCCTTACGTAGCACCAGGACCCATTATACCGACTTTAACGCGAAACTGGGCAAAAGCAGCGATGATGGTGAGCTGAGAGTGGAGCAATTTGGATACGGAGTAAAAAATGCACTTGGTCATATGCTGGCCGACTTTATGGAGAAGGAGAGCCTCTTTATGATGAACTCCTTCTTCAAAACGTCAACATAGCGGAAGTGGACACGGTTGCATCCCAATGGCGTAACGAAGAACGAGATTGACTTCATCTTGTCGACAAGGAAGCAAATATTCAATGATGTCTCTGTGATGAATTCAGTCAAAACAGGAAGCGATCACCGGATGGTAAGAGGCACATTGAATCTAAAGACTAAGCTAGAAAGATGTCGACTCATGAAGTCTACGCTCCGACCAGCGCCCATCCAGCTCTAAAACCCCGAGAGCCTTTAGCTCGAGTTGCACAATCGCTTTGAAATCCTAGGAGACTGCGAGAATGTGGGCGATTATAATGATAGATTGGTAGATATTGTCCAAAAGCTCAAAAGTGTTCTCGAGAGATCTATCTGTTGGATAAAGTCAACTGACTAAGCTGAAGACTGAAGATGGCAGGATCATATCGTCTAAGATTGAGTTGCTGGAAGAAATTGATGGATTCTACGGACAATTGTACAAGCCAGGCTAACCCAACACTATACCGAAGATATCCTGAACGTCAGCCTATACGAGATTAGGATGGCTCTCAAACAGCTCAAAAACAACAAGTCACCGGTTGATGATGGAATGACGGCTGAAATTCTGAAAGCAGGTGGATCACCGGTACTAAAAGCTCTTCAGAACAAATATAATTCCGTTATATTTGAGGGATAAACATATATAATAATTATATTAATATTTATTTGTTTATTTTATATACAGTCTGGTTGTTACTGTCTCCCATCTACAAACCTCTTTTAATATCGTATTTCCTTATTAGTACCTATTGCATGTTCCGATTTAATTTATTTACGCAAGCTCACTAGGGCGCATTCGAAAACCAGCAGCGCTGTGGCTCTGGCTGCAGCATATGCTGAAATGGGTCCTGTTTGGCGTCACACTACAGCGTAACGCACACCTACCTCCCATATGTGGCGACCTTAGGTATCTACCTTTTGTTGTTGTTTATCTTATCATTTACTTTGTGTACCTACATTTTTTTGTCTACTCATGTTATATTGTTTTGTGATGAGTTGTAGTGTTATGTCTAATAATTGTTTGAGTCAGAATCTGAAACGCTGATTTATTCATTTCGCGTTCATGACGCATTTCATGTTCTGGTCAATCATTTCATGATCTGATCAACTCTATGATATCGACGAGACAAGTAGACTGATAGGTGTTTACGTTAGGATAACAACTCGATAAATAAATATTTGAATCGCAATAACGACCCCATTGCAGGGGAACGCGTTACTTCCCAAACCGGGATGGATAGGCCATACTCCACACGGGAGGCCCAGTCCTGATTGGTGGAGGTTGAAGCACTAGTGGTGAACGCCATTGTCAGTTCTGTTTAAAAGCCAGCTTTTGAAACGGCTTAACATAACAGTTGAGACTGTAGACCTCATTATGCCAGAACGTCAGACGAGATGGATAGGTAGTCATTAACAAGATTGCATCCGTGGCTCCTATCAGATCCCAGACATCTGTAATTACAAATCTCATAGCCTGTCGCAAGCCCCGATTAACGCAAGGTGTATAAATCAGAATGCTTCCGGAGACGCAAAGGCCTGCCACAGACGATACTGAATTTCAATTTTAATTCCTGAATATCAGAAAATTTAAATAGTCCCTATGTTTAAAATTTTCTTTCATTATTTTTGTTTAATTTTATGTTTAATACAATTCTTTCTTGGTGCCGAAAATAAGTGTTGTCTACGAGGGCTGTTTGATAAGTACCCGTTTATGGCAAAAAAAACATTTTTTTTTGTATATATGCATTTATTTTTCTACGTAGTCACCTTTTAACTCTATACACTTGTTCCACCTATACTCAAACTTCAATAAACCATCCAAAAAGTATGATTTTGGAAAGTCATTAAAATGTGCCTCTGTGGCGGCAATGACTTCGTCATTTGATCCAAATCGCTTACAACCGAGCCATTTTTTTAGGTTGGGAAACAAAAAGAAATCGCATGGGGCCAAATCTGGAGAATACGGGGGGTGAGGCAATAGTTCGTAGCGTAACTGTGCTAATTTAGCCGTCACAACTCTGGACGAATGAGCCGGGGCGTTGTCGTGATGAAACAGTACTTTTTTCTTTTTTAGTTTTAGATGTTCTAATATAAAACGGAAAAAAATAAGTCTCAGAACAAAACTAATTTAAGCCTTCGTTTAGTTATAATGAAATTTACTACGGTGAAAACTAATTAAAAAACATCGGTATGTGTCTACTCAATATATTTCAAAAGTTTGGATTCATTCCGGCATGTAGTTTTTGTATTAAAGCGGAACTACGTTTGTATGGAAACTCGAGCCACCTGGATGCTTCTTAATTTTATCAGCTGAGCAGCCAACATTGCGTGAAAACTTAGATCATACATATGCTTAGATTTAAGTTTCAGTAGATGTAACTCGCGACAAATAACAACTTTGCAGCCTTGCATAACAAATAACAATATTTTACATTTTCATTAAAGTTGTAGTTTCAACAACAGTTATTCAGATTTATTAGTAGGATCACTATCTACGAAAGTTTCGGGTCAATCACACATAATCCTGTTTAATAAAACAAGTAAAAATTGTCAGTCTTACATAAGACATCAACGAATAAGCACTGCATTGCTCTTAAGTGGTTTCTAGTAGTGTCTAAACCTTCAGAACCCTAAACCGAATAAGTTTAGGGTTAAGGCTAAACTTAAACGAATAAGTTTAAGGCTATTCTTCTTTTTAACCGACTTCAAAAAAAAGGAGAAGGTTTTTCAATTCGACCTTATGTGTTAATGTGTTCGCGGATAACTTCTTCATTTATGAACCGATTTTGATGATTCTTTTTTTGTTGGAAAGGAGATATTCCAAGGGTGGTACCATGATGAGGAAGTCAGGATCTGATGATGGCATTCTAGAGATGTCGAGGGGAACCTTCGAAAATCGTAGTGGCTACTAGTCCGTTTGATGTCGGTTTTTTTGTTTATTGGTGTTTTTATAGACTTTTTACAATAAAATTTAATTACCTGCAATCCAGCCAGAAGTTTTCGAGATAACCACGGACATACCAACAAGAATACTTATGTAATAACGCGTAGTAATACTTAAACAGTAGAAAACAGAAACAGCTCCCTTGTTCAAGGCATTCAATGATTTTTATGTATATCTTTCGTGTCATATTGTTTTCATGTTCTAATGACATAATCTGGTTAATATCAAGGATTGAATTTTGACGTTATTAACTAATTATTGTTTATTTCTGGATTGTTCACAAATTACATTGTTATTATTATTTTATGACTATCAGAAAGAGTGTAATTTGCACCTATTTTGAATAAATATATTGAACTAGCTTTTTCCCGCGGCTTCACCCGCGTGGACATCGTTTTAATGACTGTCTTTAAGGGTGATTAGTAAATTATGTCGTTTCCCACCTACTCAACCATCTCTGTGCAAAAAATCACAACAATCGAGTATTTTTTCAGTTCCCTCAGGAACTGCATCAGATTATGCTATTTTCCCGGGATATAAAGTAGCCTATGTCCTTCCCCGTGACACGGGCTACCTGCATGCCAAATTTCATAAAGATTGGTCAAGGCGTTGAAGCGTGAAAAGGTAACAAACAAACAAACAAACACATTTTCACATTTATAATATTAGTAAGGATAAGGATTGAATTGAATTGACTTATTTAAAGTTTCTTAGATGAGAACTTGGAGTTGTTATAAAATACTATAAAGCTATATGCGCCTGTAGCTATGAAATGCATCAGGTAAGCTTGCCACTTCGTCGCTCCTCCGGTAAGTACCGCGTTACGTCACAAACAACGTGGCGCGAACATTCTAGAATATTACCGTCGTCGTCGCAGACGCGTCGTTTTGTAGCACATACGATGTTACGTCTGTCGCTTGAATATCTCTTAATTTAACTGTTTAATACAGGGGAACATTTATTATTAGAGTTAACCGGGTCGTTCCTTTCCCTCTAATATGGTTGAGAGGAGCAATTGGTTGACTCTCGCGTTATACTCGTGACCGGGTGATGTCCGTGTAAACTGGCTTACACTTGTCAAAGGCATTCATGACATTCCATTATTTAATTTTTTTACTTCTCGTGTCATATTGTTTTCATGTTCTAATGACATCATTTGTTTTTTTTATATCAAGGATTGGATTTTGACGTTATTAACTAATGATTGTTTATTTCTTGATTTTTTACGAATGAAATTATGTAATCACTATTTTATGACTATCAGAAATAGTTTAATTTGAACCTATTTTGAATAAATATCTTTAATTTTGAAGCAGAAGATGTGAGTGAAGGAAAACAATTACCTTTTTTTTTATTCACAATTGGTCATTAAACATCATTATAATCATTAATCATCTCACCTTATGGTAAGTGACGATGATACCGAAGATGGAAGCGGGCTTACCAAGATTCCCCAACGCAATGGGGATCTGACTATCTTATGTTCATGCCAGAACACATCAATGCTGTCAACATTGATGTTTGGCGGCAAGACTTAGATAAGATGGTGGTAGCTAGCTAGGCGGACTTAGAAAATGTCCTACCACCAACCAAACCGAGTCTTACAAGTTAAGCGCACCGGGAATCGAACCCGCGACCTCCTGGTGTGAAGCGAATGGACAAACCATTACGCCACGAAGGCGGTTACTTATTTTATCTTTGTTTTACCTGATTTGATCTAGTCTGTATCACTCTGGACATAACTGTTGGAGAATTCAAAAAGGTATAAATTGTTGCAACAAGTAGGTTCCTAACTGTTATTCCATTTCATCTTTTGTAAATATTCTTGTTCTTTTGAGGAATCATGATAGCTGATTGAACTTGGAGTTTCTGTGAGCGCGAGCGATGCCACTTCGTTTCCATTTGAGTAAGTACGGTTAAGATCACAAAAAAATATATTTTATTATTTGTTTCTGTTGTACATTCTTCTTGTTGTTATGGTTCGTTGAACGTTGTGATGTCGGCTCGTCGACAGTAGGTACCAACAAACTATCTATACATTGATCTGAATTCATGTGATTTTGTTTGCAATATTTTTGGACTGGTCGTTGCGTAGATTCTGCGTACATGTCTTTGTTCAGCAGTGGATGTCTTTCGACTGATATGATGCTGATGATTTTACTTTCGACTAGCTGTTCCCGCGGCTTCACCTGCGTGGACAACTTTTCTATGACTTTTCGAGGGTGCGCAGTGCGAAGCGGCTCGCGAGCGTGAACAAAAGTAGCCTAATCCAGGTATTAATCTGTCTACCTAACAAATTTCATTCTGATACGTTCAGTAGTTTTTGTGCGAAAGAGTATCAAACATACATCCATACATACTTAGAAACTTTCGCGTTTATAATATTAGTAGGAAGTAGGATGTTTTTTTTCAACGACCAGTTTTAAAGAAACAACATAGAGATGAAAACCCAAAAGGGGAATACATATTGAAACAATAAGTTGGTGTGTAAGTACCTATAAAATATTCACCAAATAAAAATAAACTGATTAAATATGATTTTACTAGCATTTTCCAGCGGCTTCGCTCGCGTGAACGTAGTTTATATGACTGTCTACGAGGATGCGTAGTGCGCGAGCCACAAGCGGCTCGCGTGCATGGAAATAAATAGCCTATATGTTAATCCTGGTCCTAATCTGTCTACCTACCAAATTTCATCCACATCTGTTTATCTTTTGTGGCGTGAAAGAGAAACAAACGTCCATACATACAAACTTTCACATTTATAATCATCATATCAGCTCATATACGTCCCCGCCGAGGGGCTCGAGCCTACCCTGCATTAGGGAGATCGGGCCTTAGTCGACCACGCGGGCCCAGTGCGTGTTGGTCGACTTCACACACAACCTGCGAGTGTCTCCGCAGGCGTGTGCAGGTTTTCTCACGATGTTTTCCTTCACTGTAAAAGCGTTATTCGATATTCTTACATATGAAATCTAAATTCGAAATCACATTGGTACGTGACAGGATTCAAACCACGACCTCCTGGACAGGATGCGGCGGCCCTAGCCATTACGCCACCGATTTTATTATAATCATCATCATCATATCAGCCGAAGGACGTCCACTGCTGGACATAGGCCTCCCCCAAGGATTACTAAATTATAATTTATAATATTAGTGAGGATTTGTCAAGAATTTGTTATTATAATGCCGAGTTACTTGTCAGAAATATACGTATCCAGTATCGTAAGCTGCAGTGATCCAGTGAAAAATGAAACATGTATGTAGAGGATATGGCGGCGAGCCAGCTGCTTGCATCACACTATAACAAAGGGTTTCATAACAGGAAATTGTTCCTAGAACAATAGGAGAAAATATAAGCCTAGAACGAATACCCCCGTAACAAGCAATGGGCTCAAACGCGCTCGAGAAAGAATATTGTACGTTCCTGTGTACGATACTTACCTATATCTAAATAGATTAGTGAGCTTACCTCGTCTTGGGGACTTCTGTGTCTTGTGCCAAAATACTTTTAGCGAGTGATGACAGTACTTCCTTATGAGCATTTATATATAAATTCTTTGCTTACCAAGGAGAAAAGAAGTAGGTATTTTCATGGCAAAGAAACGAAGTGAGATTTGTTGGGATGTCTTGCATTGATAATAAGAGTCCAAAATCTAAAAAAAAACAATACCTTTCTGCGTGTGTGTGTCTCCGGGAGGTTCTCTAGCACCTTAATTACTGGATGGATTTGGATACATTTGGGTAAGGGTAATATAAGAAACTTAAAAAAATATATCATAATATACATATTTCCTTGCTTGCCTTTTAAAGAGTTACCACTATAGTAAAAAAGTGTGTGGTATTATGAAACCACGGTAAAAGTGAAACTTTACAGAGGACGAAACGATCATGGCTGCTGTCGCTACGGTACAGAGGACGAAACGATCATACCGTCAGACGAAAGCGACCGTCACGCGACATACAACACACAGACGAAAAAATGTGAGACGATGTAATAAAAGATTCACTTTAAAAACATTATTTTTAACCGGCTGCAAAAAATAGCAGGTTCTCAATTTAATTGTACGAGGAGAACCCGTGCTGATCCGCAGCATGAATTTTTTTTAAACATTGAAAGGGCGCGGCAAGCGCAACTCGCATAAACGGCTCGCCTTCGTTGTAGCGCGGTGTGCGAGAATGCACCTAGCCATCCTCCAACTCAACCAAGAAAGCTACTAAAATCGCGTTTGAGTCTTAGGTATAACTTGAAAAGGGCGAAAGTTAGGTGATTTTTAATGCCTGATGACAAATCTGTGCTTCAATAGCTTTCGTTAAAAAAAGTAAGTAAATCAGTTTGATAGAACTGCCGGACGGATTCGAAAGAGATTCATATATTTTTTCTTTTTTTATGTCTACTTGAGAAGGGCGAAAGTTGGGTAATTTTTAATGCTTGATGACTTTACGCATAAATATCTTTCATTAAAAAAAATTTGGCAACTCGGTTGGATAGAACGCCCGGACTAACTCATATTAGATTTCATAATTTTGTTTAATACGTTGAGAAGGGCGAAAGTTAGGTGTTTTCCAATGCTTGATAATGAAAAAAATATTTGAGCATCAATGCCTTTCATTTAAAAAATATAAGCAAATCGGTTCAATAGAACGGCGGGACGGATTCGAAATAGATTTCATTTTTTTCATTTGTTTTTATGTATTTGAGAACGGCGAAATTTAGGTGATTTTTAATGATTGGTGACAAATCTATGCAAAAATACCTTTCATTGAAAAAAAATGGTAAATCGGTTGGATAGAACGGCCGGAAGGACACGTATGAGATTTCATAATTTTGTTTAGTATGTTGAGAAGAGCGAAAATTAGGTGATTTACAATGCTTGATGACAAACCTGTGCATCAATATCTTTCATTAAAAAAATATAGAAACTCGGTTTAATAGGACAGCCAGACGGACTAGTATTACATTCTAGATGGGAGCGCCGTGCGCGAGCTGCTAGCCGCTTGCGGGGGTGATTTCCAATGCTTGATGACAAATCTATGCATGGATACCTTTAAAAAAAAAAAAAACAAATCGGTACGATAGAACAGCCGGACGGACTCGCATTAGATTTCATCAATTCTTTTAATATTAAGATGTATTTGTACATATACTCACCGATTGCTTTAACGGTGAAGGAAAAACATCGTGAGGAAACCTGCACACACCTGCGAAGAAACTCGAAGGGTGTGTGTGAACAACCGCACTGGGTCCGCCTGGTCGACTAATGCCCGATCGCCCTAATTCTCGAGCCCCTCGGTGGGGACGTATATGATATGATGATGATATATGTTTTTAATCTTTCCTCTCACTTTCCTGCAATCTGTGGGAGTGATTTCGTAAAAGGGACGGAAGTGTATAAAAGGAAATTGGAATGTTTTTAAGTCACGAAGACTAAGGAAATATGGCCAAGCCTAGGGCCATGCCACATAATGCGGGGTCGAAGGCCCGGCCCGTGAATTTACGACCCGATAATTTATGGGTGAGTTTACGTTGGACCAAAGATGATAGTTGAGTTTACGTGAGATCAAAGGTCCGACTTCTCGGCGGAAAACTTAAGGGTAATTAATAGAAAACAAGGGGGCGATCGGTAAAGGCCATTTCAAGGCCAAGTTTAGGGTCAAGGTTGAGTTTGCCGGGGCCAAAGCCCCTGCTGTCCAATTCGATCCGAAAGATTAATAGCCCCCACCACCCATTTTAAAAAGAAGACTCCGCGCCCCCTTCACAGGGGGTGTCCCCCTCCCGATACCCCATTCCTCCCACTTATTCCCCCTCCCCCTCCTAGCCTTCCTAACCTTTTACAAACAGCCCCTCATAACCTTCAAACTTACTATTTTTTTCTCAAAATGACAACATCGCCCCTTCCATACCTTCTCATAGACAGTCAATAGAAGGGCATCTTTGGTCCCACGTAAACTCAACCATGAATTATCGGGTTGTACATTCACGGGCCGTGTAGTATCCTGACGCTATTAAATGAATTATGAACCAAATAAATTTTAAAAGTTGGTTGTCTCACGAATTATGGTTGGTTTAGAGGTAAGACTGTTAACAAAGTATGTTCAAAAGTAACTAATTTAAACTCTGTTGTCTGGACAAAGCCAACTGACCAAGCTGAAGACTGAGGATGGCAGGATCATATCGTCTAAGACTGAGTTGCTGGAAGAAGTTTGAGAAGTTCTATGGACAATTGTACAAGACCACACGTTTGCCTGTCAGCGATCCGGCTAAAGACCCAAGAGCCAAAATAACCCGGCACTATACAGAAGATATCCCGGACATCAGCCTGTACGAGATTAGAATGGCTCTAAAATAGCTAAAGAACAACAAGGGTGATGATGGAATTACGGCTGAACTTCTGAAAGCAGGTGGATCACCGGTACTGAAAGCTCGAAGTTATTTAATTCCGTTATACTCGAGGAGTGGACGTCCTTTGTCAGATATGATGATGATGATGATACTTGAAGTACAAATGCCTAAGGCATGGCACGGAAGTGTGTTCGTGCTTTTCTTCAAAAAGGCTGCTGAAGAACTACAGACTCATATTACTTCTAAACCATGTCTACAAGCTGTTTTCGAGAGTCATTACGAATCATCTCGCCGGTAGGTTTGACGACTTTCAGCCTCCCGAACAAGCCGGATTCCAAAAAAGCTTTAGTACCATATCATCATCATCATCATCATCATATCAGCCGAAGGAAGTCCACTGCTGGACATAGGCCTCCCCCAAGGATCTCCACGACGACCGGTTCTGCGCTGCCCGCATCCAGCGGCTTCCCGCGACCTTCACCAGGTCATCGGTCCATCGAGTGGGAGGCCCGCCTACACTACGCTTTCCGGTGCGTGGTCGCCACTCGAGAACTTTAGTGCCCCAACGGCCATCTGTTCTACGAGCAATGTGCCCCGCCCACTGCCACTTAAGTTTAGCAATTCTGAGAGCTATGTCGGTTACTTTGGTTCTCTTACGGATCTCCTCGTTTCTGATTCGATCACGCAGAGAAATTCCGAGCATAGCACGCTCCATTGCCCTTTGGGTGACCTTGAGCTTTCTTATGAGGCCCATAGTAAGCGACCATGTCTCAGTTCCGTACGTCATCACTGGCAACACACATTGGTCGAAGACCTTGGTCTTAAGACACTGCGGTATCTGGGACGTAAAGATATTGCGAAGCTTTCCGAACGCTGCCCAGCCGAGTTGGATTCGACGATTGATCTCTTTCTCGAAATTGGACCTACCTAACTGGACTGTTTGTCCCAGGTATACATATTGGGTAACAACTTCGAGTGTAGAGCCTCCAACCTTCAGAGGAGTAGGTATGACACGGACGTTTGACATAATTTTCGTCTTGTCCATGTTCATTCTAAGACCCACTTGTTGAGAGGCTCTACTGAGGCCATCGAGCATTGTGCCTAAGTCATCCATAGTCTCAGCCATGACCACGATATCGTCAGCGAATCGAAGGTGGGTGATGTAATCGCCGTTGATATTGATGCCGAGTCCACCCCAGTCCAAAAGCTTAAAAACATCTTCCAGGGCGGCGGTGAACAGTTTCGGAGATATAACGTCTCCCTGTCTCACCCCTCGCTGCAGCTGGATAGGTTCCGAGTTTTGATCCTGGAGGCGAACCGACATGGTGGCGTTTTCATACAATACCATATACCACATACATACGCTACGGCAGATTATACAGAAGACCGAAGAGTACAATCAGCTACTATGCTTGGTGTTTGTGGACTATGAGAAGGCCTTTGTTTCAGCCGAAACCTGAGCTGTGCCACAGTCTCTCCAGCGGTGCCTAATTGACCATCGATACATCGAGGTGTTGAATAACGTATGTTGAAGTGTCTGTATGAAAACGCCGCCATGTCGGTTTGCCTCCAGGATCAGAACTAGAAACCTATCCAGTTGCAGCGAGAGGTGAGACAGGGAGACGTTATATCTCCGAAACTGTTCAGCGCCGCCTTGGAAGATATTTTTAAGCTTCTGGACTGGGGTGGACTCGGCATTAATATCAACGGCGAGTACATAACCCACCTCCGATTCGCTGACGATATCGTGGTCATGGCTGAGACTATGGAAGACCTAAGCACAATGCTCGAATGCCTCAGTAAAGTCTCTCAACAAGTGGGTCTTAAAATGAACATGGACAAGACGAAAATAATGTTAAATGTCCGTGTCGCACCCACCCCTCTAAAGGTTAGAGACTCTACACTGGAAGTTGTTGACGAATATGTATACTTGGGACAAACAGTCCGGCTAGGTAGGTCCAACTTCAAGAAAGAGATCAATCAACGAATCCAATTCGGCTGGGCAGCGTTCGGGAAGCTTCGCAATATCTTCACGTCCCAAATACCGCAGTGTCTCAAGACTAAGGTCTTTAACCAGTGTGTGTTGCCAGTGATGACATACGGAACTGAGACATGGTCGCTTACTATGGGCGTCATAAGAAGGCTCAAGGTCACCCAAAGGGCAATGAAGCGTGCTATGCTCGGAGTTTCTCTGCGTGATCGAATCAGAAACGAGGAGATCCGCAGGAGAACCAAAGTAACCGACATAGCTCACAAAGTTCTCGAGTGGCAACCGCGCACCGGAAAACGTAGCGTAGGCAGGCCTCCCACGCGGTGGACCGAGGACCTGGTGAAGATCGCGAGAAGCCGATGGATTCGAGCAGCGCAGGACCGGTCGTCGTGGAAATCCTTGGGGAGGCCTTCGTCCAGCAGTGGACGATTTTCGGCTGATATGATGATGATGAAACTCTTGGAATATGTAAATGTATTTACTGTTGATAATAAGTGTCTGAAATAGTAGATTGTACAACAAGAGCATAAAACGAGCCATTTTACCCCGAGACGTACATATACGACGCCGAGGGTAAAATGGGTTTTATGCTCGAGTTTTACATTCTGCTTTTCACTTCGAATGCAAGGAAACAAATCATTATTTGATCGTCACTACTCGTAGACATTGTTCAAATACTTACTAATAATATAATGAATTTTCATCCGCTATACAACCAATTTGGCTAGTTTTGACGAATAATTAGTTTCCCGTCACACAATTTTGCTTATTTTTTTATTATTTTTAACTTGTGACGTTTGACTATGGTCAGATTCTAAATGCCAAGTTATAAATATTTGCGTTTTTTGTTTTTATACATACCTAAATCGCCCGTCTTGAGCTTAAATTTGAATATGAAGTCGTAATTCAATTAAGATAAGACCTAAATCTTATAAAAACATATCTATTAAATGAAGGTGTATTGTGTATGTGGCTGTAAGGCCTAATTGCCTTAGTCTTAAAAAAAGAAATTACTTTATGAACAAGAGCATGAAAAACCATTTTATGCAGCCTTCTCTCGACATAAATAACAACTTTACGAGCAAAGTATATTTACCTTTTTATTTAAATTTTGAGGCTAATTTCTGTTCATTGCTCGGATAATTTCTTAAATATTTTATCACATGTCATGTTACACATCAATAGGTTTGAGTATAAGTACCTACTGTTCGCGAGAAATTCAAAAATTGTAAATGAGTAGAGCGATTGTCAGGGCTGTAGCTAGAGTCGAATTTAAGGTAGGGCATCACAGATATTATAATTAAATAGACCCATCTCGCTTCATGTTATAGCGCTTCAAATGCCATCTATACACAGAACAAAGAATTATTATAATATGAAATGAATTTTAAGTGGTGTGTTCGGAAAAGCTCAGATACCTATCGCTACATTTTTTATTATTTTTATCTCAAACTATGAACAAACAATTAAATTATAATATTTTTTTTTAGTTTCTGGTATTTTTAAGGTAGGACATTGCCCCACAACGATATAAAATCCTGTAAAAATTATCTACCTATATCGATCACTGTACTTTTGATAGGTACGGAAGCTTCGAGAATTCAGTTTCCACTGTAATTGAAATCTATTGAAACACTGACATTTAGCTTTTATAACCCGAGATTACACCATATACTGTGTTATATGTTTTGTAAATGAAAACAGTGACAGTTTGCGCGACAGGGTGTGACCCGCAATATGTTTCTATCAACATCCCGGATGGGAAACGGTCACTTTTTGTCCTCACATTGTTTTTTATCTAGCGGAACTGATGGACAGTTCAGTTGAATGGGACAGCATCAGGATACTTCACTATTTTCATTTCATTTACTTATTATTTGAAAACATGTACATATGATGTTTTATCATTATCATCATCATATCAGCTTATACACGTCCCCACCAAGATTTTATAAAAACAAGTATAAGAAAGTAAAAAAAAACGGACCAAATACGAGTCCGTCACCTCCGTACCATCACAGCTCTCCACATGAGTACAACAAGGTATCCTATTAATTGAAACCATAAAATATTAAAGAGACAGACAGATTTTTGAAGTGAAAACTTTTTTAGGCGCGTTGAGCATTTTTGAGATGGGAAAAACCACTGAACTCGCTACATTGTTACCGTTACCATCATCGTCACCGTCACCTTACCAGGAACTACTTATAAAACTGTAAAAAGTTTTAACTTCTGGCGGCACTCACGGAGTGTTTTTTTTTTAAGTGAAAACTTACTTAGGTGCATTGGGCATTTTGGAGATGGGAAAAACCATAGAACACGCGAAACTGTTACCATTACTATCACCGTCACCGTCACCTTACCAGGAACAACTTATAAAACTGTAAAAAGTTTTCACTTCTGTCGGCACTCCCGGAGTGGTTTTTGATGTGTAACATCTTTGCTCTCGCTTTCCTGCAATTTGTGGGAGTGATTTCGTGAAATGGGACGGAAATGTGTCCCATTGTAACAGGAAGTCGCGTTTTTTCAGGCTTTAAAAGCGCGGAAAAGGCAAAGGTATCTATGACCATACAGCCTAGTCTGCCGTATCTTTGCCGTCCTTTTTTCAGGCTTTAAAAGCGCGGAAAAGGCAAAGGTATCTATGACCATACAGCCTAGTCTGCCGTATCTTTGCCGTCCTTTTATAAAGTATTTTGTCACATGTTACACATCATATGCGAGTACTGTAGGTCTCGCTCGAATTTTTTTTTTGAAGTGAAAACTTCTTTAGGCGCGTTAAGCATTTTTGAGATGGGAAATACCATTGAACTCGCGACACTGTTACCGTTACCATCACCGTCACCATCACCTTACTAGGAACAACTTATAAAACTGTAAAAAGTTTTCATTTACGTCGGCACTCCCGGAGTGGAATTTTCTATTCAGTTCGGGATTCTTATCGCGACTTCCTCCTTTTTATTATTAGTGTCGGTTTTGTTTACCTATTTGTTGTTTTACTTCAGGGTTTGTACTATAATCACACCAAGTAAGACGCTTGCATGTATTACCGCCGTATATCCCTTGGATAGCACGGGTAATTGTGCCACACGATAAGAGAAAAGGGCGGATCCAGGATATTCGGGAGTAGCACAAGGGCAGATAGATAAGGACATGTGGTCATCGTGGAAAGCCTAGGGGGAGGCCTTTGTCCAGCAGTGGACGTTTTTCGGCTGATGTGATAATGATAATAAATAAATCTATGTTGAACATACAGCATTAGAAGTGAACGCTGCTAAATTATCTCTTTAGAACCTAATTTGTCCTGAGACGGCGTTCTAAATGGTAAAGACATGTATTACGCCATTTAGTTACTACGGATTTAAATGAGATTAGTTTAATGTTCAAACGATTTGTTCTGAGAACACAATGTCGTTGGAGGCAGTAAGATATCCCACGAATTCTGTTAATTATAACCGACAGCCCAAATAGGTAGGTTATATTTTTCGGACTATGTATACAGGTCGTATAGGAGCGTCGGTGGCGTAATGGCAAGGGCCGCTACTTCCTACACTGGGCCCGTGTGGTCGAGTAAGGCCCGAACGCCCTTATTCAGGGTCGGCTCGAGTCCCTCGGAGGGGACGTCCCCTCCGAGTATACGTATATGCGCTGTTATGATTATGTATACAGGTGTAACAACATTGGTGTAGGTCTCGTTAACTGGAGCTTCTACTCATCGTACTGAAAAACTTTCGTTATATGACTTTGCTTAAATTAAAAAAAATAATATTGAATTCATACAAATCGATCAGCTGGTCGACCACTTTTGTGCATCTTTGTATGGAGGGTTAATTTTTTTTAATCAACTATTGGTTCCTTGGGGAAAGTTGTTCAGTATGAAGATTAGAAGCCCCGGTTAACGGGACCTACGCCAATTTTGTCACACCCTGTATACAAGGTGATTTGTAATTTGCGTTTTCCCGTTAAGGAGTGATAGATTAGGTCAAAAGCAATAAAAAAGATTTTGTCCTATAATGTGCTATCCAAAAGTTAACCGTTTTTGAATTATTTTAATTTTTTTTATTTCTTTTTAAATTTCGGTTTCAGGTGGTTAAAATTCGAATAAAAAAAACATTCGTGGGTCGTGCATTATTGGGTCTGGTCAGTCACTATTTCCCGTATGTCATTTAATGTTCAAATTCAAAAAGGCGTGCATATCATTTTCTTCTATTGAAAAATAGACGATCCTAAAATCTTGATTGCACTTTAAAGTTCATCATCAGATCAATTTTAAAATAACAAAAGGATCCATTGTCACCGGGAATGCAGCTTGATACCAAATTACAACTCAATATGACCCTGGAAATGGCTCTTAAAATAAGTTACAAGTTTTAAACCGTACAAATAAATAAATAAACAAACAAACTCGCCTTGAAGTAAAATGAAGGATTGCAATAATAACAATTTTTTTGAGCAGTCAGGTAAAAATGTATTCCTTAAAAATCCGGCCTCTGTGGATCTCATCGTTTTTCCCTGCATGCACTTTAGCTACTACTAAGTTTAATTTAACCTCTAGATAAAGCTAGTCAATTAGAGATGTTGACACTTTGCACATTTAATTACAAGGAGAATTTTTACAGAAAATTATTATTTTGAGTTTTTTGTTATCGTCGCATAGCGGACATTCCAATAGTTTATAAAAAGCAATAAAATGTTAAAAAGCTACAAACGTTACGGAAGCACGCTTTTTAAATTTATCAGTTTCCTATTTTTTTTTACAAAATTTTTCTATAAAAAAGGGAATATTCTGTAAAAATTCTCCTTGTAATGAAATGTGCAAAGTGTCATAACATCTCTAATTAACTAGCTTTAACTAGAGGTTAAATTAAACTTAGTAGTAGCTAAAATGCATGCAGGGAAAAAAGGATTTTTAAGGAATACATTTTTACCTGACTGCCCAAAAAATAGTTATGATTGCAATCCTTCATTTTACTTCGAGGCGAGTTTGGATGTTTGTTTATTTATTTGTACGGTTTAAAACTTGTAACAGATTTTAGAGCAATTTCCAGGGTCATATTGAGTTGTAATTTGGTATCAAGCTGCATTCCCGGTGACAATAGATACGTTTGTTATTTTAAAATTTATCTGATGATGAACTTTTAAGTGCAATCAAGATTTTAGGATCGTCTATTTTTCAATAGAAGAAAATGATATGCACGCCTTTTTGAATTTGAACATTAAATGACATACGGGAAATAGTGGCTAACCAGACCCAATAATGCACGACCCACGAATGTACATCAACCCGATAACAGACGGCTTTAGAAGAATTATTGGTTCACAGAAATTAAATTTTGAACTTACCTTTTTTAGAGTGTGATTGTAACTTGTGATGTTTTCTTTTTATGTGGATAAGGCTTCTAACTGTTCAAAGCAAGTGTGCCTCTTAAAGTTACATAGTGACGTATAATAAATTACATTTTAGTTTAATTAAAGATAGGGCCAATTAACTTTAATATTTACGCATCAAGCAGGAGTTTCTTTCCGAGGGATTGACATTTAATTATGTATTGAGAAGTTGACACGAGACGGCGTGGCGCTGCGCGGTGGCGGCGCGGTGGCGCGTGCGGCCCCGCAGTCCGCGAGTTCGCGACCACGACGCCAGATGACTTTTGTTAAATGTAGCTAAATAATGTTTAAAAAGTCACTAGAACAATATAAAAATTGCAATTCTGTCACTAGATGTATGGTGTTACTGTGCTTGAAAATTCGCTAAAATCTATGAAGCGTCGTTTTTTTTGTAGCTAGACTGCTCCGAAAATACGTTAGATCTAGCTACTAAGTCGCTAAATTGGCAACACTGCGTCGAGTTGACAAATGATCGTAACATGACTTAGTAAAAAAAACCTAGAAATGGAAAGTGGTAGTGGTGAGTTATTGTTACTTTTCATTAGGTTTAAACGTTACAATACACGTTTACTCTTAAAATGTGTGCAGGTACTTTTTTCTTTAATCAAATCGGTTAGCAGTCTTAGTTTTCATATTTAAATATTTCAATGTCATTTTCTTTAGATGTCACAATAACAGAAATGTCATCAGCAAAGAGAATGCATTTATATTTAGTCACTTCAGGCAGATCATTAATATAAAGTAGGAAAAGTAGTGGACCAAGTACACTAGCTTGTGCTACACCCTTCATGTTATACTTGAAAACTGACCTGTATGTAGTCATTACTTTATCACTATCTAGATTGCTGATTTCAACACATTGTTTTCTATTTTGTAAGTATGAACGAGTCCAATCCAGTGTCGGGCCTCTTATGCCATACTTTTATAGCTTATATAATAATATATTTTGATCTACATAGTCAAATGCTTTTGACATGTCAAAAAACAGAACAGATGTCAGCACCTTACTGTCAATATTTTTTAAAACATTGTTTACTAAATCAAATATGACAAGCGTAGTAGTTTTTCCTTTTTGGAACCCATATTGTTCTGGTCTTATGATACCAAATTTGTTACAAAAATCTACTAGTCTCTTAAACATTCATTTCGCAACTATCTTGGAGACAACGAAAATTAGTGATACCGGTCGATAATTGTCAATGATTGCTCGCTCCCCCTTTTTAAAGAGAGGTTTTATAATAGAATCTTTACATGTTTTAATTATTTTTGTGCATATTTCATCTGGACCTGTGGCATTCGAATTTTTTAATGACATAATAATATTTGTTACTTCAGCTACGGAAAGAGGAAACAGAAATAAAGAAGATGTCAAATTATGATTATATGTCAGTTTTAAGTTAGATTTGTTACTATGACTATGATTACTAATAATGTCAATAAAATTATCATTGAATGTATTGGCAATGTCAACAGGGTTATTAATGAATTCTGCAATGAAGCCTGAGTCATTAATAAAGATCAATTCTCACGAGTTTCATACGACGTTTTAAATCACACTTGCAACGAAAGTTAAATTTTCAAAAACTCATTTTGAAAACAATCATAATAACACTAAAATTCTTAGACAAACAAAAATGCCACACCCATTTCTTTTTCGCGCGCCGCCCGCCGTGCGTTGGTTGAGATTGCTACGCCGCCGCGGAATGCTTGTTTTTTTTTTCAAATATGCCTAAGAATATCATTCTATTATATCATAAAATACGATTCTTAATACTAGAATATATATGTGTGTGTGTGTGCATGTGTGTGTGTGTGTGCTTTTTGTGTACGAAGATTGTGAATTTTCAGTTTTCGGTTTCATCATACTTGAGTGTTTGGAGACATTTTGTACTTTGTAAACTTTATATTACATTATTTGATTAAAATTACTGTGAGTTCTACACAAATCAATTTTCTTTTTTGACAAAATAGATAGGTAAAGTTAACTAAAATTTTTATTAACTCTATTTTAATTAATTAATTTACTAAGACAGCTTTTTGTTTTATTTTACAAAGACGTTAACCTACTTTTTTTTAGAAATAAAACCTCTGCTTACATTTTAGCACTTAAGCTTTAATATAGTGACTGAAAAACTCGTGTTCTACAACTTTGCAGATTTGCATTTTTTTACTTTTTTATAAAAAAATATACAAATCAATAGCTGATATGATAACGTAAGTTTGTATGAAAAGTATTTTTTTCTATTTTAGCAAGGTTAAAACTTTTATTTTAGTTCTATAATACCAAATTTGTTCAGTTTCATGAATAGGATCACCAACTAAGAAATATGCAGTTATGTAAAAGTTACTCTGTATAGTAAAAAGCACGCGTGTATACTGTAGTGCTTTGCTCCGGAGACAAAATTCATTACCGGTTTTTTAAAACCGGTTTTATGAAAAAACCGGAGAATCTCCGGAAAAATGTCAAGTTCGTGTAGGTACCTTTTTGGATTTAAAGTTTTTTGAGTATAAAGGAGAGCAATAACGTTATTATAGAATTTTATATCCTCTAACAGAACGTCTACGGTCTCGTAGAAAAACCTTAATAGCTTACAAATAATGTCAAGAATTAAAATTACAATCTCAGTTTATGGTGTTTGCTGGAAGATTAATACATAAACATATATTCTTTTCCTTTGCAATAATATTTTAATATCTTCTAGAGCATAAACATTTAATAACATACTTACTATCCTTTATATACAAATTTATATTTTTCAGATAATAAGTTCTCGTAATTTCGTCCAGTTTCATATGCTGGCCACTGTAATTATTACTTACCAAAAACCCGAAATAACTATAGAACTATCTCACTCATCTCACAAGCCAGCAAAGTCCTTCTACGCATCCTTTTATGAGGCTAAAAGCCTACATCAATGGACAGCCGGGATTCGTAAGAGGCTGAGGTACGAGAGAGCAGATTCTGAACATAAGACAATTAACAAAAAAAAGGCAGGAAGCATAACATCGCTATAGCGATGTGTTTTATATACTTCTCCAAGGCCTTCGATTAACATCTCTGAGTACAAAAGTCGTAAAATGTCATATGTTTCCTGGAACCGGTCTTTTACACAAAAAACCTATTTTCTCCGGTTTTCACAATCTCCGGTTTTTTACCGGTTTTTCCAGAACCGGAACGAAGCGCTAGTATACTGAGCTAAAAGCGGTGCAATATGAGTCACTTTAACATTAACAGCAATACGGTATTTTCCACTCAGTCAAATCAGTTACTTTTTATCATCTGTCAAAAATGCTATTTTAAAATTCTAAAATTATTTGTGTTACACAAAATAAAAAATAAAAATACACGTCAGAAATACACATGTAAAGTTTTTGATAACTAATTTGTAATTTTAATAAGTAAAAAATTGCAAATGAATGAAAGAGTCAAACAATTAAAGTTTTCATATAATTTAGAATGTATGCTATTTTCTGATAACATTTTATAATTTATTTTTGATATTGTAAAATATCCCATTGTGTTAAAAATATAAAATTACAGCTTTCGAAACTATATCTTATCTAAGTCTTACCGCCAAACATCAGTGTAAACAACATTGATGTGTTCTGGCTTGAATATAAGATAGCCAGTTCTGCATTGCGTTGGGGAATCTTGGTAAACCCACTTCTATCTTCGGCATCATCGTCACTTACCATCAGCTGAGACGATGCCAAAGACTAACCAATTGTGAATAAAAAAAAACTATGAATATGATTAAACGAAATACAGAGGTTTCGTTAGGTGACAATTACTAGAATGCAGACATGTGAACGAGAGTTTCATAATGTTGGCTCTATGTTTATAGATAAATGAACCTGAAAATCTGATATAACGATGGGTTTAAAAACAAAGCTTACATTCAAAATCAATGCGGATGAAGTTTTTTTTTTATTCACAATTGGTAAGCCCTTGGCATCATCTCACCTGATGGTAAGTAACGATGATGCCGAAGATGGAAACGGGCTTACCAAGATTCTCCAATGCAATGGAGAACTGGCTATCTTATCTTCAAGCCGGAATGTTGTTAACACTGATGTTTGGCGGTAAGACTTAGATAAGATGGTGGTAGCTAGCCAAGCGGGCTTAGAAAATGCCCTACCACCAACCAAACCGAGTCTTACAAATTGACCCCACCGGGAATCGAACCCGCGACCTCCTGGTGTGAAGCGAATGGGCTAACCATTACGCCACGGAGGCGGTTAAAAGTAGAAGTAGCGGAAAACCAAACCCATGGTGCAGGAAAAATAGTGAACAAATTCAACTCGCTATCATCATCATCATATCAGCTCATATACGTTCCCACCGAGGGGCTCAAGCCTACCCTGAGTTAGGGCGATCGGACCCAGTGCGGGTTAGTCTACTTCACACACAACTTTCGAGTTTCAACTCGCTATAAAACTAATAAATAGATTTCCGCTGACTTCAAAGCCTTAAAGACAAAATTATTTGCAGTCCCTTAACCAGTTGCTATTGTGAAGGAAAACAAAGCGCTACGTGCTCTGGCAACGCGATGGAGTACGTATGTATACATAACAGCCCAATTTTACTTAATTTCCATAAAATTGATTGCTTTATTGTCACCGCAGCCAGCGGCGGCGGACTGTGATTCGCAATCAGAAAGCGATTTGAATTAATTGTGTTTAAACAATTTTGGATGCTATTTTTAATAATTTGTAAGTGCATTAGATTCAGATTCAGATTCGCCCTGATTCAGGGTAGGCTCGAGCCCCTCGGTGGGGACGTATATGAGCTGATATAATAAGTGCATTAGGTATAGCTCTATGCGCTATAGGTAAGTACTTACATAACATTTTAGTTTGGCGGCTTGCGATGAAACGTTTGTGAACTATGAATAATTAGCTGTTTCCCGCGGCTTCACCCGCGTGGACAACGATTCTATGACTTTTCGAGGGTGCGCAGTGCGCGAGCCGCAAGCGGCTCGCGAGCGTGAAAAACAGTATCCCGTGTGTTAATCTAGGTCCTAATATGTCTACTTACTAAATTTCAGCCATATCAGTTTAGTAGTTTTTGCGTGAAGAAGTAACAAACATACACACTCACAAACATTCGCCTTTATAATATAAGTGTGATAAATTACGTTTAATAATCTGTAGTATAGAAAACATACAAGTGTTTTTTTTTTAAATTCACAACTTACCAGCCCTTGGTATAATCTCACCTAATGGTAAGTAACGATGATGCCGGAGATGGAAGAGGGCTTACCAAGATTCCCTATAGTCATGGCAGAACTGGCTATCTTATCTTCAAGCCGGAACACATCAATGTTGTTAACACTGATGTTTTGCGGCAAGACTTAGATAAGATGGTGTTAGCTAGCCTATACCATCAACCAAACCGAGTCTTACAAGTTGACCCTACCGAGGATCGTACCCGTGACCTCCTGGTGTGAAGCGAATGGACTAACGATTACGCCACGGAGGCGGTCAACAGAATGTACGAAATATAATATGCAATAGGTATTTATTTTTGTTCAAAAGCTGACTGCGCTTACAGTGTTGTTGTGCATCACTTATATTAGCGAGCCAGTTCAAACGTTAGGGGCGGTTCAATTCGGGGAGCTCCCGGGGCGCAGTTTCTGCGAGTCTATCGCCGGCTTGGCTGACGCAGCGCCGTACAGCTCGGTTCGGGAATTCATGTCTGCAAAATTTATGGGGCCCAAAAAAAAGTCCTGACTCGTGACGTCACTATGTCACGATTATTCCCATGACCCTGAAAATATTTCGACTCGAAAATAGTTTATAAGAAGGTACATTACAGGGAAAATAGTAATGGTATAGTAATGATCTTATTCGATGTTACCTTTAAAGGTGTACTTAATTCTTTTTCTTATCATCATATCAGCTCATATACGTTCTTACTGAGGGGCTTGACCCTACCCTGAATTATGGCGATCGGGCCTTAGTCAACCACGCGGGCCCAGTGCGGGTTTGTCTACTTCACACACAACCTTCGAGTTTCTTCGTGTGTGCAGGTTTCCTCACGATGTTTTCCTTCACCGTAAGAGCGTCGGATATGAAATCGAATTTTGAAAACACATTGGCACGTGGCAGGATTCGAACCACGACCTCTCGGACAGAAGGTAGCGGCCCTTGCCATTACGCCACCGACGCGACGCTTTTTCATATCGTGTGTCAAAATTAACCATGCTATTCAAGGAATAGATGGCGGTTGCCTGGTGTTGCACTTAGCATCACCCGCGGTCACGTGTAGGACATAGGTGTACTTATAATTCTTACTGAATCTCTAGTACTTCATACATCAAGTTACATGGTAGGTGAATACATAACTTTAATCAAAATACAAGGTGAAATTAAAATCACTATTCAAATATGGTGGGCAAAAGTGGTTCAAGGGCCGCCACAAATGATTGGTATATCAAAATTAAGAACACTTCAGTGGCTACAGACTGGTGGTGGTCTTATCAAAATTAAGAACACTTCAGTGGCTACAGACTAGTGGTGGTCTTATCAAAATTAAGAACACTTCAGTGGCTACAGACTGGTGGTGGTCTTATCAAAATTAAAAACACTTTAGTGGCCACAGACTGGTGGGGGTCTTATCAAAATTAAAAACACTTCAGTGGCTACAGACTGGTGGTGGTCTTATCAAAATTAAGAACACTTCAGTGGCTACAGACTAGTGGTGGTCTTATCAAAATTAAGAACACTTCAGTGGCTACAGACTGGTGGTGGTCTTATCAAAATTAAGAACACTTCAGTGGCTACAGACTAGTGGTGGTCTTATCAAAATTAAGAACACTTCAGTGGCTACAGACTGGTGGTGGTCTTATCAAAATTAAAAACACTTTAGTGGCCACAGACTGGTGGGGGTCTTATCAAAATTAAAAACACTTCAGTGGCTACAGACTGGTGGTGGTCTTATCAAAATTAAGAACACTTCAGTGGCTACAGACTAGTGGTGGTCTTATCAAAATTAAGAACACTTCAGTGGCTACAGACTGGTGGTGGTCTTATCAAAATTAAAAACACTTTAGTGGCCACAGACTGGTGGGGGTCTTATCAAAATTAAAAACACTTCAGTGGCTACAGACTGGTGGTGGTCTTATCAAAATTAAGAACACTTCAGTGGCTACAGACTAGTGGTGGTCTTATCAAAATTAAGAACACTTCAGTGGCTACAGACTGGTGGTGGTCTTATCAAAATTAAAAACACTTTAGTGGCCACAGACTGGTGGGGGTCTTATCA
This sequence comes from Coleophora flavipennella, assembly GCA_947284805.1. NCBI lineage: Eukaryota > Metazoa > Arthropoda > Insecta > Lepidoptera > Coleophoridae > Coleophora > Coleophora flavipennella. Next base: position 2,854,752 of record OX369263.1, on the reverse strand, counting down.
AAATTAAAAACACTTCAGTGGCTACAGACTAGTGGTGGTCTTATCAAAATTAAGAACACTTCAGTGGCTACAGACTGGTGGTGGTCTTATCAAAATTAAAAACACTTTAGTGGCCACAGACTGGTGGGGGTCTTATCAAAATTAAAAACACTTCAGTGGCTACAGACTAGTGGTGGTCTTATCAAAATTAAGAACACTTCAGTGGCTACAGACTGGTGGTGGTCTTATCAAAATTAAAAACACTTTAGTGGCCACAGACTGGTGGGGGTCTTATCAAAATTAAAAACACTTTAGTGGCCACAGACTGGTGGGGGTCTTATCAAAATTAAAAACACTTCAGTGGCTACAGACTGGTGGTGGTCTTATCAAAATCGAGAACACTTCAGTAGCAACAGACTGGTGGTCTTATCAAAATTAAGAACACTTCAGTGGCTACAGACTGGTGGTGGTCTTATCAAAATTAAGAACACTTCAGTGGCTACAGACTGGAGGTGGTCTTATCAAAATCTAGCCCGACAGAATTAAGATATCTGGTGAAATATGCTAAAAGAGTGTCTAAAACGTCAATTAAATGAACTGATTAACGAAGTACGACAAATAAAATAAATATATATGTATATTGATACCACCTTTCAGCAGCGTCGGTGGCTCAACCGGTAACGACTCGGCCCAGAGGTCTCAGGTTTAAATCAGGACGGCCAATATACCAATGAATTTTTCAAAAAACTTCGGTACATATTTTTTTTTATATTCACAATTATTGGTAAGCCCTTGACATCATCTCACCTGATGGTAAGTGACGATGATGCCGAAGATAGAAGCGGGCTTACCAAGATTCCCAAAATGCATTGGAGAACTGGCTATCTTATCTTTAGTTGGAACACATCAATCTTGTTGGCGGCAAGACTTAGATAAGATGGTGGTAGCTAGCCAGGCGGGCTTAGAGAATGCCCTACCACCAACTAAACCGAGTCTTACAAGTTGACCCCGCCGGGATCGAACCCGAGACCCCCTGGTGTAAAGCGAAAGGACTAACCATTACGCCACGGAGTCGGTTTTTGTAGCTACTCAAGCAACTGAACATTTTTTCCAAGGAACCGCTAATAAGAATTGAAGAAAAACATTTTTCATTACTTATACTCTGAAAGTAGGCCATAGTTCATCTAAGAAGCGGGTTGAAAGTGATACGTTTTGGCTCTAGGGCTGAAAATTAATAAAAAAAACCTTTCTCAATAATTAAATGTACACTCGCTATGTTGGGCGACAACGACAGAAACCTATACAGCGACACTTCAATTAACGCCATGGTAATTCTTAAAATTATTATTATGAAAAACATAGATGAGTATATAAACAACAATTTTCGAAAAACTTTTAGGTACAAGCTTTAATTTGAAAATAATTTTAATTATTTTGTATTCTTCTCATCAAACCCTTTCATGTGATACCCTTATAATGGGAGTGAAAAAAAGTAACTGATCCGCCATATTGGATTAAGAATGACGTCACTTAGTATTGTTCTCCAAACTTATCGAGTAGGTATGCAAAATTTAAGCTCAATCGGAAACAGGGAAATGGTGCTAATTTAGCTTCCAATATTTGTTTCAAACTAACAGACATACAGACTTACTAATTAACACGGCAAGCTAATATAAAGCTTGTAAAAATCAATTGTCGCATGTTCATCACTTGAAAAACGCCTCGACCGATTTGACAGATTTTTTTTGTTGTGTTTATAATTATCAGGACAAGGTTCGTATATAACAAAAATACTCGCCAGCCACTTGCGGCTCGCACAATGCGTACCCTCGATATCCATAAAAAAATTAAAAACGGATGTAACATACCGATGGTCAGACATGGCAAAACTATAAGGATTCTTTAGTCTGACTACGGAATCCTAAAAATAGCAGAAAAGCGAGATTAGTTATTTTTTTTGTATATCTGGCTTTTGTTTACTTTAATCTTGATCAGAATGAAAAGTGGAGTGTTTGACTCGATTAAAGGCACCCCCCATCATCATATCAGCTCATATACGTCCCCACCGAGGGGCTCGAGCCTACTCTGAATTAGGGCGATCGGGACTAAGTTGACCACGCGGGCCCAGTGCGGGTTTGTCGACTTCACACACAACCTTCGAGTTTCTTCGCAGGTATGTGCAGGTTTCCTCACGATGTTTTTTTTCACCGTTAAAGCAATCGGTGAGTATATGTACGTAAGTTTCGAAAAACTCATTGGTACATTGGCCGTTCGGATTTGAATCCGGCACCTCTGATTAGGAGGATCGAGTCGTTACCGGTTGAGCCACCGACGCTTTTACCCAAAAACGCTTTTAAAAGGCGACCATTTCAGACTAAAATTAAAATATCTCATCAGAAACGGTTGCTTTTTATTCCTTGGGCGATCTACTATTTTGGACTTCTCAGTAACAGGTTGGCCCATTGATCAACATATATGACAAGTTCAAATTGCTTCGATAGTATCAGTTCAATGGAGAAAGTTGTCCTATTACAAGCTTTTATTAAGTTTCACCTGTCCCGGTGTCTGTAATGAAATCTTGCAACTTAAATTTGACCCACTTCCCGGTTTTCGATTGAGCTGAAATTTTGCATGCACCTCTACTGCATCGCTACCTCCTGTCTGGGAGGTCGTGGTTCGAATCCTGCCACGTACCAATGTATTTTCGAATTTCGATTACTGTACATTTATCCAGCGCTCTTACCACAGTATACAGTAGCGCAACGCCTTTGATGTCGTACGATGCCGCACGGCGTAGGTACTAGCAGTACTAGCCTGTAGCCCGCCTGGTAAACTTGCGGAGTTTGCCAGGCTGTGCCCCGCCGCTCGCTGCCCCTCAAGTACCCTTCCGTTGCTCTGCGTAAGTACATTCGCTGCACTACTGTAAGCCGCTATATTGTAATACTGTAGTCGAAAACATCGCGAGGAAACCTGAACACCCCTGCGAAGAAATTCGAAGGTTGTGTGTGAAGTCGACTAACCCGCCCTGGGCCCGCGTGGTCGATAAAGGCCTGATCACCCTTGTTCAGGGTGAGGACGTATATGAGCTGATACGATGTATATTGCGTAACAATGCAACATTAAAAGCCTGTATCTTGAAGATTTAAGGTTTTCAAATTTTTTTTAATAGTAGATCCTGAATTTGGAATTTGGCCAATGATTTCAATTTCACTTGAATAAACAGGGTTCCTCGATTTCTTCTTATTATTATATCATAATATTGACTCGAGACGTCGAATCGCGCTCTTCGTGACGAAGATGAAGGTAGACGAATTAACATAAATTTGTGTTGTTGTGGGGTGAAGAGAGCAGAAAAATATGCGTTTTTTACCTGACTGCTCCAGAAGGACCGCCTCCGTAGCTCAGATGCAAAGTTCACTGGCTTACACAGGAGGTCGCGGGTTCGATTCCCGGCAGGGTGGTAGGGCATTTTCTAAGCCCGCTTGGCTAGCTACCATCATCTTATCTAAGTCTTGCAGCCAAAATATGTTGATATGATTGGTGGTTTCCGGCATGAAGATAAGATAGCCAGTTCCCCATTGCGTTGGGGCATCTTGGTAAGCTCGCTTCCATCTTCGGCAACATCGTCACTTACCACCAGGTGAGATGTTGTCAAGGGTTTACCATCATCATCATATCAGCCGAAGGACGTCCACTGCTGGACATAGGCCTCCCCCAAGGATTTCCACGACGACCGGTTCTGCGCTGCCCGCATCCAGCGGCTTCCCGGGACCTTCACCAGGTAATCGGTCCACCGAGTGGGAGGCCTGCCTACACTACGTTATCCGGTGCATAGTCGCCACTCGAGAACTTTACTGCCCCTTTTTTTTCACAATTGGTAAACCCTTGGACATATGGAACTGAGACATGGTCGCTTACTATGGGCCTCACAAGAAGGCTCAAGGTCCACCAAAGGGCAATGGAGCGTGCTATGCTCGGAGTTTCTCTGCGTGATAGAATCAGAAACGAAAAACGTAGCGTAGGCAGGCCTCCCACGCGGTAGACCGATGACCTGGTGAAGGTCGCGGGAAGCCGCTGGATGCGGGCAGCGCAGGACCGGTCGTCGTGGAAATCCTTGGGGGAGGCCTTTGTCCAGCAGTGGACGATTTTTGGCTGATATGATGATGATGGCCAAAAAATACGGGTTAAGTCTTATGCAGTGGGGTTTGTAATTTTTAATTAATTCCTAAAGTAATTTTATTCCTTTTTTCACAGTATTGTATTAATGCGTAAACGAAAATCTCTTGTAGATCACATGGTATCCTCTGACGTTAAAAACTTTATTTATTTTCTTATTTTTAATTGTGTTAAATAAGGGTGAAAAAGTGAAAGAGAGAGAGATAGAGACAGAACTTGTTTGTCCAATAATTGCCAATTAAAGTACATGTTATAACGGAAAAAAAGTTTTCCAATTCCAAGTAAATGTAATGATTAATTAATGATGAAATCTTGTTTCTTCTCTTGAGCGACGCAGCATTGAAGAAGGTATTGTGTTGGCAAAAAAAATCCAAGTTGAGATTTTGATGGGGATCGATTGTCTTTTAGATGTTTGCTGTTATGTTGTCCTATGTGAGGTTGAGAATAAAGCGTCCTTGAATAGAGTACTTAAACTGTATTTTTGTTAATCAAGTTTAACCTAAACATCGCTTGAGGTCCGGTCGACCGGTCAGGCTGGAGTGTTGCAGACGACTGGCGGCTGGGCTATGGGTAATTACTACGTGCTTATAATATGCTGACTGACCAGGTGAGATGATGTCAAGGGTTTACCAATTGTGAATAAAAAAAAACTCCACATTTATTGCTTTTGCTACGCCGTAGCCGCTACAGTCTAACTAATCATCATATCAGCTCATATACGTCCCCACCGAGCGATTCAAGCCTACCCTGAATTAGGTCTAACTATTAGAGTCTAAAAAATAAAAAAAATGAGTGTGTATGAGTGGTTTGTGTGATTATGTGTGTGTACGTCCGTCCAGTGATCTAGTTCCCAAACTACTGGACAGATTTGGTTAGTGCAATATATATTTTTATATGTCCAGTTTTTTTTAATTTCCCGTATCTTGAATTTTTAGTGTTGCCAGCATAGTAAAATATCACTTTTAATATTTTTACTCAAAAATAGCTTTAACGAATTTGACGAGACTCGGTACGTTACCGTAACTTCACGTGGCCTACAGCACGCAGTAGTTTGTTATTCCAAAAAAAATCGAAATAAGGTACCTCCTATAAAAATCCAGTTAAACTTTGTGGAAAACTAGGACTTAATAATTGCACTGGGTACTTAATAATTATTTCGGGAAAAATCATAGTAAAGTACCTCCCAAACAAATCGAAATTATTTGGAAATATTTCATCAAGTCTGATATACCTTACTGTATTATTTGTTACTAATTGTAAGTAAGTGTAATGTGTATAGTTGATCTGTGTATGCTCGACTACGACCTACGGTTAAGACAAACTATATATATATATATATATATATATATATATATATAAGTACAAATATACAGTATGGACACTCCCTGCCGCTCTCTAGATTGCGACCTCACCCCCTCGTCACCCATATTGATACAGATTGCTTACAGTATGATTCTCGAACGTATGGGATTTCGCCGTGATTTTGTTTGCTTCGTCATTTGTTTTTAGAGATGTCATTTCGCGACCGTTGTATGCAGTGTCCGGAGTGTGGTTAAGGCTTCGCGAGAAAGTACGCACAGCGTGGCTGTACAATTAATTTACGTTATCCAATACTTGTTTTACAAAACAAACTAGGGCTACGTTCAGTTTTAACGATCATTTGTTATCGACATACCTAAACGTGAAACACAGTAAAGACACGTTCAATTTAATACAACATTTTCCTCATTCTGTGCCATATAAAAAAAGAAAAACTGTTACTGACTGGCATAATCTGAAAGCAATGCTAAAACAGCTGGACTTAAAAGTGACATTAAGTGACATAAAAACAGATGTTGAATATTGGAATTATATAAAAAAAATATACTGGTTAGTTAGGTTTAATTTAAAAAAAAACGTGCATTAATAACACGCGCACGAAGTCGCGGGCAATCATGTAGTTGCTAATATTTTATTATTTAGTTAGTTAATTGTTTATATCATTCTTAACATATTTATTTGTATTTTTTATATAGTTTAAAAGGTAGCTGGTGAAGGTCGCGGAAAACCGCTGGATGCGGGTAGCGTAGAACCGGTAGTCGTGGAAATCCTTAGGGGATGCCAATGTCCAGCAGTGGACGTCCTTCGGCTGATATGGTGATATAGTTTAAATAATAACGGATGTAGAAAGTGTCTTACGCGTATACTTTTCAAGAAGTAAATATAAACCTATTAGTTATAAAATACTCACAATAACCCACTATTTACAGATCTATATCCCGATTTGATCTTAAAAAATCCGGCCAAGTGCAAGTCGGACTCGCACTATGAAGGTTCCGTACCACCACACCTTTCCACATAACTATGACAATGATACCTATTTATTACAATTAAAAGACATTAACGCGAGCGACAGAAAACTTTTTTTTTTAAATTCAGTTCGGACTCCTTAGCGCAAGTGTGACTGTCGCTTGACCATTTTTTAGAATATTTTGTTGTTATACTTTAAGCTAAGTACTAAACCACACCAAAATTTACGCTTTTATTCTTTTTTACGATAGAGCAAAAGAAACATGTTTTTTGAATGGGAGACAATTTAATTTTCGATTTTTTGTACCTAGTGGAGCTGTGTGCTGTAGACCTCGCAAGATGATATTTTTACGTTTTCAACCCCCATGGCTCTTCCATTTTGGAAACTTACAAAAACCGAATTGACAAAAAAAATCATATAATCATAAAGCTTGCTCACAAAATTTCACGAGAATCGGTTGTGAAATGAGATTAATGGAGGCGAACAGCCGGACCAGACATCCGCCGGACAGACATACGATAGCATTTTTGCTCAAGCTGAAACGGAGACGCTTCGCGCTCACTCGGTTAATTATTATTTGTAATAACGGCAATAGAAAAACATACTCTGTGGAAATTTCAACTGTTTTCCTATCAATTTATGAAATACAGCCCACTGACAGACGGACAGACAGAGGAGGTTTAGTAATATCACACTTCATACAACGGGCCAGAAATGACATTTCAAAAAAGGAATGACGGAACAAACAAAATGGTGGCGAAATCCTATACGATTGACAACTAAACAGTAACCAATCTGTATCAATCTGGGTGACGGGGGGGTGAGGTCGGAATCTAGAGAGCGGCAGGGAGTGTCCATACTGTATGTTAGTACTAATATACATATATAATCTGTATCAATCTGGGTGACGGGGGGGTCAGGTCGCAATCTAGAGAGCGGCAGGGAGTGTCCATACTGTATGTTAGTACTAATATACATATATAATCTGTATCAATCTGGGTGACGGGGGGGTGAGGTCGGAATCTAGAGAGCGGCAGGGAGTGTCCATACTGTATGTTAGTACTAATATACATATATAATCTGTATCAATCTGGGTGATGGGGGGTGAGGTCGGAATCTAGAGAGCGGCAGGGAGTGTCCATACTGTATGTTAGTACTAATATACATATATAATCTGTATCAATCTGGGTGATGGGGGGTGAGGTCGGAATCTAGAGAGCGGCAGGGAGTGTCCATACTGTATGTTAGTACTAATATGTATACTAGGGTAATATAGTCCTTTTGGTCACCCTTTGGGTGTAAGGAACCCTAAAAAATACTTAGGCACGTAAATAGAGTTCGTTTGGCGAAATGAGAATGAGACAGAATGGGCACAAAACGGGTTTGTTTTGCAACCCGAGCCGGTTGTTTGAGATTACTAACCCGAATCCGCATGAGACACTCTTGTGTGTGTGTGTCATCAAGCGGTACTACTGTTTGCCTTATCGATCTTTTGCATCTATAATAATCTTAGATAATAATACTATAACTATTGAACTATCTTTTGCACCTTCTAACTACTAACCTATAATAGATAGATAGAATATAGAGTATAGTAATAGATAGAAATAACATGTTAGATACTACTAGGATTTGTCATATTTCGTACCAAAATGATCATTGTAAAACGACTTGTAGGAATGAGTACATTTGTCATATGATTTGAGGTTATGTATTAAGCAAATTATCACATGGGAGTAGAAAAATAATTCTGTGAGAGGACTTGAGGTTATGTGTTAAGCAAATTACTAAATGGGAGTAGAAAAATAATTTTGTAATATGACTTGAGGTTATGTGTTGAGCAAATTACCAAATGGGAGTAGAAAAATACTTTCGTGATATGATTTAAGGTTATGTATTAAGCAAATTACCAAATGGGAGTAGAAGAATACTTTTGTCATGTGATTTGAGGTTATGTTTTAAGCAAATTACCAAATGGGAGTAGAAAAATACTTTTGTGATATGATTTGAGGTTATGTATTAAGCAAATTACCAAATGGGAGTAGAAAAAAACATGTAGTTTTCTACAACTTTTTTTTTTATTCACAATTGGTAAGCCCTTGGCATCATCTCACCTGATGGTAAGTGACGATGATGCCGAAGATAGAAGCAGGCTTACCAAGATTCCCCAAGGCTATGGAGAACTGGCTATCTTATCTTCAAGCCGGAACACATTGGAGGCAAGACTTAGATAAGATGGTGATAGCTATCTAGACGGGCTATGAAAATGCCCTACCACCAACCAAACCGAGTCTTACAAAGTTGACCCGGCCGGGAATCGAACCCGCGACCTCCTGGTATGAAACGAATGGACCCGCCACGGAGGCGGTTGGAATATATATAAGTTTTCCAATAACTTATAACTTACTTCTTTTAGTTCCTACCTTCATCCTTCATGTCCGTTGCCATATGGGGAATAAGTTGGTTACGTTCTAACCTTTAACAAGACGAGTGGAGCGATATACTTCTATTATTACTACACCTAAATAGGTGACTCACAACATAACCCTATCTGGTTAATTTTTAACGTGTTAACGTCTTATAAATTGATGACACGACCTGCATTCACGAAAAAGTGTGACGTCATTATAACGTTACGCCCGTGTGACGTCATTGTCGCGTTACGCCCATTGTCACGTTACGCCCATTGTCACGTTATGCCAGTGTGACGTCATTGTCGCGTTACGCCTGAGCCGAGCGTGCAAGCGAGACTTGTACTAGTACTTGTATTTGTACTTGGACGGACGGACCGATGGATGGACAGACGGACCGTCAAACAAGTGTGTGAATGGATTAAAAGTACTAGGCTTCCAGGATCTTACAAGAGGTGTTCCAATGCGGTCGACTCTCTGTGAGGAAAAAACGTATCTGTGTGTGTGTCAATGGATTAAAAGCACTAGGCTTACAAGAGGTGTTCCAATGCGGCCGATTTTCTGTGAGGAAATGCCAAAGAGTTAACTCACCCGACTATGGGCGGTATTTTACATCTCCTCAAAGATGGAACTAAAAAGTTTTACTTCACTCGTGTGGTCTAAAGCACACACGCGTTCGACTTGTGACACGTTATCACGTAAAATTGTCGTCCGTAAACCGACTTTACAGACAACATTGTTTTTTTTAATGATCTACAAAATTCACGATTAAGCTTACGTGTCTGAAAATGTGTATTTCGGGTGTGCCCGCAAACAACCCGTTCAGCCCGTAGTGTACGACTTTCTATCAAAACTGTAAAGTCTCATTTTAAAATATATTTTCGTTACTTGACTCTGCGATGACTGTCTGTCTGTCTATTACGGAACTTTAGATTAGATTAGATTAGATTTATTCATCGCACGACACAAATTCATAAAATATACATATAAATAGTCAAATTACAAAAATTAAAATGTCAAAAAGTCAATTGAACAATGAGTATAGATACAATATATCACAATACATGAAGTATATCAGTATTTCATTTTTCAAAATTCGTCAATTGAATAATATTCCATCGAACAAGAAGTTTTTCAAATGGCGCCTAAATGTTTTGTCATCTGATATTTTTTACAAAACTTTTAGTTATATATAAATAAATAAGTGTCTGCGCCTTAACAGATTACAAATTGCTGAATTTTGTATGTATTTAGATTATATACTGAGTGACATTTGTCACAAAATTCCCGCGAGAAGTAATGTTTACAGAAACGTTTCTCTAGAATAATATTCAATGAAGAGAAACAATATTCAATATATTTGATGCCAACACTAAGGATAAAGTACCTGTCTTTCCCGATACGAAAGTGACTTGTTGAATTTTATTTCTGGACGTTATTATCAATGTTCAGACATATTTTATACGTTTTGAATAAAAGGCATCATTTTACGGACTTCATGTTTAAATATGATAATTTATACTGTGCGGTGCCAAATTGAAATTGGGCTCTATGAGCTTCAGAGTAGAATCCAAATAGCTTCACCGTGGCATAATCATAATATATGGCGACGTAAAGATTTAGCACGTCCGAGATATCTTGCTCTTTTATGTGGCGGAAAGATACGCGCGATGATGAAAATAAAAATTCTCCACTCTCTCAAATATCTTTGCGGGCATCACATTCGCGTTATACTTACAAGTTGCACAGTATAATTATATTAAGTGTAGAAGTACCTAACTACAAATACTGAAAATTATAAAAACGCAACTCGGTAAGTTTATTTTTAATCACGTGTTTTTGTGGTAAGTGGCAAGTGCATAAGTGATTTGATATGATGAGATCCATATCTTCTCTTCTATATATCTTATATTTAAAATTCTCGTGTCACAATGTTCGTTCCCGTACTCCTCCGAAACGGTTTGACCGATTCTCATGAAATTTTGTGAGCATATTGAGTAGGTCTGAGAATCGGCCAACATCTATTTTATTTTAGGGTAGGGTAGGGTAGTGTAGTGTAGGGTAGTGTAGTGTAGGGTTGTGTAGGGTAGGGTAGTGTAGTGTATGTAGGGTAGGGTAGGGTAGTGTAGGGTAGGGTAGGCTAGTGTAGTGTAGGTAGGGTAGTGTAGTGTAGTGTATGTTGGGTAGGGTAGTGTAGATTAGGGTAGTGTAGGGTAGGGTAGTGTAGTGTAGGGTAGGGTAGGGTAGTGTAGTGTAGTGTAGGGTAGGGTAGGGTGGGGCAGTGTAATGCAATGTAAGGCGGAACGTAGTTCGCCGGGACAGCTAGTTATAAATATAAAATTCTAGTGTCACAGTGTTAGTTGCCATACTTCTCGAAAACGGTTAGACAGATTTCCATGAAATTTTCTGTGTATATTCGTTAGGTCTGAGAATAGGTCATCATCATCATCATTATTAAGAGGGCCTAGCCCTCTGTCATTGCCGAATTCTTCACTTCAATTGAGAATAGGTATAGAAAATTTTTCACTGGGATCTGAGCGGACGAAGCCGCGGAAAACCGCTAGTACTAATATAAAAAGAATAGAGAAACTAGTTTTTTTTTTAAGTCTGAGAAAAACTCATTTGATTACATAATTTAATACCGGAATGAGACTATTTTCAACGGTTAGACAACATAAATAAATGTTGATAAGTATTTGTATGCCAATTACTGGCTAAATATGTTGAGACTATCTAGAATTTTTAAGATCATTGAACATTTTACACATATTTTACAAATAAACTTTTGATTGATTGATATTAGTAGTAAAAAAATCACCAGTGTTGCCCGAAGCATTTGGCAGCAGCTCACAAAGGCTAACCTCACCAAAAATAACCTCAATGACCTAGGTAAATCTACGATATCAGGTACCACAATGGAAATAATAATAGATGCTTATAGGTATTGATCTGCTGTTTATATATACATATATGTTTTTCCTGCGCAATTTTACCAGGAAATCCTCGAAAACTAGGTTTTTGGAACCTATGGCATATGTTGATTTTTTTCTAGATCTAGCGGGCACAATGCTTTTAATGGAATAATAATTGACACGTCATAACTAACTTAAAATCAAAAACTCAGTAATTTTGCTACATGTTTTTAAATTTGCTAAAAAAACGAAATCGATTTTGATATACAATTTATTACGGACCACCCTGGAGGCATTGTATATCGAATAATAAAATAATTATAATAGTGGTTCAAAATCGGTGAAAAATCGAGTAATATACATCAATTAATATTGTCGTATTGAGAACTACCTTTTTTGAAGTCGGTTATAAAATAGCCTATGTCACCTACTCAGTCACCCAGTTACCGACCCGCTGAATATCTCTGCAAAAATTTACATCGATTTGTTTCGCAAATATATTTTCGCATTTAAAATATTAGTTAAGATGTTTCTAACGTGTTTCGTTATATCAGATTAGCTTTTGCCCGCGGATTCGTCCGCGTGGACATCGTTTTTATGACTGTCTTTGAGGCCGAGTGATCGTGGACATGAGTTTTCTCCAGATCCCTCAGGAACTATATCGGGCTATTCTGATTAGCAGTCTAGGTCACTTCCCACCCCCTCAACCAATTCTTTACAAAAATCACTTCAATCCGTTGTTGCTCCGTTGCGACGCCGACGTACGCGAGCATGGAAATTAGTTTTCCCCAGATTTATCGGGAACTATGTCAGGATATGCTAGTTAGCAAGTTATGTCATTTCTCACCCCCTCTACCATCTCTGTGCATAAAATCACCACAGTTCATTGTTCTGTTGCGATGTTAAAGAAATTAACCAAAAAAATAGTATTATTTCAGTTCCCTCAGAAACTACATCGGACTATGCTATTTTCACGGGATTAAAAGTAGCCTTTGGTCTTTCGATAGGCTACCTGTTTGTCAAACTTCATAAATATTGGTCAAGGCGTTGAAGCGTTAAAAGGTAACAAACAAACACGTTTTCAAATTTATAATATTAAGTAAGGATTATTGAGGCAAGTACCGATAACATATATTCTGGCGAAGTATATATTACAAGCTTTTATTTAACTTGCAATGTATGTATCCCACTTTCCGGTTTCCGATTGAGCTGAAATTTTGCATGCATATGTATAACGTGTGCAATGCAATATTAAAACCTTGTGCTTAAAAGTTTTTAGGTTTTTCAAAAATTATATTAGTACTAACATACGGTATGAACACTCCCTGCCGCTCTCTAGATGCCGCGACCTCACCCCCTCGTCACCCAGATTGATACAGATTGGTTACAGTTTGGTTGTCGAACGTATAGGATTTCGCCGCCATGTTGTTTGTTTCGTCATTCGTTTTTTTTAAATGTCATTTGTGGCCCGTTGTATGAAGTGTTCAGGGTGTGATTCTGGTCACAGAAATCTTGTTTTTGAGTGCAAATAGCGCTGTCAATATTTGTAAACAGGAGATGAAGTTTTTGGCGGGGATCTGTAGGGTTATACTTAGTTTTTTAGTTTTGCCATGTCCTTTTTTCTTAAAGACCATTACAGCTATTAAGCTGGAATTCAATATAGTTATATAAATTTACACAAACCTGTGACCCCTAAAAAAGGTATGGAATAAAATCATTTTTTTAAGTAAAACTTCTTTACGCACAAAACACAAAGAAAAGTGTGATCGGGCGAGGCGAACGGCACGCTTGACTTCGTGAGTAAGCTGGTGAATGCGTTACGCGAACGGTGATTAAGTTTTACTTTAGTCGTGTGGTCTAAAGCTCACTGGTTTTTTTTTAGAATACCATGTGAAGTGGGGGTAATTTATTTTGTTTACTTGTTCTATTGTGTGGGATATTATGCAATAAGTCTTTTAAAACTATAATACAATAATATCCTGTGAAAACTTTAGTTCGCCACATTACGGTTTTAAATATTTTTAAAAAGCGGAAGGGAGAGCCTTTTAAAGGCCGGGCGGACAGCCAGACAGACTCAGCATTAGGGTCCCATTACCTGACACAGTACCCAAAAAACACTGTTTCGTTTCGTCACGGTATCAGATGACTACGTTTGTCTACATAATATAAGTTAGTTTCGGTAATGTAAGATCACCGGGAACTACTTGAGAGCAACTCTGAAAATTTCAACTGGGTTAATTTTTAAAAGCTTTTTTCTACTCCCATTTGGTAATTTGCTTAATACATAACCTCAAATCATATCACAAAAGTATTCATTCCTACAAGTCGTTTTACAATGATCATTTCAAAACGAAAACAAGACAACTGTACTATTATTTTTATGGCTTTGGCTTCGAAAATTCAATATAATATGTTTATGACAAAATTTCAATGTATTTTGTGCAATATGCCGCCATTTAAAAAAGTGCGCGTACCTGCGCCATTGCCAAACATCGCGTGTGATTAGGCTGTCTGGATGAATTTTTGACGGTTTAAATTTTATTTTATTTATTTCATGGTCGTAGAAAAAGTGTTGTATGCTACTGCACGCAATTAGCCATTGTAACACGCGTGCTGTCTATTGGCACTCATGTAACAATGGCTCTCATTACTTGGCAGTGGCATAAATATCTATTATTTAACTTGCAATGTTTGTATGTATGCATGAATGCCGAGATTTTTTACCATCACATACGTATAAGTTATCTAAACAAACACACACATAATGTTTGTTTAGTTCAAATCTTGCGATCGATTTTGGAGCTACTTCGAGAGGTCCGTTTTGTGCTGAAATTTGAAATGAAGCCGTATTCCTGGTGACAATAAATCCTTTTAGTATTTTAAAATTGATTTGATAATGAACTTTGAAGGTGGAATCTAAGTCCGCAGAATGGTCTTATTTTTAAATAGAATCGTAGGAAATACAATGTAATTGTTTAGAAATGGCTAAATGTGTAAACAAATCGTGAACTCTTTTCTTAATATATACCATATTTAGTTGTATTTATGTCTAAAATGAATTGATAAATGAATACACACAGTGATTATATTATAAATGAATGCTCGCAAGAAGAAGAAGAAGAAGTAATGTATTTATGATAAAATGTTTTGTTAACATATTGACCACTTCCAAACAACTAAAGTTTACTGTGCTTTTTTTTGAATTTGGAACCGTGTAGGTATTTTTATGTTGATTTGAGCATTTAACTTTTTGAGCATCAAAACTCTTTTCAAATAAAATCTTGTGCCTAAAAGCTTTCAAGTTTTTGTAAATTATTAACCGGTGATTTCGTTTTTATCAATTAGCAACCTATCCTTAATGAGGTACCCATCCACGACCGCACGGTCTATTATAAGCTAATGGATATTTACTACAACGTAATTAAACGTATAATTTGATATAAAACAGATACCGAGACAATTATGTATATTCGGCAATATGAGGCCTCAGTAAATAATGCCATTTTCAGGACGCTGTCTCCGCGTGCCTAGTTTACGGCTCGCATAAAACTTTATAGGCACTTACACCCAGTTTATTATGTGTTAAAATATACTATTTATACCGTCAATTTACTATGTACGTCATTTATATATTAAAATGTGGCGAGTAATTGCAACTGTAGCGTTAAACCGGGCTTAAAAGTTTTTGAAGTAGAAACGATGAATAGTTCCGTGGAATGGAAACTCTCCGCGCGCGCCAGCTGGCGGGGCGGAGGGAAAAATAATCTTGGAAAGTTGGAACGGAAATGTGCGGTAATTTCATGGATTCTATAAACGTTGCTAGGGGAGAAAATATATCGCCAGCCTGCGGATTTTTTTAAAAATTCACAATTGGTAAGCCTTTGGCATCATCTCACCTGATTGTAAGTGACAATGATGCCGAACATGATAGCGGTCTTACCAAGATTCCCCAACGCAATGGCTATCTTATCTTCAAGCTGGAACACATAAATGTTGTTAACACTGATGTTTGGCGGCAAGACTTAGATAAGATGGTGGTAGCTAGCCAGTCGGGCATAGAAAATACCCTACCACCAACCAAACCGAGTCCTTCAAGTTGAACCCACCGGGAATCGAACCCTCGACCCCCTGGCGTGAAGCGATTGGACTAACCTTAACGCCATAGAGGCGTTTCTTTGAGTAAATATGGGCTCAGATAAAATTAGACTAAGAACAACCCGCACTGGGCCCCCGTGGTCGACTAAGACGCAATCGCCCTAATTCAGGGTAGGCTCGAGTCCCTCGGTAGGGGCGTATATGAGCTGTTATGATGATGATGTTCTGAAAATAATTTGCCTTTTAGCATTCATTTAATTATTTATCTCGAATATTATGTTCTATTGTATTGTATTGTATGTAAAATTGTTCTCGTTTGTTAAAAACTTTTATTTAACTTGCAATGTTTGTTTGTATGTATGTGTTGATGACAGTTTGTTCCGGTGGGCCGAATCTTGCAAAACATTTTAGAGTGACTTCCAAAAATCACACTGACCCGAAATTTGCTATGAAACCGTGTTCCCGATGACAATAGGTACATTCTTTTGGTACTTTGAAGTGGATCTGGTGAATCAAAGTTTATTATATCAGCTCATATACGTCCCCACCGAGGGGCTCGAGCCTACCCTGGATCAGGGCGATTAGGCCTTAGTCGACCACGCGGGCCCAGTGCGGGTTGGTCGACTTCACACACAACCTTCGAGTTTCTTCGTAGGCCTGTGCAGGTTTCCTCACGATGTTTTCCTTCACCGTTAAAGCAATCGGTAAGTATGTGTACGTAAGTTTTTGAAAAACTCATTGGTACATTGGCCGTTCAGATTTGAACCCGGTACCTCTGGTTAGATGGACCGAGTCGTTACCGGTTGAGCCACCGACGCTGTGTTCGTTACCGGTTGAGCCACCGACGCTGTGTGAATCAAAGTTTACACAATCTTAATTAAATTGTCTTTTATACAATCTTAGGAAATACTGTGCTAGCCTGTTGAATTTGGAAACGTGTATTTATATGCTCTTTGAGCATAAAAACTCTTGTCAAATAAAAATTTGTACCTACCTAAAAGCTTTCAGGCTTTTCGTTTTTTTTTTGCCTTTGCAGTTGGTTACCTCTGACTCTGACGCAGAGAGTAAAAGTGTAATACCCCAACGTTATTGGCCAAGCTTACCTTATTGGAATTCAACATATCCACGTTTTAGAAGAGGTATAAAATTGTAACAACGACGGAAGTGAATTACCATAAACACGACTCCAGAGAAATAGAGCATCGGCTCGAGCTATGGAGCGCTTATACGAGTTTCAGCGACTATATCACACCCAAAGGAAATCGTGTTTTCTTGTTAACCTTTTCAAGAGGTTATTTTTAAGTCGCCTACATAACTACGGCAGTTAGCGAGGATCTACGTGGCGATGGTGTTCAGTGGACCGCACCGACGTAACTGTGTTTTTTTATTCCACAATTGATTAGCCCTTAGAATCATTTCACCTGATGGTAAGTGACGATGATGGCGAAGATGGAAGCGGGCTTATCAACATTCCCCAACGCAATGGGAACTAGCTATCTTATCTTCATGCCGGAACACATCAATGCTGTCAACATTGATGTTTATCGGCAGGACTTAGATAACATGGTGGTAGCTAGTTAGGCGGGCTTAGAAAATCCCTTACCACTAACTAAACCGAGTCTGACAAAGTTAGATCCCGCTGGGAATCGAACCTGCGACCTACAACTGTGAAGCGAATGAACTTAACATTACGCCATGGAGGCGGTTAAAGTTTTTTCTTTAAATGTCAGAAAATATAAGACTGCATAAGATTATAATATTAACTAAAGTTTGTAAAATGGTTGGTTTGATAGAATTATGAAAGTATGCGTCATTAATTTTTAACCGACTTCAAAAAGAAGGAGGTTTTCAATTCGATTGTATGTTTATTTGTGTGTATGTCACGCAATTTCTCCGCCAGCTGTGAACTGATTTTGATTATTCTTTTTCTGACGTGAATTCGGTGAACGTGTTTCTCGTCATCCTAATGGGCATTCCAGAAAAAATAGCTTTATCAAAAAAGTTTACTTCGTATACAGCTAAACCGTAGCAGATAGAAAAATAATAATACCGATGAATAATTCCGTGTAATAGAAACTCTCCGCGCGCGCCCGATGGCGGGATGCAGGAAACAATAATCTTTTTAACTTGGAACGGAAATCTGAAGTAATTTCAAAGATTCTATAAACGTTGGTGAGAAAAAATATCGCAAGGCCGCGGAACATTTCTTTGAGTAGGTAGGTAGGTGGGCAAAAATAGACTAAGAACATGTTTTGAACACAATTTCCCTAAATCAATCTTTTAACCGTTTATCTCAAACACCATGGGCTGTAAATCATATTGTCTTCGCGGTTGGTCACCTCTGACTATGACGCAGAGAGTAAAAGTCCAATACCCCCAAGCTTACCGTATTTGAATTTGACATATCCACGTTCTAGAAAAGGTATAAAATTGTAACAACGACGCAAGTGAATTACCTTTAACACGACTCCTAATAAATAAAGCATCGGCTAGAGCTATTAAGGCCTAAAGATGGGTCAAATGTTAATTTCCAATTCAAATTATTGAAAGACTGTGTAAAGCTATCACCGTGGAAAAAATATAAAATATACTTAAAGTAATAAAAAATCGATTTCATTGAATACAATTTTAAAAATATTATCACTTTTGATGTAAAAAAAAATACTGTAGAGCCTGTTTTTGGCATTAATTGCAAAATTTCTCAAAAACAAATAATTAATATTGAATGAAAACAACACACAAAAATCGGTGACTTTTAGATCTTTCATTTCAATTGAACACATTTTTTGATGTGTAACATCTTTGCTCTCGCTTTCCTGCAATTTGTGGGAGTGATTTCGTGAAATGGGACGGAAATGTGTAACATGGGACGGAAATGTGTAACAACGAGAGTCCGACTCGCACTTGGTCGGTTGCTCTCGCTTTCCTGCAATTTGTGGGAGTGATTTCGTGAAATGGGACGGAAATGTGTAACATGGGACGGACATGTGTAACAACGAGAGTCCGACTCGCACTTGGTCGGTTGCTCTCGCTTTCCTGCAATTTGTGGGAGTGATTTCGTGAAATGGGATGGAAATGTGTAACATGGGACGGAAATGTGTAACAACGAGAGTCCGACTCGCACTTGGTCGGTTTTTTTCGTTACTGTCAGATCCGCCACCCAGGTACAATATCGTCATCAAATCTAACTAACCTAAAGTATTTTGTCACATGTTACACATCATATGCGAGTACTGTAGGTCTCGCTCAAATTTTTTTTTAAACTTATTTGAAAGTGATGAAAAGTAATAAAAACATGTAAAAAATGAGAATTGTTCAGTTTCAATTTAACAGCCGCGTTGAAGCCCGCATTGATTTGAACTTAAAATGAATAGACTTACGTTCGATTTTATTGAAACACGTATCAACCTGCTCAGATTGAGTGATCTTAGCGTATTAAGCGCTTAAACGAGTTTCAGCGAAGATATCACACCAGCAATTAGGTCTCCCACACGGTGGACCGACAACCTGGATAAGGTTGCATGAAGACGCTGGATGTGGGCAGCGCAGGACCAGTCGTCGTACAAATCTTTGGGGGAGGCCTTTGTCCAGCAGTGGACGTCTTTCGGCTGATATCATATCGTGACGTGAGTATAGATAGGCAGTATAGATAAGATCCGTTTAATAAAAAAAAATTAAACCGATTTCATTTTAACAAAAATTCATAAACCGTAAAAGTGGTCTGTGAAGATTCGGTGCGCTCGAGAAACAATTTTAAAAGAAATTAAATAACTTGAAAACTTTAACCAAGTTGTACAAAAATGAAAAATAAATTCGCTAAAAAGCTAGAAATAGACGCTATTTAGCTAAGTACAAGTTATTGATACTTAACAAACAACTTTGGCTGAGTAAAGCGACCAAGTTATAATTTAAACCATGTCGCACAAAAAGGACAAGGATTTCTTATAACTCTCAAAATAAAACGGCACCATCTGTTTTATCAAAACCATTAAAAAAAAAACAGGATTATCAGAACAAAATTTACGAGGGTGCCAAGATAAAGTGCAACGACAAATAAAGATTTGTTTTGATGTACTAAAGATATGACCATACCACTGCACTGATCCTGTAATTGAAGAAATTCGTCATCGCAATACAATAAAAGCGTATTCACAAAATTGTTGCGCAACTTCTCCGCCAGCTGTGAACAGATTTTGATGATTTTTTGACGTGAATCCGACGAACGTCTTTCTCGTCATCCTAAAGGGGAATTCAAAAAGTTTACTTGAAAGGCTTCGTACAGCTAAACTATAGCAGATAGAAAAATAATAATTCCGATTAATAATAATAGAAACCGATGGATAAAATTTAATGACAATAATAATTCCCATTCAAACTTAAAATTACTACTTTGTAACGCGGTACGCTATTATTCTTTTTTCTTTCATTCGACCTTTTTTAATTCCATCGATTTGTTATTTTAAGAATTCGCTGTCATCTATGTGACATTTAATTCAAAAATCAAATTCTGTCATCCAACTTCTATTATCCAAGTTTATTCAGATTGGTTACAGTTTGGTTCCCGAACGTATGGGATTTCGCCTTGATTTTGTATGCCCCGTTATTTGTTTTTAAACTTGTCGTTCCACGTTTGTTTGTATGCAGTGTCCGGGGTGTGCTCAAGGGGTCAATTCGATTACTAATGCTTTCCGAGTTTTGGTGGTTGTAAGTTTGACAGCTGTTATGCTATCCGTCCGTCCGTCCCTCTGCCTGTCTGACCGTCTGTCTGTTAGTATACAGTTGAAGTTTTCACAGTGTGTATTTTTATTGCCGCTATAAAAAATTACCCCCCCTATCACCCCATACAAAAAACGAGTTTTTATAGGTATTTTGATTTAGGTGTATAGTAAAAACTATATTACATACATGCGCTAAACTGAGTGTGATTATAGAACTTATCCCTAAGTAAAACAAAAAATAATAATAACTGGCCAAGTTTGAGTCGCACTCGCGCTAAGGAGTCCAAACTGAAGGAAAAGAAAAGTAAATTTCTGTCGCTCGCGTTGATGTCTTTTGTTTGTAATGTGGATAATAATAATAATCATAATCATAATCATAATCACTTTATTGGTAAAAAAATATTTTACACGTCATTTTACAGGATGAATCCAAAATAAGAATATAAAATAATGAAATTGTAAAAAAAATGTCAATAATGCACAAAATTAAAAATAATAAGTATACATAATCATAAAAATATTACGAAAGATAAAACTAAAAATAGTTACACGTTGTGTAAATTTAAGAAGTCATGTAAACTGTAGAAGGTGTGCTCGATAAGCCAGCGTCTGAGTTTCGTCTTAAAAGTCATTATTGAGGGAGCTTCAGTGATTTCTACCGGTATTTTGTTATAAATTGCCGGTCCCAGCGCATGTGTCAGCTTACCTGACTTGGCGAGTCTGCATCGCACAGGCAGGAGTCTGTCCATATTGCGGTGGTTTCGACTATGTATATCTTTTGGCGTCACGTACTCTTCGCGATGGTTATATACATATGTAGCCAGCTGAAAGATTAGTAAGGACGGTAGTGTGAGGATGCCCAGGCTTTTAAATAACGGCTTCGCGGATGTACGACGCGACGCCTGCACAATCGCTCGTACGGTTTTTTTCTGCATGCGGAAGGCGCGCTCCCATTCGGCAGCGCACCCCCACAGCTCTACTCCGTATTGCAAGAGCGACTGTGCTGTCGCAAAATAGCTGGACCGCACGATAGGTATCATTGTTATTAGTTGTTTGGAGAGGTGTGGTGGTACAGTACGGTGGTCCGACTCGCACTTGGCTGGTTTTTTAACGTAAAATGCTTGGTCTACTACGCTGCTACAGCTACGTGTCGTAGCGAAGTTACAGTGTGTTCTATAAGGAAGATAAATAATTTTCTAAAAACCTAATAGCTTTTAGGTACAAGATTTTATTTCAAAAGAGTTTTTATGCTCCTAAAGCCAAGTGCCCAAATTAATTTAAAATATACGGTTGCAAATTCAAAAAAGTTGGGCACAGTAAACTCTAGTTGTTTAGAAATGGTGAAATATGTAAACAAAACATTTCATCACATATTAATCACGTTACGTTTTGAACACCGAGCTTGTCCTTGTGAGCATTTCATTTATAATATAATCACTCTGTGTATTCATTTATCAATTCATTTAAGACATAAATACAACTGAATAGTTTGGACAGTTCTATACAACAACACTGTATTTCCTACAATTCTATTGAAAAATAAAAGACGATTCTGGAACCTTGATTTCAACTCCAAAGTTCATCAACTTCAAAATACTAATAAGATCTATTGTCACTGGGAATATGGCTTCATTCCAAATTTCAGCACAGTCGGACCACCGGAAGTTGCTCTAAAATCGAATGCAAGATTTTAACAAAATAAATATACGAAAATATGAATAAATAAATAAATAAATTTATTTAAATAAATAAATATATCACGTGAAGAAATTAGTTTTTTAAATTAGAAATTAGTGATTGGATAATAGATGGCAGCACCGAGTTGAGAAGCCATATTGGTTGGCTGTCGGATTCAGGGCAGGTACTCTTTTGCACACCTGCCACGTACCAATGTTTTTTCGAATTTAGATTCGATATGTACATTTATCCGACGCTCTTACGGTGAAGGAAAACATCGTGAGGAAACCTGCACACATCTGCGAAGAAACTCGAAGGTTGCGTGTGAAGTTGACCTACCCGCACTGGGCCCGCGTGCTCGATCGCCCTAATTAAGGGTAGGCTCGAGACCTTCGGTTGGGAGGTATAGAGCTGATATGAATATGATTATTTTGGACGGAGCATCGAGCACATGCCATTGCTGTCATCACCACGTTTGCAATCCATTGTAATCCAAGGCGTCCTGTAAAATTTTGATTGCCGAATTAGGACCTCTGTGATATAGCTGCATTGTTATTTCGACGCCTACGACAGAAACACGAGTAGTTATGGAAGTGAACCATAAGGCCGTCCATAATCTAGGCACCCTTCCTACATACATATATCGGGTGGTAAAAAAATGTTTGGCAATACTTTAACTGTGGCTTCTACTCATGAAACTGGAGAGCTTTCCCAAAAAAAAACACAGTTAATTCGCACAAAAAAAATTTGAACACTCCATACAATTTGGTCAGCTGATTAGCCAACTTTCAGCCTACCTCTAGAATTCTTTTTGCGATTTGATTTTGGGTTTCTTGAGGAAAGTTGTTCAGTTTCATAAGTAGAATAAAAACATTGTAGACATTTTATAATTATCCGGTACATGCATTGTAAGTTTAATAAAAGCTTTCAAATAAAAATTGGAGCGGTCGAGGAAACCCCACCCAAGCATAAAAAAACCATCTAATCGAATAAAACCTAAACCACTCCGTGAGTGCCGACAGAAGTAACAACGATTACGGTAACAGGTAACGGTGACAGTGTCGCAAGTCCAATGGTTTTTCCCATCTCAAAAAATGCCCAACGCGCGTATAGAACATTTTACTTAAATAAAAGAATCATGAAAATTGGTTTATCTGCGAATATATCACGTAACAAACGCAAAAAAAATTAGATCGCGAAAAATCTATACTTTATAGGCGATTAAGCGCTGCATGTTTTAAAAGTGTGATTAGACGACAGAACTAATGCAGCACTGCAGCGAACTTTAATTCTACTTGCACCGCATTTCGTTACGTGACAATCTGACACGTGACGATTTCTACCAATTCATTGTACCCGTAAACCACGTTACGGAACTTCGTACCAATAAACTACTTTTAGTATTAATAAGTTAAAATTGTTATTCTTTGAACATTATTATTTTTATTGTATGACGCGTAGACTTTGTGTTTTATGCTTCTGCGCCATAGTAGCGACGCATGTGGGCGCTCTTAGACATGAAAGCGATATTTTATGATGAAATACTGAAACTATCACATTAATACTCAGATTAAAAATAATATAGATATTGAGTTCATACAACAATCATAAGAAAAAGTGGGGTAACGCTTGCTCTATATATACGTATGCATCTATCTTAAGTGGTGACCTCAAATAGTGTTTTCACACGTGATAGGTCCTATCCTTCACTGTTATTGAGACAGGTGCATTTTATACACGTCACAGCACGTTTGGGCATATGTTGACGGTAAGTCTGTCAAAGCTGACTGTAAGCAAAAGTTTGCTCCATCGTGAGTGGAGCAGAGATTTTTATATCCAGTTTTCCAAGCGCTTACACTATATTGTCACAGCATGTTTCGGCATTTTGACAGTAAATCTGTCAACACGTGATTTCGGAATGTTTTTTTTAAGGAAAACTAGGTTACATTATATGATAAAACATCAATTAGTTATGGAACATTGAGAAGTTTTCTCGATAAGCTAGCTTGACGTACGCCATATGGATACAGTTTCGAACAGTAACAGTTCAACAGTAAGTATGAAAAAAATAATAGTAAGTACAACTAACGTAAAGAAAAAAAGAGACCTTGTAAAAAAAAGGTTAAATCAGTTTTTAGAAACAATAAAATAGAAAAAAAAATCGAGCGAGACCTACAGTACTCGCATATGATGTGTAACATGTGACAAAATACTTTATAAAAGGACGGCAAAGATACGGCAGACTAGGCTGTATGGTCATAGATACCTTTGCCTTTTCTGCGCTTTTGAAGCCTGAAAAAAGGACGCCAAAGATACGGCAGACTAGGCTGTATGGTCATAGATACCTTTGCCTTTTCCGCGCTTTTAAAGCCTGAAAAAACGCGACTTCCTGTTAAAATGGGACACATTTCCGTCCCATGGGACACATTTCCGTCCCATTTCACGAAATCACTCCCACAAATTGCAGGAAAGCGAGAGCAAAGATGTTACACATCAAATAGACGTGTGGCACTCGAGGACTGCCGCGGTAAAGCTATTGCATAGCATTTTTTGTCAACTTATGCAATTATAATTATTTATTTATTTTTTATTTATGCAGTATTTACCAGTACCATATAGTCCTTGGGGCGCGGGATGTTTATGTCATAAATTAACACTAAGAAAGTTAATCAATATCATCCCCCTCACCATCCCTCTTACCATCCCCCTCACCATCCCACTCACCATCTCCCTCACCATCCTCTCGCCATGCCGCTCACCTTCCCGCTCACCATCACCTCACTATCCCCTCACATCCCCCTCACCATCCCCTCATCACCCCTTACCATCCCCTCACCAACCCTCAATATCCTCCTCACCATCCCCCTCGCCATCCACTCACCATCCCCTCACCATCCCCTCACCACCCCTCACCATCCCCTCACCTTCCCCTTCGCCATCACCTTACCATCCCCTCACCATCCCCCTCACCTTCCCTTCACCATCCTCTCACCATCCCTCTCACCATCCCCTCACCATCCCCCTCACCTTCCCTTCACCATCCTCTCACCATCCCCCTTACTATCCCTCTCACCATCCCCTCACCATCCTCCTCGCCATCCCTAGATAGATGACACTGTAAGTATTTTACAACTCAATATATATATATATATATATATATATATATTTGGGCTCTCAGGTTTTATTTTCGTTACTGTAAGCAAAACTCTGCTCCGATTGGAGCAGAGTTTTTCATACCTCGTTTTCAAAGCGCTCACACTACATCTACCTTTTATTTTTGATCTAAGTATTAACAGCTGTTGTTCTCAAGGTTCAATCTGAGCTTGATTTTTGAATTTTTCCGTGTAATATTGGGGCGGGTACAGTCGGTCGGACGGAGATAGCAAGTCCCCGCGGACCGCGCCGGATTACCCCGGGGACGCGAACGCGGCAGCGCAGCACCGAAATAGCGGCTTATTCTTGCCAACCCTCATTTGGTGCCGAGATCGCACTTATACATTTTTTGTTACAAATGCTAATAACATTAAAAGAAATACAGAGTTTCCTCACGTTTATTTTGTTGCAGATTGCAGAGTTGTGCTGACTTTTAAAAAGCTTGCGCTGACTTGTGTCCAAGGTTGTTATTGTTAGGGTTCCGAACAACCGATAAAAAAAGAAACCTTAATAAGATCACTCATGTATCTGTCTGTACGTCCGTCCGTCCATGCGACCCGATCTTCTCCGAATCTACTGGACGAGAAAAGTTATAATTTGGTGCATATAGAGAGTTTGATGCCTCAATCACGTATTTATAGCGTAAATGAACGAATTTTGACTTAGAGGGTTAATTTTAGGGCAAAAATTAAATAGTATTTATTTTTTCATATACATCATGTTTATGCGTATCAAAGAAAAGGCGTGATAGGAAATACAAGTATATTTTTCATAATGTTAAATTCAAACCTTCAAAAGAATATATTTTTTAAAATAAAAACGAGCATTCCTCCCCTCTTCGCCAAAACTACGAGTCTGATTTTTTTAAACAACAGGGCCTCTTTAACAATGTACAGAAAAATCTAAACAAAAAACCTGTCTTAAAGTTCTCAGGCAAAACGAATTGGTATGGAACCCTCTCCACGTAGCTTCGACTTGCACTTGACCAGTTTGTTTTTAAATATAAAAGTAAAAATTGAATATCTTTAACACAGTTGCTGTAAAAATGGTACTTTCTATTATGCCAATTTACTGTGCGCAAAATTGGTTTTACATTACATGTGCGTTTTACTTGGCACTTTTTTCTTCTTCTACACTAGAAAACAAAAAAGTATCCAAGCGCGTGTTGGATTACGCACAAAGGGTTTCGTAGTCTTTGTAAAAAATAATGTAAATTTTGTAAAAAAAAACAAAATTGTTTTTGAAATTTGTATAGACCATTTTGCATAAAATACTTTAACAAATCTAACTGCACCTCTTAAGTTTGTGGACGATTACTCCGAAAACAAAGATAAGAATATCTATTCAGCCGTGTTAATTTTTCTTTCGAAATTTACTATATAATCTACTATTTACAATGATTTTTAGAATTCTTGAAACAGTGGTTTGGCTGGTAGTGGGTCGGAACCGCAACACTTACAAAATTCACCATTGATTCAACATTACATTATTATTACACTCTTTCTGATAGTAGAGCAACACACCGACAGTCGTGGCTGTATCGCGCTGACCCCGGCCGTTTTCCAGCATAGTGAGTATTCTGGTGCATTCTTCAGGTGTAAGCGACATGATTACTGCTTGAATAATAAATATTGAACACTATCAACATGGTTTATGTACCCACTTAAATGACAGATTAGAAACAAAAGCAACAACAAATGTAGTAATTTCGTAGTTCCATCTTGAAAAAGGGATTTTTAAATTTGATTTTTTTATGACATAACTTTACAATAACTAAGAAGTTTTATTGACTTCATTTAAGGAGTATTAAATTGTCTATTAAACACAATTTATTTCATGAAGCTAGCCTTCTTAGTTTCCGAGATTTTTAGGATTCTTTAAGTGACCCGGATTCATCGCTCTCGAGTGTAGTAATTACATTATGTCATTTGAGAAAAATCTAGAAAAAAAAAACAATAATTAGTTATTAACGTCAAAATCCAATCGTGATATAAATCATTTTTTTTATTAGAACATGAAAACAATATCACTATAGAAGTTACACATTAAAATAATTGAATGTCATTAATGCCTTCGATAAGAGTAGGTCAGTTCACACAGACAGCACCCGGTCACGAGTATAACGCGAGGGTTAGTCATCGCTCCCATTAACCATATAAGAGGGAAAGGAACGACCCATCTCCCGACTTAAAACCTTATTATTTCATAAACGTATCATTTATGGCAAAATGTTTTCCGCAAACCCTTAATATTTTTGAAAAACCTATTCAACGATACCCTCCTCGATACATACAAACACACATTCTTATTTTTCGTATTTTAGACTCCATTAGAGTGAAAATCGATCCCTAGCAAAATCTTCGTTTATTTTGTCATCTTAATACCTTCTTCACTCATTCGTCGCTCGAAAGTAAAAACCAAAAGTTCAAGTCTGACTCACGCACCAAGGGTTTCCTACCACCACACTTCTTCACACTTCTTCACACAAGTATAACAGTGAAACCTATTTATTAAAAAAAAAAGACATCAACGCAAGCGATAGAAAGATTTTTTTTTATTTAGTTCAGACTTCCTAGCGCCACTACAACTCACACTTGGCCAGTTTTTAAAACTGGTAATTCATTTCAAGATTAGTACTATAATCTTGTATATATTACCTTTCTTACGATAGAGCTAAAATAAAAAAAATACATTAAAAAAACATATAATATGTTGTGAATTTTTCTTGGCCATGGAAGCTAGTCCTTCAGCCGCATTCGTAAATAATTATCACTTTCTTCATTTGTTTTAGGATTTGTAATGCTAGTGCCCGTGCATTACAAATCTTCTCTGAAGTTCTTGACAGCATTTGCAGCAGCTGCATTCTGAGGTGGAACACCCAGTTGCTGTAGGGCGTCTATAAAACTGCACCCAGAGCAAGTTGGGTTCTCACGTCCTCCTTCGTTTTATTTTCTTGTTCTCCATATTGCTCACGTGCACTAGACGAATTTCTCCAAAATGCACCACTTCTTGAACAAAATCCCAGCAGAAAACAATGAAAAAACAACAAAATAAAAATACGAATGCATCCACCACAAATTCCGCCAAAAAAACAAAACATATAATATAATTCCTTGTGTTGCCCTCCTTTTTTACCCGACTGTAAAGAAAGGGTTTTGTTTTATTTTTATTATTTGATGGTAAGGACTTCATAGTAACAAATATTTTATGAAAATTTTAGCCATCTACCTATTATTTTTCCAAATATACCCTTTTAAAGGTCGCACATACAGACGGACAAACGGACGGAAGGTTTAGGCTTAGTAATAGCTAAGTATATATATTAGTACTAACATACAGTATGGACACTCCCAGCTGCTCTCTACATTGGGACCTCACCCCCTCGTCACCCAGATTAATACAGATTGGTTACAGTTTGGTTGTCGAACGTATAGGATTTGGCCACCATTTTGTTTGTTCCGTTATTCCTTTTTTGAAATATCATTTCTGGCCCGTTGTATGAAGTGTCCAGGGTGTGGTAATAGGGTCCCGTTACCTGATACATAAATCACCCCTACTTTACATGAAGAGGAGGAACCCAAAGTTTTTGTTCCATATGTTTATGGGCATCACATATTTGTATAATCATACCAAATTTCAGCTTTAGAGCTGTAAAGTCTTCGAGCAAAACGGCTGTGACATACCGATAAACAGACAGACATGGCAAAAGTATAAGGGTTGCTAGTTTGATAATATTAAAAAGTAGAATCTTCTTTTCTTGATCTTTCGAATGGAGAACTGTAAAAGAGATAATTAAAAAATATAAAAGATATTAAATTACCGCGGTGGCCCGTGTCAGAAGAAGATAGATTGATGACACATGAAACGCACAAGTAGGTCATCTTTGCAAATGAGGTTGTATGCTTCCCTCATGCTATCCGTTTATGGTTACATAAAAAAAAACTAACAAATGCTCAGTCACTTGAAAAAAAAATTCACGTATGCGCGTATGCGTTCGTCCCAACGGCCATTGTTCTACGAGCTATGTGCCCTGCCCACTGCCACTTCAGTTTAGCGATTCTGTGAGCTATGTCGGTTACTTTGGTTCTCCTGCGTATCTCCTCATTTCGCTCCGTTACCCTTTGGGTGACCTTGAGCCTTCTTATGAGGCCCATAGTAAGCGACCATGTCTGAGTTCCGTAAGTCATTACTGGAAACACACACTAGTCAAAGACCTTAGTCTTGAGACACTGCGGTATTTGGGACGTTAAGATATTGTGAAGCTTCCCGAACGCTGCCCAGCCGTGTTGGATTCGTCATCGATTGATCTCTTTCTTGAAATTGGACCTACCTAGCTGGACTGTTTGTCCCAGGTATACATATTCGTCGATAACTTCCAGTGTAGATGCAAGCATTGTACAAACAAAGTCAGATAACTCCGCCGTACTTTTTAATGAATCGCAAATCGCATAAAATAAAGGTTGGCTGCCAAAAATCCTATAGGTATGTACCTATGTATTTTGTTTTTCAGTTAGATGTTGTCCTTTTTTATTTTACCTGTTTTCTCATTGTAACTGTATTGAAGTATCTCGTATGATAAAAGGGCGTTAAAGGTCACTCGTTTGCCATATACCTACCTATTTACCACCCTTATATCGTAATATAATACTATTGTGTTGTGTGCACTCAGATTTCGAAGAGAATAGCCAATGTATTAATTTAGTACTTTTTTGCACTGTGTTATAACATCGAAAAACCTAAAAAGTTGTAGGTACAAGCTTTTGTTTGAAAATAGTTTTTATGCTTGAAAATAGTAAAAATGCTCAGTATGCTAAATGTGAATATATATACATATTTCCAAATTTTAAAAAGACGATCATAGTAATTCTCAAGATTTCATTGAAAAAACCAAAAGACGATCCTGGGACCACGTTCAAAATTCATCATCAGATCAACTTGAAAATACCAAAAAGATCTATTGTCACCGGTTTAATACCAACTTTCAGCTCAATCAGACTTCTGGAAGTCGCTCTTAAATCGTTTGCAATATTTGACCTTAACAAAAATAGAATAATTGCAAGATATAAGCTTGTAAAAAGATCGCTATTGAAAAGTTATACTCGAGAGAATGGACTACTTTCACCAAGAAATCGATACTGAATTTACAAAAAAAAGGATTCTTCGTATATAGCTGGCTAATCGGCTGGTTAAGAAAGTCCAAAATTATTTTTCCTGAATTGGAAAAATAATTTTGGACTTTCTTAACCAGCCGATTAGCCAGGATTTGGATTTCCTGCTTGGTTCTCATAGAAAAAGTTGTAGTCTTATGAGTCAAACTAAACATCTGTCGAAGTTTTGGGAGTGGTCTTTTTAAGTCCCATATAGTCTGTATATATATGTTCGTTTCATTATAGTAGTCATATGACGCAGTACATTTCGCCTTTTCCAATTTGGGATTTGATGAATGTACATTTCATGACAATGTATGTGGTGTCGGTAATGTCGGTGGCGCAACGGCAAGGGCCGCTACCTCCTATCCTAGAACTCGTGGTTCGAGTCCTGCCGCGTACCAATGTGTTTTCGAATTTCGATCTCATATGTACGTTTATCTGACGCTCTGACGGTGAAGGAAAACATCGTGAGGAAACCTGCACACATCTGCGAAGAAACTCGAAGGTTGTGTGTGAAGTTGACCAATCCGCACTGGGCCCGCGTGGTCGACTTAGGCCCGATCGCCCTAATTTAGAGTAGTCTTGAGCCCCTCGGTGGGGACGTATATATGAGCTGATGTGATGACATTTTCTGGCGTTAAATCAAAAATATATTGTTTCAGTGTCCACGTAGAGGAAACGGAGCTTATATTAGGATCCATTGTAGCGGTTCGATACTACACGTGCGTGAAGCACGGAGCACGTAGTCGCCAATATTAGAGTTGCGAGTAAGTGTAATAATAGGCGCACACCAGACAATGATCAGGTCGGCCTTCGTTGTATCATGCGCGGCACGTCGCAGCCATACGAGCCATCGCCTCGCCGGCAAATGAACAACCCGTGTCGTATGTGTCTCCGCCACCGTTTCATTTCTCAAAGTACTTACCGCATCCAGCAGTTAATCATTCTCTACTTTAGCACAGTTTCAGTTCATTGGTTTTATTATTAACTGTATCTATACATTCAGTTCAGTTTACTGGAAGTTATGGCTGAATACACTACCGTTTTAGGCTTAACGAATGCAAATGACTCCAGCGCCGATGGTGTGCGGACCGATTTCGGGATAGAGCGCATAAACCCAGCGTTTTGGCTGAGTATCTACGTAAATGTGCGGTGGTATTATTGTGATATACCTACGTACAACCCTACCGTACTAGCATTATACATATGTAGGGTTACCAGATGTCAGGATTTGTCCTGACATGTCAGGATTTTTAGGCACCCGTCAAGATTGCGGCCTGACTTTGAAAATGTCAGGAGTTTTTGAATTACTTAGGTATTTTTGGGTCTTCATCAAGGTACTGTGCTACAGCCCATGGACTTATACGAATGGTGATTTTTCACTGTGTGGACAGTAAGAGAAGCCTCAATGGCAGATTGTGAGTCGGCCAGTGACACTCAAAAGAAATGTTATAAGTGGTATTTTATCACCATGACTGCGTCGTCAAACCGCGCGCGCGCTATTTTCAGTAAAATGTCAGGATTTTTTGAATAAGATCAGGGTTTTTGTCAGGAATTTTCAATTTAACATCCGGTAACCCTATACATATGTGATATATGTTAGGGATAAACATTGCGTCACATAGAGGCATCTCGTCTGCTTTTTATACCTTTTCACGTTTGCGTAATTTGGTAACACCTTGGATCTTTCCAATAGGTACATGTATATTAAAACATTTCATTCATATAAATATGGGAAACGATGTCTGTCAAAAAATAATATAGAGAAAATATGATTTTCTTGTGATTGGTAGAATGTTAAAAAAAATACTAATGCATTCTGAGTGATACATATAAATACGACTAAGTCGTCGAATGATCACGAAGAAATAGGATTTGTACGTGCCGTGTTAAATTAACCACAATTGATCCAAATGACGAAAATTCGTTGCTTAAGGCCTTTGTCAAATGACAATATTCAATTCAAATTATTGGAAGACTGTGTAAAGCTATCACAGTGGAAAAAATATAAAATGTACTTAAAGTAATAAAAAACCGATTTAATTGAATACAATTGTAAAAATATTACCACTTTTGATGTTAAAAAAATACTGTTTTCGGCATTAATTGCAAAATTTTTCGAAAACAAGTAGTTAATGTTTGAAAGTACAGAAAAGTAAATATATACAAAAATAAATAATAATAAAATAAAAAAAGTAATAAAAACATGTAAAAATTGAGAATTGGGCGTTCGTTTTCAACGTAACAGCCGCGTTGAAGCCCGCATTGATTTGAACTTAAAATGAATAGACTTACGTTCGAAAATATTTTTGACACATATCAACCTGCTCGGATTGAGGCATCTTAAAGCCTTAATCCCGCTTAGCGGGCTTGTTGACCTTTTACGACATTCTGAAACCATTTCTTTTAGGTGCATTTATGTATGTCTTGTAAAATGTTTTTTTAATTGAAAAACTAAGTGTGTTTGGCTGCACCTCACCTGATGGTAAGTGCCGACGCTGCCGAGGATATAACACGCAAGCTCAAATAGTGCCTATTCACTCTTGTCTTGAAGATTCCTAAATTATACGAATTGGGGAACACAGAATAATATGTCCTTTATAATTTCAACAATCAAAGGGCAGGATATAAGTTATAGTAACAGCATATATCAAGAACATTTTACGTAAATGTATTTTACAACGTCGGTCTCTGAAACGGTTGGAGCCATTAACCTACATTTATCGTCGGACGAGAGGTCTGTATTTGAGTCTATTGCTTCCAAGCAATTATGTCCTAAAGAGGCCAGTTAGGACGCGGTTACTTGATACGCACTTGATAGCTTGGACTTGCACATATGTGTTGATAGGTACACGAAGGTAACGTCATTACTATCCTTATCCTTACTAATATTATATTTATAATATAATAATTCGACGACTTCGTTTAGTTGTAATTTTAACTTTAGTTTTGGCTTTACATTTCTTGCCACCTGTGTTTCACACAAATATGTTTTTGAATTTTATCTGCGAAAACTTGTTATCAGCTTCTAGATAATATTAAGTATGTTACTTCTGTTTGTATCATAGCAGTAAGTTTTCCTATTAAAAATAAATAAATATTTAAATGTGGAAACAAACCCTCTTTACGCTTCAACAGCTCCATCAACCCTGACAAAATTTGGCATGTACGTGCCTGTGTCAAGAAAAAGGACATGGGCTACTTTTTATCCCGTAAAAAGTGCAAAGTTCCTGAGGGAACTGAAAAAAATAAAAATTTATTCGTTGATTTCTTTAACCTCGCAAAGGAGCAACGGATTGTTAACAAGAGAAAGTTGAGGAAGTGGGAAATGACATAGACTACTAATTAGTAACGCCCGACATAGTTCCCGAGGGATCTGGGGAAAACTCACTTTCACGTCGGCGTCGCAACAGAGCAACGAATTGACGTGATTGTTTGCATAGAAATAGTTGAGGGGGTGGGAAGTGACATCAGAATAGCCCGATAAAGTCCCCGAGGGATTTGAAGAAAACTCATGTATACCCTAGCAAGCCGCTTGCGGCTCGCGCACTACTAACCCTCATAGACAGTCATATGGTAGGTTTTTTCGCATGACAGTTGGTGGTAGGGAATTTTCTAAGCCCGCCTGGCTAGCTACCACCATCTTATCTAAGTCTTGCCGCCAAACATGAAGCATGTTCCGGCATGAAGGTAAGATAGCCAGATTCCCATTGCGTTGGGGAATTTTGGTAAGCCCGCTTGCATCTTCGACATCATCGTCACTTACCATCAGGTGAGATGATGCCAAGGGCTTAGCAATTGTAAATAAAAAAACAAAAAATAAATAAAAAAAGATGTCCACGCGGGTGAAGCCGCGGGAAAAAGCTAGTACCTGTACATGTTAGGTTACATATTTGAGAGTCTCGTGTCGGTAGTACCTATACATGTTAGGTTACATATTTGAGAGTCTCGTGTCGGTAGTACCTATACATGTTAGGTTACATATTTGAGAGTCTCGTGTCGGTAGTGCCTATACATGTTAGGTTACATATTTGAGAGTCTCGTGTCGGTAGTACCTATACATGTTAGGTTACATATTTGAGAGTCTCGTGTCGGTAGTACCTATACATGTTAGGTTACATATTTGAGAGTCTCGTGTCGGTAGTTCCTATACATGTTAGGTTACATATTTGAGAGTCTCGTGTCGGTAGTACCTATACATGTTAGGTTACATATTTGAGAGTCTCGTGTCGGTAGTGCCTGTACATGTTAGGTTACATATTTGAGAGTCTCGTGTCGGTAGTACCTATACATGTTAGGTTACATATTTGAGAGTCTCGTGTCGGTAGTACCAATACATGTTAGGTTACATATTTGAGAGTCTCGTGTCGGTAGTGCCGATACATGTTAGGTGACATATTTCAGAGTCTCGTGTCGGTAGTACCTATACATGTTAGGTTACATATTTGAGAGTCTCGTGTCGGTAGTGCCGATGCATGTTACAAAAATCAAAATCAAAAACAATTTATTTCAAATAGGTGTTTACACACACTTTTAAATAGTCAAAACAAAAAAAAAAAACAATAAAAATAAAATTACAAATAATGTCATGATTCAGATTAAAGTCTCAGGTAATGGTATTTGTTTTAGAATCAACATATATATCTTTGTCATTTACATAATCTATTATTTTATAATATCCTCTAGAGCACAAAACTTTTTTGACATGAGTCTTGAATTTATTCTCTGACAAACTAGTTACATTTTCTGGAATTTTATTGTAGAATCTTATACACTGCCCCACAAATGACTTTTTAACCTTACTCAGTCTCGAAAAGGCTATGTCTATTTTATTTACATTTCTTAAATTCAAATTATGCCTGTCACTGTTTTTAGGAAATAAATGCAAATTCTTACGAACGTACATGATGTTTTCATATATAAATTGACTAGCAACAGTTAAAATATTGATTCCTTTGAACTTATTCTGTAACGAGTCACGTGATCGCATCTGATAGATTGCGCGGATAGCTCTTTTCTGCAGGATGAAAATAGTTTCTATATCAGCCGCATGCCCCCACAGTAATATGCCATAAGACATTATACTATGGAAGTAACTAAAATACACTAGTCTCGCAGTATCTACATCCGTTAACTGTCTTATTTTTTTAACGGCATAAGCAGCTGAACTAAGCCTTCCCGCTAAAGTTTCAATGTGTGGTCCCCATTGAAGTGAAACATCCAAAGTTATACCAAGGAACACCGTGGTATTTACAAATTCTAATTTATTACTGTCTAATATTACACTATTATTGACCTTTTTTACATTTGGCAAACAAAATTTTATACATTTTGTTTTCTTAGCATTTAATAATAAGTTGTTCACAGTGAACCAGTTCAGTATCTTTGAAAGAGTGTTGTTTACTTCGTCAATTTCGTTTTCTTTCCTATTCACTTTAAAAGTAAGAGAAGTATCATCCGCAAACAACACAATATTTGACAGATGTTGCACCATAAAAGGCAAATCATTAACGTAAACAAGGAAAAGAAAAGGCCCTAATATGGAACCCTGGGGCACACCCATTTTCACTTTAGATCCAGATGAGTTCGTGCCATTCACTTGTACTTTTTGTATTCTGTTGTCTAAATACGAATTTAAAAGACTGAGAGCCCCTTCCTCTACACCATAATGCTTTAATTTCATAAGTAATGTTTGGTGTTCAACACAATCAAAAGCCTTAGATAAATCACAAAACACTCCAATTGCATTCTGCGATTCCTCGAAGGCATCATATATGTTTCGAATGAGTGCTACTCCTGCATCGGTTGTTGATCGTCCTTTAGTGAAACCGAATTGTTGGTTATGCAGTAGTTTGTTTTCTGTAAAATATTGTAGCATTTGGTTAAGCATAATCTTTTCAAACACTTTACTAAGAACTGGCAGCACAGAAACTGGTATGTAGTTGCCTGCATCAGTTTTTGAACCAGATTTATATAAAGGTATCACTTTACTAAGCTTCATGAGATCTGGAAAGACGCCACTATCAATGCTAATATTAAAAAGACAAGCTAAATATGGCGCTAAAGTATCAATTACATTACTGATCAAGCTTACCGATAATCCCCAGAGGTCTTCGGTTCTTTTCACTTTAAGAGATTTAAAAGTTTTTACAATAGATTGTGGTTCAATTACTCTGAAGGAGAATTTTTGATCACAATTACTAACATTATCCTTTAGCAGTCTTTGAGCATACATGGGTGATGAGTTTAGGGCTTCAGTAGTCTTAAGTGGAATATTTGTGAAAAAAGTTTCGAATTCTTTGGCTACATCGGCATTCGAACTAATTTTACCTTGATCTGTTTGCAAAACATATTCTTTGTCGCGAGGTTTGACTTTACCTGTTTGTTTGCTAATGATATTCCAAACAGTTTTTATTTTATTATCTGAAAATTTTATTTTTCTAGCCAGATAATTAGATTTTGCTACGTGGCAAACCTGCTTAAAAATTTTTGAATATTGTTTCACATAATTTGTAAAGTTCTCATCAAAAGTGTAAGTTTTTTTGTCATAAAGGTCAAACAAAGTTTGGCGACTTTTGTATATACCTATAGTAGCCCATTCACTGAATTTAAATTTGATGTTACTGATTGTGGATTTAGACTTAAATATACTTTGGAATTCCCTATCCAATACTGTAAAAAAATCATTGTAAAAACTGTTGGCTTGCACTTCATTATCAAAATCTGGTATGGGCAGTTTTTCATCTAGCACTGCTTTAAACTTTTCTATTCGATTAGCAGTGACTGGTCTCGTTTGAATTTTTATGTGTTCTGCAGAAATACTTACGGGAAAGCTAGCCATTACTCCGCTATGATCTGACCTCAAACAATTAAAAACCTTTTGATTTAAATAACAGCAATTACAAAATATGTTATCTATACATGTGGCAGAGGTCTTTGTTATTCTTGTGGGTTCCAGAAATACATAATTTAAATCAAATGACTTGAAGAGACATGTAATTCGAGTCGTCAAGGACTTTTTTTCCAACAAATCAACAATGAAATCGCCGCATACTATCACGGATTCACGGCTTTTACTAACGATATTTAATACATCTTCCATTGCCGATTCGAAGCTAACAAAGTTATCGTCATATGGGGGCCTATACACGCAAATAATGATGTGGTTCTCCAGCTCCACACAAGATAATTCCACAGTTTTTTCAATCGAAAGGCCAACAACGTCCTTCCGTTCTTTAAAATTTAGAGAATTTTTGGTAAATATAACGGAACCTCCACATTGTAAGGACTTTCGATTGAATGCACTGGCTGTACAATAATTTTCAAAACTAAAAAGCATTTCATGGTCTTTGAGCCAGTGTTCTGTTACACAAAAAATATCTACATGTATAGGTATCTACATATTTGAGAGTCTCGTGTCGGTAGTGCCTATACATGTTAGTTTACATATTTGAGAGTCTCGTGTCGGTAGTGCCTATACATGTTAGTTTACATATTTGAGAGTCTCGTGTCGGTAGTGCCTATACATGTTAGGTTACATATTTGAGAGTCTCGTGTCGGTAGTACCTATACATGTTAGGTTACATATTTGAGAGTCTCGTGTCGGTAGTACCTATACATGTTAGGTTACATATTTGAGAGTCTCGTGTCGGTAGTACCTATACATGTTAGGTTACATATTTGAGAGTCTCGTGTCGGTAGTACCTATACATGTTAGGTTACATATTTGAGAGTCTCGTGTCGGTAGTACCTATACATGTTAGGTTACATATTTGAGAGTCTCGTGTCGGTAGTACCTATACATGTTAGGTTACATATTTGAGAGTCTCGTGTCGGTAGTACCTATACATGTTAGGTTACATATTTGAGAGTCTCCTGTCGGTAGTACCTATACATGTTAGGTTACATATTTGAGAGTCTCGTGTCGGTAGTACCTATACATGTTAGGTTACATATTTGAGAGTCTCGTGTCGGTAGTTTGCTGCGCATCGCGCCGGCATCGGCACCGCACCGCATCGATAAGACTTTTCATATTCCCGCCCGCGGCTGACTTGTGGGGTGCAAAAGGAAAGAGGATATTGTGATGTATCTACATAGTAATATTACCACTTTGAAGTATAAAGACTTTTTTACATGATAATGGAAATCTCGCCAATGGCGTCGAAGTGTTCGGAGCGGCGAAGGTTAATAATTTATGCATTCGGTAGTGCCTGTACATGTTAGGTTACATATTTGAGAGTCTCGTGTCGGTAGTGCCTGTACATGTTAGGTTACATATTTGAGAGTCTCGTGTCGGTAGTGCCTGTACATGTTAGGTTACATATTTGAGAGTCTCGTGTCGGTAGTGCCTATACATGTTAGGTTACATATTTGAGAGTCTCGTGTCGGTAGTGCCTGTACATGTTAGGTTACATATTTGAGAGTCTCGTGTCGGTAGTGCCTGTACATGTTAGGTTACATATTTGAGAGTCTCGTGTCGGTAGTGCCTGTACATGTTAGGTTACATATTTGAGAGTCTCGTGTCGGTAGTGCCTGTACATGTTAGGTTACATATTTGAGAGTCTCGTGTCGGTAGTGCCTGTACATGTTAGGTTACATATTTGAGAGTCTCGTGTCGGTAGTGCCTGTACATGTTAGGTTACATATTTGAGAGTCTCGTGTCGGTAGTGCCTGTACATGTTAGGTTACATATTTGAGAGTCTCGTGTCGGTAGTGCCTGTACATGTTAGGTTACATATTTGAGAGTCTCGTGTCGGTAGTGCCTATACATGTTAGGTTACATATTTGAGAGTCTCGTGTCGGTAGTGCCTGTACATGTTAGGTTACATATTTGAGAGTCTCGTGTCGGTAGTGCCTGTACATGTTAGGTTACATATTTGAGAGTCTCGTGTCGGTAGTGCCTATACATGTTAGGTTACATATTTGAGAGTCTCGTGTCGGTAGTGCCTATACATGTTAGGTTACATATTTGAGAGTCTCGTGTCGGTAGTGCCTGTACATGTTAGGTTACATATTTGAGAGTCTCGTGTCGGTAGTGCCTATTCATGTTAGGTTACATATTTGAGAGTCTCGTGTCGGTAGTGCCTGTACATGTTAGGTTACATATTTGAGAGTCTCGTGTCGGTAGTGCCTATACATGTTAGGTTACATATTTGAGAGTCTCGTGTCGGTAGTGCCTATACATGTTAGGTTACATATTTGAGAGTCTCGTGTCGGTAGTGCCTATACATGTTAGGTTACATATTTGAGAGTCTCGTGTCGGTAGTTTGCTGCGCATCGCGCCGGCATCGGCACCGCACCGCATCGATAAGACATTTTCATATTCCCGCCCGCGGCTGACTTGTGGGGTGCAAAAGGAAAGAGGATATTGTGATGTATCTACATAGTAATATTACCACTTTGAAGTATAAAGACTTTTTTACATGATAATGGAAATCTCGCCAATGGCGTCGAAGTGTTCGGAGCGGCGAAGGTTAATAATTTATGCATTCGTTTCCCTAAGGAAAATAGTAACCCTAAGTATCTTTCTCCTTTTTTTTGCAAGTTATTTTTTACAAAGAATTTTGTACTGAAGATATGTAAGATTCTTTTATTCGGCATAGTTAGCTATTATATTAGATCTAACAGCATAATTTAAAAACATTCAAACATGCTGAACGGCCTCCTCAAAGTATTTCCACGACGACCGGTCCTGCGTTTCCCGCATCCAGCGGCTTCCTGCGATCTTCACCAGGTCGTCGTTCCACCACGTGGAAGGCCTATACTACGTTTTCCGGTGCGCGGTTGCCACTTGAGAACTTTACTGCCTCAACGGCCATCTGTTCTACGAGATATTATTATAGTTGCCTGTCTTTAAGAAATGTACTCCTACTAACTGTCTTTTAGTGGGTTTGACGTGTTATTGACATGAGAAACTATATGCTGTGCTGCTGTACAATTTATACATTATTAGTTTATCTTAATTATTCTCAACTTAAGCTCTTGGCATTATCTGGAGTCAGTGAAGATGATGCTGAAGATGAAAACGGGCTTAGCAAGATTCCCCAACGCAATGGGGAGCTGGCTATCTTATAATCATGCCAGAACACATGAATGCTGTCAACATTGAAGTTTGGCGGCAAGACTTAATAAACCAAGTCTTACTAAGTTGTATCTCGCCGGGAATCGAACCCGCGACTTCATGATGTAAAGCGAATGGAAGAAGAACAACCATAACGCCACGGAGGCGAATCTGTATCAATTGGAAATTGCTCATGTACCTAAGTAGGCTTTGGTAGGAACTTTACTCTCAAGGGCAACTGTTTTGGGTACCTATCCTAAGACGAAGCGTCGTTGGTATCAGCCTAAGATTGTGTTAGGTATTTTATTTTTTCTTCGGAATCAAGGGTCTGCTGGAAGAAAGAAATAAGCTCTTCCCTTTGTGTGACCTTACTTTGTAAACTGTGTAATTTATATATCCTGTGTACAATCCTTACTTGTGATATTATAAATGTGAAAATGTGTTTGTTTGTTTGTTACCTTTTCACGCTTCAACACCTTGACCAATCCTAATGAAATTTGACATAAAGATAGCCTGTCTCACGGAGAAGGATATAGGTTACTTTTTATCCCGTGAAAATAGCATAGTCCGATGCAGTTCCTGAGGGAA
Organism: Coleophora flavipennella; assembly: GCA_947284805.1. Taxonomy (NCBI): domain Eukaryota; kingdom Metazoa; phylum Arthropoda; class Insecta; order Lepidoptera; family Coleophoridae; genus Coleophora; species Coleophora flavipennella. The sequence continues at coordinate 2,813,543 of OX369263.1, read as the reverse complement.
CTGAAAAATACTCTTTTTTTGGTTAATTTCTTTAACATTACAACGGAACATTCCCTCTCGTATATCTACTAGATACGCTAGACTACCAGGTTTATAATATAGCGTCCCCACTCACCGGCAGCTAGGTCATAAAGTGAGGGCCGCTATTCCTGCCAACACCATAAGGTGAAGACAAGGTAGGTCTTGCCTCCGAGACGCTTGTCCTGGTACTCTGCAAGGCGAGTGCCTCGTGAAAGAGAACCACTGCCTGCTGTCCAGGTAGGTCCGTTTATATATCCGTTTATAGGATATCACAACGGAACAATGGATTGTTGTGATTTTTTGCACAGAGATGGTTGAGGGGTTGGGAAATGGCATAATTTACTAATTAGCATATCCTAACCTAGTTCCCGAGGGATCTGCAAAAAAAGCATGTCCAAGCGGATCGCGCACCGCGCACCCTCTCGGACAGTCATAACAACGATTTCCACGCGGGCGAAACTGCGGGCAAAAGTTAGTAAACTATAAAATAAATTTAGGACTGAGTTATCGGGAAGCCTTAATTGGAGAAAAGCTGCTGTCATAGTATCTAGCGATACAATTTATTTGAAATAATTTTAAGTCTTACTTTTCGATTAATGTTATTGTGAGTAGAAAGAGAACTCGAAAACGCTTTGTGAGAAGCTCGCGTATTTCTGAGAAATTTTCTGCGTTCTCTCGTCCATAATTTGATTCGCAATTAAGATCCCATTTGCGTATTTTACAAGTATTCGCACAATTCGCGGACTTCGGAGAAGGTACGTAAGTTTTTAATGAAATTAAATGATCTGGAAGGCGGGAGAATGAGAAATCTATCTTTTTGTTTAATTTTCTCTATGCTTTAATTTTGCAAACACTCACATCGAAATGGGTTTTGTTTTATGAATCAACACTTTGTAATATCAATACTCAATCTTCATAATTGTTATTAAAGATCAATTATCAACATTATCTAGAGGTATTTTTATATTTTTCATACAAGACATGTTTTTTTAAAAGCTATAAAAATTACAGGTAAGGTAAGGTATACATTTGTAAGGTAAACATTTTCAAGATGGGCAAATGCTATATTAAGGGTCCCCAGGAGGCTCTAGTTTCTATACAAACGTAGTTCCGCTTTAATGAAAAAACTACATGCCGGATTGAATCAAAACTTTGTGAATATATTGACACACATCGATGTTTGTAATTAATTTCGATGTACTAATATAAAACGGAAAAAAAATAAGATCAGTTCCAAACTTTCAGTACAAAACTAATTTAAGCCTTCGTTTAGTTATGTTTAAATTTACTACGATGAGCACTAATTACTAACTTCGATATGTGTCTGTTCAATATATTTGCAAAGTTTGGTTTCAATACGGCATGTAGTTTTTGTATTGAATTAACTACGTTTGTATGGAAACTCGACCCACCTGGATACCTTCTCTCTCAGTTCTTATAAATGAGCTACGATTTAAGTGTTTAAAAAAAAACGCAAAGAAAATAATAATTAAGTTTTACTAATTACATATTATGATGTATACTACTCTTTTATGACAATAGAAAAACACAATTTTCATTGTCTTGAGCAGAGAACTTATGAATTCAATGCGTCCTTGTGAATATGCAATGTGCAGTTTAGTGAATATGTTCAGCCCGGGAGCGGAGGTAAGAATGTAAAATGCGAAATGGGGCATGTTATGTTTATTTAAAGAGCTAATAATAGCAGCGTTGGCTGCAGGCTTTAGGGCTCGGCTAGTGGTCGCGCAGTAAATTGCCGCCGCTTAAATAAAACGGCGAAATAACCTCGAGTTCAACGCAACAGGTGAATATGGAGTTGTTCATCAAAGGAGACCGCCATTATCTGCTAAGGTACGGTTAATCTCTTATATTGGTTTAGTATTTTTATCCAACTATCCTAAAAAGGAGGGTAATGTTTCTCAAGTTTATGCATATGTCACGGCTAAAGGTGGGTGTGAACATAAACTTAAGATTAGCCGGCTAAACTTGTTGACGTGATAACGTCTTATAATAAGATGGAGCCGGCTGCACGCACGAAAAAATGCGTCGTTACCTCGCTCTGAGGCGTTCCGTGAGGCGTTCCGTTTAAGGCTTGAAGTGCAAGCGAGAGCGTGCAACGAGCGACAAAGAGGCACAATTGGCCTCCGCGTTCGGCAGCGTTCGACATCTGTCTCTCTCCTACTTGAGTGAGCGATGCGTCCGCGTGGACAGCTGCTATACAATACATTTACATGTTCTCGTCAAGTATGAAGTGCAGTGAAAAGTGAATGTGGTGTCAACTGTTTATAGCAATGATAATTGCGGCGATAAAGGTAATGATTCTTTCGATATTATGAAACCATTCCATCAGTATTTTCTTATGACGTTGTCACGTTCAACTATCGTCAGTAAACCGACTTTACAGACAACCGTTTTTGGGTAAAGTCCGGTTATTAGTTGGTATTCGTCGTTTAACCATACACAACAAGGTCTACTCAACACTGTCTGGGTATTGTTTTTTGGGTGATGAGCTAGCGAAGCGAGCGATATTAGGTTCGGTCAGGTTTGATTGATGTTACTCCCCCCTGCGTGAAGTTTAGCCGGCTAACCTTAACTTTAGCCGGCTAATGTTAAGTTTATGTTCATACCCACCTTTACCCGGAAATAATATATGTCATCATATCAGATCATAGGTTCTCACCGAAGGGCTCGAGCCTACCCTGAATTAGGACGATCGGGCCTTAGTCGACCACGCGGGCCCAGTGCGGGTTGGTCGACTTCACATACAACATGCGAGCTTCTTCGCAAATTCGAAATCACATTGGTACGAGTAAGTGGCGGGATTCGAACCACGAACTACCGGACAGGAGGCGGCGGCCCTAGCCGTTACGCCACCGACTGTATGACTGATGTATATATATGTGTGTAAATCTATATGTATGTATGTTGATTTCTTTGCCTGAGCCTGTAGCCTAATAAACAAGGCCCATTAGTCGAAAATCCATCTCCATAAAGTGCAAGAAACATTTCATAATTAACAACATTTTTATAGTATTTCGACTCCACTAAATGCGAATCTGCTACAGTTTCGTGTATTCTAAATACCCTGAAGGGGATTGTATGAATTGAAACTCCATAGATTTGTTCGAAGTTCGACGTCAGAGCGAGACACATATAGTGAGATAGTTGCAGAGATAGAGTATGGCGGTGATTGCCTTTATTTGTAAGTTTTTATCTATCTCGCTATTAGTGGGATCATGGGTGACGGTTTATTTAGACAGAGACAACAATACAAAAAATACTTAGAAACTAATTATAGACATGAACAATTAAAACAAAGGAACATAAGTGCTTAAAAAACATTATTTACAAATTGGAGGGTTTATTTCCTCTAGTCGCTTACAGTCTCCCCCTCGGTGCGCTTAATAGCACCCATAGTGATCGGGGTAGCGACGTTCTCTTCTGTGCTAGTCAATATGACTAGTCTTGTCATGGGGCGCTTGAAAATCCCAGCTTGAGTCTTCACATCGACGATTCTCGTGTGACCGTCAGAGCCTGGGTACTTCTTTACGATGCGTCCTCTTGGCCATACTCCTCGCGGTAATGAGCTGTCGACGATCAAGGCGACGTCTCCAACTGCTGGTTCACGGTAGGGTCGATTTCCTCTGCTGATGCTGATCGTAGGCAGGTACTCTCGTAGCCATCGTTTCCAGAACATATCAGTGAGTCTTTGGGCGGCTCTCCAGTTGGAGTCTAGTGTTTTGCTGCCATTTCCAAGCTTATGAGCGCCATGAGAGCGTCCAATTAGGAAGTGATTTGGAGTTAGGCTTTCCTCATCGTCTGGGTTGATAGATACTGCTGTAAGGGGACGAGAGTTGACCAAATGCTCCGCTTCTAGTAAAAGTGTATGGAGAATCTCCTCGCTTGGCTCTCTTTCTTTAAGCGTGGCGTGCAGGGCGGTTTTGACAGAGCGTACCATTCTTTCACATACGCCATTCATGTGGGGAGCGCCGGCAGGTGAAAACTTCCATTTAAGCTTCGCAGATCCAGCCAGGTTTTCGTTAAGTTCTTTGATTAGCTCGCGGCTTGCTCCCACGAAGTTTGTGCCATTATCGCTGTACATAGTTTGCGGTTGGCCTCGGCGAGCTGCTAATCTTCTCATGGCTAGTATCATGCTATCAGTTGTCAGTGATGCTGCGAGTTCCAGGTGTAGAGCTCTCGTTGTGAGGCAAGTGAAGAGCGCACACCATCTCTTTTCTCTACGTCTTCCTACTTTGACTGTCATAGGGCCGAAGTAGTCTACGGCTGTATGGGTGAAGGGGAATGTGCCCATATCTAGTCGTTCGGCCGGCAGATTTCCTGTTGGAGCCACGCGTGGTGCGCTTTTATGCACTCTGCACCAATGGCATCGGGTTGTTAAGGCCTTAACGACTTTGCGCAGCGATACTATGTAGAACCTTTGGCGTAGTTCGTTCATAACGGTTTGATGATTTCCGTGGTCGAAGCGCCGGTGATAATCTTCTATCAGCAGGCGAGTGACGTAGTGTTTTCCGTCTAAGATGATGGGTTTGGTGTACTCCAGCGGCAGATAGCTTGCTGCGCCGACTCTCGTGTGAAGTACTAAAATCCCGTCGCATAGAGTTACGTTAAGCTTGTGCAGTGGTGATCCCTTTTTTACGTTTTCTCCTTTCTCTAGGGTTTTTATTTCTCTTTCAAAGCAGTCGCGTTGAACGATTTCGAAAAGCCTTTTCTCGGCGTTTTTTATTGTCTCTTCTGACATAGGCACAAGGTCGTTAGTGCGAGCGAGAGAGGTAGCGAGTGAGTCGGGTATATTGTTTCGTATAGACGAGCGAGCGAGAGGTGTAGCGGGGATGTGTTTCTGTCCCTTTCTAGCGTGCTTTCGCCAGTTCGCATCTTGCGGCTTTTTCTTGATATGAGCTGCTATACGTGTTTTGTTTTTAAGGTTTTTGAACAAGGCGATGTACTGCAGGAATCGGGCTGTGGCTCGTAAAAGACGTAACCATGTAGAGAATCGGTTTGGATCGGGCGTAACAATGGTTACACGTCTAATCGTGTGGGTTGTAAGACGTTCTTCTCCGGTTGTTACGGGCACGGTAGCGGATCGGTCAAGCGGCCATTCTGACTCGGGCTTTCGTAGGAAGGCGGGGCCGGAAAACCATCTATGGCTTGAGTTGAAGTTTTCTGGGGCGCCGCGGGTTGCGTCGTCAGCCACGTTTTCTTTCGTGGGTACCCATCTCCACTCGTTGGATTTGGTATGGTCTTCTATCTCGGCTAGCCGGTGAGCTACGAACGTCTTGAAAGTACGTGGGTCGGACTTGATCCAGGCAAGCACGGTGCGTGAGTCGGACCAGTATATTCTTCTCTTTATTTTCTTATCCATTTCTGTCTGTATGGTGGCGGCAAGGCGGGCTCCCATGAGAGCGGCTTGAAGTTCCAAGCGTGGTATCGACGTGGGTTTGTTCGGTGATACTCGTGCTTTTCCGGCCAACAGACATATTTCTGTGTGATTTGCGTGCTGGATGCGTAGGTAAACGGCGGCGGCGTATGCTTTTTCACTGGCGTCGCAGAATATGTGTAGCTCCGCCTCTTGATTCGTTTGCGATACGCATCTTGGTATGTGCAAACTAGTTAGTTTGTGTAGGTGTGATAGCCATTCGCGCCAATGCAGGTCTTGTAAGGGCTGCACGGGCTCATCCCATCCGACTCCGGTTCTCCATAAGTCTTGGATGAGCATCTTTCCTTGAATGAGCGTAGGTGAAGCAAGGCCTAGCGGGTCATATACTGACATCACAGCGCTAGTTATCTCCCTTTTGGTAGGCGCGCGTTGTCCTGTAAGCGCCTCTTCGGGTGTGTTTCGCATGTTTAAAGCGAAATTAAACGTATCTTCTTTTACGTTCCATCGTAGGCCGAGCGTTTTTTCTATAACTGCAATACTTCCTAGCTCTATGTTTTCAAGCGAGTTTCGCGTTTCAGCTAGCTTTTCTATAGTTGATTCCATGTTGCTAGCCCAGCCGCGCAGGTGAAAACCAGCCTTCTTATGTATTGCGTCGACTTGTGTTGCTGTCTCGCTCGCACTCGCAGAGTCGTAAAAGCTTTGCAAGTAATCGTCCATGTAGTGGTTTCTTTGTATCGCTCGTGCTGCAGCGGGGTACTCTTTGCTTGATTGCTCTGCGTTGAAGTCTTTCACGTAGATCGCAGTACATGGCGAGGATGCAGCTCCAAATATGAGCGATGTCATTCTAAATTCTTTCGGTGGCTCCCCCTCGTGGCATCTCCACAGGAATCGCAGACTATCGCGGTCTTGCTCTCTGATTTTCACGCGAAGAAACATTTCTTTTATGTCTGCCATAATTGCTATGGGGCCTTCTCGAAATCGCAGCAGTACGCCGAATAGTGATTGCAGCAAGTCGGGTCCAGGTAGAAGCTCGTCGTTGAGGCTTCGTCCGTATGATTTAGCGGCGGCGTCGAATACGAGTCGCATCTTTCCTTTCTGTGGGTGAGTTACCGCAAAGTGGGGTAAGTACCAAGCGCGCGGCGTAGTAGGCGCGTAGCTCGTAGCAACTTCCGCGTAGCCGTTGTCAATCAAATTTTTTATTTGCTTTTCATAGCTTTCTTTGAAGTTTTTATCCTTCTTCATTTTCTTTTCTATGCCGAGTAGTCTTCGCAGAGCGTTGGGTCGGCTTTCAGGCATTCGTGTGTCGTCTGTCTTCCATAATAGCCCGGCTTCGAACCTTCCTTCCTCAGGCACGTACTTGCAGGTGGACTTCAGTATTGTGAGAGCTCGTTCCTCCGGGTCGTTCGCCGGTTTTCTAGGCGTTATTCCGAGCGAATCGATGGCAAAATGTTCTTTTATGAGCTGCTCCACGGTGTCTTCGTGCGTACTGACATGTGTGAGGTGGTTGATGACGTGTATCGACCTTACAGGCTTCGTTATGCTGGATCTACAGCCATGAAGGACCCAGCCTAGGGTTGTAAGCGAAGCGACGGGCCGAGACCTGCTTCCGCTGCGTACGTCTCGTGACACGATCAAGTGCCAGTTATCTTGCCCAATCAGCAGTGAAGGTTTGGCAGTGTCGTACGTGAGCTCGTAGGGCACGTCTTCCAGGTGTGGACATTCATCCAGGTCTTCCTTTCTGACCGCTTGAGGTGCCAGTTTCAGCTTTTCTATTGTAGATGCGGTCATGTCTTCATACTCGCGGCAGTAGAGTCCTCTTATTTTCAGTTCCAGCCGCCGGGAAGTAGCTTCCTTTAGTCTCTGTCCTCCCACTCCCTCGATGAACAGTTCCTCCTTGGGGCCCCGCGCGCCTATCTCGTCGGCTACGCTTTTCTCGATCAGCGTGACGGTGGAGCCCTCGTCGAGAAGAGCGAAGAGTTTCTTTGTTCCCGTTGGACCCGAGATTTCTACTGGAGCGATCTTTAGGTAGGCCTTCGTGGCCACCAACGTGTTGACCGATGCAGTTTGCTTATCTTCTTTGTGTTCCTCCTGTTTTTCTTGCTTTTCAGGCGCTGAGTCTGCGTGCAGTAGCACGTGGTGGCCACGCCTACACTTGGAACACGGTTTCGCCTTGCAGTTGAAACCTCTGTGTTTTGCACTTCGTAAACAGCGAAAGCATACGCGAGCTTTTCTCACTATCTCCCATCTCTTTTCCACGTTAGCGTTTGTGAATATCGCGCAGCTCTTCAGTTGGTGGTCTCTTTCACACGCAGGGCAGGCGGCATCTTTTGTCTCTTTCTTTTGATTAGTAGCGAAGACGTGTTGCATCTCTCTTTCGCATGCTTCGTCCTCGTCACTCGTCGTTCTGCCGCAGTCGTAATCTGACTCGTAACTTGCTTCTTCGACCACTGCTGTAGCTGCGTTCACCCTTCGTGGTTTTCGTAATGCGCCGCCGTTGTTTGTTTCCCGCTTAACGCTCCCTGTGTCGTAAGCTTCAAACTGGTCGGCTATCTTGTTTAGGAATGTTGACAACGCGAGTAGTATGGGTTGTTCCTCGTCCAAAGCTCGATAATCGAACCACCGGAACCGTATGATGGGGCTCATCTTCTCAATGATTTTCTCAGACAAATCGCTCGAGTGTAGAAAGTTGGTCTTCTTCATCTGGACGATGGTGGCTACTGTGTTGGCTACAACACCTGCAAATTGCACTATTTCTCGTGCGTCGTCCGTCATCGGGCGTAATTTGTCGATATTTGCCATCTCGTTCTTTATGAGGTATGATGGGCGGCCGAATCGTCGTTCCAGGGCGGTGAGGATGTCTTCTGGGTCGCTCGCTGTGTAGAGCCTGCCTTTGATTGCCTCTCTCGCTCTACCCTGTACAGCGCGCCGTAGCCTTGCGACATTTTCTATGCCGCTGAAGTACGACTCCGTGTCCCGGTAAGTGGCGCGGAATGCGATCCACTCGTTTGGGTTCCCGTTGAAGGAGTGCAGCTCTGCTATATAGCGCGGCGCGGTCTTCGGTCTGTTGCCCGTGGTACTCGCTTTGATAGCTTCCATTATGGCGTTCGCCAAAGAACTTTCCGTGTCCTTTTTCCTTTCTTCCTTAGGAGCCGGTCGGGGCGCGCTCTCCTCACGCTTCTCCCCTGCCGCCGGCTGCGGCAATATGGCCTCCACTCCAGTAGCAATGTGTGCGTGTTGTCCGACCCACTGGTCTACTCTCTCGTTGACGGTAATGATTTCTTCGTCAGACTCGGAGTCGGAGTTCACCTGCAGTAGTTCCAGACGTAGCCGAGCGCAGTCGGCAGCGGCGCGCGCCTTTTCCAGGTTGAGCTGTTCTAGCTCTAGTTGGGCTTGTAGTTCGGCCCTGCGGCGCCCCGCTATTGACTTTCCTCCTCTCGACTTGGTTAGGACGGGCATCACTGAAGTGAGCTTTGATGTGTCTGTGCAATCCTTCGCAACCTTCTCTCTCTCGAGTATAGGTGCGTCTCCCTCTCGCGGCGGTTGTTCCTCAACGCCGGTCTTGTTCTCGCTCATCGTCCGATCCGTCGCGTTCGTTGCTGTGCTAGTAGCTGTAGATTCGGTGCCTGATTCCGTAGATACCGTGCCCGATTCCGTAGATACCGTACCCGATTCCGTAGATACCGTACCCGATTCCGTCTCGCTCGTTGTGTTCCCACTACCCGACTTATCAGTTCCCTCGCTTTCTCCCCTTTGCGACCTCGTCTTCATCTCACTGCTACCGAACCGGCTCTTCTGCACGGAACGGTGCGATGAAGAAGCTACCTTGAAAAAGGCCGCCCCACCGCGTACTAAGCCTTGAAAAAGACTGCGGCAGTTACTCCTGCAAGGTTATTGCTGGAGCCTAAATACTCACTAGGAAACTTATGAATTCAGAAACTTTGAGGTCAGAAACTATATGACGGTTGACGGTTGGGTGTCTTCTTTGCCAGCGGTGACCTCTCGACGGTGCGTGGACTCGATGATGCTCTGCTCTGAACGCCGCTGTCCTCTTCTAACCTCGAAGTCAGCTTGCCCGAAGTGAACCTTCTTTTTTGAAGATCTTCTATATTGATTCTTCTGTTCTTCGATAATGAATCTTCTGTTCTTCGATAATGAATATTCTTTCTTCTATAATGAATCTTCTTTCTTCGATAATGAATGTTCTTTCTTCGATAATGAATCTTCTTTCTTCTTTACTGACTTCTTTCTTTCATGTGCTGTTTCATTCTTCTAAATCCGGCACTCGATGGACCAAAACTGAAGGGGATTGTATGAATTGAAACTCCATAGATTTGTTCGAAGTTCGACGTCAGAGCGAGACACATATAGTGAGATAGTTGCAGAGATAGAGTATGGCGGTGATTGCCTTTATTTGTAAGTTTTTATCTATCTCGCTATTAGTGGGATCATGGGTGACGGTTTATTTAGACAGAGACAACAATACAAAAAATACTTAGAAACTAATTATAGACATGAACAATTAAAACAAAGGAACATAAGTGCTTAAAAAACATTATTTACAAATTGGAGGGTTTATTTCCTCTAGTCGCTTACATACCCTTTGAAAGTTAGAAACAGAAACATAGACTATGTTTATCTATAGTAATAAAGTTTGTAGTATAATATAATGTGTCTAATTTCATAGTCGAGTAAATTTAAGAGTAAAACTTACGCATTAAACAAAGTTTTTCCACTTTCTTTACAATGGATCTTCATTCCAAAATGGGCAAAGTTTATAGAGTAAAACTTTCTAAATAAAATCAATACTGAAGAGCTAACTACAGTTCGACTTCTCTTTATGTACCTACATGTAATAATAACACCTCCGTGGCGTAATGGTTAAGGCTAGTAGCTTCACATCAGGAGGTTGTGGGTTCGATTCCCGGCGTAGTCTAACTTTGTAAGACTCGGTTTGGTTGGTGGAAGGACATTTTCTAAGCCCGCCTGGCTAGCTACCACCATCTTATCTAAATCTTGCCGCCAAACGTCAATGTTAACAACATTGATGTGTTCCGGCTTGAAGATAAGATAGCCAGTTTCCCATTGCGTTGGGAAATCTTGGTAAGCCCGCTTCCATCTTCGGCATCATTGTCACTTACCATCAGGTGAAATGACGCCAAGGGCTTACCAACTGTGGATATTTTTTTTTTAATAATAACAGCTAAGTAGAAACCTTGCCAACGAATAATAGGATCTTAAATTAGTATCCTACTTAATATTATAAATGCAAAAGTTTGTAAGAATGATTGGATGTATGGATGTATGTTTGTTACTCTTTCACGCAAAAACTACTGAACGGATCTGACTGAAATTTGTTAGGTAGACAGATTAGGACCTGGATTAACACACAGGCTCCTTTTTTCCACGCTCTGTGCACCCTCGAAAAGTCATAGAAACGTAGTCCACGCGGGTGAAGCCGCGGGAAACAGCTTGTACATACTAAAATTACTTTTATGGCAACTCAGAAAGCTTACTTATTATCTAATTAATTAACAGTGCGTTAGTAGTCAAATAAATATGTATGCAGCCATCTGGTTAAATCTGCAATTTAAATGAAAGGCTAGCCCGTTGATTGAATGGCGACATTTAATTGAATGACTAAAGGACACTTGGTTAAGTCGTTGAATGCAATTTTTCAACGACTTTGCTAATGTTAATTCGTTGAATGGGATATATGTTGCAGCCGTTACGTAGAATCCGCCGGTTTGCAAAACAGCGCGCTGCTTTGCAAAACGTATGTGTCGCAGCCATCTGGTTAAATCTACCATTTGATTGAAAGGCTAGCCCGTTGATTGAATGGCGACATTCAATTGAATGACTTAAGGACAACTGGCCAAGTTGAACATTACATTCAACGACTTTGCTGAATTTAATTTAGCCAAGTCGTTGAATGGGATGTATGTCGCATCCGTTATGTTGCTTTAAAACTACGAATAAAAGCGGAAATTTCATTAGCGATGATTAGTCACAAGCCCTGTCGTAATCAAATTTTTTATCATTAGAAGGTACCTATCATTATTGCGACCGCGGCTATTACCCCAGATGAAGGGAAAAATAAAGGGTATGATTTCAGGCGAGGAACTCTTGTTTTCATACTTTTACGTAGTCGGGTTTTAGTTTTTTTTTTACTTTTATTTTGTTAGTGTTTATTTGATAGAAATAATAAAGTTTTTGATATGACCTCGTAAGCAAAAACGCCAACATGAATTTTTTTCTCTGATTGGATTTCTGATTATGAACTACTAGCTGTTGCCCGCGGCTTCGGCCGCGCAGATCCACTTTTTTGCCGTTCCGGTGGGAATTTCTCAAAATTATATTTTAGCTGATGCCTTCGTCATAATTGCTATCTGTTTGCCAAATTTCAACCGGATCCGTAAACTAGTCAGTAAGTCAGTAAACTAGTCAATCAGTCAGTCAGTCACGGTTTCCTTTTATATTTCTATAGATTGGAGGTATTAGCTTCGGTTTGGTTGGTGGTAGGGCATTTTCATAGTAAACATGTGCGCCGATGCCGAAATTAATATTCGGCGGCGGCGAAGAGGTAGAATTTGGTCGGCGGCGGCGTAAATGGCGGCGTAAACGGCGTCGTAAATGGCGGCATAAATTACACAAAAAAAGGGAGAATCAGAAGTAAAATTAATAAAAATAACGTTGTCAAAAAAATTAATATAAGGTATGAAAAGAAACGTTAAAGTCGCAATAAAACATGGCACAAAAATAGTTTGGTTTGGTAATTTGGTTACGAATAACGTACTTACAAATTGTAAGTTACAATCTTATATTTATGACTCCAAGGAGACAAATGCGCTACTGGCCAGAACATTGCAGTAACACAGTAAGCGTTCCATTGAATCTGTATCCACACAGGCCCTGCAGGTCGGGTCATTCATCAGGCTGATTTTTTCAAGTGTGCGTTTGTAGCCAAAGTACCTATCAACGCTCATGTTACCGCTCTGACACGTGTCCTGCTGTTCCTCCAACTGTACTTGATTGCCCCTGTGGTTACCTCACCGATGAAGAGCTTGGAATCTTTGAGTCTAAGACATGTCAGTTTAGTCTTCCTTCGGCCTGTTCCTTCTTATATTGCTTCTAGGGAGCCCTATTTCTGTTTTTGGACCATACATTATAGACAGTGGTCCTATTCCAACCACTTTGTCTGTTTCTTCGTTGCCTTCCATTCCTACGTGTGCAGGGACCCAGACTAGTTGCAGTTTGTTGTGTTCGCCCACCTCATTGAGGACCTTTAGACAATTTAGCAACAACCCAGAGTCGACCTTGTAGGGCTTTAGGCGCCTCTGTTTGGATCTGTATTTGAAGCGGCTTGAGATTTAGTAGCATTTCTTTCCATACAGCAGGTATTGTTGGAAATTATTCCCAAGCAAGTCAACCGCTGAAGTTTTGTTAGCGTTTGCCTAATGTACCTAGAACCGTTGTAGGCCACCACAAAATGCTACGATAAGAAAAAATGGGCCTTACTATTATTGTGTATAGCCAGTATATGACTATGGGTTTTAAACCCCAAGTTCTTACCGTACGCAGATTTTAGCATACCGAAGACTTTTGTGGCCTTGGCCATGGTCCTTTCTACGTGCAGGTTCCACGTCAGTTTTTTATCCAGAGTCATGCCTAGATACTTGACGATCGTGGACTGTCCCATATAGTTTGAGAGTTTTTAAACTTTGTCGGTTTCTTTTTCTTGTGAATGGTACAACCGTGGTCTTGCTACGTTTAATCGATAGGTGATATCCATTTCACCACCTTTCAGCTTTACGCAAGGCCTTTCACGAGTACATTATTCGCGATACTATGTTCGGGAATTTGACATTAATTATAATAACTAGATCGTCAGCATAACCAAACGTGTAGAAAGATCCGGTATTCAGCTGCTGCAGAAGCCACCTACAGAACGCCACCCTGCTGGCATCTTTTTGAAGTGGTAGCAGTAACCTTCTCTCCCAATAGTAAAGATGTTATGATTATCTTCCTAAGCATGCTATCTATCCATTTTCATAGCGTTTGGTCTATACCATGGGAGATAGCTGCATTCTTGATTGCCTCCAAATTAGTGCGATCAAAGGCTCCTTCGATATCGAGGAAGGCAGTAGCACATACCTTATGATTTTCCAACGCACTTTCATCACGGTATACTACAAGATGAAGTGCTCTTTCAGTCATTTTACCAGACTGATATGCACATTGTAGTACATGAAGTGTTTTTTTCGCAAGGAACCCCTCCTTTATGTAGTTGTCGACCAATTTTTCCAGAGCCTTCAGCAGAAATGATGAAAGGTTTATGGGTCTGTAGGACATCGGTTCATCGTAGCTCTCTGTTTCCGGCCTTGGTAAGTAGACAACCTTGACACGTTTTCAGATTTTTGTAATATATCCGAAGGCGATACACGCAACCTAGGCGAGCGTTGAACTTTTGGCCGTTCGCATCATTTGCGCCGAATACGCCGATTTTTCTAAATGGTCAGCGGCTTCAAGTCCTGATCGGCGGCGGCGGTCACCGGCGCGGTGCGGCGCACAAGTCTATTTCATAGCCCGCCTGGCTAGCTACCACAATCTTATCTAAGTCTTGCCGCCAAACATCAGTGTTATCTGTGTTATGCTGTATTGATGTGTACCGGCTTGAAGGTGAGATAGCCAGATCCTCATTGCATTGGGGAATCTTGGTAAGCCCACTTCCATCTTCGGCATTATCGTCACTTACCATCAGGTGAGATGATGCCAAGGACTTACGAAGTGTGAATAAAAAAAAAACAAAACGTGTGCTGGGACACATAGTAGAAGTGAAACTTCAACGGACAAGTGGAACAACGAATGGCAACGGACAAGTGGCAAAATGAATCGCAAAAAAAAACCACTTGATGTGTTACGGGCAGATTGTTAAAGTACTTGTCCAATTTGATAACCTGCTAGTAAAACTTCAAGTAATTTTTTTTTCAAAAATAAAAATAATAATTTTTACAACACCAAAAATAAATTTTAAAAAAATAAAAAATATTTCAACAAATATTTTTTAAAATAAATTATTTCAAAAATCATTAAAAAAAAAGTTTTTCAAAAAAATATCCCTCCGCCACTGCCGCCTCTCACCACGAGATATATCGTGTACCTACTCCACGCGGCCGTAACGCTTTTTCGTGACCATAACGCTTCTTCGTGACCGTAACGCTACCGTGACGCTTTTTTGTAACCATAACGCTTTTTCGTGACAGAAAAATCCTAATACTATATAACTAGAAGTTTCACTTAAAAAATATTACGGATAGTTTCACTTCAAGAATATTACGGATGCATATAGTTTCACTTCAAGAATATTACGGATGCGAATAGTTTCACTTCAAAAATATTAAAAATGCATATAGTTTCACTTTAAAAATATTACGGATGCATATAGTTTCACTTCAAGAATATTACGGATGCATATAATTTCACTTCAAGAATATTACGGATGCGAATAGTTTCACTTCAAAAATATTATAAATGCATATAGTTTCACTTTAAAAATATTACGGATGCATATAGTTTTCCGATGAGTACTCCTCCCGTCCCCCCGCACCCCCCGCGCTCGCCTACTCGTAGGTACCGATTGACGACGATCGAGGTGGAACCAAATATACATTTAAAACCTATTAGGATAACACGGGTCTCGTTCCCGGGTTTAAGAGCGTCGGTGACGTAATGGCTAGGGCCGTCGCCTCCTGCTCGGGAGGTCGTGGTTCGAACCTGCCACGTACCAATGTGATTTCGAATTTAGATTTCATATGTACGTTTATCCGACGCTCTTACGGTGAAGGAAAACATCGTGAGGAAACCTGCACACGCCTGCGAAGAAACTCGAAGGTTGTGTGTGAAGTCGACCAACCCGCACTGGGCCCGCGTGGTCGACTAAGGCCCGATCTCCCTAATTCAGGTAGGCTCGAGCCCCTCGGTGGGGACGTATATGAGCTGATATACATGAAAAATGAATGGATCTCGTTCCATATCTCAAAAGGAAAAATGAAACCCTTATAGGCTCACTTGTGTGGCTGTCTGTTCATCCGTCTGTTACAGCCGTATTGCTCCGAAACTACTGGACCGATTGAATTGAAATTTGGAACACAAACTTTCAATAATTTTTATGTCTTCTATATCAAACGAACCAAAAAAAATTGTGCAAACGTTTTTTTGTGAGTTTTTTTTTGTGAAAATTTGAGTGCGTTTGACTGCAACTCACCTGATGGTAAGTGATGATGCAGTCGAGGATGGTACACGCAAACTCAAATAATGCCTATTCACTCTTGCCTTGAAGATGAAGATGTAAATCAGGCTCTGTCCAAATAAGTGACTTTGAAATCGTTGTTGTTTTCGTAATCAGCGACCCGATAAACCATACAAACTATACCCATGTTATTTTCTGACTTTGTCACCCTATTTCCCCTTTTAAGGGTTGAATTCTGAAAAAACCCAAGACACATGTTTACTCATTTATCGATAGGAATACTTCTGTGATGTTTCGAATAAAATAGTCGAACTAATCTTGTTTCCCCATACAAAGTTTGGACCCCGTTTCACCCCCTTAAGGGGTGAATAACTCGCTTATGCTTGTTGAGGAGCGGGATGAATTTCAAGTTTTATGAACTGTTATTAGCATCTTCCGTGATAAGTCTTAGCCCACCTACGGAACTTCCGTGCCAAATTTGGAATCTCTAGACCAAATTATGTAATCACTATTTTATGACTATCAGAAAGAGTGTAATTTGCACCTATTTTTTTTAAAATAAATATCTTGAACCCAGCGGTTTGGGCTGTGCGTTCATATGTCAGTCAGACAGTTTCTTCTTTTATAGGTTGTTTAGATTACATCCCTACTAATATTATAAATGCGAAAGTAACTCTGTCTGTCTGTCTGTTACGCTTTCCCGCAAAAACTACTGAACGGATTTGGTTGAAATTTATAAGGTAGACAGATTAGGACCTGGATTAAGACATAGGCTACTTATTACCACGCTCGCGAGCCGCTTGCGGCTCGCGCACTGCGCACCCTCGAAAAGTCGTAGAAACGTGGTCCACGCGAGGGAAACCGCGGGAAACAGCTAGTTTGTAATAAAAAGATAATTTACGGTAGTCCGAACATCTCAAACACAACTCCGCTGCTTTTTGGAGTTCAAAGAAGTTTAAATCAAGGAAGCGAATTGTGTAAAGTAATATAACATCATTCTTGATTGAATTTATTAAATATAATCACTAGATTTTGCCAGCGGCTTCGTTCGCTTAAACATAGTTTTATAACTGTCTTCGAGGGTGCGCAGTGCGCGAGCCGCAAGCGGCTCGCGAGCATGGAATAAGGTAGCCTTTATGTTAATCCAGGTCCTAAGCTGTCCACCTACCAAATTTCAGCCAAATATGTTCAGTAGTTAGTTAGTTTTCGCGTGAACATAGTTTTTATATCTGTCGTAGTCAACTCTAGATCCCTTGGGAACTATGTCAGGCTATGCTAATTAGTAGTCAATTCAATAATCAGTATTAATTAGCACGACAATCCTTCGCTTAATTGCGAAGTGACAGAAATTACCAAAAAAGAGAGTTAACAGCTATCCCACGGGAACCACTTAAGAAATCTGGATAAAAAGTAGCCTATATGTTAATCCAAGACCTAAACTATATATGTGTCAATTTTTATCCCGATCCGCGCGGTGGTTGAAGCGAGAAAGAGTAACAAACATCCATCCATACATACAAACTTTCGCGTTTATAATATTATAGTAGGATAGAACTAGTGAATAAAGGACGGATTTAAAGCGATGGCCGTAGATGAAACATGAGCTAGTGTATAACGACTGAATCAAGACTGTAGGAAACGATTCATGATAATTGAATCACGTCGCTACGCTTGTGATCGTACAACTTATAGTATTCAAAATAGTGCCAATTTACAAATGAAATGACAGCAAAGAACACAAAACTGTTTTTATTCTAATGCTAAACTCCTTGTTGAAAATGTTCAAAAATCAAATCTCGAGGAGTTAATTGTACAAGGAGTTTGTATGTCGAGTATTCTTCGTACAAGGAGTTAGTATCGGGTATTTTTTGCGCAAGGAGGTTGTATAGCATCGAGATAGAGGTGGAATATATTGGTGTGCTCGAAATTCAAACACCAAAATAGTGATTAAAGGGGCAATGGTATAATAGTAGTTTATGAAACTGTTGCATAATAAGACTAAATTATGTGAAGTTTCATACACTACTTTATCTAATCTCATATATTGAATCAACTAAAATACAAAGATCAAAGTTAAGAGTAAGAAAAAAAAATCCCACGAAATTAAGTAAGTACCTACAACAAAACGTGTCATAGCGCTGAATCCTAGCGCATCACCGCGCTTTCACTGAAGCGGACGGTGTCACAGACAGGTAAAAACAATGCTTTCACTGACCTCAGACATTTTTAAGCAAGAATGAAAATTATCCACGAAATTCAGTAACTACAACAAAACGCATTCAATGAATGGCGCCAAAACCTAGCACATCCCCGCGCATGCGCTAAAGCGGGCGCTGTCACATAGAGTAAAAATTGGAATGAAAACTTTTTGTAATGCTGTAAAAATGGCGCGAACCGCATGTGCGTTCCAATAAAAAAATAATTATATAGAACTTCGTTGGTGATATTAACTTTTTGGATTAACTTGTATCGTAATGGAAAAAAAACTTTATAACATTATTTTGTAAAAGAAATAATGTTATAAAATGTTTTCTTTTTAATTTCGGTATTGTGTTTATAAAGTATGCCAATATAAATTCGTTTTTTGCCAATATAAGTTTATAATTCGAACTTCACGATATGAGAGTAGATAAAACATATTAATGCATTAATGCATACAGTGTACAGGATTTTGTGGATAGCTTTGTCATGCACATGTTGCGAATAAATCACTCTGAGTAATAAATAAACTTTTATCTGAATGGTGCTTTTGGGAGAGCGAATTTACGAGCTTTTACAAATCTCAACGGTTTTAGATTTCCTCGTACGACTGTTTTATTGCGAAAACTATTTTCATTGATAACATCGCGTCTCATTCAGAGAGCTCCACAAAATTTTATCGACAACCTTTTTTGTGGGTGAATTTTCATGCAACAAGGTAAGTATCGATCGATTGTCTTTAATGCACACAAATATTTACATGAAAAATACTTGGAAAAGACGTAAACAAAGGTGGACTTATCTCTATAAGAGATCTCTTCCATCCAACGTTACCGGGTGTTATGAGAATTTGAAGGACGGGGGCAAACCTATGTGTACCTAAAAGTATATACGCTACGTAATCCTTACTAATATTATAAATGTGAAAATGTGTTTGTTTATTTGTTTGTTTGTTACCTTTTCAAAATTGGGGTGGTACGAAGCTGTCAGTGCGCGAGGCCGACTCGTACTTTGCTGGTTTCTTGTGGGTACAAGAGTGATTAGGAATCGTATAAAGCCTCCCATTAAGACGCGAAATTCAATATCCGTTTATGTTATACACGGGTCGCAAAGAAGACGGGTCGGTTATAAAAACCGTAAAGGCAGCATCGAAATTCAAGGCTGAGTTACGCTAGAGAACACATGAATTGGACTCTGGATGACTGGTCGACGAGTCGAAATTCATGCTACACAAGAACGATGGGAGGCAAAGAGTCTACAATAGACCAGGAGAGCGCTATATCATCATCATATCAGCCACAAATCGTCCACTGCTGAACAAAGGCCACCCCCAAGGATTTCCACGACGACCGGTCCTGCGCTGCCCGCATCCATCGGCTTCCCGCGACCTTCACCAGGTCATCGGTCCACCGCGTGGGAGGCCTGCCTACGCTACGTTTTCCGGTGCGCGGTCGCCACTCGAGAACTTTACTGCCCCATCGGTCATCTGTTCTACGAGCTATGTGCCCTGCCCACTGCCACTTCAGTCTAGCGATTCAGTGAGCTATGTCGGTTACTTTAGTTTTCCTGCGGATCTCCTCGTTTCTGATTCGATCACGCAGAGAAACTCCGAGCATAGCACGCTCCATTGCCCTTTGGGTGACCTTGAGCCTTCTTATGAGGCCCATAGTAAGCGACCATGTCTCAGTTCCGTAAGTCATCACTGGCAACACACACTGGTCAAAGACCTTAGTCTTGAGACACTGCGGTATTTGGGACGTGAAGATATTGCGAAGCTTCCCGAACGCTGCCCAGCCAAGTTGGATTCGTCAATTGATCTCTTTCTTGAAGTTGGACCTGCCTAGCTGGACTGTTTGTCCCAGGTATACATATTCGTCAACAACTTCCAGTGTAGAGTCTCCAACCTTTAGAGGAGAGCGCTATAACCAAGCTTGCATTGAAGACAAAGTGTCATACGGCGGAGGCTCCATACACATGCGGACTGGAATTTCTTCCGAAAGCCACACTGCAGAAAGATACGTGAATGAAATCTTAAATGAGTATGTTGAACCATTTATAGTAAACATGGACGAGAACGCCATCTTTATGCAAGATAAAACTTGTCCCCATACAGCTCGGGATAGTGTTTGACTACCTTTATGATGTCGCTGTCACATGCATGGAGTGGCCAACACGCAGCCCATACTTGAACCCCATCGAGCATGGTTGGGATGAACTGGGACGATGTGAAAATGCTTAATTCCCCTACAATCAAGCTTCGTGAACTGAAAGAAGCACTGATAGAGGAATTGGAGAATATTCCTCAGCATCGGCTCAAAAATCTGGTGGAAAGCATGCTAAAACGTGTAACAGCAGTTTTGATAGCTCGCGGTACTGAAATGTGTAAAAAAATGCACATTTGACACCGTAGCACATTCTCCGAAATCTAGTGAAAGATTGTCATTTTTACTTAACCTACTTTTTATTCAAAATAACTTTATAATCTTGGAATTTTATGACTTATTTTTATTTAAGCACTATGAAATTGTCTATAATAATATTATAGAATATATTTTAGTTTTATTTGTAATAAAGCTAGTTACAATATTTTGGAAGTTATTGAGGTTTTTGTTACTGACCCGTTTTCTTTGCTGTCGAGTGTATCTAATAAAAAATCACTAGAAGCTCTGGTTGATTTGTCTAAATATAGTTTGCAAGATGATTTAAATAATGCACTCCAACGGAATGGCTGTCAATGTGTGTCGGTATCTCGACAACAACTAACTGTAGGTGCTCATGCACATCTGCACTTGGCATCGGCGAGATTTATTGCGGAACGAACTATAAAACCTCTTTTATTATTTCATCAAACTGGCGCCGAAGCCGACACATCCAACACTGCAGCGAGCGGATCTGATACATATCTACTTTTACCGATAGTTTCGGATATTGATCTTTGCACCAGCTGTTTTGTTCAAAAATGAATCGAGAGGATAAGAATAAAGAGAAAAAAAATATTTACTATAAAATAATAATAGTAGCGAGCGAAAAAAGTATGTTTTTTTTTGACATTCGGTTTGGACTCTTTAGCTCAAGTACGACTCACACTTGGCCAATTTTATTATTAGTTGTTTTACTTCAGTATTAGTACTATAATCAATCCAAGTTTCACGGTTGTGTGTATTACCGTTTTTACGATAGAGCTTAATCAATAATACGTTTGACGACATATAAAAAACAGGTTTTTTTTTGTATGGAGACCCTCTTATTTTTAAATTTTTCTAATTTTAGTACGTGTTTGTTGTTATAGCGGGAACAGAAATACACATTCTGTAAAAATTTTAACTGTGTACCTATAACGGTTCATGAAATACAGCCCGCTGAGAGACGGACAGACATACAGCGGAGGCTTAGTAATAGGGTCCCGTTGGTCACCCGTTGGGTGTACGAAACCCTAAAAATATGATGCTCGACCTGCTAAACTGGGATAATTTTGAAGAAAACGGCTTAAAACCAGTGAGAACGGCAGCAGCTTTAAATTAAAAAAAAACATAACCTATTATCGATTCTATTTATTAATTCAAGAATTTATTAATGTAAGTATTCAAGTGTTTGGTATATTTTATGAAAATCGTTATATCCAAGAAATGCATACTTCACCATAACAGACATCTGCCTGTGGGGGCGCTTTGGTTCGGTACATTTATTTTTACAAGCAACATTAATAAAATAAAAAGGAAAATTAAAAATTTTAAAAAAGCCCGCGCCGGATGTAAAAACGTAATCGAAAAAGGATAAAATAACTTTTTGAACGTCCCCAGACAAAAAAGAAACAAGAAACGAAAGAATTAAAAAGAAATCAAGTTATTACCATGGATCGCCCTCTGTTCTAAATTTCAATTAAAACGTAGCAATTCATATTATTAATCAAAAACAACATTCATTACCTGCCTCAGAAGAAGGGTTATGCTATTTCGAGTGTATGTTTGTATGTATGTAGATTTATAAGTTCCCTGCTACAGCCTGAACGGCTTGTAGGATTTATCGTTAGATTCGTATTTCTATTTTTATTCATCTGCGACTGGTGCTACCTACCTAATGATTTGTTTCTGTTATTTTTAATTTAATTGACCTCTTGTTAATCAATGAACTTATTATTTTATTATTAAAGTGAATTTCTCTAGTTAATAATTTGAAATGTTTTAACTCCTTTTAATTTTTAAACTATACTAGTGTTTTTCTTTTTATGTAATCATTTAAATTTGTATTTCATCACCATGTTACTAAAGATTTGCATGCCGTTTTACGGCGGAATATTTAAGGCACTATTATTTAAGACTACAACTTTTGTTACCAATATTCTGCAAATAAAGTTTTTACTTACTTACTACTTCGTGTTGATCCCGTGCGTGACATTACGTGAGGATACATTTTACTCGACTGGCCAATAAGAGGGGTTTTTACACACAGTTGGATTTTTTAAATTTTAATGAATTTTTTAAGTAGTTGGGTTTTTGAATTTTTAAATTTTTTATTCACTTATTCAGTATATTAGTAAAACTCATAAAATACCGTATATTCAATTTATTTAAGAGCAAAGAATGGCAGCCCTTGATGTTTTTTTTTTGGATCTTTCGTTTCCTATTTCCCCCTACTTGAGGGACTTTAAAAAACAGTAGGTTATCCTTCACATTCAAAGCCTTGAACAACTTGCTCTCAAAGGTTTCGACTACAAAACCTGCAAATTCTTTAAATTTATCACTAACATTCATTAAATATACATGCTTTATGATTTTTTATTGAGATGCAGCGCCCCTTGATAGTCTCATCATATCAGCCGAAAATCGTCTAATGCTGTACAAAGGCCTCCCCCAAGGATTTCCTGCGCTGCCCGCACCCATCGGCCTTCCGCGATCTTCACCATGTCGTCGGTCCACCGCGTGGGAGGCCTGCCTACCTTCCTTGATAGTCTATGGCTGTAAATATGTCTAGATCTGCTTTGATAAATGACACTTATTTTAAGGAAAATAGCGCATCGGAATCTTAGTGGCTTACAGTTGTAAAACATGTCTAGAAAACTGCTCTGAAATGATACCTATATAATTCAAAAAACCGTATAGGAATCGGCTGAATAGTTTCTGTGTAGCCCTCAAGCGCTAACTATCCCTGCTGCTGCAGTCCTCCCTGGTGCTACCGCCATAAAACATGTCTAAGAACCTGCTCTGAAATCATAACTTTCGAAATTATTTTGAAAATGCAAAAAATTACAACGAAATCGGTTCAGTTGACTTCGAGAAAAATGGTACAAACAACAATCTTTAACCCCAAAGGCATGTCCCTCCTCCTTTCCGTTCCGGTGGTGGGAAATAAGTATATCTTACTTATTTATTTGTAAAATATCTACTTTAAATCTGCAAGCTTCCATGGATTTCCTACACAAACTTGCTCAGTAGCCAGCCTCTCGTCTGCAGTCGGACGCTGTTTACTGCAAACACTCAGCTAGCCACCACCGCCTGCCGCCTGCCGCCACAAGACTCTTTACCACCCTGTATCAACACCGGTATTACCTCCCTCTAGCTATGTACTTGCCATTCAATAAACACGCTACTTTATCGGACCGACTTTTAACTCAGCTAGCTCGTATAATACATACTTATTTAGAAGGATTAAACTTGGAACTACTTTCTGGAATTAAAGAACTACAGCTATGGCTACGGGTAGACTTTGTTTGTTTGGAAATTATAAATATACTAGCTGTCCCGGCGAACTACGTACCGCCTTACATTACATTACACTGCCCTACCTTACCCTACCCTACACTACACTACACTACCCTACCCTACACTACACTACCCTACCCTACACTACCCTACACTACACTACCCTACCCTACACTACCCTACACTACACTACTCTACCCCACTACTCTACCCTACACTACCCTACCCTACCCTACCCTACATAAGAACCATCTCCTGACAATAACGAACTCGACAAAAAAAGAATCAGCGAAATCGGTCCAGCCGTTTAGGAGGAGTTCAATGACTAACACACTGACAGAAGATTTATATATATAAAGAAGATTACACTTACTATGGAACTCTTATGAAAGCTCAAAGTCACCCAAAGGACAATGGAGCGTGCTATGCTCGAAATTTCTCTTCGCGATCGAGTCAGAAATGAGGAGATTCGCAAGAGAACCAAAGTAACTGACATACTCGTAGCGCACAGAATCGCTAAACTGAAGTGGCAGTGGACAGGGCACATAGTTCGTTAAACAGATGACCGTTGGGGTAGTAAAGTTCACTAGTGCCAACCACGCACCGGAAGGCGAGTGAAGAATGTATTGGATGCCAAATAAAACGAAGTCTTGACAGGGATCGATTGTCTTTTACTGACATATAATTTGGATAAGGGCAATGTGATTTTTGATATCTCCAGCCGTTTTTTCCAAAATCTTTCTATCATGATTTTTAGGGTTGCCGCCAAAGTGAAAAAAAAGCAATTATTAATAATCAAATATAGCTGTTACGTTTTGATGGAATTTTGTTCGTTAGTGCAACTTTATACAGCCTATAACATTTTTCCGCAAAAAAAAAATGGAGTAAGGTACTTTTCATAAATTTAAAAGACAGGACTAATTATTGGAAATCTTCGGAGAAGGCCTTTGTTGGCAGACAAGGAGCTGGATAATAGCAACCGGCAACCGCCAATATTTGAATAATTAAAAGAATACTTACTTATACTTACTGAAAGGCAGTGGTATAACAGTGTCTGAGTTCTTGACCAAGTCTCGCCATAAGGTTTTTGTTGAGGCACGCCAACATTTCGGAATGAAGCAGTGCTGGTCCACAGAGGGCAGGATTGTCATCTGTTTGCCCGACAAGACGCGCCGGAAGGTTGAGGTAATAAGTGAACTAAAGGCTCTGATTTCCCAATTTCCGTCTCCAAGTGTTGCTCAGGCTGCGGCCACTTCAGCCACTACGAAACAAAAATCAGCTCCGCCATCTCAGAAACCGAAAAGGCCGCTGGCGTCAGCACAAACACCGGTTTCTCCCAGACGCCAGAGAAGTTCCAGGCAAACCTAACTTATTACTCAGCTAAAGTAGTATAGGTCAAGGTTTCTTTTGCAGTATGTAGTCCTATCAGCCTAAGTTCCTATCACTTGTAATGTAAGCAGGTAGTTTATAAACTTACAGTAGTGGCTACAATGCTCAGTGCAGGTAGTTTTGTTGTTGCACTGGCTTTATTTTAGGTTACCTTTAATTTTGTTTGTTTTTACTTAATGTTTTGTTCTGCTTTGCTTTCTGCAAATTTTACTTCTACGTGACTTCTACATAAGACAGTGAGATGACAGTTCCCTTTTTGGCTCTGAGTTCATGGTCGTTTTGGGCCACGGCGTTTCTATTACTTTTTGTTTCATCAAGTTTTTTTTTTTTTGTGTTTCTCTTTTTGTGATAGGTAAATTTTAATATATATATTTTTTTTTAATTAAATTATGTACTCTATCGCGGCTGGCGAGTGATGGTTGTTGTGAAATTTTAAGTAGATTTTGTTTGTGATTAGTATATATATTTTTTTTTTATTATAATTAATATTTATACTTAATTTAGGTGTAGGTATCGTTTTATAGTTTTATATAATATTTATAATTATTCTATATGGCTGCCTTAAACATTTTTGATAACAGTTTTTTCTCATGTTCTTCGTCTGATTCTTTTCTTACTGCAGACTCTGACAGCGACGTGTCGGTATCCACTCCGACGTTGCATGACAAACTTGTTTCGGTGTTTTCTCCCTTTCCCAACAATTTTAATGTTGTCCACATTAATGCCCAGAGTGTTCCTGGCCACTACTCAGATCTCTTGGCTACTTTTAGTAACTCTTCTGTTGATGCTATACTAATATCAGAAACTTTTCTTAAGCCTTCCATTCCCTCAAAATTAGTTGCTCTTCCCGGTTACAAGCTCTATCGTAATGACAGGACGGGCAAGGGTGGTGGCGGTGTAGCTATTTATCTTCGTGAAGATATTACTTGTAGCCTTGTTGGTGCTTCTCCTAATCTGTACTCTAAAGCAGCTGAACACCTTTTCCTCGAAGTAACTCTTAACTTTAAAAAGATATTGCTTGCTGTTTTCTACAGTCCATCCTGTCATATTAACTACTTTGATTCTCTTGAAAATCTTCTTAGCTTCCACTGTCCTTCTTTCGACCATATAATACTTCTTGGTGATTTTAACACATGTTTAATAAAAAATGACAGTCGTTCTTCTAGTTTACTTTCCCTGATAACTGCTATTAATCTTACCTGTCTGCCACTTTCTGCTACTCATCACTCTCCAAATAGCATTCCATCACTTCTAGATCTTGCTATCGTTTCCTCTCCTGACGGTGTTGAAACGCATGGTCAAATAACCTCTTGCTTTTCCTATCATGATCTTATTTTTCTGTCTCTAAAAGTTCGTCCTCCCAAACGTAAGGCCAAGTTTCTTTTTCTACGTAGTTTCAATAGTATTGATTCAGAGGCTTTGCGTCTCGATGCTGGCAACATTGACTGGGTACCACTTCTTGAAGCTGATTCGATCGATTGCAAGGTTAATTACTTTAACTCTGCAATTATTAAACTCTTTGACCAACACGCTCCTCATAAAAGAGTTAAAATGAGACATCCACCGGCTCCTTGGCTCACTCAATCTATAAAAGACCTAATGGCTAAACGTGACAAAGCAAAAAGACGGTTTAAGAAACGTCCAACGGCCCAAAACATTGCCCAGTATAAATCACTAAGGAATCGCTGCAGTCGCCTGTGTAGAGATGCCAAAAGACGTCACATTCATGTATCCACCTCTGACTGTCCTCCAGCTCAAGTGTGGCGTTTTCTTAAAACCTTGGGCATTGGTAACTCACCAGGTTCCCAACATGATGTTGCTGTAGATCTCAACTGTCTTAACAATTTTTTCTCTTTTCCTCCCGCTCTGCTTAGTGATATCACTAAGTGTGACACAATAAAGTCCCTATCTCAACTTGCTCTTCCTTCTTGTCCTGTCTTAACTTTATCTCCTGTATCAGATGATGACGTCAAGAGGCACATCCTTTCGATCTCTTCTAATTCTGTGGGAAACGATAATGTATCCTCCCGCATGATCAATTTAGTCCTTCCTGAAGTGTTGCCTATTCTTACGCACATTTTCAACTACTCCCTCTTCTCTCAATCCTTTCCCTCGTCCTGGAAAATGGCGCATGTCATACCTTTGCCTAAAACTTCGAATCCTACTCTACCCTCTCAATTTCGTCCGATTTCCATTTTACCTTTTCTTTCCAAAGTCCTGGAGCAAATCGTCCACAAGCAAATATCCAATCATCTATCCCAGAACTCTCTCCTCTCACCTTTTCAATCGGGATTTAGATCTGGACACAGTACTACTACGGCATTACTGAAAGTCACTGATGATATTCGCCTCAGCATGGAAAATAAATTGCTTACTATTCTTGTCCTTCTTGACTTCAGTAATGCTTTCAATTCTGTCGACTTCGATGTGCTTCTTGCTGTTCTTCGTACATTTAATCTTTCCTCTTCAACTATCTCCTGGTTTAATTCTTACCTGCGGGGGCGCTCTCAGTGTATTCGGACTGAGGAGTCTTCTTCAGACTGGTGCACATTGTCTGCGGGTGTCCCTCAAGGTGGAGTGCTCTCACCTCTCCTATTTTCTATGTTTATTAACACCATAACTCAGGTTATCTCATCGAATTACCATCTCTACGCCGACGACTTGCAAATTTACAAACACTTCCCGGCGTCCGATCTCTTAGGTGCTGTTCAGGATATTAACAGAGACATGCAGGAGATATCGTCTTGGGCAAAGGCTTTTGGACTGTTGGTAAATCCTAAAAAGTCACAGGCTCTAGTTATTGGGAGTAGGTACATGCTGAACCAAATTAACTTCTCGCCAGCAACATCCGTAATATACGATGATGTAGTTATTCCCTATGCTAGTACAGCTAAAAACCTTGGCATTATTTTTGACTCAAGTTTGTCTTGGGTTGCTCAACTCAACGAAGTCAGCCGTAAGATGCACTTCTCCTTTCATGCTCTGAAACGTCTTCAATATTTCCTTCCACTAAAAACCAAAATTTCCTTGTCTCAGACTCTTCTTCTTTCTATTCTGGATTACGCTGACACTTGCTACTTAGATGTAACAGAAGAACAGCTCAACAAACTAGAGCGTCTCCAGAATCTCTGTCTTCGATTTATTTTTGGCCTGCGTAAATTTGACCATGTCTCCCAATACCGTCAGCAACTCAAGTGGCTTCCGATTCGTCTTCGCAGGAACACTCATATCCTTAGTCTCCTTTTCAAAATACTTCACAATCCTTCTTCTCCATCCTACCTACGGGAACGCTTTAACTTGCAGCGTCCTCCCGACCAGCAATCCCGTGCTCATCTCAAATCCCTCCTTTCTTTTCCCACCCATTCTACCGACTTCTATTCTTATTCCTTCTCCGTGCATGCGGTTAGGTTGTGGAACTCACTTCCGCACGAGATTCGCGATAGTCAGAGTCTGTATTCTTTTAAATCTAAATTAAAAGAACACTTCTTGTCTTTTCCTTTTTAAAGTTAGCCATATTTATTTTATAGTTTATTTATTATATTATATGCATTTTATTATATTTATGTAATTAAATTTATTTATATTATTATATAATTACATTATGTAGTATATTATATTATGTATTATTTTGTAGGTACGTGGTATTTATTTAGGAATATGTTGTCTTTGTTAATGTACACGTCTTCTGCCATTCTTTTGTAATTTCTCTTTCCTAGGTCTGCTGGAAGAAATTTCTAATAGAAATAAGCTGTACCTTTTGTATGTTCTTATCTAGTTTAATGTTTGTTTGTCCCTATTTCTGTGTGCAATAAATTGTGAAATAAATAATAAATAAATAAATAAATAATTTGTACAGGTGTACAAAAATTGGTAAAGGACCCGTTAACTTGAGGTTCTACTCTTCATACTAAACAACTTTCCACAAAAAAACCATAGTCAATTCAAAAAAAAAAAATTCGACCCTCCATACCATAAATACACAAAATTAATAATAAGTAAGTAATTATTTGCTTTTAAACAAGGTACAGTAAGTAAAATGATGTTCGTTATTAAAGTTCGGTATAAAGAGTTTTTTTTTGCGTTTTCAGCAAAGTCGTAGAACAAAAGTTGTTCAGTATGATGAGTAGAAGCCCCAGTTAACGGGACCTACACCAATTTTGTTACAACCTGTATATCTAGATGAGGTTTAGTAATTAGGCACTTTAAGAAGAGCAATAAAGGCTTATTTTTTTACTTCTCATACAAATGCACGTTCCTTGTTATTTTTTCTTAAAAATGGCAATAACGATTTTAACGAAACATTTTTAGTTACCAGAACTTACTAAAACCTGCTATACATGGTAGTTCATCACTTTTGCCAGCAGCTTCGGCCAATTTTTACGATATTTTTCAAAATCCACTCACAAAAAAAAGTTTTCTACATCCCTCGGGAACTATGACTTTATCCGAAATAAAAAGTATTCTATACTGTTCCGAGTTTCAGCGAAATCGGTTCAGCAGCTTAAGATTGGGAGAGTAAAAAATAGACAGACAAAGAGACAGATACACTTTTGAATTTACTATATTAGTAAGGATTCGAGGCATCATGCAGACAGCGCAGGACCTCGACCGGTCGTGGTGGAAATCCTTAGGGGAGGCTATTGTCTAGCAGTAGCCATCTTTAGTCTGATAAAATGATGATGATGATGAAGGATTCGAGTCGCCAGCGGCTCGCAAACGTGGGCTCAAATTTGACATTTGACACTTGAAATTTTTTAATTGAAAGTTCACATTTGATAAAATTTACTAACAAAAAATAGCTTATCCCTCGGGACTATGCCTTTTTCCCGCGATAAAAAGCATCATACTTATGACATTATCCGACCTTTACCTTACCTCTGTGATAAAAATCGGTTCAGTAGTTTAAGCTTTAGAGAGTAACAAACAGACTGAGAGAGAGAAAGAGAGAGAGAGAGAGAATTTTAGATTTTTATATTAGCAATAATTCTAGAAAAAATAATAATAAGAATAGGCTACCTCCAATACATATCCAGATTATTTGTATATTTTTTATTAAGTCTTTTAGGGGCGCTTTCTGTCAGGTGTAACATGCTCGCGCGCAGATTTGGCGGGTGTAGTGACGAGGTTAAACTTACTCTTTTCAGTGCTTATTGCCAATGTTTCTATACCTGCCAACTCTGGACCAACTATAGCAGAAAGTCGTGGAGCACCATGAGGGTGCAATACAATGATGCTTTTCGTGCCCTCATGAGGCTGCCTCGCTACTGCAGCGCGTCGGGCATGTTCGCCGAGGCGCGGGTGGTGCCTGACTTCTTTGCTTTGATGAGAGCGCGCGTTGCGTCCTTTTGGGATCGGCTGCGCCGCTCTCACAACACAATTATGCAAGCAGTGGCCGAGGACCTGCACTGCACTCCAATTTTCTCATGTTGGCTGTCTGTGCATCGCAGTGCGAACAGGAAGTAAAAAAAAACAACTTAACGAAACGCGATAGGTATATCTACCTTTACATAGGTATACCTAGTTTTAGTTTAATATTTTAGTTTTATTTCATTGACGTCAGTTATTTGCTGAATGTGTGTATTTTTTGTTAACTATATTAAAAAAAATGTAATTATGGGTCTGCTGCCTGCAAAATAAAAGATTTTATAAACTGCAAATGACATGGCTTGATTAAGTATGGGCGTCTGCCTCAGCAATGTACAAACACTGTACCTGCTACTAAGATGTGACGCTGAATAGCTAAATATCAGTAGTCCGCATGAAAAAACTTTTATTACTTTTTCGGTATTTCAATAATTGTGAAAAATAAATTGTAGAACTCCAACTATAACACGTGCTCAAACAAAAGAAACCAAAAAAAAATCTTTTTATTTTTTAATTATTTTCTGAAAGTTCTATGAGATTAATCAATACATAGTAATTAATAAATGAATATTTGAATACTATGTGTTAGTGAGAAGTTTCTATGCATGATAATTCACAATTTTCATTCATGCGTGGGGCATTGGCAAAGCGAAGTTCTTTTTTTCTTATCTGTGGAAAGACCTTATTACTTTGCAACTATGTAGGCGTATTTTTAGGGCTACATACATAAAAGCAATACATTTGATATTCTGGCAACAAGCCCTTTTATTTGACAATTCTCACGGAATAGTTTGCAAATACTTAATGGTAATGCTGAATTTCAATGACAGATTCAAGAGTGTATATCAAACTCGCCGCTGCGGCACAAGCGTGTTGAGTAATTTGGCCGTACGGGAGTCCGTTTGGCGCGTTGCCGATCGCACTTGACTCGAACAATAATTATCACTTTAAACCTTAATATTTCGGAAACGGGTTAGGAGAAGGTTCTCATGTTGGGTAGAGTAGGGTAGAGTAGTGTAGGGTAATGTAGTGTAGGGAAGGATAGGGTAGGGTAGTATAGTGTGAGAATTTCACGTCGTCGCATGGACCGCTAAGTTGTGAAATTTTTATTAATTAGTTGAAGTAAAGTAAAACATCTGTTTTCATTTAATTAACTTAGCGGTCCCCCAACGCGACGACTCTTAGATCAAAATGTAACTGCTTATATTTAACCTTAAAGGCCAAAACATACTATACTAAACAGTTTTATTTCATGCATTTTAAAATTTACGTATCCCAAATACGATACTTTTGCTGTAAGTTGGTAAGGAGTTGAGTATCCTAGAGATACCAGGAGTAGCTGCAGCATTAGGCCAAGGTTACCATGTTCTATCTAAAACCTATTCATTGATACTATTCCAACGAACCCAAACACGATGCCTCTGCTGGAAGTTGGTGAGGAGTTAGGTATCCTGCAGATTCCAGGACATGCTACAGCATCAGGTCAAGGTTAACATGTTCTATCTAAAACCTGTTCATTTAGACTATTCCGATGAGTCCAAACACGATGCCACTGCTGTAGGTTGGCGAGGAGTTAGGTATCCAGCAGATTCCAGGACATGCTACAGCATCAGGTCAAGGTTAGCATGTTCTATCTAAAACCTGTTCATTCAGACTATTCCAATGAGTCCAAACACGATACCTCTGCTGTACGTTGGCGAGAAGTTGGGTATCCTGCAGCATCCACGAGATGCTGCAGCATCAGGTCAAGGTTACCATGATTTTGCGATATTATTACAGTAACAGGGCACCAAATTTTGAATTGATCAGACTACATAAGTTGCCTATATTCCTTCACCTAGATAAAAGCTGATGATCCTCAAACGGCTGAGCAGATCTTCATAAATAATAGCTAAGAACCACCTCAATCACGTCAGCTTTTAAACAAAAAACTTGCAACAAAATCGGTCCATTCGCTTAAGAACTACGATGCCACAGACAGACACACAGATACACACGTTAAAAAAATGTACCCTCGACGACGTTTCGTCAACGATACCCAAACCGGAGAGGACGGATATCCAGTTTACTATCGTCGTGACGCCGAAAATGGAGGACAGAGACCTATACGCTTAATATCAGAGGAAGTAGGTTGTATATAGATAATAGATAGATTGTCCTTTGTTCTCCACTTTTATGTAAGACGTTTAACTCTCACATAAATGTGGAGTACTGCCACCCAGTTCAAGCCATCAAATACGTTTGTAAATACATATATCAATAAAGGATTTGACCAAGCTACTTTTAGCGTCAGAAACCCAAATAATGATGTGGAAAACTACGTGAATGGCCGGTACATCAGTAAATCCGAAGCTTTCCAGAAACGGCTGAACAAGTGGCTCAAATCCCACGTAATTTGCTGTTTTTTTAGCTGTGTAATGAAGATGAATTCGCAAAAAACACTTCTATAACACGAAGTTCCGCAATACTACATATGGGCCAATAATAAATTCACAAGGCGTGATGAGGACGAAGTTGGCCATGCAAAAACAAATGCCGCTTTAGGAAAAGTCTACAAGTGTACAACCTTTTCAACCAGAGTGTTTTTATATTAGAATGTTGCTACATCACGTACGCGGTCTAACCTCATTCAAGTACTTAAAAACCGTTGAATGAGTTCTCAAAGAGCAGCTAGACGTTACAGAGGTTTGCTAGAAAACGATGACCATTGGGAAAATACTCTGAGAGAGAGAAGCATAGCTTTCGCAATGTCCAGTACAACTGAGAGAGTTGTTAGTGATCATACTTTTATTTTGTCAGCCGTCAAACCATTAAAGTTATGGGACAATTTCAAGGTGATTTATGTGAAGATATTAGACATAGAATCAGATAGCAAAATTAGACTTTGCCTTACCATACAGTGAGGACATTTATAATGAAGGTTTGATACAAATAGAAAATAACCTATTGGAATTAAATGATAAAAACCTAAGTGACTTGGGATTACCTTCTTCAGTTCGTACAGAAAACAATGCTGCAGTTATAAAGGCACATCACTATAATACAAATAATTTGACCACTTTTGTCTATGAAAACCTGCAAAAATTGTCCTAGATCAAAGACATGCTTTTAAGACTATAGTCGATAGCTTGATAATGACTAAAGAAAAACATTTTTTGGATGCGCAAGGTGGCACTGGAAATACATTTATTGCAAATTTGATATAGCAGTTGTTTCGTCAGGAATTGCTGCAAATGTCTTAAAGGATGAAAAAACTACTCATTCTTCTTTTAAACTTCCGTTATCCATAAATCTTGAGCAGCAATCAATATGTTCTGTCCGCAAAAATGGGCCTTTTGGTAAATTACTACAAAACGCCTCATTGATTATGTAGGATGAATGCACCATGAGCCATTGAGCACATATAGAGGCCTTGCACAGGACCTTAAAAGATCTTAGAAACTCCTCTGCCCTTATGGGCGGGATTACTTTTGTATTTGATGGAGATTTCCGACAGTGTCTTCCAATCATTAACAGAGGTACTCGAACAGATATAATCAAAGCATGCTTGAAATCATCTTCCATAAGGACTTCGATTGAAAATATACAATTAAGGACGAATAACAGACCTCATCTTCACGGAATCACAAATAGTGATGGAATCACAAGTCACGGAATCACAAACTGATAAACCTTGGGGAAGGAATTTTTCCCACTCCAAATTATAAAACAGATATTGTGACATCCTTCTGAGTCTCTAGGCCAAAATAGTCCAAAATTTAGAAATTTAAATAGACGTGGTATACCCTGACATCGAAAATTTGCACGATAAAAATAAAAGTTTACAAAACTAAAAACCGACTCCAAAATGAAATTCACTCAAAAGTATGAAATAATAATAATATACTTAGTTACACGACATTAACCAACAATAACGAAATCAAAGGTGGGTAAGAATTAAATTAGGGGCCTAAATTTATTTTTGAGTTCGGTACCAGCACACAGCTACTTACGTATCAAATGTTTTAGACTCAATGGCATTGCTGACACCGACCTCAAAAAAAATTTTAGGCCCCTAATTTAATTCGAACCCATCTTTGATTTCGTTATTGCTGGTTAATGTCGTGTATCTAAGTATTTTAACCGATGACCTGGTGAAGGTCGCGGGAAGCCGCTGGATGCGGGCAGCGCAGAACCGGTCATCGTGGAGATCCTTGGGGGAGGCCTATGTCCAGCAGTGGACTTCCTTCGGCTGATATGATGAAGTATTTTAATATTATTTCATACTTTTGATTCAATTTCATTCTGAAGTCGGTTTTTAGTTTTTTAAACTTTTATTTTTATTTTTCCCAGGACTCGAGACATTCGAGACATAAAGTAAGGAATTGATCTTCACGTAATTCATGATTTTTTGACTATTTAAAAGTGTGTGTAAACAACTATTGAGAATAAATATTTTGATTATTTGATTGCTTTTGAGAAATTTAAGCCCTCCGAGCTCGTGCAATGAGACGAGGTTGCTTATTAAGGAATTGAAGGACAATAGTAGCGACCATTATCACCGGCCCAGCAGCTGATCAACTAGCTCATGATCCTAACTGATCTGCCGATCCCATTGAATCGGCTTCTATTCCCGGTAAAATCATCTTTTGCGTTAACTACATATTAACAAGTGTCAAGGCCAAACCTTCGAATTAGTAGGGATCGACCTGCGAAAATAATGTTTCACTTAGATAGATAGATAGATAACACGTTTATTTGTCACTGCAATCACACACATATTATTACAATCATACATAAAACAAAACATAACAAATTAAAAAGAGCAAAAAATAATAATAATACAAAAACATATGTGTGTTGCAGTGGTACAAAAGGGCCGTGACTCAGTTGTGTTGATTTGCTCTTGCGAGCAATACACTGGTAATTCTGCCACAGCCCGAGGACTGTGTCGATTACAAGAAAAATAAAAATAAAAACGAGCAAACAAAACCAAAACTAACGTAATGAAAATACAAATATGTTTAGTGTGTATTTCTGTGCGTGCGTGCGCGCGCGCGCGTGTGTGTGTGTGTGTGTGTGGTTGGGTGTATGAAAGGGTGGAAAAAAAAGCATAGAACACATACAAGGTTAGATGTTAGACTCATATCTACCTATAGATACTAAAAATCGTTTGATTCGCCGGTCACATCACACAGCAAAATCCGCCACCGAATAGCCACTAGGTATGCCTAATTTTTGTTTTTCTAAAAGAAAAGTTTTAAATTTTTTTTAAAGGAATGCTTAGATGACATTTGTTGTATAGGTGGTGGTATATTATTCCAACATTTAGTAGCTAGGTAGCGAAAACTGCCTTATAGCCTACTGTGAAGCTTTGACTCAATAAATTTAATTTTTACAAACATTAGAAATAAAAATAAAATAATTAAATATTTAGAAATAACCAAAAAAATAGTAACAAAAAAAACCGATAAAATAATAAGATCCTAACTATCTTTATAATGTATTCTTTTTTTAGTAATCCAACGCAAAAACAAGGGTGTATATGTGTGTGTGTGTTATAATTTATAATTTTTGTTAAATACCCGTGCGAAGCCGGGTCTGGCCGCTATAATATTTGTAAATGTGTTTCTTTGTTTCCTTTTCATGCTTCAACACCTCAACCAATCTTGATTAAATTTTGTATGCTGGTAGCCTGTGTTACTGGAATCCCATGAAAACAGCTTAGTTCGATGTAGTTCCCGAGGGAACTGAAAATATACTCTTTTTTTTTGGTTAATTTAACATCGCAACGGAACAATCAATTGCTTGTTGTGATTTTTTGCACAGAGATTAATATACTTATTAGCATATCCTGACTGAATTCGTTCAGGGGATGTGAAGTGTCATAGACTGCTAATCAGAATAACCCGATATACTTCCTGAGCGATCTGGAGAAACTCATGTCCACGCTCGCGAGCCGCACCACTCACCTTCAACGACAGTCATAAAAACGATGTCCACGCGGGCGAAGCCGCGGGCAAAAGCTAGTTTTGAATAATATTAGAAATATTTTTTTTTGACGACGAGAATACTTTATTAACTCTCTCATTTCTCTCTCCCTCCCTCTCAACGTTACACCTACTCGTAACTATAGATACGTAGTATAGCGATGAAAAATTCGTAAATAATCTGATTTTGACTTAATTACAATTTTCCTGGAATAATTAACTACCGAGTGTAGTGGGTCTTATTAAATTCTAGTAATTTACAAAATTTCATTAAAATAGTTCGTGACATTTCTGACAATAATTGGAAACGATGAACACGTTTAATAAACTTCAATCGCAACAACTTAGTATAGTTTTACATCATTATAGGTTTTTGTTAATTTTTAAGCGACTTCCAAAAAGGAAGTCTGCGAAGAAACTCGAAGGTGGTGTGTGAAGTTGACCAACCCGCACTGGGCCCGCGTGGTCGACTAAGGCCCGATCGCCCTTATTCAGGTTAGACTGGCGCCCCTCGCTGGGGACGTATATATAAGCTGATATGATGATGATGATTGTTTTTTTTACTCATTAGTGTAAGAATGAGTTGAATTCGATCCCCATCAAAATTTCAGCCTTGATTTTCTTGCCATCACAACTAATCATCTGTAACGCTCGCATCTCAGTCGCTCGAAAGTAAACATATACTGTTCATACAAATTAATCAGCTCCCTAGCCAATCAGCGAATTGACCATTGGTTCTTTGGGAGAATTAACCATTGGTTCTTTGGGTGAATTGACCATTGGTTCTTTGGGATAATTGACCATTGGTTCTTTGTAAAAATTGACCATTGGTTCTTTGGGATAATTGAGCATTTGTTCTTTGGGAGAATAGAACATTGGTTCTAATAGACCATTGGTTATTTGGGATAATTGACCATCGGTTCTTTGGGAGAATTGACCATTGATTCTTTGGGAGAATTGACCATCGGTTCTTTGGGAGAATAGACCATTGGTTCCTTGGAAGAATTGACCATCGGTTCTTTGGGAGAATAGACTATTGGTTCTTTGGGAGAATTGAGTATTGGTTCTTTGGGAGAATAGAGCATTGGTACTTTGGGGGAATAGACCATTGGTTCTTTAGGATAATGGACCATTCGGTCTTTGGGAAAATTGACCATTGGTTCATTGGGAGAATTGACCCTTGGTTGTTTGGGAGAATTTATTCAGTTTCGTTTTTACCTACGACGGACGGACGGATGGAACGGAACGGAGATGGTATGTTGTGCGTTTGGGGGTTAGAGGTTGTTTGTGTGTAAAATAAAACACCTAAAATACTTAAAATAAAACACCTAATTAAAACGCCTAAAATATCTAAAATAGCCCGTCCCTCGTCATCCCCGGTGCAAAGGTGCCCACATAACTAGCTGCATTTCCGCGCTGAATGGACAACCTCTGCACCAGGAAAGATCCGGAGCGGGAGTCTAAGCTCCTCTTAACTAGGCGACGCCCTATCTCCCTCACAAATCGACGTTCCTCCACACACCAGCTCCCCGCTTTCTATAATATATATACAGGGTGGGAAGGAGTATACCGACAGATTTTAACCAAAGATTCTAATGCCTATTTAGACAAAAAAAAAGTAATATAAACATGGGCCAGTAAAGTCTAATTTTCGAGATATTAATTTTTTAAATAATTCACAAGTTCAAAAAATCTCAAGGGTAAAACGCCCTAATAATATGTTATTAGTAATTCAGATAACTTTCTTATTCTTCCTAATCTTATCTGACGTTTGTTGCCTCAAAGTATCATACTGACGTTGACTTCACTCGTCGTTTTAAGTAAGTTAATAAGGCAGTTTTAGACCCATGTTGATATAACATTATTTACTCATAATACCACCAGGAATCCATGGTTAAAATCTGTCGGTATACTCCTTCCCATCCTGTATATATTATATATACCATTATTTACACCCTGTATATAAGGTGTAACAAAATTAGCAGAAACTATTTTAATTGGTGCTTCTCCCCATGAAACTGAACAACTTTTCCTATGGAACCCATAGTCAAATCGCAAAAAAAAATTGGCTCTCCCATACTAACTCGATCAGCTGATCAGCCAACTTAGTATGGGAAGTTCAATTTTTTTTTGAGATTTGACTATGGGTTCCATGGGGAAAGTTGTTCAGTTTCATAGGTAGAAGCACCAGTTAAAATAGTTTCAGCTAATTTTGTTACACCATATATATACAGGGTGACTACCTTTACAACATTACCTCTTTACAACAGTAAAGATCGTATATTTGTGTGGGAATTGGGCTCCACAAATGGGGTCTGAAATACCGACTCCAATTTTAAGAAAACATTGCACGTTTACTTTACATTTAAAGTACTTACGTACGTAGTTCCTTCAAAAACAGGTTTTGATGACGCCAAAGTTAGGTGCTGTGTGGTTTAATGTTAAGCTTTACAAGGTTAAGAAGTTTATTTAAGTAGACACGTACTGAGTTGTATGTATGTATGTATGTATGTACTACGTTAGAATATATGGTAGAGAGTTAATTGCTTAACGAATTATGTCACAATGACATAATGTAGAAGGAAAATCGCCTCCGTGGCGCAATAGTTAGTCCATTCTCTTCACACCAGGAGGTTGTGGGTTCAATTCCCGGCGGGATCAACTTTGTAAGACTCGGTTTCGTTGGTGGTAGGGCATTTTCATAGCCCGCCTGGCTAGCTACCACCATCTTATCTAAGTCTTGCCGCCAAACATCAGTGTTAACAACATTATTGTTTTCCGGCTTACAGATAAGATAGCCAGTTCTCCATTGCGTTTGGGAATCTTGGTAAGCCCGCTTTCATCTTCGGCATCATCGTCACTTACCATCAGGTGAGATGATGTTAAGGGCTTACCAATTGTGAATAATAAAATAGTGGTTCAAAGTCGAACAGATTTTGATACAATATCGATATGTCCAGGAAACACATTATTGGGAATAAGTTTCCGGGAAAAAATAATAGTGCGTACTAAACAGACTTATCGATATCCTGGTATTCCGGAGGCATTATTAACATTGATACGCAATAAAAGCGAGCCCAGAGATGAGTGTAGATCATTAATATTCATGGTTAAATTATTCTTTTTTATCTTCAAGCCAAATTAACTGGACCGAGCAAGATTACTTATTTCAGTCAGTGACGAGTGATCCGCATTGAAATGGTCCAATTATTATTATATCAGCTCATATACGTCCCCACCGAGGGGCTCGAGCCTACCCTGAATCAGGGTGATTAGGCCTTAGTCGACCACGCGGGCCTAGTGCAGGTTGGTCGACTTCACACACAACCTTCGAGTTTCTTCGCAGGCCTGTGCAGGTTTCCTCACGATGTTTTCCTTCACCGTTAAAGCAATCGGTAATGATATGTACGTAAGTTTTTTTTTTGAAAAACTCATTGGTACATTGGCCGTCCAGATTTGAACCCGGTACCTCTGGTTAGATGGACCGAGTCGTTACCGGTTAAGCCACCGACGCTTTAAATGGTCTAATAAAATAAAATAATGGTTTAGTTTGGGGTTCTACACATGATTCAGAGTAACTTTCGCCGAAAAAATCAATCGAAAACTTAACAATTAACACATTAACAGTCACTATACAATTGACAAATTGAAAAAGGGGCTTGACGTGATTTTATTGATGTTTTTTTTACCTAAACGTTTCGACTATGCTTCGATAGCCGTGGTCGCGAGTAGACTGGAGCCGAGGTGTCATCGCCGCCGGCGCATCGCAGGAACACCTCCATCTACCCTCACTTCATTTTGTGAAGGGTTAGGGTCACCACACATTTCACTTAATAAGAATAATGAATAATCGTGAAAGTTTAAAGTGTTACACTATACTATTGTTCTGAAACACGCCATATGTCCAAATGTAGAGTCACACTGGGCTCGTGTGCCTCATAGGGTACACGAACTCGGCGGAACTGCTCCCCGTGTACCATATACGGTACACTGGACTGTTAAGGAGTATTATTACAGATTTTCGTTATTTTTGACGTCAATTACTCCTAAACCATAGAAAACCCAAGTTGAAAAAAAAATACCCTTCTTGTTGATGGTGTTTCTTAAAGTCAAAAGCTATTAGAAACAAGATTGAGCAGAATCGTCTTTTCTTTTCAATACAGTCGTAGGAAATACAATACTGTGCTCACCTTTTTTGAAATTAGAACCGTATGTTTTTTTGTATTCATTTGAGCATTTGTCTTTTTGAGCATAAAACTCCTTTCAAATAAAAGCTTGTACAGTCGCCATCAGATACATCGTAGCGGGCGAGGCGATATAGATGTGTTGAATTTCAATAAATCATGTATATTAAGAGTTGCTATTAATATCTGAACATCTAATTTGTCATAAATATCTGAGAAGTAGATTTTTCAACATGTTATTCATACACAATGACTCAAGGTACTCTTTTATAAAAAGCTACATATTGAAAAATCTGCTGCTGCTGCTGCTAGATGTTTAGATATTAATAGCAACTCTAGAGTGTACTTAATTTATTGATATTGAACACTGCTCAGTAATATTTGAACACCTCGCCAGCTACGATATATCTGATGGCGACTGTACTAATAAGTTTTTTCGAAATTTATTTTATTTTATTTTCATATATAATCTTGTTTACGTGTTCAATCAGCTCTCAGTGAGATATTTTATTGTCTTTCAGTGTTTTTTAATGAATTAATAGACTAAGCATTAACCAGATAGATCATTTCTAAAGTGTTCATTTGATTTACACTTCCGCTTAATATTTTCCAGAGAGTGTATATAATATGTGACTTTACAACAAAACCGTTCAAGTTTTCCGAAAAAACAGAATTTAACTAATTCAAAACACCAATGTAAATCTGTGCACAGCGTTTATGCGATAAACAACACTATGAAGCAAAATATAGTACCTATTCTAGTTCCGCAGTGGTTGGCCGCTGAAATGGTAACATCCAAATTGCCAGTTAAACTAAAACTTTACCCAGAACGTTCCGCACAGAAACGTTATAGTTTATGTTCACATGCTTTACTCGAGCTGACTGCTGCAAATATGGGTTCTTGCGCTTCAGCAGACAAGCACTCCACATATCATTAACTCATATACGTCCCCACTGCTGGACTCTATTGGGTTAACATTCAAAGATGAAAGATAGATTAGACACACACACACACAATGTTTTGTCTGTTCTCTGTGTCTATTATTTGTCTTTAATTAATCCTGTTGTCTTCCACTTCTTGTAATAATTACTTAGTTTCCGATCCGATGAGTTGCTTACGCCACCTTTTTTTTACTCTATTGGGTTAACATTCAAAGATGAAAGATGGTTTTGTGAATTTTTTCTCTATTGGGTTAACATTCAAAGATGAAAGATAGATTTGTGTATTTTTACTCTATTGGGTTAACATTCAAAGATGAAAGATGGATTTGTGTATTTTTACTCTATTGGGTTAAAATTCAGAGATGAAACATTGATTTGTGTATTTTTACTCTTTTGGGTTAACATTTAAATATGAAAGATGGATTTGTGTATTTCTACTCTGTTGGGTAACATTCAAAGATGAAAGATGGATTTGTGTATTTTTACTCTATTGGGTTAACATTCAAAGATGAAACATAGATTTGTGTATTTTTACTCTATTGGGTTAACATTTAAAGCTGAAAGATGGATTTGTGTATTTTTACTCTATTGGGTTCACATTCAAAGATGAAAGATGGATTTGTGTGTTTTTACTCTATTGGGTTAAAATTAATAGATGAAAGATGGATTTGTGTGTTTTTACACTATTGGGTTAACATTCAAAGATGAAAGATGAATTTGTGTATTTTTACTCTATTGGGTTCACATTCAAAGATGAAAGATGGATTTGTGTGTTTTTACTCTATTGGGTTAACATTAAAAGATGAAAGGTGGATTTGTGTATTTTTCTCTATTGGGTTAACATTCAAAGATGAAAGATGGATTTGTGTATTTTTACTCTACTGGGTTAATATTAAAAGATGAAAGATTGATTTGTGTATTTTTCTCTACTGGGTTAACATTCAAAGATGAAAGATGGATTTGTGTATTTTTACTCTACTGGGTTAATATTAGAAGATGGAAGATTGATTTGTGTATTTTTACTCTATTGGGTTAACATTAAAAGATGAAAGATGGAATTGTGTATTTTTTGTCATTAAAAAGTAAGTAGTAGTAAGTATGAGCGACGGTGGCGTAACGTCTAGGGCCGCCTATCTCCTGTCCGGGCGGTTGTGGTTCGAATCCTGCCACGTACTAACGTGTTTCAGAATTTCGATTTCATGTGTACGTTTATCCGACGCTCTTACGGTGAAGAAAAACGTTGTGAGAAAACCTGCACACGCCTGTAAAGAAACTCTAAGTTTATGTGTGAAGTCGACCAACCTGCACGGGACAAGCGTGGTCGATTAAGGCCCGATCGCCCTAATTCAGGGCTCGAGCTCCTCGGTGGGGACGTGTATGAGCTGATGTTATAATGAATAAGGACCTATAATTAGGCACTTAGTAACAAGTTATTGGTCGATCAATAAACACAGTGATGCATATTTTAGCAGCAACATTCCTGTCCACTGAGTGTTGCGGGTTTTCACTACGGTGCGGTGTGTATATGGTTAGTCGGTAGAAAATATGGGGTATTTTTGATATACCTAAAATAATTTAAAGGGGGCTTCACTTTATAAAACTGAACAATCTTACCTTAAAAAAAATCTCACTCAATTAAAAAAAAATATTAACTTAGTCATACGTATTGACTTCTGCTTCCATTCTCACTCCGATCCTGAACCCGTTTTCCCTCCCACTTCTGCTCCCACTCTTACTCCTGCACTCCTGATTTTTCTACCACTTCTGCCGCCTTTCAGCTCCCGGTCCTGTTAACGGTCCCGTTCTCCGCTTAGAGGGGGAAGTAGGTGCATCGGTAGATGAATAAGCTTTTTCATACAAACTTCAACCCCCATTTTAACTCCCTTTAGAACTGAATTTTGTAAAACCCTTTCTTAGCACATGTTTGTGTTCATATTCTCCACATTTCAAGTTTCTAGAACCAGGAGTTTAGCCTGTACGTAGACATATAAACTTCAATCCTCACTTTCACCCCTTATGAGGTGATATTATTAAAAAAAAATACATAACTGTTTCTTAATTTGACCCTCCTGTATTAATTTTGGAAAATAATTTCTTAACAGATGTCTGCGTTATATAGGGTGACTTTTAATTAGATCTTGATAGCAAAGGATATGAATGTACTCGTGAATACAAACCTTTCTCAAAGAAACTATATGTCAAATCAGAAAAAAATAATTATCCTCGATACATAACAAGTTATCAAATCGGCAAAAATTTATAAAGTACCAAATTTTTTTTTATATTTGACGTATAGTTTCCTTGGAAAAGTTGTTTGTAATCACCAGTACATTAATATCCTTTGCTATCAAGAACTAATTAAAAGTCATCCTATATAAGAAACAAAAATGAAAAATTCCAAGTTTCTAAACCCAGAGGTTTATTTAGCCTCTACGTTCAATTCAACTCAATATATTTATTCAAAATAGGTGCAAATTACACTCTTTCTGATAGTCATAAAATAATAATGACAATTTCATTTGTGAAGAATCAAGAAATAAACAATAATTAGTTAATAACGTCAAAATTAAATCCTTGATATAAACCAGATTATGTCATTAGAACATGAAAACAATATGACACGAAAAGTTATACTTATAAATCATTGAATGCATTTAACAAGAGTAGGCCAGTTCACACAGACAGCACCCGGTCACGAGTATAACGCGAGAGTCAGCCAACGCTCCCATCAACCATATTAGAGGGAAAGGAACGACCCGGCTCCCGATGCGCCGCCATCCGCACGAACATTTAAGCGAGCATGCGCCACTCATGTCAATGCTAAGATAAAAATATTTGTTACGTTACCCCGTTAAACAGTCAGTCAGTTTGTCTTTTTATTTATTCAAATAAGCGTATATTATCTGTAGCAATGTATTTTCGCAATACGAGCTACATTTCAAGACTACCCACGGACGGATGCGCCTCGTTGCTTGCATTCCGCGCGCTCGCAT
This sequence comes from Coleophora flavipennella, assembly GCA_947284805.1. Lineage (NCBI taxonomy): Eukaryota > Metazoa > Arthropoda > Insecta > Lepidoptera > Coleophoridae > Coleophora > Coleophora flavipennella. Next base: position 2,769,142 of record OX369263.1, on the reverse strand, counting down.
CCAATGCGTTTTGCATTTTTCCACAAATTGCTTACACATCGCCGCAGCGTAAACATTCCCTGTCTTGTTGCAACACTATTAGCTTGGTACGAGTATGTTATTTGTTTATTTTAATGGTATTTGACTGCATTGTTAGTGTAGGTAGGTAGACAAGAATCTCTTGAGATGAACCGTCTCCCTGGCGTAATGGTTAGTCCATTGGAACCCTTCACGTGTGAGTGCGACTCGCACTTGGCCGGTTTTCTACGCTTTCAGAAGTTCGGAATTCGCAGAGAGATATTTGAACAATACAACCAGGGACAATACAGATAAAACCTCATTACTTTTTACTCATCATCATCATCATCATATCAGCCGAAGGACGTCCACTGCTGGACATAGGCCTCCCCCAAGGATCTCCACGACGACCGGTTCTGCGCTGTCCGCATCCAGCGGCTTCCCGCGACCTTCACCAGGTCATCGTTCCACTGAGTGGGAGGCCTGCCTACACTACGCTATCCGGTGCGTAGTCGTTTTTACTACTTTGAGAAATAAAGAAGACGACACTCCGGGGAGCCTAAAGTTTTCTTCAACCGCCATCCGGAATCCACCTCCGTGGCGTAATGGTTGTTCCATTCGCTTCACACCAGGAGGTCGAGGGTTCAATTCCTTGTGGGGTCAACTTTGTAAGACTTGGTTTGGTTGGTGGTATGGCATTTACATAGCCCGCCAGGCTAGTTACCACCAACTTATCTTAGTCTTGCCGACAAACATCAGTGTTAACAGCATTGATGTTCCGGCTTAAAGATAAGATAGCCAGAGGAATCTTGGTAAGCCTGCTTCCATCCTCGGCATATCTTCACTTACCATCAGGTAAGACGATGCCAAGGGATTACCAAGTGTAAATATAAAAAAAACTTTTAATGCCAAATGATTGGATATAAAACTGTTTGCCTGTAAAGTCGGTTTATGGACGATAATTTTACGTAATAACGTCATAACAAAACATTGATCACAAGCTGAATGCTTAGGCCGATCGTGCCTCTCTATCGCTTGTTCCGCGCTCTCGCTTGCACGCGGAACGTGACACTTTTTCGTGCATGCAGCCGGCGTTCATGGATTTATATATGTGGCAGGCAAATTGAATGATTAGTAATTTTACATACGGTCAGGAAAATTGTATAATTCGTCCGTATGTAAACGGTCAGGCAAAATGTAAAATGCAGTACGCCGATTCAGGCAATTTGTAATGATTCGTCCGTATGTAGACAGTCATCAGGTCCTGGCGCCGCAGCACAAGGAGGCACGAGGAGGCGACCCCAGATGAACTGGGAATATGGGCAAGGACAAGAAGAAGAAGATGTAAACAGTCTTCAGGCAAAATGTGAAATTCTGTACGAAGATTGTAAAATGCCGAGCCAGGCAAATAGTAATAATTCGTTTGTATATAAACGGTCAATGCCGAGTCAGGCAAATTGTCAAAATGCCGTAAGGCAGATAGTAAATGAGCTCAAAGAGCCTCGTGAAGCGAGGTTCCCCGCCCTCGCCATTACATAATTTGCCTGACATTTGCCTGACCGTATGTTTAATGACGAATTATACAGTATGCCTGCGACATACATAAGACGTTGTCACGTCAAAAAGATTAATTGTAACTCAAGTAATATTAACATTTCATTTTATTTGACGCTGATTTCTGTGAAATTGTCGCTGAAGTGGACGGGTATCAAACAAGATCTCAAATCCAGTGTAAGTGAAATTGGCTTGAATTTTGGTTTGAAACGTTGGAGGTCGTGACTGGTCGGAGGCCGAGTGTTTGGCGCGCTCTCGACCGTCGGCAAACATCGCTGGGGGCTCTCACCTGCGATCCGAATGTTACGATATCATTATATACTTACTAGCTTTTGCCCGCGGCTCCGCCTGCGTGGATATCGTTTTTATGACTGTCTTTAAGGGTGATTAGTAAATAATGTCGTTTCCCACCTACTCAACCATCTCTGTGCAAAAAATCACAACAATCGAGTATCTTTTTAGTTCCCTCAGGAACTGCATCAGATTTTGCTATTTTCCCGGGATAAAAAGTAGCCTATGTCCTTCCCCGTGACACAGGCTACCTGCATGCCAAATTTCATAAAGATTAGTCAAGGCGTTAAAGCGTGAAAAGGCAACAAACAAACACATTTTCACATTTATAATATTATTATAGTAAGGATACTTTTACATACCTAAGTATCGCAAATGGTTTTGTTGTAAAATTTACTCCTCGGGTTTAAAGTTATACCTATATTTTACAAGCTTTCACCACCACCATACCAGCCGAAGGACGTCCACTGCTGGACATAGGCCTCCCCCAAGGACCTTCATCAGGTCATCGATCCACCGAATGGGAGGCCTGCCTACGCTACGTTTTCCGGTGCGTGGTCGCCACTGGGGTGTGCCTAAGGGATCCAAATAACATAACAAAAATGCAGCTTTAGATGGCGTTTTGCATTTTTAGGGTTTATTTTTGTATGATATGACCGATATATACATACATGTTAAGAATTAAGGCCCAGTGGTACTTAAAATCTGTCTTTGTCTTTTTCTTTACGTGTAAAGAGGGAAGAAAATAACCACACTTTTGCACTTTTTCGATGTTTCCGTTTATATTTTCATCATAATCTTAAATAAAAATCCATTCGATGTTTTCCCTTCAGTCACCTATGAACTTTATTTCAGTAAATAAAACATATTGTCAAATTACTTATTTTAAGAATAAAACCGAAAATAGACGATAAAATGGCTCGAAAAGAGGTACCTTTGAGAAATTATTCTATTGAGCCAACTTTATTAAATCGTGTTTCCATCGATATAGTCCCTCGTAACTATTTTCAATAATACCAATATATTTTCCCAGATTTTAAATTTACTGGTAGCTACTTCAAAAATGAATTCTAAAAACCTGTTAAAATGGATTTGTAGGTACCACTGCACCTTAAGTTTCTTAACCTCGAACAGTATGAAAGATTGTTTTTTTTTCTTACTTCGCCGTCACACAGAGCAATGGGAAGGTGCGTGGGGCGCGTCAAAAATAGCTTGCACTTTGTAATAAATCGTACCTAATATTATAAACGCGAAAGTTTGTATGTATGGATGTTTGTTACTCTTTCACGCCACAACAGATAAACGGATCTGGATGACATTAGGGGCTACTTATTTTCCACGCTCGCAAGCCGTTTGCGGCTCGCGTACTGCACACCCTCGAGGACAGTCATAGAAACAATGATCACGATGCCAAAAGCTAGTTTTTTTATTTTTTTTTATTAACAATTGGTAAACCCTTGACAACATCTCACCTAGTGGTAAGTGACGATGTTGCCGAAGATGGAAGCGGGCTTACCAAGATTCTCTAATAAAAATAAAAATGAAAGTGATACTAAGGAACTATTAGGTAATCTGTGATACTTGGTACTCTCTCTTAAATTAAACATTTATTTATAGAGTTTTGGAGCTTAAAAGCCTAATGATTTTGTTAAGTCTGTCCATATGTTAAATTTAAAAAAGCATGCAGAGCGTGGCTGTACAATTTGTTTATTAAAGTAGCATTTACAAAATATTTAGTTCGAAAGTGACGCTCTTTGTGATCTTTCTCCTCTCAGTTTTAACTGGTACTTAAAATACATATGTATCTAGATTTTGCTAAAACAAGCAAAAAAAATTAATTTGTTCATAAAAATATTTTTTTCCCCTTTTTAAGTGAATGTTGTTTTTGATTGCACATTGCGTCTACAAGATCTTAATAATAAAAATAATAGATAAATTTTTAACAATAGAGCAAAATGAAAAAAAACTGGCCAAGTGCGAGTCAGAACCGCACACATAGGGTTCCGTACCATTATATGACGCTAGTTTCTTCATGTTTAAAAAAACACGTTTTTTGTATGAAGACCTTCATTTTTCACGTTTTCTAATTTTTAGTATTTTTGTTATAGCGGCAACAGATATACATCGTCTGTGAAATTTTTAACTGTCTAGCTAGTTGTAGCTAGTAATGAACCGTTAGGTTCATGAAATACAGTCTGACGACCGACGGACAGACATACAAGCAGCGAAGTTTTTTTTTATCCACAATTGGTAAGCCCTTGGCATCATCTCACCTGGTGGTAAGTGACGATGATGCCGAAGATTCCCCAACGCAATGGGGACCTGGCTATCTAGTTTTAGTAATAGGGTCCCGTTTTATACCCTTTGGGTACGGAACCCTAAAAATGGGGTCCTTTTTAAAAAAAAAAGTAGGGTTACCCATATAAAACTAAAAAAAATAAATCTCGCGTTGGTTATCACTGAATTGGTCTCATGAAGTAGTGCTTTACATCAACCTATTTGTCATTTATGCCGTCCCCAATATATAGCTAGTCAAGGTCCTGTGTGTTTCTGAACTATTGGACCTAGGAAAACGAATAAGACTATCCTGAGACAAAAAGTTTTTAAGTTAACTCCGGAACCCTACATTATTCGTGGCCCGACACACGCATTTCGGAGATTTATTTTATTTCGTTGGAATAAATGGCGAATGAAATGATTCACACACTGTCAAATCGGCGAGGCGTGCCATCGTGGTATCACAGTAAAAGGAAAGTATAGTATGTTGTCTTCATACAATGGTACATCGCCCGGTTTTTATGTGTGCGCGTCCCAGTAGGCACGGACCATACGCACGCACACTACAATACGACGTAAGACCATAGATAGACCATTCCTATTTATTGTAGTGTGCGTGCGTATGGTGCGTGACTACTGGGACGCGCACACATGCAAACCGTGCGATGTACCATTGTATGAAGACAACCTACTATTCTTTCCTTTTACCACAGTATTACAATATAGCGGCGTACAGTAGCGCAACGAATGTACTTTACGCAGAGCAACGGAAGGGTATTTGCGGGGCAGCGGGCGGCGTGGAACTCCGCGTGTTTGCCAGGCTGGCTACAGCCTAGTATGGGCTAGTACCTACGCCGCCGGTGGCGCATTGTGCGACGTCAAAGGCGTTGCGCTACTGCAAACCATATCGTATAACTGTGCTTTTACTATGGTGGTATGCACCGCCGCCGCTGCCGCGCCGCACGGCCCCAGCGGGGGGCGCGGCTCGAGCTCGCCTGTGCGACTCCGATGAATTCCCGCGAACACCGCCATTCATTATTTACTTAATTCATGGCATCTGCGGCTTTTGTCAAATCTAAGCCAACTTGAAATTTATTCAATTTAGATACTCCATGGAGATCTTCACCAAAGTTTATTCAGGTGCCAGAAGGATTTGTAAATAAACGCTGAAAATGAAAATATACTCCGACACTACTAGGCGCTGTTCGACTGGTGATAAAAGCCTGGATGTGTTTGTCTTCTAGTTAAATTTATTATTTTTGTGCACCATGCGTTATATTACGTCATAGCTACGGAGCAAGCAAAGCGAGTGAAGGTTTCCGAGTTAGGTTGAAGCAATATTCTATTTGTTTGTATGTGTCGTGGTCATATCGTATTTATTTTTATAATAAAATTCAAATGTCATGAGCAAATATCCAAGTTTTTTAGCTGGTTGGCGGCGTCAGTGGTCATAAGAAGAAAATCGTCAGGGCTACCATGGTAGGAACGTTGGGGCACTAGCGTATGATGTGATCGATCCGCACATGTGCTAATAGTCGGCACATCTGCCATGGCCAGTGCGGTTGGCACCCTTGAACCAGGTAACTAACCGTTCCAGCCATCGCAAGCGTGGTTGCGTCATGGGAGTGACCCATGGAGTCTTTCCATTAACGCATCCACGCTTCCGATGGCTGGAAAGACACCCGGTCCAGCTCTTGTGCAAGTTGGAAGGGGGCACGACGATATTTGAGTCGTGGATTTTCAGACTCTAGAAAATCCTTTTTAAATTCACAATTGGTAAGCCCTTGGCATCGCTTCACCTGATGGTAACGATGATGCCGAAGATGGAAGCGAGCTTACCACGATTCCCCAACGCGTTGGGGAACTGGCTATCTTATCTTCAAGCTGGAACACATCAATGATCTTTGGCGGAAAGACTTTGATAAGATGATCATAGCTAGCCAGGCTGGCTTAGAAAATGTCCTTCCACCAACCAAACCGAGTCTTACAAAGTTAGACTCCATCGGGAGTCAACCAGCGACCTCTTGATGTGAAGTTAATGGACTCAACCGTTACACCACAGAAATAGTTTACCAGCCGGCAGGGTATGCTTGTGTTGTTATTCATTTTTCCGTATTCTCTAACCAAAGTTGAGCTACATAAGATATCAGGTGGCGCAATTTTGCACAGAACTGGGAGCCTTGGTGTGGGAGTAGATCTGAGGGTACCTAATATTCAGCGCATGGACTTGTTCAGTGTGCACTCACCATCCAAACAGGCGCGCAGTATTCGGCCGTGGAGTAGACGAATGAGAGCGCTTTTGTGCGAAGGCAGCTGGCGCTTTCTTCTCAGGATGTACCAGTAAGCTTAGTGAGTATGTTGTTCCTGGTCTGAAGTTTTCTGGAGACTTTAGTGAGATGTTCTTTAAAGTGTGGGATTGGTGCAGGGTTATCTCTAAGCATTTGGGAAAGAAACTGTAAATGAGTCGCACACCGTCGCACTGAACGCTCAACTCTCGCCTACTCGAGGCAGAGATGAAAACAGCTCACCTATGTTTTTGCTGCGCTTGGTGATAATCTCTAAATCTTAAGAAAGCGGTTTAGGTTGTAGAAATTGCTCCAGGAGGTTTCTTCAAGTTTTCTTAATTATTTATTTTGAGTGACCAGAGCCACATAGTCGGACAAATTTTCGGCAGCAAGTTTCGGGGAGATCGCGGATAAATAAGTTAAACAGAGTCAGCACAAGGACAACCCTGTGGTAAGTCATTTCTGGCTGGTTTCTGGCGCCGAGATGAACCGTGAAAAGGCATAGGCGTTTCGAAAGCATGCTGGATATCAGTAATGTTAGGTACAACAGCAAGTAGCTTATAAAGTAGACATTGTCTCCATACCGAGTCATATGCAGCCGAGTGATCCATAAAGGCCACCCCAGAATTCTAGTAGCCAGATTTAATGTGGTTAGTGAGAGCCAGCATTTGTTCGCAGCAGCTACGGCCTGGTCTCAAACTGGCCTGATCCACGGGAATCATCGGCTTGACGAAAGGTGATAAACGTTGAAGAAGGACCTTCTCATGCAGTTTGTAGCAGTTGCTAAGGAGCGCAATTGGACAATAACTTAATGCTTCAATGTCTGGTTTATCAGATGTAAGAAGACCTATGATCTTGGATATCATGAATACGCGGGGCAACTTTTTAGTTTCGAGTAAGTTGGTAAAAATTCCATTAGCCAGTGCCGAGGTTTTGGTCCAAGATTAATAAGAAATTTTATTTTTAGGCTGTATCATGGCTAAGCTCTTTAAGTGCCTTATCAATCTCATCAACTGAGAAAGAATCCGCCAGGTGGTCTACATGCTTAAGTTTGTCTTTTAGGAAAATGAGACTAGTCTCAACCTTGTAACTTCCAGCTCTGGATGTCGCTACAATTCTATTTGCTATTGCATTTGGGACGATGGTGTCCGTTGCGGGGCTAGGGCTTGCCGGAGTCTTGCCGGTGAGCCGATTCCGGACTTGCCAGGCTTTCCTGCTCGACTGCTATTAAACGGCTTCAAAAAAGGAGGAGGTTCTATGTTCGACTGTATATTTTTTTTTAATGTATGTTCACCGATTTCTCCGTCAGTTGTGGACCGATTTTCAAAATTCTTTTTTATTCGAAAGAGTATACTCCCGAGGAGGTCCTATTGTCACTAAGTCAGGATCTGATTATGGGATCCCAGGGAAATCGGGAGCAACCCTCAAATTACTCATTACCTAGGCACTTATTACGTTTTCTAAAGCTATTAAAATACTTGCGTCTGTTAGTCATCATCTCATGTTGATAAGCTGATGAAGGAACCTTAACGGTTAGGAGTTGGAGGAAAATTCTTTCAATATTATAGATAGATATATACGTAGGTATGCATAGACCGATAGGTTGTTTTTTTTCAGGTTATCCAGATGAGCTGATGATGGACGATTAACGCCATCTGCTGAGATGATGATGGAAGCCACAGGACTGTGTCTGTTAATGAAACACATGTATTATGATTTGATAATTCCTATTGGTGAGTATAGGTGATTGGGTTTAACGTTGTTTGATAGATAGCATTATCACAAAAAAAAAGAAAAAAGAAAAAAAAAACTAAAAACCGACTTCAAAATGAAATTCATTCAAAAGTATTAAATATTATTATAATACTTAAATACACAACATTAACCAACAGTAACGAAATCAAAGGTGGGTACGAATTAAATTAGAGGCTTGAAATTTTTTTTTGAGGTCGGTGTCAGCAAACCATAGAATCTAAACCATTTGATACGTAAGTAACTGTGTGCTGGTACCGACCTCAAAAAAAAATTTAATCCCCTAATTTAATTCGTACCCACCTTTGATTTCGTTATTGTTGGTTAATGTTTTGTATTTAAGTATAATAATATTATTTTATACTTTTGAGTGAATTTCATTTTGAAGTCGGTTTTTAGTTTTCTTTTAACTTTTTTTTATTCTTTAATTTTCAGATCTGCTTATGTTGGGCGATTGCAGTAGTTTCAGTCTCATGTCACACTCACCAGTTTGAAGGTGCTCCACGTATAGGCGATTACTCTTTTAACCTCAGCCTAGGATGTACTGTTTTCGGTACCCTCTGGCAACTTATATCTTTGTCGACTTAGTTACTAAGCCCACGAAGCGATCGTAGTTTTCGGCTACCGGATTGATAAACTTGATTGTTGCATCAACTTTTGATGCGAACTCAGGCCAGTCTGCATTATGAAAGTTCCATCTGAGCAGCGGCATTGATCACACCAATGGAAATTTAATCCCGAATTCAGTATCGGCCTACGTTGGCCATTGGGGAAGTTTAATATGACGCAAGTTGCTGGTAACGTTTGAATTGAGATATCTTTTGAAACAAAGTTGAGATCTGGGTTGTAATCTTTATTCCATGTACCGAGTGGAATCGCGTTAATGTAAGTTATATGTAAGTTATAGGAATGTTAGAAACTGTGAGGTCGTTCACCTTTATGACAATACTGAAGTTGTTTTCTGTAGAGTCGCGATGGATCAGGCTTACTCCCTACAAGTCCGTTCTGACATATGTTGCAATACCGTATTGGGGATGATCTAGTGCTTTGACTAGAGTGAAGCCCGGTAGGTTTCCCCTGCTACCAATGTCCTGGTCTTCCCTGGTGTCTGTTTCGTGGATATTTGCGATGTTAAATCTAGATTCATCTAGCAGCTTATGCATATAGTCACACTTTGCAGTGCTAATGCTTTCTGTATTAAGCTAACATATTTTGACTGATGATCCGATGTCTTTCGTCAGGGGGCTCTTAAACAAGCCTTTTGAGGGTTTTTTTGACATTTATTTATTCTTCTGTCTAGGACTTTGAGGCCTTGCTAGGCAAGTACATCTACTAAAAATTGGTTGTTCGTTTGGCAGCATCCAGGAGGCACGTTTAGGGTAACGGTAGGTAATCTTCCTGCGAACATGAACAGCCATTAACCCTATATCTTAGAGTTGATCAGTTCATGAAATAGCCATCGTAGAATTGGCAGATCATGAAATGACCGGGCATATCCTGCGAAACGAACCTTACCTAAACTGTCTTCCGCCACTTGGGGAGGGAGATACTCTTCTACAGTATATTTTTTTTTATTTACAATTGGTAAGCCCTTGGCATCATCTCACCTGATGCAAAGTGACGATGATGCTGAAGACCTAACGAACTTATCCTCGCTCGATTCACTCGCTCCACTCAAATCCGCCCGGATATATCATGATCTGGCCAATATATGCCTGGTCATTTCATGACCTTTCATGATATAGACCTTTTAACGATATGGCTACGACATAATTATGTATACTCTATCGGTTTAGGTTGAGTTCTTTTGCATGATTTTCCCAGTGATAAGTTTTGAACCAGTGCCAATGTCAACAATTCTGGCAATGTCAGGTAACCAGAGCAGCACATGTTAAAAGAATAGATAATAAAACAAGTTAGCGAGTAATCAAATTATTCAGTCATTCATGCAGAAGACAACAAAAGCATTCTAGAAGTAAAAAAAAACCCTAATAATAATGAGTTTCCGAATATCACATTCTTGTTGTTGTCCCATTCTAGTGAAATGCTCCGATTAATAAAAATATCAGAGTTCGAAAAAAAATATAAAAATTCAAAAGCTGTATTTTAGAAAATTATAGGACAACAGAGACAATTTTGATTTTACATTGCAGCCAATTTAGGTTGAAAATTTTGTCCTTCAGGGTCAAAATGGCCAGTGACTGAAGAAATGCCGATATTTTTTTTGAAATTTGACAATATTTTTTGACCTCTCTCAAGGATTTCCACGACGACCGGTTCTGCGCTACCCACATCCAGCGGCTTCCCGCGACCTTCACCAGGAAAAAAATCGTGCAAATCCTTGGGGGAGGCCTATATCCAGCAGTGGACGTCCTTCGGCTGATATGATGATGATGATGATACTGATGATGAATGTTACTTGAAAAAAATTTATTAGCAAATTTCAGATACATATTCAACATCCCCCTAAACATCTAGAATAGAATAAATCAAAACTAGATAACTTTCCGGTTAAAACACAATAACACTGACATAGACGTTGAACGCGGCAAAAGTACTCGTGGGTAAAAATGCATGGAATGAGACCGTACAATATTCGTTATTATTATGATAAAATACTCACAGGTAAACGCAAAGAAAAAGCAAAGAAATGCCGAGTTAAGCATGCACAAAGAACGCACTTAAACGAATTCTTACGAGTTAACGTAAATACACCAACAATTTGCAAACGTTGAGTACAAGGCCACTAAATTATTTTAAGGGTCGTGAAAGAATGAAATAAGAAGGCAGTAAAAGAAAAACCAATAAAAGTTGTTTTATTGCCGTGGGCCAAGGCACCTGCGCCACATAATGAGTTTTTAGTTACTTGCAACTCATTGAATGACAAAAAACTTTCAACAATGTAAAAAAATGTTGTGATTTCGAAGCAAGAAAATTTCCGATTAAGTGGGAGTGGGTGGAGGGGGGGGGGGGGGGGGGGGTTATGAATCAAAAGTCACATTTTTAAAATGATTTATCTGAATCATCATCAGTCTTTAATTATTTTTTAAAATATCGTAAGATTACTCTATCTAAATGAGATCTGACCCTAGCCAAAACACGATTACTCATAATTTCCTCGATAAAAATAAATTACCTCTAAGTTACCTCTAAAATTACACTAATGGCATTTTGATATAAATAAATCGTGAAGTTACCTCTAAAATTACACTAATGTCATTTTTATATAAATAAATCGTGAAGTTACCTCTAAAATTACACTAATGTCATTTTGATATAAATAAATCGTGAAGTTACCTCTAAAATTACACGAAGTCATTTTGATATAAATAAATCATGAAGTTACCTCTAAAATTACACTAATGCCATTTTGATATAAATAAATCGTGAAGTTACCTCTAAAAATACACTAATGTCATTTTTTGATATATATAAATCATGAAGTTACCTATAAAATTACACTAATGTCAATTGTTTACTCACATTACAACTCGTATAAACAGAATACCTAAAATACAGTCGAGGTAACCGAGCGCTGCTTCATTTTTTGTTTTCAGTATTTTTATTTTTGTCTTATTCCATATAAACCAGTCAAGTGCGAGTAGTGTGGAGAGAGAACTCGCGGAAAGGAAGGTTCCGTATTTCGATTTTTTTAGGTTTTCTTCTAAACTATATTTTTTTTCAAGATTCAAGGGAGAGGATGCTCAATTTTCGTATAATTTCCTTAATCTTTTAAAGTATGCATTTCCAAATTATAAAAAGTCCATTTGTGTTTCTTTTAACAAGCCCTTTCCTTTCACATGATGCACTTGATGAAAAAAAAAAACTTTTTTTGGTAAGCCCCTGACATCTTCTCACCTCATGGTAAGTGACGACGATGCCAAAAATAGAAACGGGCTTATCAACATTTCCAACGTAAGGCGGAACTGGCTATCTTATCTTCATGCCGAAACACATCAATGATGTTTGGCGGCAAGACTTAGATAAGATGGTGGTAGCTAGCCAGGCGGGCTTAGTAAACTACCACCAACCAAACAGAGTCTTACAAAGTTAGATCCCGTTGGGAATCGAACCCGCGACCTCCAAGTGTGAAGCGAATGGACTAACTATTACGCCACGGAAGCGGTAAACATTAACATTCCTCAACGTTAAACCCCAAAATCAAAATTCGTTTATTTATGCTCTATGTTCGTGATAAGATCATCAAACAAATACTAAATTTAAACTAATTATATAAAGTAGATACGGAGAAAAGCGTCGGTGGCTCAACCGGTAACGACTCGGTCCTTCTAACCAGAGGTATCGGGTTCAAATCCAGACGGCCAATGTACCAATGTGTTTTTCAAAACTTACGTACATATACGTACCGATTGCTTTAACGGTAAAGGAAAACATCGTGAGGAAACCTGCACACGCCTGCGAAGAAACTCGAAGGTTGTGTGTGAAGTTGACCAACCCGCACTGGGCCCGCGTGGTCGACTAAGGCCCTATCGTCCTAATTCAAGGCAGGCTTGAGCCCCTCGGTTGGGACGTATATATTAGCTGTTGTGTACAAAGCCCTAAAACACAATATTTGCGACGCCCGCTGTGTTTTCTAAACGGGATGGCAAGTTAAAAATCGCGCGAGAGCGACAAGGACAAACATGTGCTTTATACGCCCTCTTAATAAGAACAAATGGCCGAATCAATATAGATAAGTAGCTTACCGAGAAATTGATACGAATTATTTTTGTGACCTATAATTTTACCTACCTTATTTATTTAGGGCGATATTAATTCCAGTCATATCGTATCTGTCACAGTGTTAAGAGTAAGCGAGGGCCTCGGTGAGTGCGCTGCGTGAATATTAATGAAAATTATAATTGAGTCGTGGGTCACATATGTATATATGTTTAGGCAGTAAATAGGTAACAGGTGCGCTCTTCAGCCAAACGAAAAATTGTGTCCCAGCGTCATTTCACGGAATTCACAGCCTGTCCCACTTACTGCCACCTCCATAAGCAAGCCTGTTTGGCGTAGTGATTACTGGTTAGTCCATTTACTTCACCTTAGGAGATTGTAGGTTCGATTCCCGGCGGGGACTAACTTTGTAAGACTCAGTTTGGTTTGTGGTTAGAAATTTTCTTAGCCCGCCTGGCTAGCTAGCATCATCTTATTTAAGGCCCCGTGGTACCTAAAAATCCACTTAAACAGGTTTTTAGAATTCATTTTTGAAGCAGTTTACAGTAAATTTAATTTCTAGGAAAACATACTGGTATTATTGAGAATAGTTACGAGGGACTATATCGACTGGAAACACGATTTAATAAAGCTGGCTCAATAGAATAATTTCGCAAAGGTACCTATTTTCGAGCCATTTTATCGTCTATTTTCGGTTTTATTCTTAAAGTAAGTAATTTAATAATATGATTTATTTACTGAAATAAAGTTCATAGATGACTGAAGGGAAAACATCGAATGGATTTTTATTTAAGATAAATATGATGAAAATAAAAACGAAAAACATCGATAAAGTGTAAAAGTGTGGTTATTTTCTTCCCTCTTTACACGTAAAGAAAAAGACAAAGACAGATTTTAAGTACCATTGCGCCTTAACACATTATCAGTCAACAGTAACAGTGTTCTGAAAAACGCCATATGTTCATATGTGTGAGCCTGTAGAGTAACACAGGCTCGTTTTCCTCATAGGGTACACGAACTCATTCGTACCGCTCCCCCTGTACCACATATGGTACACTGGACTGTTAATGTGTTAAATCTTGGGGCCAAACATCACTGTTAACGGATTTAATGTGTTCCAGTATAAAGATAGCGATGGGTAATATTGGTAAGCCTTCTTGAATCCTCGGCATCATCTCAACTTGCCATCTGGTGAAATGATGTCAAGGGCTTACCAGCTGTGGATAAATAAAAATAGAGAGGAAATTAAATAAAAACTTCCCAAGTTATAATATTAGGATGTTGCTAAACTTTTATATTGAATTAACTTTAATCCATAATCTAAAGTTTCTCGTTCACTTAAGACGTGAAAGAGGGGAAGCAATTTGAATCATCATCATATCAGCCGAAAAACGTCCGCTGCTGGACAAAGGCCTCCCCCAGGAAGAGCACACAGCTCGTAGAACAGATGTCCGTTGGGGCAGTAAAGTTCTCGAATGGTGACCGCACACTGGAAAACATAGCGTAGACAGGACTCCCTCGCGGTAGACCGACGACCTGGTGAAGATCGCGGGAAACCGGTGGATGCGGGCAGCGCAGGAGCGCTCGTCGTGGAAATTTGAATTAAACAAAATGTTAATTGAAACATAATTCTATGCGGCGACAAGTGCTTCTATTAGAGACTGTATTATGACTAGAGTTGGGATTTGAAATTAAATATTATGCAAAGCAATTCACGAGCAGAAGTATAGCGAGATTTTGAAAGTAAGGAGAACAATAGGTGTGGATTGCTGTGGCTTTAGGAAGTCCTTTCATAGAGTTTTATGGACTCTCTGGGCTCATGAATGGATGTTTTGTTGCGGGGACGGTTCGTGCTACTTGGCTCCACCGGCGCATTGCTTGTCTGGATACGAACTAAATCATTGCTTGTCTAGATACGAACTAAATCATTGCTTGTCTGGATACAAACTAAATCATTGTTGTCTGGATACGAACTAAATCATTCATGTCTGGATACGAACTAAATCATTCATGTCTGGATACGAACTAAATCAATGCTTGTATAGATACGAACTAAATCATTTCTTGTCTGGTTACGAACTAAATCAATAATTGCCTGGATACGAACTAAATCATTGTAGACTATTTTTACACGACTGTCAAACAAGAAGGGTCATGTTTTTCAGGTGTACGTATGTACGTGTGTATGTATGTTCGTATAAAGTATAGATTTTGAAAGCAAGCAGAACAATAGGTGTGGATTGTTGTGGCTTTAGGAAGTTCTTTCATAGAGTTTTATGTACTCTTTGGGCTCATGAATGGATGTTTTGTTGCGGGGACGGTTTGTGCTCCTTGGCTCCACCGGCGCATTGCTTGTCTCGATACGAACTAAATCATTGCTTGTCTGGATACGAACTAAATCATAGCTTGTCTGGATACGAACTAAATCATTGTTTGTCTAGATACGAACTAAATCATTGCTTGTCTAGATACAACTAAATCATTGCTTGTCTGGATACGACCTAAATCATTCATGTCTGGATACGAACTAAATCATTGCAAGTCTGGATACGAACTAAATCAATGCTTGTATAGATACGAACTAAATCATTGCTTGGCTGGATACGAACTTAATCATTTCTTGTCTGGTAACCTAATTCATTGTTTGTCTGGATACAAACTAAATCATTGCTTGTCTGGATACGAATTAAATCATTGTCGACTATTTTTACACGAATGTCAAAAAAGGAGGGTTATGTTTTTCAGGTTTACGTACGTATGTGTGCATGTATGTTCATATGTATGTAGGTATGTAAGTATGTATGTATGTGTCGATTCTTTGGTTGAGCAGTAGCTTAAACGGCTTGATGTATTACATTTTTACCCTGCTACCCAAAAAAAGAGAGGTACAATATTTTATGCAGTAGTGGTTTTAAGTTTACATTAAATTGGTTTAAACGACCAATTTATAGTAAGTGACACAAAGTCCCTTTGGGATTTCAAGTATATAAGTCATCAATTGATACAATGTAAGTTTTAGTATTCTAAGTGTGTCATTAAAAACACTGGCTCCTGGCACCGACAAGCGAGAGTGGGTCGGCGGATCCCGCTGTGCGGCGCAAATAATAATCCCTTGTTATCTGGGAAGCCGGTACCGAAAACGCCAATGATCATCCATTTCGCACGGGCCAGAAGGTAGAACATGTCATTATATTTCATGTGGAGTTCGAATATACGTAAGTTGTTATCGAAAACAATGAGTTTTTACTAAAAAAAATAATCTAAAAATTAAAAACCCGTATGCCTTAAATGTAGGTATCTTATACATATAACTCAGGACGAATCTAATGATACCTCGCACTAAAAATCCATGAAGCTGTCTAGAATATCAGCTCAGCGAAAGAAATAAATAATACATCTAATCTTATCTAAATAATCTAATATCTTTAAACGAGCAATTCTTGTATATATATATATATAATCTGAATCTCGGAAACGGCTCCAACGATTTGCTTGAAAATTGGTATACGGGGGTTTTTGGGGGCAAAAATTCGAACTAGATAGGTCTCATCTCTGGGGAAACACGTATTTCCGAGCAAAGTTCGGTCGCCCAGGTACTATATATCTATTTCCTGAAAAGCTTCACCTTCCTTCTAGAGCAGTCAGGAAAAATATCATCATCATCCTATCAGCCGAAGCACGTCCACTGCTGGACATAGGCCTCCCCCAAGGATTTTCACGACGACCAGTTCTGCGCTGCCCGGATCCAGCGGCTTCCCGCGACCTTCACCAGGTCATCGGTCCACCGTGTGAGAGGCCTGGCTATGCTTTCCGGTGTGCGATAGCCACTCGAGAACTTTACAGTCCCAACGGCCATCCGTTCTACGAGCTATGTGTACATAGCTCGTAGAACAGGAAAAATATAATGAAAAAAACATATTTTCGAAAAACCTAAAAACTTTTAGGTACAAGTTTAAAATAAGTTTAATCTAAATATATATAACTCAAAGGTGACTGACTGACATAGTGATCAATCAACGCACAGCCCAAACCACTGGACGGATCGGGCTGAAATTTGGCATGCAGGTAGATGTTATGACGTAGGCATACGCTAAGAAAGGATTTTGGGAAATTCCCACGGGAACCGCAAAAATAGGGATCTGCGCGGTCGAAGCTGCGGGCATCCACTAGTTATTTCATATTCTTCTCAGCAAACCGTTTCATTTGATACTTATATCATGGGGGTGCATAGAAAAATCAATGGTCCGCCATCTTTGGGAGTCCGCCATATTGGATTTAGTATGCCGTCACTTAGCTAACCATACATTGTTCTCCAAACTTAACATGTATGCTAAATTCAGCTCAATCGAAACTCGGGAAGTAGTTCTTATTTAGCTTCCAAGATTTGTCCCAAACTAACTAAACAAAGAAAATAACACGGCAAGTTGATTTAAAGCTTGATAAAAATTGTTTTTTATAAAAACATGAAAACTGTCTTGTACTGGACAAACAATACGTATAATTGAAAAAGGCGCGGAGGCAACGACTGCATTGTGATAGAGATGCCGGCAGCAAATGGGAAAAGTTAGCAAGCGGACACGCAGCTGCTGAGAATAAGATCCTGGGTAACAGTGCCGGACTGGGCTGCTCGATGCCCTGGACCGTGTTATTATTGTTGTGTATTGGCCCCCCACTTATAAGTTTATAAGTTTTTAATAATCAAGGTTTATTTTGTTGTTTTTAAGTGTACTAAAATTAATAAAATAAATTTTAAATTGTTAATAATTTTGCATCCACATTGTTATTGAAATTTTATTATGAAAAGCAAGAAATAAAAGATTTTTCATTTTTTCATTTTATTTTATTTCTTGCCCACCATTGATCGGTGGGCAATGAGGAACAATTTTAATTTTATTTTTTTATTATTCCACAATTATAAGCTGATGGTAAGGGATGATGATGCCGAAAATGGAAGTGGGCTTACCAAGATTCACCAACGCAATGGGGATCTGGCTATCTTATCTTCAAACTGGAACACATCAATGCTGTTAACACTGATGTTTGGGGGCAGACTTAGATATTTTTTGTTATTCCACAATTGATAAGCCCTTGGTATCATCTTCACCTGATGGTAAGTGATGATGATGCCGAAGATAGAAGTGGGCTTACCAAGATTCACCAACGCAATGAGGATCTGGCTATCTTATCTTCATACCGGAACACATCAATGCTGTTAACACTGATGTTTGGCGGCATGACTTAGATATTTTTTTTATTCCACATTTGATAAGCTCTTGACATCAACTCACCTGATGGTAAGTGATGATGATGCCGAAGATGGAAGTGGGCTTCCCAAGATTCCCCAACGCAATGGAAAACAAAATTTTTCAAACTTCAAAACAATTTATTTCAAATAGGTGTTTACACACACTTTTAAAAAGTCAAAACAAAAAAAATATATTGTTAATAATGTCATGATTCAGATTACAGTCTCAGTTAATGGTATTTGTTATAGAATCAACATATATATCTTTGTCATTTACATAATCTATTAATTTATAATATCCTATAGAGCACAAAACTGGCTATCTTATCTTCAAGCCGGAATACATCAATGCTGTCAACATTGATGTTTGGCGTAAAGACTTAAATAAGATGGTGGTAGCTAGCCAGGCGGGCTTAGAAAATGCTCTACTACCATCTACTACGAACCAACCGAGTCTTACAAAGTAGATCCCGCAAGGAATCGAACCCGCGACCACCTAGTGTGAAACGGATGGACTAACCATTACGCCACGCAGGCGGTAGTAATTGCATTAGTAATGGCGGTAGTGATTATAGTAAACATGAGTAAATTTACGTTCGTCGTAGAATTAGTAACGATTCCTATAGTAGCCCATGCACTCCACCGTGTCCGCCCTTCAACCACGGTATAACGACTAATACATATATACGCAGACATGATTGATTTAAAAAACCGACTTCCGTCGCAACAATTTATTAAAGTTTTGCATTATCATTTTTGGTATTTGTTAATTTTCTAATAAAGTACTACACCGATTTTGGTATTTGTTAATTTTCTAATAAAGTACTACACCGATTTTGGTATTTGTTAATTTTCTCATAAAGTACTACACCGATTTTGGTATTTGTTAATTTTCTAATAAATTACTACACCGATTTTGATAAAATTTCTATGGGATGAAAAAAGAATCATGAAAATCAGTTCTCAATCTGCGATGATTTCGCATAACAACATACAAAAAAAACATCATACAGTCGAATTGAGAACCTCCCCCTTTTTGGAAGTCGGTTGAAAATAGTGAGATGGTTTCTTCTTTCTTAAACTTTACTATGTCACTTTAATTTTGTACTTCTGTGGAACTATGTAGTCCTAAGTGAGACTAACTCGAGATTAATAATTTTCGAAAAACCTTAATGCTTTTTTTTACAATCAAAGTACTCGTCAATAAGAATCAAACGAGCCCAAACTTGATGAGGTGGTGTCGTTTCATTGCAAAGTTCCTATGTTCCTATTGCATTGTCACGCGATTTACAAAATTTTAGCTCGATCGGTAACCGGGAAGTGGATCAAATTTAATTTTCAAGATTTGATGACAAAAATCAGGACAAGTGATACTAAATAAAACTTGTTAAAAAATTAACAACAACAAAACACTGTCGTGGATAATTAGTAGATAAGTAGGTTATGTAATCGAGGAATCGTTTTTTTACAAAGCAATTCAATTATGATTGATTTAAAACCTAATTATTATTTTAAGCCTATATATTTGTTCAAAATTCAAAAATTCAAATAGGTGCAAATTACACTCTTTCTGATAGTCATAAAATAATAATAATGTCATTTGCGAAGAATCAAGAAATAAACATTAATTAGTTAATAACGTCAAAATTCAATCCTTGATATAAATTAGAACGTGAAAACAATATGACATGAAAAGTTATACATAAAAATAATTTAATGTCATTAATGCCTTTAACAAGAGTAGGCCAGTTCACACGGACAGAACCCAGTCACGAGTATAATGCGAGAGTCAGCCATCGCTCCCATCAACCATATTATTAGTATAGTTCACACTTTTCATAATTTAATTTTACATAGGTAGGTTTCTTAACAACGGTCACTGTAGTCAATATTGATTTTTGTAATTTGTAACGTTGAATTAAAAATCACATTGAAAGATTTTTACTTTCGATTGATAACTCTTAACTTATTTATTGGTAATTCAGTGTTATGACACGTAAAAAAAGTTGTTTTACACACTAAAGAGAATTCTTTCAAAGATAAATATTAAATATACTTACAGTTTATATCTCTATAGTAACAAAGTATGGGAAATAAAAAAAGACAAAAAAAAACAAATACAATTGACGAACATTTGTTCCGCCCTGTTCCACTAGTGGCTTAAAAAAATACTCCGCCCAGTGTCATTAATATTTTTTATAGGAGTGAAGAAGTTATTGTGGTGGTAAAAATTTTAAGTTTAAATTTTTGTGGGAATTGATTGTCTTATTAGCCGTTATATTATATTTCTCCTATCTTGATTTTTTTGGGGTTGCCCCATAGTAGAATTAACTAGATTTTTCTCAAAAAAACCTAAACGTTTTTGATAAAACACTGTTAGTTACTAAAATTTTTATTAGCATACTACACGCTTTAGGTCGTAATTTCAGAAAAAAATTGGATGAGTTGCCTTTCATAAAAATTCGGGTTTTTTGATATTTTTTCTCAAAAAATGTTCTAACTATTAAAATGAAAGTTTGTGAAAATGATGAAGTTCTACACAGAGTAGTTCATTATTCCATGAAAAAATCTAAATACGGCAGCTTCCATATATTCCAAATTATTTGTAATTTTTTCACAAGCGTGATGTTCTTGTCTTTGCTACTAAGTAAGCCTATGTTTATTGTAGATTTGTGCATGTCCTACTACGCCAGACGGCGAAAAGTGAAGTTTTTGGCGGGATTTGTGGTGTTTTGTGGTGATTTGTGAATTTCGTAGTTTTAATTTGTTATTTTTACTTTGTTTTCTGCTAGGATTTTGTTCAAGAAGTGGTGCATTTTTGGAGAAAATAGTCTAGTGCACGTGAGCAATGTGGAGAACAAGAAAATAAAACGAAGGAGGACCTGAGAACCCAACTTGCTCTGGGTGCAGTTTTATAGACGCCCTACAGCAACTGGGTGTTCCACCTCAGAATGCAGCTGCTGCAAATGCTGACAAGAACTTCAGAGAATATTTGTAATGCACCGGCACCAGCATTACAAATAAAAAACTAACGAAAAATAATTAAATGGAGATTGTCTAGGAAGATATAAAAAAAAACAGACGGCGAAGCCTTTGCGAGAAAGTATGCACAACGTGACTGTACAATGTATTTTTAATTATTTTCCGCATATCTACTTGTGATACAATTATCCTTGACGAAAATTAAAGCGAGCGACAAATTGAACAAAACAGTTTAAGGAAAGACATCAACACGAGCCTCACGCTACGCTTGACAAAAGTCATATGAAAGACAGCAAAAACAAGTATCATGCTACGCTTCTTATCGCAGTCACATAAAGACATCAACGTGATTATCATCATGCTTCCCACAGTAAAAAAGTCATAGAATAGACATCAACGCGAGTATCATGCTACGCTCAATGAAACAGTCATAGAAAAGACATCAATGCAAGCATCAAGATATACTATGAACAAATCACGCAGCAATTTGTATTAAAATCCTACTCATATCATAAACGCGAAAGCTTGTAATAATGTATGTATACATAGATGTATGTTTATTACTCTTTCACGCAAAAACTACTGAACGGATCAGGCTGAAATTCGGTAGGTAAACAGATTAGGGCTAGGCTACCTTTTTCCGCGCTCGTGAGCCGCCGCACTGCGCACCCTCGAAAAGTCAAAGAAACGTTGTCCACACGGGTGAAGCCGCAAGAAACAACAAATTTATAATAATCTTATGAAGCTACGTATTATAGGGATCAGATTTTTCATCTTAGATGTCGTCACTCCTTAATAAAAAGAGATAAAGGTTCCCTAGTAGGAAGGTGCCAGAATTCGTTTATTGTTAAGCCCTTCACCATTTCTCACCTTACGAATCGCTGTTCGGGTGAAATTAAATTTTAAGTAGGCGAGGCCCGCATTTAATGACACCGGCGGAATGTCAGGCTTGCGGCATGCTTCGGAATCCTGTGACCACTTATTATAAACTGGATTAACGCTATTCGGCTGTTAAACGTTGCTGCATCGCATCAAATAGAGCCTGCAGTCACTAAGTAAAATAAATATCATCATATCAGCTCATTTACGTCCCCACCGAGGGGCTCGAGCATACCCTGAATTAGGGCGATCGGGCCTTACTCTACCACGCGGGCCTAGTGCGGGTTGGTCGACTTCTTAGCAGGTTGTGTGCAGGTTTCCTCACGATGTTTTCCTTCACCGTTAAAGCAATCTGAGAGTAATATGTACGTAAGTTTCGAAAAACTCATTGGTACATTGTCCGTCCGGATTTGAACCCGGTACCTCTGGTTAGGAGGACCGAGTCGTTACCGGTTGAGCAAACGACGCTTCAAAAAAAAAATCAATAAAATAAAATAGGAAAACAGTAATATCATATCATTTGGTAGAGGTCGTCACTTTTTGTCTCAAATCTCTTTTACACGAAAAACTAAAAAAAAACTAAAACTAAACAAGGACTGTCCACAAAAAGGGAGTGCATTGTTTTCAGGTCTAACGTGTCTATGAATGTTTCTTTATTCCACAATATCTATTAAACGGCTTGATGGATTTTAGAATACGAGGTATTTTTAGATTTGTCTTGATCCTGTGAGTGACATAAGATAATTTTTATCTGTGTTTATTAAAAATGAGGGGTTATGTTTTATGAAGTCGTGTTTTTATTAAATTTAAACGTAAAAGTTATTATTACACATGTCTTACGAAGCATTCTTAACGCAATTTACCACACCTAAACATGTTACGCGGTAAATCTTAAAATGAGCTATTTATTGTAACGTTGGCACAGTAAAGCGAAAAATTTAAATACAAAAAATATCGCCCAAAATGTGCAAGGCTTTCTCAAATATCTCCCAACAAAAGAGATAAACCCTTACTGCCTCAAAAATTCAGAAAGTAGTGGTTAGTGCGTGCTAATGACCATAGATGTGTTAATGCATGCTAGTGACTATAGATGCGTTAGTGCGTGCTAGTATCCATAGATGTGATAGTGCTTGTAGTGACTATAGATGTGTTAGTGTTTGTAGTGACTATAGATGTGTTAGTGCGTGCTAGTGACTATAGATGTTTTAGTGCGTGCTGGTGACTATAGATGTGTCAGTGCGTGCTAGTGACTATAGATGTGTTAGTGCATGCTAGTGACTATAGATGTGTTAGTGCGTGCTAGTGACCATAGATGTGTTAGTGCGTGCTAATGACCATAGATATGTTAGTGCGTGCTAGTGACTATAGATGTGTTAGTGCGTGTTAGTGACTATAGGTGTGTTAGTGCGTGCTAGTGACTATAGATGTGTTAGTGCGTGCCAGTGACTGATGATGGTAGATAGTTGTTCAAAAAGTTATGTTATTAAATGCTTAGTTAATCCACTAGCTCAAACGACTCAAAGTGTGTGCTGACCTCCGATATGAGAACCCGCTACTTGTCCCGGCCAAATGGCCGCAAACCGCAAATGCGGTTTCTCGCTAGTCACCAGCTTGTAGCTCGCGCACATCCGCGTCCACCACTTCGCACCATCGATACCTAGGGCGACCGGCTGGGCGGCGTCGACTTGTAGGTTGACCCTGATATGCTGAATACTTGTCTCAAACATACGTTCAACCGTCCAATAGATTCAATGTAGTAGAACTAGCTAGGTAAGCACTTCTGCCTCTTCAGAACTCATAGAAACTCTGTTCATATGTCAATTCTTCTACAGTCTCCGATTCATCCTATCTTTTTGGGTTTATGATTGCTGGTGCTCAATGTACATCATTGCTCATCTTTATCTTTTTTTATAAGCTAGTCCAAATGACATTTATATTATTCAGAAATACATTCAAAGATGATTAAATTTTAAATAAGGTACGAAAACATATATAAGCTATTTGGCAATATTTTCATTTCATACTGTAAAAAGTGAATTGAAAATAACTAATCATCATCATCGTTATCATATCAGCCGAAAAACGTCCACTACTGGGCAAAGGCCTCCCTCAAAGGTCGCGGGAAGCGCTGGATGCGGGCAGCGTAGGACCGGTTGTGGTGGAAATCCTTGGGGGGAAAATAACTAATAACTAAATTTATTTTACGATTATAATCGTCAATTTAAATTGACACTGAGACTGCGTGATGTCATCAGTGTACGAAATGAAAAAAACATAACCAAACTTTATTATTTTTTACCTAACTGCACCAAAAGGAGGGTTTAGTTTTTCGTGTGTATGTATGTATATTTGTTTGGCACGCTCTGTAGCCTAAACGGCAATCCGATCCCGTCATTAACATAGGATACATTATCACCACGACCGAACTGGTCAAAAAAGGGGGTTAAGTTTTATTCCTATAAAACAAGCAAGAGTGAATAGGCATTATTTGAGTTTGCGTGTACCATCCTCGACTGCATCATCACTTACCATCAGGTGAGTAGCAATCAAACGCACTCAAATTTTTTATAAAAAAAAGTCGCCTCTTAATTTTTAATTATTTCGTTAAATAATTTTCTAGAAATTCCATAATTTACTTCAACGATGCCAATTGCGAAAGAAACAAAAAACCTAACGATGCCATAACAAAAACTGTTCTCTAGCTACATAAAAGAGACAAGTTTCTTTTCAGATCGTCAACCATGTTTTGTTCAATGAACATTCCAACAATTGCTCTTTTCAGAGAAGTTTCGGATCTCCATTATATATTGTTCCATTAAACGAAGTCGTACCCTCTTAACTATGACATTTAGTTTCTTTAATTTGTGAAGGGGACGACCCGCGACCCGTTTCACAATGTATAGTTGTTGGCAGCTCTCGGCGTCGGTACAAACTTATCGCGATCTGATTGAAAGCCCAATAAATTTCGGTTGCCTTTCTGCGTGTGGGAGCTACACTTTGTGGGCTAGCCCTCCAACAATAAATATAACGAGGCAGCCGTTAGCGGGCCGCATCGCAGGAACACCTTTTTAATTAAATCTTACGTTGTTTTCTCCTCCGCTAATTTAGTGTGCCTTGATATTATTAATAGCTCCGAAACAGTTTGCAGATGTTTCTAACCGCCTCCGTGGCGTAATGGTTAGTCTATTCGCTTCACACAAGGAGGTCGCGGGTTCGATTCCCGGTGGGGTCATCTTGTAAGACTCGGTTTGGTTGGTGGTAGGGCATTTTCTAAGCCCGCCTGGCTAGCTACCACCATCTTATCTAAGTCCTGCCGCCAAACATCATTTTTAACAACATTGATGTGTTCCGGCTTGAAGATGAGATAGCCACTTCTCCATAGCGTTGGGGAATCTTGGTAAGCACGCTACCATATTCGGCATCATCGTCACTTACCATCAGGTGAGATGATGCCAAGGGCTTACCAATTGTGAATAAAAAAAAAAGTTCTTGTGGTATGTATTATCGTACAACTACGCAGTAACTTAGATCACTGGCTAATCGCAGCTTAACAGAAAGGGTATAACTGTTTGAAACTTGGAGATGAAGCTAGTCTTACTATATTGATACGAGAAGGATCTATGAAATACGCGTACATAAAGACTCAATTAGAGACTTATCACGAGTTATCGCGCTGTCAACAGACACAAGAAACTTGAGAGAAAGCTCGCTAAGTGATATCAAGTTAAGCCCCATATTATTATTAGTTTATTAGAGTACATAAACATATTATTAAGTCAGAAACCGGAATCTATAGTCATATTGGATACAAAATACTTGCTTTTTTTTTAAATTAAAAATTTGAGTGCGTTTGAACAACTAGCTGTTTCACCCGCATGGACAACGTTTCTATGATTTTTAGAGGATGCGCAGTGCGTAAAAAAATTGGCCTATGTGTTAATCCAGGTCCTAATCTGTCTACTTACCAAATTTCAGCCAGATCCGTTAAGTAGTTTTTGCGCGAAGAAGTAACAAACATTCA
Source organism: Coleophora flavipennella (assembly GCA_947284805.1). NCBI lineage: Eukaryota > Metazoa > Arthropoda > Insecta > Lepidoptera > Coleophoridae > Coleophora > Coleophora flavipennella. The sequence continues at coordinate 2,743,179 of OX369263.1, read as the reverse complement.
CACTCACAAACTTTCGCCTTTATAATATTAGTGTGATTTGAAATAGTACCTTATCAAGTTAATGAAAATTAATACCCGATTACATTAAAACATTACACTTATTTTAGGAAGTCGGGTAAAAATGTGACTATACGTCACTCACGAGATCAAGAAAAATCTAACAAAATCTCACATTCTGTAATCCGTCAAGCCGTTAAGGCTACAGGGTAACTATTTAGTAATCTGTGCTAGAACAGATGGCCGTTGGGGTAGTAAAGTTCTCGAGTGGCGACCACGCACCGGAAAGCGTAGTATAGGCAGGCCTCCCACTCGGTGGATCGATGACCTGGTGAAGGTCGCGGGAAGCCGCTGGATGCGAGCAGCGCAGAACCGGTCGTCGTGGAGATCCTTGGGGGAGGCCTATGTCCAGCAGTGGACTTCCTTCGGCTGATATGATGAATCTGTGCTACAGGTTCAGTCAAAGAAACAGACATACATTCATATATACATACACAAATACCTACGTACATATTATATCCAAAAAACATAACCCTGCTTTTTGAGTAGTCGGGTAAAAAGTAACTACAACTAGCCAATTGAGACTAAACTTTTTGCGCCTCACTTCTTTCGCACATTCGATCACTCGCCGAACTCAGTTGCCGTCGTGTAGTCCGTTCAAAGTTTGGATTTACGCCCGCCGGAGGTTAGTCGAGGAGGTTAACTTAAAAAAAATCAAGGCGCACGTGAAGGAGTCGAGTGGAGGGTAGGTCGGGGCGGTGCGTGTGTGGTGGTGGGCAGAGCGGGGGAGGAGGGGGGGTATCGATCTCAGCGGGGCGCGTGCGCGGGGGCTGGTGGCGGAGCGGCCGCCGTCAGCGCGCAGTCCGCCGCCGGCTGCCCGCCGAGTGCCCGCCCACTGCCCGAGCTGGCCCCAAGCCTTGCCCCACGCGACCTTTGACAGTCGCACCGAGCGCGCGACAACATTCGAACAACCTCAAACTGCCTCTCTCATAGGAATTGCCTCAATATTGTCACTTGAAAACTGTAATTAAAAAAAGTTTTTCTAATTAACGTATTAAATAAGATTGTTTTTGTCAGAGTTAATGAATAGTGGTAACTTAATACACATAATTTTGATGAGTTAAATTACGCTTAGAGCTACTAAAACTATAATTAATTTTAAGTAAATTTTCTTAAACAGAAAACAAAATTGGTGTAGTGTGACAGTAAAAAAAATTCGTCGTGAAAATTGTCTATAGGAAGTGATCGTGTCTGTGACTGCAAAAGTACACGCTCAGCGCACGAGTTCACGGGTCGTTAATTCGGAGGAGAAGGGAAGCCGAAAAAAAGGAAGTGTTCGTCGGTGTCCGCTCATCGGAGTGATAAAATTTATGACAAACGGTAAGGAACGTAGTGATAAGGGTTGGGCGCGTTATCGGCCGGCGCGGCGTTTATCAGCCGCTGTCGAATGCAGTAGCCGATATAATTACACCTCGAGAGACCAATAGATACCTATCTTACCCTGAGATATTTGTTCTATTTGTGATCTATCTTATAATAGATACGCGAGTCCAATTGGCAGCCCAAAGCAATGTTTTGTCTTTGAAACAAAAACGATAACAAACGGTGAAAATTATAATTATATGTATTGGTCATGAAAGTACATTCTTTTTAAGCAATCAACGTTTTAAGAAAACGATTCGCTTTGGTTTCTGAATAATTTTGAATAAAAAAAAAACCGAATTCAAAGAGGAAAATAAGGAATATGGCATCCCAGAGAAATCGAGGGTTTCTCTGGGATGCCATCATCAGATCCTGGTGTCCTTATCATGGTACCACCCTTGGGATATCTCCTTTCTAACAAAAAAGAATTATCAAAAACGGTTCATAAACGACGAAGTTATCCGCATTTTTTTTGAAGCCGGTTAAAAAAAAATACGCTGACAGACGCTGCTATGTGCTACGAGCCTGCTACGGCGTAGTAACTACGCAGACGTGTAGACGTCCGCAAGAGCATTTTTTAGTTAAGGGCGCCCAGGAGGCTCAAGTTTCCATACAAACGTTGTTCCGTTTCAATATAAAAACTGCTTACTGGATTGAATCAAAACTTGCAAAAATTTAGTAGACACATATCGATGTTCGTAAATAGTGTTCGATGTACTCGTACTAATATAAAACGGAAAAACAAAAGAGCAGTTTCAAACTTTCAGTACAAAACTAATTGAAGCCTTCGTTTTTTTTTTTAATTCACAATTGGTAAACCCTTGACAACATCTCATCTGGTGGTAAGTGACGATGTTGCCGTAGATGGAAGCGATTAGTTATGTTTACATTTACTACGATAAAAACTAATTACAAACATCGATGTTTATTTATTTGTTTATATTGCAAACTTTGGATTCAGTCCGGCATGTAGTTTTTGTATTAAAGCGGAACTACGTTTGTATGGAAACTCGAGCCTCCTGGGGACCCTTAATATGTAGTTTGTTCAAGGTTTCCTTACCTGTTTTAACCGACTATTTAAAAGGAAAATAAATTAGTCAGACTCGTATTTTTGATAAGGAACGTCTTATATTTGGCTTTTAGAATAGAATAGAAAATATTTTATTTAGAGCACAGTACAACGATTTCCAGGTACAATTAATGTTAAATTTTAAATTTACCTTCTTACTATCTGTGGTCGGGTTTAAAAAAGAGGTTTTTAACACCAACTTTGCGACGAACGGAGCTCTTTGTTACTTGATCCTTAACTATCAATAATTTTATCTGACGTGATGTTTAGTTAAAGTTCTGACGCTGCTACAAAATTTATATTTAACTTGAACGATTCATTCAGTTCATCATCAACATCATATCAGCCGAAAAACGTCCACTGCTGGAAAAAAGCCTCCCCCAAGTATTTCCATGACGACCGATCCTGCGCTGTCCGCATCCATCGGCGTCCCGCGTTCTTCATCAGGTCGTCGGTCCACTTGCGCTACGTTTTTCGGTGCGCGGTCGCCGCTCGAGAACTTTATTGCTCCAACGGCCACCTGTTCTACGAGCTATGTACCCTGCCCACTGTCACTTCAGTTTAGCGATTCTGTGAGCTATGTCGATTACTTTGGTTCTCCTCCGGATCTTCTCATTTGACCGCCTCCGTGGCGTAATGGTTAGCCCATTCGCTTCACACCAGGAGGTCGCGGGTTCGATTCCCGGTGGGGTCAATTTGTAAGAATCGGTTTGGTTGGTGGTAGGGCATTTTCTAAGCCCGCCTGGCTAGCTACCACCATCTTATCTAAGTCTTGCCGCCAAACATCAGTGTTAACAACATTGATGTGTTCCGGCTTGAAGATAAGATAGCCAGTTCTCCATTGCGTTGGAGAATCTTGGTAAGCCCACTTCCATCTTCGGCATCATCGTCACTTACCATCAGGTGAGATGATGCCACGGGCTTACCAATTGAGAATAAAAAAAAAAAAAAAAGATTCGATCGCGTAAGGAATTTTTGAGCATAGGACGCTCCATTGCCCTTTGGGTGACCTTGAGCCTTCTAATGAGGCCTATAGTAAGTGAACCGTTCCGTATGTCTTCACTGGCAACATACACTGGTCAAAGACCTTAGTCTTGAGACACTTCGGTATTTGGTTATTGTATTGTATGTAGTCATTCAGTTATTTTGTGAATATAACATCGTCAAACCCCAAATTTGCCTAAACCAAACAAATTAAAAGTAACAATATTTTTTAAATATTTTATAACTATGTTTGATCCAAACAGGGTCTAAAATGTGGGATAAAAATTTAAAAAGGAAAGATAGGGATCATGTGGGGTATCGAGTGAATGGCCTTTACAAAAACACTAGTGGATTACCGCAGCTTTGCCCGCGCAGATCCGATTCTTTGTCGTTGCCGTGGGAATTTCCCAAAATACTTTCTTGGCAGATGCCCACGTTCTTACCTTCTATCTCTATTCAAAAATTTCAGCGAATCCGTTCAGTTCCACCCCCTCAATTACATCTGTGCAAAATATCACAAAACGTGGAAATTAGTTTTCTCAAGATCCCCCGGGATCTATTTAGGGCTATGCTCAGTAGCAGACTATGTCACTTCCCATTCCTTCAAATGGCGCCGCCGGAAGTTCGCAGGAGTGTGGTAAGCTCTTTGAAAAAACCAAGATGGTAAGCGACACTCGGCACCCCCTACGCAATCATAATTTTATGCCACTAAGGCTGAAAAGCCGTTAAAACTTTGTACACCGTGTCGCTCCCCTGAGAGACGACACCCCAGAACTATGGAACTGTTGAACTATGGAAGAATAGTGTCTCTATTACTGGTCCCTTCGTTCCGATCTCCGAGAATCCCTCACCTGGATATAAATTGCCATGGTCGACCTGGAAATCTCTTAACAGGCTCCGGACTCAGGTCGGCCGAAGTAAAGAAAACTTGTTCAGGTGGGGATTCATTGGAGATACGAACCTGGAGTGTAGGTGTGGTGCGGTCCCTCAAAGGATGGACCACCTCATTACGTGTCCTTCTTGCCCTGTCACCTGCACGCGGGAGGACTTGATGCAGGCTACTGACAAGGCAATTCGCGTGGCTCGGTTTTGGGATGGGACTGTCTGAGTTTGCCGTCGACTTGAAAATAAGAATATTCCTTCAAATATTTTTATGCAAACAAATCACGTCAATCCGTTACTCCATGGAGACACCAACGACGTGCGCGAGCGTAGAAATGAGGTTTCCCTAGATACCTCGGGAACTATTACGGGCTTTGCTGATTAGTAGTCTATATGTCACTTCCCACCCCCTCATCCATCCTCATCCTCATCCAGTGTCTGTGCAAAAAATCACAACTAACCATTGCTCCGTTGCGATTTTAAAGAAATCAACCAAAGAGTTTTTTTTCAGTTGTCTCAGGAACTGTACTTGTCGAACAAAAGCCGTAAAAAGTATAAGCAGTCTTTCTTATACATTTGTGCAAAGAATACTTACTTACATACTTACCAACTTTCACTAAGAAAGCCAGATTTTTTTTAAAACCCATACACTCGACTAATCTGTTGACCAATTCTTACAAAAAGTCTATAAAAAGACTTTTCAGTATATTTGAGTGAAATAATTAATAGTATTTTTCAATTGGTAAATGGAAATTCTTTAAATTTCATTTTAAATGCGGTTAGCAAGAAATGTGACGTGTGATGGAAAGAACATTTTTGCTCTAATGTCATTATCTAGGTAGGAAATGGGGGACTACGTTTGTATGGAAAAAATGGCGTTTCTTCTTAATAAAAACTTGTAAAAAAAGTAATAAATTTAAAAAGAATATCTACGATACAAAGGGAAACCATACACAAACGAGAAGGAAAATAAGTCGATCCACTTACGGGTGACGATTGCATATGGGATTTTTCTCCTTGGGAAATTCAGTTAAAAAGAAATTTGAGGCATTCTCAATAAATCCTGCTGTATTTGGCTAAATCTTGTTAGCTCGGGTTTTCGATGATCTGCACAACTGAATCTGATGAGGAAAATATTAAAAGATCACTGTAAATGGGTTATGTGTGAAATAAATAACAATATTTTTGTTTTTTTTTATCCTTAGATGCCTAAGCTGGACGCGCTACTGGTAGAAAAGACTTGGCCAACGACTATTAAAAAGTGCACCATTATACTGCCAGTATAAATTGGTACCTGTGAGCAAAGATATTCTATCTCTAGAGGGAGATTCTTGTCACATAAATGACCGCACGTCAAGTACACTGCATTGTGCTCTTGTAAGAACGACACAAATATAGTTTTATTTTATACAATTTCTTTTTCTTAGCAACCTACATATTTGAATCTGTTACTTAAGGCTTATACCGCCACCAAAGACCTTGGACTAAGAAATTTTGTTACCACTTTTTACATAAACTAAGGAATTTCTATCATAAAAAAACATTTTTATAATATACAGTTTATGAGGAGTAATTCAGTTTTTCTCGAGTCCTATTTAAATATACAAAACTAAAAAACATTGCCTAATGCACCCTTTTTAATTATTTTTTTCTAGTAGTAACTATAGTACTGCTGCAATTGTAATTGAAACATTATGTTAACTAATGAACTTCTTAACAAACTCATTTTCTTACTTTTTGGATATTCATCTTATCCTGACTAATATTATAAATGTGAAAATGTGTTTTTTTTGTTACCTTTTCACGCTTCAACGCCTTGACCAATATTTATGAAATTTGGCATGCAGGTAGCCGGTGTTACGGGAAAGGCCATAAGTTACTTTTTATCCCGGGAAAATAGTATAATCTGATGCAGTTTCTGAGGGAACTGAAAAAATACTCGATTGTTGTGATTTTTTGCACAGAGATGGTTGTGAGTAGGTGGGAAACGACATAGTTTACTAATCACCATTAAAGACAGTCATTAATACGATGTAAACGCAGGTGAAGGCGAGGGAAAAAGCTAGTTTTATGTATATTTAATAAAAAAAACACAATTTTCACACGATCCGTCCGCAGCGATTGACGTAACAGCCACGTTGCGGTACGAGCTGACAAGAACTTTATTTCTAAGCTGTTTCGTTCGATTTAACATCGTGAATCGATTTGCTAATTTTAGGGATGGAGGAGCCTTAATTCCACTACTCCGCCATGCCGCGAAAAGACATTGTTTCTCTGTTGTAAGATATATAATCTCTTTGCCTGTGTGTCACACATATGTCAACCTTAATCAGTACTTACAGAAAAAGACAGACAAGGGACTCGTGACGCGATTGTCTACTTTTTACTTTTGAGAGACGAAGAAGTGAAGAAAGTATTGTGATGGCAAAAAAACAAAGTTGAGATTATGATGGGGATGGATTATCACACTAATATTATAGAGGTGAAAGTTTGTGAGTGTGTATGTTTGTTACTTCTTCACGCAAAAACTGCTCAATGGAGTTGGCTAAAATTTGGTAGATAGACATATTAGTACCTGAATTAACACATGGGCTACTGTTTTTCACGATCGCGAGCCGCTTGTGGCTCGCGCACTGCGCACCCTCGAAAAATCATAGAAACGTTGTCCACGCGGGCGAAGCCGCGGGAAACAGCTAGTCTTACATAAAGTCTAAGAAACAAAAAGTATGTATGTGTGTTCGGCCGGAGCTTTACTACTCAAACTACTGGATGAACTTGGCTAAAATTTAGGTTAGGGCAATACAATTTTTATATCATCAGCTGTTTTTTAAAATTACCCATATATTGTTTAAAAAAATACTAAGTTATATTTTTTACTCAAAAATAGCTCTAACGATATTGATGAAATTTCGTGCATCACTACAACTTCACATGGTAAGCACGCTTTCGTTCGTTCTTCCAAAAAAAATCGGAATAAGGTAGCTCCCATAAAAATCCAGGTTGTTTCTTAGTTTTTCTTAAAAATGACTCTGACGATATTAACGAAACTTTGTTAACTACTAAAACTTCATAAGGTCTACTGCACTGGGTAGTTAATTATTTCAAAAAAAATCTGAGTAAGAACCTCCCATACAAATCTAATTTATTGATGTGTAACATCTTTGCTCTCGCTTTCCTGCAATTTGTGGTGATTTCGTGAAATGGGACGGAAATGTGTAACAGGAAATGCGAACGTTTTTTAATTCTCGAAAACTAAGGTTGTCATAGCCATGCCGCCTAGTGTGATGGCAAAGGCAAAGATGACATACTACTATTCGAAGGGTCGGCCCGTGAATGTACGACCCGATAATTAATTAATTTCATAAGTATTTTGTCACATGTTACACATCATATGCGAGTACTGTAGGTCGCGTTTATTTATAAATGTTTCATTAAGTCTGATATACCTAACTTTATTCTTTGCTAATTAGTAAGTGTAATGTTTGTTCTTGATTTGTGTATGCCTAACTACGACAGACGGTGAAGGCTTCGCGAAAAAGTATGCACAGCGTGGTTGTACAATTTATTTAGGATTCCGTACCAGACTGTGCCAAACGGGACCTTATTACAAAAACTGCGATGTGCGTGAGTCGATTTGCTATTGATTAGAATCCAGTACAACGCGCATTGTTTACCCTCGACGCAAATAGACGAGTGTTATAAGTTAACGTGTGTTTATGTGTCTGTGTGTGGCATCGTAACTCCCAAACGGATGGACCGATTTCGATTTTAAGTGTGACTTGATTGAGAGTGTCATTAGCTACGAGTATGATTCATGAGAATCTATTCAGCCGTTTGAGGATCATCAACTCTTTTCTAGTTGATGAAGGGATGTTTGCTACTGCCACAATGTCTGATTGATTCGAAATAGGCAAGATCATGGTAACCTTGAACTGATGTTGCAGCTTCACCTGGAATCTGCAGGATACCCAACTCCTTATAAACTTACAGCAGAGGTGACTTATTTGGGTTCATTAGAATGGTCTTAATGAATTGGATATTATAGTAGTTATTGATAAGAAGGGTGTAGGATTTTTTAAAATTTCTGTACCTATTTACTATTTTGTGGTAGTTTCTTTTATCTAGAAGGACCGGGTTCTATTCCCTTCCCCGTAATTATAATAAAATTGTAAACAAATTTTCAGTTAAAAGTGTGCCGTCCTACAAGTTTACTGCACGGCAACTTCGATATGCTATTCATGAAGACAGCAGACTCAAATAACTGCACAAGCGACAGTCTGGTCTAGACAGACATGTAGGTACTACTTTGTGTTGACAAATGAACCTTTGGTTGAGTGACTCCGAACTGCAATTTGAGGCAAAAAGTATTCAACTGAAATAGAGATAAGGACTGTTCTTTTTGTGTTATCTTGGTTTATTAGTATTCATTTTTGGCCAGTTGAGTGTAAATATGTCCTATATCACTCACGGGACCAAGACGAATCTAACGATAGCTCATACATTATATAATTTTGAATTCAAACAGGAAACTAAGGTTCCCCACGATTTCTCTAAAATGCCATCATCAGATCCTGGTTTCCTTATCATGGTATCACCCTTGGTATATCTCCTTTGCAACAAAAAAAAAATTGTTAAAATCGGTTCATAAACGACGAAGTTATCCGCGAACACACATAAAAAAAATATACGGTCGAATTGAGAAACCTCCTCCTTTTTATTTGATATTTTATTTTAAATCTTTCAAGCCGTTCAGGATGTAGCAGGGAACATAGAAATCTACATATATACGTACACACGAAAAACATAAACCTCCTTCTGAGGCAGTCGAATAAAAAAAGGAAAATATTTTACTGTACAATGAATATTCCGAATGGTATCTAATAAGGGATGACGAATGCTAGTCATCTGATTTACTTTTTATTATCTGTCAAAAACGACATTTTGTTCTAAAAATGTTTGAAATACCTAGGCGTGACGTCATAGTTTTGCGACGTCATATATGTACTCATTTTGTGATTTTGGTGAATTAAAAATCGAAGACTTGATGGAAAACAAAACGAGTAAGGTTTTCCGAAGTTTAAGTAGGAGGGCAATTTAGTGATCAAGAGTTCATAATTTATTTCTGATGCTGTCGTCATCCTTATGGTATCTACTTTCAATATGTTCCAGTTTGTATGTCGAGTACAGTTTGGTTGTCGAACGTATAGGATTTCGCCGCCATTTTGTTTGTTCCGTCATTCCTTTTTTGAAATGTCATTTCTGGCCCATTGTATGAAGTGTCTAACAACACAACACTGTGTAACCTTATGTAAACTCGTACACATGTAAACCTTCAACATTAAAATTGGCACCACCAGGTTGCATGGACTGTTGAAAAAGTAAGCTGTGACTGTCCATAAAACAGCCTTGGTTCAGCTCAATTCAAAGAAATATTCCCTAGGTTCACCAGGTGGCGCTATTTTGCAAGCTTTTATTTATATTTCAGCTGTCCCGGTGTCTGTAATGAAATCTTGCAAGTAAAATTTTACCCACTTCCCGGTTTACGATTGAGCTAAAATTTTGCATGTATATGTATATCACGTCGGTGGCTCAACCGGTAACGACTCGGTCCATCTAACCAGAGGTACCGGGTTCAAATCCAGACGGCCAATGTACCAATGAGTTTTTCAAAAACTTACGTACATACTTACCGATTGCTTTAACGGTGAAGGAAAACGTCGTGAGGAAACCTGCACACGCCTGCGAAGAAACTCGAAGGTTGTGTGTGAAGTCGACCAACCCGCACTGGGCCCGCGTGGTCGACTAAGGCCTAATCGCCCTGATTCAGGGTAGGCTCGAGCCCCTCGGTGGGGACGTATATGAGCTGTAATGATGATGTTTATCGCGTAACAATGCAATATTTAAAGCTTGTACCTAAAAGTTTTTAGGTTTTTCGAAAGTTATTACAAGCTTTAATTTAGTTTCACCTGCTCGGTGTCTATAATGAAATCTTGCAAGTTAAATTTAACCCACTTCCCGGTTTCCGATTGAGCTGAAATTTTGCATGCATATGTGTATCTCGTGACAATACAATATTAAAAGATTGTATCTAAAAGTTTTAAGGTTTTCGAAATTTTAGCTTTCATGTATCAACGTAACGGAATCTTTGCACGTTATCATCACCCACTTCAATAAGTTGGATTAAATCGAAAATTTGCACACGTATTGAAGACCGATGACAATACACGGTGTTACAATACTGTAGGTGTTAAAGCATAAAAAAAAACGCTGAACACGTTAAAAAACCGACTTCCATCGCAACAACTTAGTACATTTTCGCATTATTATTTTTGGTTTTTGTTAATTTTCTAATAAAGTACTACACCGATTTTGATAAAATTTATATGGGACCACACGAGAACCAACAGCTTTCATAAAAAAAGAATCATCAATATAGATTCACCCAGTCGAAAGTTCTGAGGTAACGAACATAAAAAATACAGTTTAATTGAGAACCTCCTCCTCTATGAGTCGGTTGAAAACTAAATTTAAATTTCCTAACATATCCCAAAATATGCCATTAGCCAATCACAGTCCATTTTTCTTTTTCCAACCAATGACAATTAGTCTGCGGGATGTCATCATCGATCAAGAAGAAATCAACGTAAAATCTGTGTCTGCGCTTATAAAATTAAATTAAACATAATTACTTGCCACATTAAAGCCACTGCGGCCTCAAAAAAGGTCATAATAAGTGCCCCAGTGAATATATTCAAAAAACAAAAAGGTATTTCCAACAAGACAACTGGTGAACTGGTGAACTAAAATAGGGGGTCGGCTTCTCACTCGCCATCATACAAGTAAGCCTCCACTTTTCTACCTATTAATTTCCACATATGGTTTTTCAGTTATTTTGATTAGAATAGAATAGAATAATATTTTATTTGCGTAAATGTGGTAGGCACAGTATGGTGCCAGGTAAATAAACAGTCCAATACACATTTAAGCCTTATTTCAAAGACATGCAAACAACAACTTAGAAAATAAAATTTTACATTTTTTCATCTAAAAACTCATTCACCGAGTAGTAGCAGTTATCAATAAGTAATTTTTTTGGTGACTTTAAAAATCCTTCATTTCCTCAGGTAATCCAGCTTTTGAATAGTCTTCATCATCATCATTATCTTCATCTGTTCCAAGCCGGTTTCGGCTACAGCGACTGGTTCTCTCTAGGTGCGAGGGCTTCGATATGGCTATGAGTAGCCAATCTTGTTAGCAAATGTGCGAGCACATTCAGTGCACGTTATGATATCGTACAGTCTTATGTCGTGAAGAGTCGGTGGCTCAACCGGTAACGACTCGGTCCTCCTAAGCAGAGGTGCCGGGTTCAAATCCGGACGGCCAATGTACCAACGAGTTTTTCGAAACTTACGTACATATAATCACCGATTGCTTAAACGGTGAAGGAAAACATCGTGAGGAAACCTGCACACGCCTGCGAAGAAACTCGAAGGTTGTGTGTGAAGTCGACCAACCCGCACTTGGCCCGCGTGGTCGACTAAGGTCCGATCGCCTTTATTCAGGGTAGGCTCGAGCCCCTCGGTGGGGACGTATATGAACTGATATGACAGTCTTATCGAAGTACTAACAGCAGGATACCCCAACTCTTTACCAACTTACAGTAGAAGTATCGTATTTGGGGTCATTAGAATCATCTCAATTAATAGGTTATAGATAAATTGTGGAGAATAAATTGTACAGCCGCGCTGCGCATACTTTCTCGCGAAGCCTTAACCATCTGTCGTAGTCGAGCATACACAGATCAACTATACACATTATAATTAATTAGTAGCAAAGAAACAGTGAGATACGAGTATATCAGACTTGATAAAATATATCCAAATGATTACGATGTGTATGGGGGTACCTTATTTTTTTTTTTCTTGAAATAACAAACTAATGCGTGCTGTAGACCATGTAAACTTATGATTACGTACCGATCGAAGTTTCATCAAAATCTCAAGAGCCATTTTTGAGTCAAATAATTAAAAGTGGAGAGAAATCCGTCTATTACTTTGGGAACTAGAGCACCGAACGGACATACACACACACACACACACACACACACTTTTATTCGACGATATTAGTGTAAGACAATCGATCCCCATTAAAATCTCAATTTAATATTTTTTGCCATCACAATACTTTCTTCAGTCCTCGTCGCTCGAAAGTAAAAAAGGTGTTGTGTTTTTTATTTTTTTTAATTTATGTAGTTATTTCATATGACAATGATTATGATATCGGCTCATATACGTCCCCACCGAGGGGCTGGGCTCGAGCCTACCCTGAATTAGGGCGATCGGGCCTTAGTCGACATGACAATATTTAAAGCAAATTCTGGGTCCTTCGATAGCTGGTCTTCGTTCCTGTATTATTTTTATCTTTTTAGTAGTTATTAATAAGCAATGTGAACGAGTAGGGGGCACTCTTAATGTTCTCAGCGCTCTCGTTACCGTGAAATATGCTTGCCACGAGACTCTCCACAACATAGTGGGCTCAAACTTGCGTGAAAATTTACGAGGTTATCGTATTTCTTGCTGAAATATCTGCGGGGCTGTCCACTGCTCCGAGCTGTGTGTACCGGGGATTACCCGTCCGGTGGGGGCGGTCCCCTGTCCAAGTGACCTTTTTTAGGAGGCACGATGGCATAAAGCCGTGATGTAACTCTTAATTTAATTTCAAATTAAAATATGTTGACCTGAGTGGCATATTTGAATTAGATCTGATTTATACCCAGCTTTGTGTATTCGGAAATGGTAGCTCTTACACTTCGATAAAAATGATAAAAATACTTTCTGGTACTGAAATTTGTCAGATATAAATGTTTTAAAGTTGACCATCTCTTAAGGGTCCCCAGGAGGCTCGAATTTCCATACAAACGTAGTTCAGCTTTTGTAAGCGACTAGAGGCAATAATCCCTCCTATTTGTAAATAATGTTATTTAAGCACTTATATTCCTTTGTTTTAAATGTTCATGTATATAATTAGTTTCTAAGTATTTTTTGTACTGTTGTCTCTGTCTAAATAAACCGTCACCCATGATCCCACTAATAGCGAGATAGATAAAAACTTACAAATAAAGGCAATCACCGCCATACTCTCTCTCTGCAACTATCTCACTATATGTGTCTCGCTCTGACGTCGAACTTCGAACAAATCTATGGAGTTTCAATTCATACAATCCCCTTCACTTTTGGTCCATCGAGTGCCGGATTTAGAAGAATGAAACAGCACATGGAAGAAAGAAGTCAGTAAAGAAGAAAGAAGATTCATTATCGAAGAAAGAATATTCATTATCGAAGAAAGAAGATTCATTATAGAAGAAAGAATATTCATTATCGAAGAACAGAAGATTCATTATCGAAGAACAGAAGAATCAATATAGAAGATCTTCAAATAAGAAGGTTCACTTCGGGCAAGCTGACTTCGAGGTTAGAAGAGGACAGCGGCGTTCAGAGCAGAGCATCATCGAGTCCACGCACCGTCGAGAGGTCACCGCTGGCAAAGAAGACACCCAACCGTCAACCGTCATATAGTTTCTGACCTCAAAGTTTCTGAATTCATAAGTTTCCTAGTGAGTATTTAGGCTCCAGCAATAACCTTGCAGGAGTAACTGCCGCAGTCTTTTTCAAGGCTTAGTACGCGGTGGGGCGGCCTTTTTCAAGGTAGCTTCTTCATCGCACCGTTCCGTGCAGAAGAGCCGGTTCGGTAGCAGTGAGATGAAGACGAGGTCGCAAAGGGGAGAAAGCGAGGGAACTGATAAGTCGGGTAGTGGGAACACAACGAGCGAGACGGAATCGGGTACGGTATCTACGGAATCGGGTACGGTATCTACGGAATCGGGTTCGGTATCTACGGAATCGGGCACGGTATCTACGGAATCGGGCACCGAATCTACAGCTACTAGCACAGCAACGAACGCGACGGATCGGACGATGAGCGAGAACAAGACCGGCGTTGAGGAACAACCGCCGCGAGAGGGAGACGCACCTATACTCGAGAGAGAGAAGGTTGCGAAGGATTGCACAGACACATCAAAGCTCACTTCAGTGATGCCCGTCCTAACAAAGTCGAGAGGAGGAAAGTCAATAGCGGGGCGCCGCAGGGCCGAACTACAAGCCCAACTAGAGCTAGAACAGCTCAACCTGGAAAAGGCGCGCGCCGCTGCCGACTGCGCTCGGCTACGTCTGGAACTACTGCAGGTGAACTCCGACTCCGAGTCTGACGAAGAAATCATTACCGTCAACGAGAGAGTAGACCAGTGGGTCGGACAACACGCACACATTGCTACTGGAGTGGAGGCCATATTGCCGCAGCCGGCGGCAGGGGAGAAGCGTGAGGAGAGCGCGCCCCGACCGGCTCCTAAGGAAGAAAGGAAAAAGGACACGGAAAGTTCTTTGGCGAACGCCATAATGGAAGCTATCAAAGCGAGTACCACGGGCAACAGACCGAAGACCGCGCCGCGCTATATAGCAGAGCTGCACTCCTTCAACGGGAACCCAAACGAGTGGATCGCATTCCGCGCCACTTACCGGGACACGGAGTCGTACTTCAGCGGCATAGAAAATGTCGCAAGGCTACGGCGCGCTGTACAGGGTAGAGCGAGAGAGGCAATCAAAGGCAGGCTCTACACAGCGAGCGACCCAGAAGACATCCTCACCGCCCTGGAACGACGATTCGGCCGCCCATCATACCTCATAAAGAACGAGATGGCAAATATCGACAAATTACGCCCGATGACGGACGACGCACGAGAAATAGTGCAATTTGCAGGTGTTGTAGCCAACACAGTAGCCACCATCGTCCAGATGAAGAAGACCAACTTTCTACACTCGAGCGATTTGTCTGAGAAAATCATTGAGAAGATGAGCCCCATCATACGGTTCCGGTGGTTCGATTATCGAGCTTTGGACGAGGAGCAACCCATACTACTCGCGTTGTCAACATTCCTGAACAAGATAGCCGACCAGTTTGAAGCTTACGACACAGGGAGCGTTAAGCGGGAAACAAACAACGGCGGCGCATTACGAAAACCACGAAGGGTGAACGCAGCTACAGCAGTGGTCGAAGAAGCAAGTTACGAGTCAGATTACGACTGCGGCAGAACGACGAGTGACGAGGACGAAGCATGCGAAAGAGAGATGCAACACGTCTTCGCTACTAATCAAAAGAAAGAGACAAAAGATGCCGCCTGCCCTGCGTGTGAAAGAGACCACCAACTGAAGAGCTGCGCGATATTCACAAACGCTAACGTGGAAAAGAGATGGGAGATAGTGAGAAAAGCTCGCGTATGCTTTCGCTGTTTACGAAGTGCAAAACATAGAGGTTTCAACTGCAAGGCGAAACCGTGTTCCAAGTGTAGGCGTGGCCACCACGTGCTACTGCACGCAGACTCAGCGCCTGAAAAGCAAGAAAAACAGGAGGAAAACAAAAAAGATAAGCAAACTGCATCGGTCAACACGTTGGTGGCCACGAAGGCCTACCTAAAGATCGCTCCAGTAGAAATCTCTGGTCCAACGGGAACGAAGAAACTCTTCGCTCTTCTCGACGAGGGCTCCACCGTCAAGCTGATCGAGAAAAGCGTAGCCGACGAGATAGGCGCGCGGGGCCCCAAGGAGGAACTGTTCATCGAGGGAATGGGAGGACAGAGACTAAAGGAAGCTACTTCCCGGCGGCTTGAACTGAAAATAAGAGGACTCTACTGCCGCGAGTACGAAGACATGACCGCATCTACAATAGAAAAGCTGGAACTGGCACCACAAGCGGTCAGGAAGAAAGACCTGGATGACTGTCCACACCTGGAAGACGTGCCCTACGAGCTCACGTACGACACTGCCCAGCCTTCACTGCTGATTGGGCAAGATAACTGGCACTTGATCGTGTCACAAGACGTACGCAGCGGAAGCAAGTCTCGGCCCGTCGCTTCGCTTACGACCCTAGGATGGGTCCTTCATGGCTGTAACTCCAATATAACGAAGCCTGTAAGGTCGATACACGTCATCAACCACCTCACACATGTCAGTACGCACGAAGACACCGTTGAGCAGCTCATAGAAGAACATTTCACCATCGATTCGCTCGGAATAGCGCCTAGAAAACCGGCGAACGATCCGGAGGAACGAGCTCTCACAATACTGAAGTCCACCTGCAAGTACGTGCCCGAGGAAGGATGGTTCGAAACCGGGCTATTATGGAAGACAGACGACACACGAATGCCTGAAAGCCGACCCAACGCTCTGCGAAGACGGCTCGGCATAGAAAAGAAAAAGAAGAAGGATAAAAACTTCAAAAGAAGCTACGAAAAGCAAATGAAAAATTTGATAGACAGCGGCTACGCGGAAGTTGCTACGAACTACGCGCCTACTACGCGTCGCGCTTGGTACTTAACTCACGCTAGAAAGGGACAGAAACACATCCCCGCTACACCTCTCGCTCGCTCGTCTATACGAAACAATATACCCGACTCACTCGCTACCTCTCTCGCTCGCACTAACGACCTTGTGCCTATGTCAGAAGAGACAATAAAAAACGCCGAAGAAAGGCTTTTCGAAATTGTTCAGCGAGACTGCTTTGAAAGGGAAATAAAAACCCTAGCGAAGGGAGAAAACGTAAAAGAAGATACGTTCAATTTCGCTTTTAACATGCGACACACGCCCGAAGAGGCGCTTAAAGGACAACGCGCGCCTACCAAAAGGGAGATAACTAGCGCTGTGATGTCAATATATGACCCGCTAGGCCTTGCTTCAGCTACGCTCGTCCAAGGAAAGATGCTCATCCAAGATCTGTGGAGAACGAGAGCCAGATGGGACGAGCCCGTGCAGCTCGCACAAGACCTGCAATGGCGCGCATGGCTATCGCACCTACACGAACTAACTAGTTTGTACATACCAAGATGCGTATCGCAAACGAACCAAGAGGCGGCGCTACACATGTTCTGCGATGCCAGTGAAAAAGCATACGCCACCATACAGACAGAAATGGATAAGAAAATAAAGAGAAAATTATACTGGTCCGACTCACGCACCGTTCTTGCCAAGTCCGACCCACGCACGTTCAAGATGTTCGTAGCTCACCGGCTAGCCGAGATGGAAGATCATACCAAATCCGATGAGTGGAGATGGGTACCCACGAAAGAAAACGTGGCTGACGACGCAACCCGCGGCACCCCAGGAAACTTCAACTCAAGCCATAGATGGTTTTCCGGCACCGCCTTCCTACGAAAGTCCGAGTCAGAATGGCCGCTTGACCGATCCGCTACTGTACCCGTAACAATCGGAGAAGAACGTCTTACAACCCACACGATTAGACGTGTAACCATTGTTACTCACGATCCGACGCGATGCTCTACATGGTTACGCCTTTTACGAGCCACAACCCGAATCCTGCAGTTCATCGCCGTGTTCAAAAACCTGTTTGAAAACAAAAATCGTATAGCAGCTCACGTTAAGAAAAAACCGCAAGATGTGAACTGGCGAAAGCACAGAAGAAAACGTCGCTACCCCGATCACTATGGGTGCTACTAAAGCGCACCGAGGGGGAGACTGTAAGCGACTAGAGGCAATAATCCCTCCTATTTGTAAATAATGTTATTTAAGCACTTATATTCCTTTGTTTTAAATGTTCATGTATATAATTAGTTTCTAAGTATTTTTTGTACTGTTGTCTCTGTCTAAATAAACCGTCACCCATGATCCCACTAATAGCGAGATAGATAAAAACTTACAAATAAAGGCAATCACCGCCATACTCTCTCTCTGCAACTATCTCACTATATGTGTCTCGCTCTGACGTCGAACTTCGAACAAATCTATGGAGTTTCAATTCATACAATCCCCTTCAGCTTTAATATAAAAACTATACATGCTGGATTCAACTTTGCAAATATATTGAGTAGACACTTAACGATGTATTAGTTTTCATCGTAGTAAATTGAAACATAACTAAACGAAGGCTTAAATTAGTTTTGTATTGAAAGTTTGAAACTGCTCGTATGTTTCTTCGTTTTATATTAGTATATCGAAAACTAATTACAAACACCTCCTTACAATTGCCTCCTGGGGACCCTGTATAGGCAAAGAACATCGTAAGCTTTTATTAGAGATTTTATTTTGTTCAAACAAATTCTAAATTTCTTTGCAAAATTCAACTACAAATGCCAATTAAGAGCCGACAGACCCGACAGTTTTTATCAAATTTTTATGAGACATATACTACTTAGTCTATATAATCTACTTAGTCAAAACAAGAACTACATCGATACCTTTTAAGGGTTCCGTACTTTTAAGGATTCCGTACTTTTAAGGGTTCCGTACTTTTAAGGGTTCCGTACTTTTAAGGGTTCCGTACTTTTAAGGGTTCCGTACTTTTAAGGGTTCCGTACTTTTAAGGGTTCCATACACCCAAAGGATGACCAAAAAGTACTTAGCCTCTCGTGTCCGTCTGTCTGTCAGCGGTCTGTACCTATTTCATGAACCGTAACAAGTAGACAGTTGTAATAATCACAGAGTGTGTATTCCTATTGCCGTTATAACAACAAATAAAAATAATGAATAAAAACTGGACAAGTGCAAGCCGGGCTCGCTTGCCGAGGGTTCCGTACTAATGTGTAGGTGCGTAATATAAATCATAACAAAGTATAATGTTAGGTACTACATACACCGAAATTATTAGATACCTACCTATACATTCAAAAAAGGAAAAATATTTTTTTTCATTCTTCGTCATAAATTAAAAAAAATATACATCATAAAAATAATTAAAAATCTGTTTAAGCTTGTACCGATGAAGCCCTTTCACACGATACCCCACCTGACACGGTTAACTAAATTAAAAATTTAGACCTCCGTTCGTTGCATAATTGACTTCGTACTTTACATATTTTTTTAATGATTTTATTACAATAATGATTAAATTGCAATAATGATTTAATTACAATAACGATTTAATTACAAAAATGATTTAATAAAAAATGTACAGTTTTCAGATTTTTCCCTATAAGACGGTATTACTTGACAAATTTCATAGTTCTAGATCCTATAAATATACCCTATGAATTTTGATTCCCTTAAAGAGTCGAAATATAAACTTTTGCGACACGGCCGTATTTTCATTTTACGTTAACTTAGAAGCTTTATTTTTTCAAAGCTTCAGGGGACTGTAGACAAAAGTATATGGTTTTAATTTCAAGTCGATACCTAAACGCGTTCCCGAGATAAACGGTCTTGAAAGACAGACGGACGGACAACAAAGTGAAACATGATTTTTTGTATACGGAACCCTTCACTTGTGAGTCCGACTCGTACTTGGTCGGTTTTTCACGCTTTCAGAAGTTCGGAATTCGCAGAGAGATATTTGAACAATACAACCAGGGACAATACAGATAAAACCTCATTACTTTTTACTACTTTGAGAAATAAAGAAGACGACACTCCGGGGAGCATAAAGTTTTCATCAACCGCCATCCGGAATCCACCTTCGTGGCGTAATGGTTGTTCCATTCGCTTCACACCAGGAGGTAGCGGGTTCGATTCCCGGTGGGGTCAACTTGTAAGACTCGATTTTGGTACCAACGTAGGGCATTTTTAAGCCCGCCTGGCTACTTAACACCATCTTATCTAAGTCTTGTCGCTAAACATCAGTGTTCACAACATTGAAGATAAGATAGCCAGTTCTCCATTGCGTTGGGGAATCTTGGTAAGCCCGCTTCCATCTTCGGCATCGTCGTTACTTACCATCAGCTGAGGTGATACCAAGGGCTTACCAATCCTACTAATATTTTAAACGCGAAAGTTTGTAAGAGTGTATGGATGTATGTTTGTTACTCTTTCACGCGAAAACTACTGAAGGGTTTTTTATTTTTATTCACAATTGGTTAACCCTTGACAACATCTCACCTGGTGGTAAGTGACGATGTTGCCTGATGTTGTTGATGATGTTGATCTGGCTAAAATTTGGTAGGTAGACAGATTAGGGCCTAGATTAACACATAGGATACTTTTTCCCAAGCACGCGAGCCACTTGCGGCTCGCGCACTGCGTACCCTCGAGAAATCATAGAAACGTTGTCCACGCGGGTGAAACTGCGAGAAACAGCTAGTTGTGAATTCATTCTTAAGCTCATATACGTCCTAACCGAGGGGCTCGAGCCTTAAAAAAAAAAACTCGGTTACAGTGTGAGAGAAAACGCTCCTCTACAGTTGAAATCAGAAATATGTACACCAAATATACTTATTATATTTGTGCTGTGACGTGGTTAGTTCAATTCAGTGTGAAAATTGCGGTCATGTTTCGTGTATAAGGTGCCTTGTGACCGGGCGACGGGACGAGGGTCCAACGAGATTGGAATCAAGTCACGTAGCGGATGACCACAAGCCTTTTAAATTACGCTTCAGGTTTTTTTGTAACCATGGCCCAAATACCCGAAACAATGTACCTAATTGTCTAAGGGTTTGTCTGTATACATAAAAATGTTTCTTGAAGCAGTTTCTTAAAGGTTTTTTTTTAAATTGTTACATAAGTATTTAACAAAATCTGAACGGTAAGACAGACTTCGACGGGGTCGGTGGCGCATCGGCAAGGTCCGCTACCTCCTATCCGGGAGGTCGTGGTTCGAGTCCTGCCACGTACCAATGTGTTTTCGAATTTCGATCTCATATGTACGTTTATCCAGCGCTCTAACGGTGAAGGAAAACATCGTAAGGAAACCTGCATATATCTGGGAAGAAATTCGAAGGTTGTGTGTAAAGTTGACTAACCCGCACTGGGCCCGCGTGGTCGACTAAGGCCCGATCGCCCTAATTCAGGGTAGGCTCGAGCCCCTCGGTGGGGACGTATATATGAGCCGATGTGATGAAGACAGACTTCGCGCAGCCTAAACCAGTTGTAAGCATGAAATTTTGCGCATAAGTTCCTTAGGTAATTATCAAAAAAATGGCCAAGTTCGTGTCGAACCTCACGCAAAGTAGAGTGCTGGAGTCTCTTTCAAAAAACAGTGAAGTTTTAGCGTTTTGTTTAAAAAAAATTACAAATCCACCTTCTCATAAACTAAGAAAACCTTAGCCGTGACTTTTTTTCTTGTAAATTAATTACATGCTCTTTTTTTTCAATGATTTCAGATTTTCTGAAATAGCAGTTTACTCTGGTCATCTTCCAGTGGGGACAATAGGGGATATGTAACTCTTACAAAATCCACCACTCAAAAACCTAATATTTCGTAAATATATCATTTTACGAAAAAATGTTTTTTGCATCCCTCACTAGTTTTAAAACATCTATTTAACGATATTCCATACGATGCGATCGTCAATAAAAAAACACCCCTCTTTACATGTTAGGAAGGTATCCTATTTTTTACAGACTTTATTCTATAATTTTATAGTCGACACAGATTTGTTTAAATATACCAAATTTCAACTACATAAAATAATCTTTGAATTAAACGGCTGTGACATATCGATAGACAGACAGACGGATGGAGTAGTGAAACTAGGAACCCTAAAAGAAAAGGATTAAAAAAATATATAAAAAAATACGCTCGCAAGCCACTAGCGCCTCCCGCACTGAACACCCTTAAGGCGGAAATATTACAGATTTTCGTTATTTTGACGTTAATTGCTACTAAACGATAGAAAACCCAAGGTTGAAAAAAAACCTTATTATTGATGATATTTCGTAAAGTCAAAAGCAATTAAGAACACGATGGAGCAATTTTGACTTGATAGAAAAAATCCCAAAGATAGGTCTACACCGTTACTTTCAACTCTAGTTATGACTAATATTTTAAACTATAAATTTAAAAAAATACACAACAATATTTGTTATGGTAATTTAAAGTGAGTAATGTTATTATTTTTTATACTTTCATTGTAGTTTTTAATTGAAACGTAAAACCATTGAAAAAGTGTAATACTGTGGTTATTTTCTTCACTCTTTACACGTAAAGAAAAAGACAAAGACAACTGTTCCAATCAATACTTCGCCTTCAAGACAGTCATAAAAACTTTATCATTGCGGGGGAACCCCCTTAGACAAAAAGGTAGTCAAGAAATTAAAGCACAACCACATCTACATGATCCGATAAAGCTACTCATCATTACAGCTCATATACGTCCCCACCGAGGGGCTCGAGCCTACCCTGAATCAGGGCGATTAGGCCTTAGTCGACCACGCGGGCCCAGTGCGGGTTGGTCGACTTCACACACAACCTTTGAGTTTCTTCGCAGGCGTGTGCAGGTTTCCTCACGATGTTTTCCTTCACCGTTAAAGCAATCGGTAAGTATATACGTAAGTTTTTGAAAAACTCATTGGTACATTGGCCGTCCAGATTTGAACCCGGTACCTCTGGTTAGATGGACCGAGTCGTTACCGGTTGAGCCACCGAAGCTTTTTAACTCACATTAAAGTAATGAATGGTTAAGAGTTTTCCCACCTCTTAAGCAACGTGATTAGCGTTGTGACTACTTGTGTAGGAATAAAACGAAGTTTGGACAAAAAAAACTTGTTTAAGCTACAAATAGACGAAGCAAACAACCAGAGACGACGAGCACCAAACGCGAGTTACGAGTATGTCTTTGTTACTCAACTCGTAAACCATTCTCGTAAACTCTATCGTCGCGATTTCCGCTGACACTTAATTAAACTTTAAATCGGTATTCATGTCGCCGGCTGAAGCGTTGAAAGTTCTCTCCCGAGACTTTTCTATGTTATTTTATTCAGGTGGTGAAGCGAACCGTAAGAAGGTGTTAAAGAGCGAATGGGCGAACGAGACGATGAATGGAATATGCGAGCAGGCGATGAGCGAGCGGTGCGTTCGCCGGGTCGGCCTTCGACGTCTCGCGGAATAAAATATTCATCATCATCATCATATCAGCCGAAAATCGTCCACTGCTGGACAAAGGCCTCCCCCAAGGATTTCCACGACGACCGTCCTGCGCCGTCCGCATCCATCGGCTTCCCGCGATCTTCATTAGGTTGTCGGTCCACCGCGTGGGAGGCCTGCCTACGCTACGTTTTCCGGTGCGCGGTCGCCACTCGAGAACTTTACTGCCCCATCGGCCATCTGTTCTACGAGTTACGTGCCCTGCCCACTGCCACTTCAGTCTAGCGATTCTGTGAGCTATGTCGGTTACTTTAGTTCTCCTGTAGATCTCCTCGTTTCTGATTTGATCACGCAAAGAAACTCCGAGCATAGCACGCTCCATAATAATACTTGTTGTTTATAATAAAATATTATTATTTAAAAATATAAAACTACTCTGCTCACTTGACACGAGGCGAAGTGGCAGGAGCACCTCCAGCGGAAGCACAGTGGGCTGGAGTTCAGTGCGACGGGGAGACAAAGCGTCGGACTATCCGGGACTATCAAGGCAAGGCAAGGGCCACTATCTCCTGTCCGGGAGGTCGTGGTTCGAATCCTGCCACGTACCAATGTGTTTTAGAATTTAGATTTCATAATATGTACGTTTATCCGACGCTCTTACGGTGAAAGCAAACATCTTGAGGAAACCTGCATTCGCCTGCGAAGAAACTCGATGGTTGTGTGAAGTCGACCAACCCGCATTGGGCCCGCGTGGTCGACTAAGGCCCGATCGCCCTAATTTAGGGTAGGCTCGAGC
Source organism: Coleophora flavipennella (assembly GCA_947284805.1). NCBI lineage: Eukaryota > Metazoa > Arthropoda > Insecta > Lepidoptera > Coleophoridae > Coleophora > Coleophora flavipennella. The sequence continues at coordinate 2,719,174 of OX369263.1, read as the reverse complement.
CCCTTGGTGGGATCATATATGAGCTGATATGATGATCCTGGCACTGTCGAGGAGGACTGCTTTCTGCGTTGCTGCAATTATTGGTCTGTCTCGGAGTTCCTACTGCCTTAGGTGACGTTCAAGGTCGGCTGAAATTAACCCGTTCACGGATAGGACTGCGGGAATGATTTCAGTAAATTCCACTAGCCACACAACAGTAACTTCGTGTGCCAGATCTAGGTACTTGGTCCTTTGTTTGGCATCAGCCTGTATGAGGTTTTCATCGTATGGAATAGTGACATCCACCAAAAACGACCTTGACTGCGCCCGATCCATCAGCACAATAACAGGCTTATTCGAAGGAATAGTCCTGTCCGTGATGATGGGTCGGTCCCAGAAGAGCTTGGCGCGGTCGTTCTCGAGAACTGGCTCCAACGTGTACTAGTAATACGGCATTATTATAATTATCATTATTATATTTATTTTGCGTCAGATCACATAATCAATATTTTGTTGGTAACAGTCTTAAAATTAATGTCAGTATAATTCATATCTATTTTTAGTAAGGTCCGCCACTGACAAGGCGATTCGCGTGGCTGGGTTTTGGGATGGGACTATCTGAGTAGACCGTCGATTCGAAAAGAATAAGAATTGAGATATGTGATATTAATTAAAATGTTAATGCCGATCAGGTAAACAACAAGTATTATTTACCTGATCAATATCCCAACAATCATTTTAATAATAGGAAAGATATGCCTCTCCGACACAGTGATTAGTGTACTGTTGGAGCTGCCCCGTACTCTGCTCAGCTGAGATGCTGCTTTTTTGCGCCTGATAGCATGAAATCATCCGTTTGGACCTGTGTAAACATCTCTACAATAAAATTCCAGAAAATGTAACTAGCTTGTCAGAGAATAAATTCAAGAATCATGTCAAAAAATGCTTGGCTCTAGAGGATATTATATAATAATACTAGCTGTCCCGGCGAACTACGTACCGCCTTACATTACATTACACTGCCCTACCCTACCCTACCCTACACTACCCTAAATACCATACACTACACTACCCTACCCTACACTACCCTACCCTACATACACTACACTACCCTACCCTACCCTACACTACACTACCCTACACTACACTACCCTACCCTACCCTACCCTACCCTACATACACTACACTACACTTATATTATTGTGGCTGTCAAATAATAACAGACAAATAATTAGCAATAAATTAAAATTGCGACTATAATTTGAGATTTAAACTATCCTATCTCTCAAGTTGGATCGAACTGCACATGTTGTGCGAATTTTATTATAATCGGTTAAGTGGTTTAGGAGTCCACTGAGGACAAACATTGTGACACGAGATTTATATATATTAAAGATATTATGTAAATGACAAAGATATATATGTTGATTCTATAACAAATACCATTACCTGAGACTGTTATATGAATCATGACATTATTTGTAATATTCAATAAGTTTTTTTGACTATTTAAAAGTGTGTGTAAACACCTATTTAAAATAAATTATTTTGATTTGATTTGATTCTCTGAAGCAATGCAGAAGTGGGGCAGTCCCAACAGCACTCTGAAGACAAATAAAGAACGCTTATGAGTTTAAAAATACAGATCATAAGTAGTTTTTGCACACTAATGTCTCCTACTTGAGTATCCTTCACGCAAATTTTATTGAATTTGTCTCGCTTGTACGTACGTGGGTACGCAAATCCGACTCGCCCTTGGCCGATTTTTGTTAAATAAGTTGTATGTTATTTGTAGGTAAGTTATTGTTTGTAAGAAATGTCACCAGGAAATTCAAACCAAAAAAAAACATCTCCGGGTGTGCTGACAGAAGTTGAAACCTTTTTGCAGTTTTGACATATGGTATCTTATCGAATCGTATCTTATCTTATCGTATCGTATCGTATCGTATTATAAAGGTAAGAAAAGTTTTAAAAATTAACAGGTAACGGTAAGGTATCTCGAGTTCAATGGTTTTTACCGACCTCAAGTACAGTTTTATACGTTTTGTTCCTGGTGCTCAACGCGCCTAAAGAAGTTTTAACTTAAAAAAAGAGCTGAATAGTTACTATACAGGTTGTAACAAAATTGGTGAAGGTTAACTGGGGCATCTGCTCAACATACTGAACAAATTTAGTTTTATTACTTTGCTGAAATCGCAAAAAAATAATCTTCATACAAATTGATCAGCTGATCTAGCAATTTTGAGCATTTTTGTATGGTAATTTTTTTTAACTCAAGTATGTGTTCTTTGGGGAAACTTGTTCAGTTTGATGAATAGAACCCCCAGTTAACGGGTAATACACATTTTTTTTATACACCCTGTATATATGTATTAGGGTTCTGAAGTCAACAAGGAACCTTTACAGTTACGCCATGTAAGTAAGTAAGTAAATATATTTTATTGCACACCGAAAAACAATACAGGACTTATAATATACTTACATACATACATACACATATATATACTATAATTATATAAACACGCAAAATATCAGTGAACAGTTTCATTAATGACAAAGCCTAAAGCAAAGTACATATATTAGTACTGACGTACAGTATGGACACTCCCTGCCGCTCTGTAGATTCGACCTCACCCCCCGTCACTCAGATTGGTTGTAGATTGGTTACCAAAGTAAAGGACTAGCTACTGTTCAGTTTTCGGGTGTTTGAGTTCATATTGTGATAAAGGCACTAAACGAAGCTTTTATAAATATACTTTGGACGAAACCAGGCAAGTACTTATTACCTTAACTCAAAAACATAATTGTTAGGTATTTTTTCGTACCTACTTACGCACTAACCTTGCTTTAGCGTCTTAAATACTTCTTGAGAATTAAAAAATCAATTAATCATTTTTACGCGACTACGGAAAAATAAGGTTCTGCTTTTGACAGTATGTATGTTTGTATGAATGTGTGTATGTTTATCTGTTTCCTCGTGTTAATTTCTTAGCAAATGGTCTCACAAGGCATGCAGTAAATAACTAACAAATATTTATTGACCAATGCCGCCGGTGTGATTCAACCCTACCTGCATTCTTGCCTATAGATACGTCAGTTGTATATATGTATATCATATCTCGCTCGTTTGTATGGAGTGTCCGGGGTGTGCCTAAAGTAATGTATCTGTCCGTCTGTGTGCGGCTTAGCTCAAATTAGAGCTGTAATTTGGCATGGATATTGGATATACATATCCACTTGTACCCACTCGTCGTGAAAAGGATGTTACAGTACATTAATTTGAGATGATAAGTAAGTAGTTATCTGCGGTCGTCTCGTCAAACTGCTCCTCGTTAACGCCTGGTGATATTATACGAGGACGTATACGCTTTGAGATTCCTTCGTCCTGTATAATTACTTACCCATCAGCGAACGACCCCGAATCTTTTGCCTGTCGCATCATTTTCCGCTTTCATCCATTCATGGGAGAAAAGTTGGGAAAGGTTTTTTCTTACATTGGGTATTAGATGTTTCAAACGCTCGGAAATAAAATCCTTACTAATATTATAAATGAGAAATATTTTTTTTTGTTTGCTTGTTACCTTTTCACGCTTTAACGCCTTGACCAATCTTTATGAAATTTGGCATGCAGGTAGCCTGTGTCACGAAGAAGGACATAGGCTACTTTTTATCCCGGAAAAATAGCATAATCTGATGTAGTTCCTGAGGGAACTAAAAAAATACTTCATTGTTGTGATTTTTTGCACAGAGATGGTTGAGTAGGTGGGAAACGACATAATTTACTAATCACCCTTAAAGACAGTCATAAAAACGATATCCACGCGGGCGGAGCCGCGGGAAAAAGCTAGTTAGTAATATACTTTCGAGGAGAAGCTATAACTCGTTTACTTTGGGCTAACTTCTCACAGTGTAAATGAAAGGTAATGTACCCAAATAAGGCCTAGCTTAATTTTTGTCCAGTGTAGTAATATGAGAAAAATTAGAGGACTAATTGAATTTATTAAGCTTTGGAACAGCAATTAAAATATCGGACTGAAACAAAAACACACTCTCCTGTATTAAAAAAAAACATGAATCAAGTTATTTGAGCCTTCTTGGAAACCTTATGCCTCAATTAGGCCCTAATATGTCAATAAAAAAAAACATTTTCTAAGTCACAAAAAAATAAAAAAATAATGATTTTACTCCAAAATCAACAAAACCACAATAATCAGTCTTCATACGTTGTCTGAGATCATATTCTCCTTCAGCCTTTATTTACTTATTTTTATTTATTTACCTGCCTGCGTGGATATCGAGGGTGCGCGGTGTACATTTTTTTATAAACCTTCACTGGCGTGCGCACAATAATTCATCAAAGTTTAATCAAAATCGCTCAGCCGTTTTTGACTCCATAGAAAACGTATATACACACATCGATTTTTGTATACACATTAGCAGGGTGTACAAAAGAGTGTAGGACCCATTAACTGGGGGTTCTACTCATCAAACTGAACTACTTTTCCCAACAAACCCATAGTCATTTAAAAAAAAACTTTCCGTACAAGTAGTTCTAGTTTCTTCAATTTGTATGAAAAGATTTTTTTTGCGATTTCGGCAAAGTCATAGAACAAAAGGTTCACCATAACAAATCTTATAGAAGAATAACTTTAAAACAAATATGAAAAAGTATAAGTATAAGACCGTATGATAAAACAGTGAACAAAAAATTACAAATGGCTGATGGAAATAAAAAATATATTAACGGTTTTTTGTGCTGAAATTTTGTAAACAAGACGTGCGCTCCGCTCTGCGAAAGTAAACGACTGTAGGTCCGAACACGTTAGTCGCACGAGGTCTTGGTTGCGCATGTATGCTATAACGATACTCACTTACACTATAACACTTGCCGCGCTACTGTAGTGCCTCGGGAATGTTCGCGGCGGTGCGCATAGACTGTTTCTATGCCACAATGCGCAAAAGGTGCGCGTCATTAGTGCGCAGAGTGCGCGGTATTGCCAACAACATCCTGGCTATGATAGCGGACAGGTTTGATTGCTGCTACATGAATCATTGTTGCAATGTTCATGTGCCGGCAATCAAACCTCAAAGAAGTTTTTGATTTTATGTTTATGATACATTTTTACTAACATGTAGTGTTTAAGCTTAGTTTGTAAGATTACTAACACAAATTGATCTTAAAGTTGGTCGTAAATAAATTGATTATTATTATTATAACTGACTTTGGCGGTACACCGAACTCACAAAACGGGAAGTTTAAATACTGGGTCTTATTTGGGTCAGGCACCTTATAAAATGTTCTTGCCTACTTAAGATGTAACAGCGGATACAATTTTGCATTGAATAAAATATGTATTTTTTGGTGGTACAAAACTTTTTGAGTTTTTCCTCATTCTCGACGAGCATTATAGCCCGTTCATTCCAGTCACGCGTAACGGTGCTGTTTATTCACATTCACTTCGCCGTACCTACGCAAATAATGGGGAAACTTCTCGAATTCTCAAACAGAGTGGGGCCGATTCTATTCACTTCAAATTATGTATTTACAACTTTTACTTTATTAGTTAACTAGCTGTGCCTGCGACTTCGTCCACGTGGAGGTATTGATTAACAATATTTATTTATTATCCCTGCAGTGCCATCAATTGGCAGCTTAGCTCTAAAAGGAATCATCGATCAATCAGGTAAGGCAGTTTGTGCGCCGAAAACGTAAGCGCGTTTTATTATGTTTGCAGCGCCATCTATTGGCAGTCTGTTGCTATGATCATAATGTCTTTGGTGTGTATAGGTTATAAGGAAAAAAGTAGGTAAACGCGTTTGAAATCGATTTTATTAAATGTATAAATAGATCTAATTTCCCACGGGACCTCTTTAGTTTTCCGGAATAAAAAATACCCACCTGCATAATGATGGTCAAAATACGCCATTTTAATGTAAAGGTTCTATGTTGTTACGTTGATCCATTCTAAAGATACATTTTTTTGCATTCCTGCAGGAACCCTTAATATTTTTGTGATTCACAATGTCCCACTTTTAGTTCGCGACATAAGGTATCAAGGTGTAAACTTTAATTGCAATAGGTCTTGCAACATTTGCTTGGTGAGCCATTCTGGAAATGCATACTTTTGATTTTCCCTCGGGAACTCTTGAATTTTCTAGGACGAAAAGTGTCCTATATGTTAACCCGGGCTATAAGGAACCACCATACAAAACTTCATCAAAGATTTGCGTGATGCGCGAACATATAGACAGACATACAGACAGAAAGACAACAATTCGAATAGTTGTTGTTTTGGCATCTATATCGTTAGTAACCTCCACAACAGTTATTATTTTCCAAAAATGTTTCATGTACAGACACGGCCCTGTTACAGTTTTCAAGCGACTTCCAAAAAGGAGGAGGTTCTCAATTCGTCTGTATGTTTTTTTTTTAAGTTTGTTACCTCAGAACTTTTGACTGGGTGAACCGATTTTTATGATTATTTTTTTATTTGAAAGCTAGTGCTTCCCGTGTGGTCTCATATAAATTTTATTAAAATTGGTGTAGTACTTTAGTAAAAAATTAACAAAAACCAAAAATAATAATGCAAAAATGTACTAATTTGTTGCGATGGAAGTCGGTTTTTTAATGTGTTTAGCGTTTTCAATTATAATATATATATAAATAGACTAGCTGTTTCCCGCGGTTTCACCCGCGTGGACAACGTTTCTATGACTTTTCGAGGGTGCGCAGTGCGCGAGCCGCAAGCGGCTCGCGAGCGTGGTAAAAAGTAGCCTATGTCTGAATCCAGGTCCTAATCTGTCTACCTACCAAATTTCAGCTAAATCCGTTCAGTAGTTTTTGCGGGAAAGCGTAACAGACAGACAGAGTTACTTTCACATTTATAATATTAGTAGGGATGACTATTTCTTACTTGTTTTTAAAGAACATCTCCATTATCTAGGTACTAAGTTTGTAGTACAGGCAAAGGTCACGCAAATATTGGATTTGAGTGAGTCTGAGCGCGTTGTACTAACTGTATTCAGATAATCTTGAAATTCAATGCACTGCCACTGGGTCTTGTCTACACCTTTTGTCGTTGTTGGATTTAGCTAACTGAATTTTATGGTCACATGCCACAGTTTTCTCAGTGCGTGGCTTGGATGTCCAAGTTTTTTTTTTACAAGCTTTTATTTAGTTTCACCTGTCCCGGTGTCTGTAATGAAAATTCGCAAGTTAAATTTGACCCACTTTCCGGTTTCCAATTGAGCTGAAATTTTGCATGCATATGTATATCGCGTGACGATGCAATATTAAAAGCTTTTACCTAAAAGTTTTTAAATTTCGTATTTTTTTATGATTACAATACAGGCATAATTAAGTATTAACTTACGAGTAGGTACAGGTACAATCCATAAATTCAAATTTTTATAACTACTCTGCTTATTGAATACTAGCTGTGCCCACGACTTCGCCCGCGTGGAAGTTTTGAATTTTCCCAAGGGAAAATTGCGTGGTGAGCCATTCTGGAAATGTATACCTTTGATTTTCCCACGGGAAATCTTGAATTTTCCGGGATAAAAAGTATCCTATATGTTAACCCGGGCTATAAAGAACGACCATACAAAAAATCATCAAAATCGGCTTGGTAGTTTTTGCGTGATGCGCGAACATACAGACAGACAGACAAAAAATCCAAAAGTTGTTGTTTTGGCCTCTATTTCGGTAGTAATGCCTGCCACATTTAATAATTTCCAAACATATTTCATGTACAGACACGGCCCCGTTACAGTACAGTTTTGTTATATGTTTATATAGATTTTGTACGTCTAGCCAGTGATTGCTTTTTATGTAGATGTCTATGTTAATGGCCTCAGACGTTGCCTAATACTTTCTTTACTGTGCTAATACTGTAGGTATGATATAGGTGTCAGTATACGCGTGACATGCACACTTGCTATGATACCGGCAAGGGGCGCGTGGCGGCGTGAATTATGAACGGCAGTTGAGGCTCGGCTCAGCCTCGGGGGTGCTGGGGGTGCTAATTGATTCTTGAACTTCACGCTCGCCCAACCACGAGAACTTGGGTTTACTGCCGAGATTAGACAACAAGAAAATGTGGCAGATTTTACCGCCTACGTGGCTTAGTAGTTGTTCCAGTTGCTTTAAAGGCCGTCAGGAGGCTCGAGTTTTCATACAAACGTAGTTTCGCTTTGATACAAAAACTACATGCCAGATTGAATCCATACTTTGCAAATATATTGAGGAGACACATATCGATGTTTTCAATTAGTTTTCGATGTACTAATATAAAACGGAAAAAAATAAGAGCAGTTTTAAACTTTCAGTAGAAAAATAATTTAAGGCTTTGTTTAGTTATGTTTAAATTTACTACGGTGAAAACTAATTACAAACATCGATATGTGTCTACTCAATATATTTGCAAAGTTTGCATTCAATCTGGCATGTAGTTTTTGTATTACAGCGGAACTACGTTTGTATGGAAACTCGAGCCTCCTGGAGACTCTTAAACTTTATTTAGGTTTGGTTGATGAAAGGGCATTTTCCAAGCCCACCTCTTGCCACCAAATATAAATCCTAACAGCATTGATTTCATTGATTTGTTCCGGCGTAAAGATAAGATAGCCAGATTAGGGAATCTTGGTAAGCCTACTCCATCCTTGAAATCGTCGTCACTTACCATAAGTCAAATAAAAAAATAACAAACGCAGACTTTTCCAAGAAATAATAACGAACAATTAATCACTCAATCTCTCTCTTCTTAAGGTTGATAAGCCATGTATGTATATAGTGTATTGTATGTAATATATTATATTCTATATAATATAGTATATTATATAAGTAGCCCTGTATATGTATTCCATAAAATTATGAATTTAACACTACTGTGTTCTTATATTAAATACTATAAATAGCTTCTTTCTTTGTGTACCTGTCTACCGTTTCAGTTAAAACTATATTTTTCCCGAGTTTTCTGGAAGAAATTTCTTATTGGAAATAAGTAATACTCTTTGTATTTTTTTAGGCCTGTTTGTTATCGTATTTGTACACAATAAACTGTTAAATAAATAAATAAATCACGGACAGCAATTACATTATTTCGTAAACAAGTATATGTGTATACATGATTAAATTTATGTTCGCTCCAAGGGGGTAAATTGGTAATTAAGCTTATTAATTAAGCATTGGATCATTTTAGGTGGAGATCTCATCGAACGAATTTTAAACAAAGTTTGAAACAGTATATGTGTGGGCTCGGATAATGGGAAGGGTCGCTAATGTGTCGCCATTTATAAATAATGTGATATTAATTATAATTAAATGGCAACATTTACCAAACATAAGGTTTAAAGTTTAATTACACACGTTGTAAAGGAATAATCGTCGAGTAACATTGAAAAGTGAAACCATGTAAATGGTGCTTAGTTGTTATTTAAGTGAACTATTTAGATATTGTATCAATGTTTGTTTTCCGAATAAAATAAAATAAAATAAAATAAAATAAAAAAATAAAAAATAACAAACAAAAAATAAAGAAGTAATTTGAAACTGTCGTTTATTTTGTAATATTTGCATTTACGAGTAGTAGTACGTACTTAAAATCAAAAACAAAAAATCAAAGCAACATTGTTATATAGGTAGTGTTGCAATTAGTGGGATATTATTTTTAGGACTGATGAATTTTTATAGAGCGTCGGTGTCGTAGCGGCTAGGGCCGCCGCCTCCTGTCCGGGAGGTCGTGGTTCGAATCCTGCCATGTACCAATGTGATTTCGAATTTAGATTTCATATGTACGTTTATCCGACGCTCGTACGGTGAAGGAAAACATCGCGAGGAAACCTGCACACGCCTGCGGAGAAACTCGCAGGTAGTGTGTGTAGTCGATCAACCCGCACTGGGCTCGCGTGGTCGACTTAGGCCCAATCGCCCTAATTCAGGGTAGGCTCGAGCCCCTCAGTGCGGACGTAATATATGAGCTGATGTATTGTGATGTACGTTTATCCGACGCTCTTACGGTGAAGGAAAACATCGTGAGGAAACCTGCACACGCCTGCGGTTTTCTATAGTATTTTATATTTTTCACTCGAAAATGTTAAAGATTTATGTCGGTATCAATTAAACATCTTATATTCTATTACAAACAACATTTAATATATATACCCGAGACTTTCACTTTCAGAATTCAAGTGTAACTCATATTCATCTGTGTACCTTAATATCAGATAGAACAAAGTATATATATTATATGTGATATATGTGTTTCATAAATCCCTATCTAAATCTGGTACATTTATAAAGCTTGCTTGCGTACTCTATTTTGTAAACGTGTGGCTTATGAAGAGCGCTCGAACTGTCATGGTTAGCAGACAAAAGACGCGTAATAATAACCCAGATAAATTTACTGCAACGTAAATAAACGTCGACGTAGAAATGGTTTACGCCGCAGGCGAGGGGAGGGTGACACGCGCGCGAATGTGCGCTGAGGAAGATAATTACCAGAATCCATGTTTGTAGTTTTTGACGTGGTAACGTCTAATAAATCGATGGACGCCGGCTGCACGCACGAAAAAGGTTGACTAATTGTCCCGTTACGCTCATTGTCCCGTTACGTTATGACGTTGTAACGTTAAACTATCGTCCGTAAACCGACTTTACAGACAACCATTTTTTTTAGGGATCCGAAGCCAAAAAGGGCAAAAACGCAATCCTTATAATTTCGTCATGTCCGCCCGTCTATCTGTCTGTATATCTCAGTCAGTTTTCTTTGCCACTATTAGACCTAAACAGTACACAGAGGTAAAATTATGATCCGAAATGGAAAATGTAATCAAGAATTTAAAAAAAATGGGTAGCCTCTCCCACATGTAAGAGGGAGATGAAATGAGTAGCCTCTCCCACATGTAAGAGGGAGATGAAATTTTGTATGAGTGTACCTGTTCGGGTACGGTATGGTTGAATTAGTCTCATGAAATAAATAAAAGTTTGATTTGAACACATATTAAGCTTTAAAGTGACACTAATCGTATACAGATATTAGACAATATTACTAATATGAGAAATGAAAATTATTTTGGTGATGAAATTTATTTTTAACATTGCATACATTTTAAATCGTAACGCGAAAAAAAACCTGGACAAGTGCGATTCGGACTCGCGTAAAGTAGGGTTCCGTAGTATTTTCAAAAAACTAATATATATTTTGTTTTTTAAAAGTAAAATTAAAATTGCAGTATAACAAGGATATTTTGTAAGAAAAATTTATGAACTTTTTTTTGTTATTTTCTTTATTTGCAATTGGTAAATCCTTGACAACGTCTCACCTGGTGAGTGACGATGTTGCTGAAGATGGAAGCGGGCTTACCAAGATTCCCCTACGCAATGGGGAACTGGCTATCTTATCTTCATACCGGAACACACCAATGATATCAACATTGATATTTGGCGGCAAGACTTAGATAAGATGGTGGTACCTAGCCAGGCGGGCTTAGAAAATGCCCTACCACCAACCAAACCAAACTCTTTTTGAAATCCAACTGCACACCTTTAAGTTGGTCGACTATCACTCCTAAACTAGAAAACCTACTTAGCCGTGATAGTTTTCCTTTTAAATTGATTATATGTCCTAATGTTTAAAATATTTTTCAGATGTCCTGAAATAGCAGTTTAGCTAGTCTGGAGCACTCTACTCTAACAAAAATTTGCACTTAAAGCTAAATATTTCGCAAACGATCCCCGAACCGTTAAATCGTTTCAGCAAACCCACAGTTGTTTTAAAATACCTTTTCAACGATATACCACACGACAGTGTACGATCACGAAAAAAAATCGTCCCCTCTTTACGTATAAGGGGGATACTGTAACATTTTTTTTAAAGATTTTATTGTACCAATTTGTCGACGTGATGAATATCTATACCTATGCCAAATTATAGATTTCTAGTACTAATATTCTCCGAGTCAAGCCGCAGACTGCTCGCAGAATAGATGGCCGTTGGGGAAGTAAAGTACTCCAGTGGCGAACACGCACCGGAAAACGTAGTGTAGGCAGGCCTCCCACTCGGTGGACCGATGACCTGGTAAAGGACGCGGGAAGCCGCTGGATGCGGGCAGCGCAGAACCGGTTGTCGTGGAGATCCTTGGGGGAGGCCTATGTCTAACAGTGGACGTCCTTCGGCTGATATGATGATTATGAAGCCGCAGAGAGACGGAAAGACAGACGGACACACATGGCGAAACTATAAGAGTTCTTTGTTGACAAAGGAACCCTGAAAATGGAGTCGTTAGGTCAAACAAAATTTTTAATGGTGCCTCCCATTACAAGTAAAAGCAGCACAAAATTTTTTTTGTAAACCCCATTGTGTGGATTATCACTGTTTTTTTTAATGTGGTTTGTTTTGTAACAACATGTTTTATTTAGATTTGTCGTTCCCAAAGAAATGCTCATCGAAGTCGTTATAACATGTCTCCGGCGTTAATAAACTATTAGATCTAGGAAGTTTTTTTTTTATCCGCAATTGGTAAGCTCTTGGCATCATCTCACCTGATGGTAAGTGACGATGATGCCAAAGACGGAAGAAGTGGGCTTACCAAGATTCCCCAACACGATGGGGAAATGGATATCTTAATCTTCAAACCGGAACAAGTCAATGCTGTTAACATTGATGTTTGGCGGCAGGACTTCGATAAGATTAGGCTATCCAGAGACAAAACAGTTTGGCACGAAACATTGGCAGTCTGGCACCCATTTGGCCAATTTATTTATCACTAGCCATCCGCCCGCGGCTACGCCCGCGTTGTTTTCAAATCAAAGTATTTAAAACCATTACCTATCTTAAATTTTCTAAAATTGGTCTGGGGAAAACGGGGATTCATTAAATCCTTACTCATAATAGCCGTCATGTTTTTGATTTTCCCGTGGGAATAAGATGTTTGGTAGGTTTAGTAATAAGATGGTAAAAAGTAGCCTTTGTCCTATTCCAGGGTTTAACCTATATGTGTACCAAGTTTCATACCGATCCATCCGGTGGTTGCAGCGTGAAAGAGTAACAAACATCCATACATACATCATCATGATATCAGCTCATATACCAGTACCTTACATACAATCAAAATAATTAATTTTAAATAGGTGTTTACACACACTTTTAAATAGTCAAAAAAAACTTAATGAATTTTACAAATTATGTCATGATTCAGATCACAGTCTTAGGTAATGGTATTTGTTACAAAATCAAGATATATGTATATCTTTGTCATTTACATAATCTATTATTTTATAATATCCTCTAGAGCACAAGTATTATTTGACACGAGTCTTGAATTTATTCTCAGACAAACTAGTTACATTTTCTGGAATTTTATTGTAGAATCTTATACACTGCCCCACAAATGACTTTTTAACCTTACTCAGTCTCGAAAAGGCTATACCTATTTTATTTACATTTTTTAAATTCAAATTATGCCTGTCACTGTTTTTTAGGAAATAAATGCAAATTCTTACCAACGTACATGACTAGCAACAGTTAAAATATTGATTCCTTTAAACTTACTCTTTAACGACTCACGTGATCGCAGCTGATAGATTGCGCGGATAGCTCTTTTCTGCAAGATGAAAATATAGTTCCTAAATCGGCCACAGTAAGAACAAACAGTACAACCTTGCACATTTATAATATAAGTACGCTATAATGGTAATATATAACATGAATGCCAGCACCCTCAACGAGACCCATTCAGTTGCCCGTAAATTAACTTCCTAGCTTTTTTCGTAAATTTATGCGGACATGTTTTTGTTGATCGGACCCGCCGGTTTTTACCTCGCCTTTGCGCGATGAATATAGAGATAAGGCCGTAGCTTTGCACCGGAGCTGCCACGCCCGAACCACTCAATATACAAATTGACTTCTAAGTAGCTAAGGCTGTGTTCACAAAACGTTACATTTTTTTCGATTTTCCTGGTATTCCACCACGGATAAGATTAATAAGGTTGGATTGGCAATAGTCACACTTTTGTTTGAAAACCAGCGTCGCCGCCTGTCTCCCACCCATCAACTCCACAACACAATCAATAATAATACTTAGGCACGAATTGCGCGCACTAATTACGATAGCTACAACCGGAGGACCCAAAAAAAAACAAAATGACTTTAAACTAATTTTATTTAAAAGTAAAGAGTTACAAATAAAGCTTAGTCTAATTCAGCTCGATGCTAGATATAGAATGAATTAATTAAACAATGGTAATTATAACAATACATTAATCCGGTAAACAGTTAGATCGGGTTGCATCCTGTGGAATACTTGAAATGCTGACAGGGCGCCTAGTTACTTTAGTGGCTTGCGCAAAGTTGGGTAGCAACTGCAGTGCCAGCTTTTTACCTACTGGCCGATACTATAACTCCTCCGCCCTTAGAACAGCAACTATTTTAGAACATTGAGAGAAAATGTTGCTGGAAATCTTGGCTGATTTTCTAAATTTTCAGGGTTTGCAGCAGCTGGCTCTAATTTGGCAGGTTTCGCAGCAGCAGCAGCAGCAGCAGCAGGCTCTGAAGTTCCATACTTGCTTCTACATAGGATAGCTCCATAACGACGATTGATTATTATTACTATAATAAGTACAGTTGCACCGAATAGCATGCTGTAGATTGGTTTTGTAGTATGATAGATAGTTGCAGAGGACGCCTTGTCTATGTGTAAGGTAGGTTGTAACATTGCCTTGTTTTGCGCGCTGTGTAGTCCTTTTAAGTTTATAGAGTTCAATTTGATCTCAGGCAGTGGTTGGAAACTCTGCTTCATATTATCGAGAGAAATCTTCATGATCTTCAATGGTTGGCCTTCTATCTGGTCATTGGAGTTGCTGATCGTAAACTCTTCTGTTCGGAGCAGACAGTTTGGGGGTACTGTAACTAAGAAACTTCCATGTACCATGTTAGAATCTTCTCGTCCGCATTCAGTGTGAATTTTAGTAGGATGTGGGAAAGATACAGCATAGTGTCTCTCGTCCAGTTTTTCTACAGCTTCCTTGGTCAGGGTGATTGTAGTCATCTTACAGGTAGTATCTAGAGCATGGTTGGTGATGAGGTTATGGATGCAATCAGCTTGAGTCCGGATTTGGCTGTTCAACTTTTCTTCGCAGAGATAACCGTTACTTAGCTTCGGACATTCTGTCTCTATGTACATGAATGTGTTCCTGTTAGTTGCTATGATGGAATAAGGAGGGATAATGGATTGGTTACATTTATTAGGAAGGATAGACAATCTGTATAAATCAAAGTGTTCCTTAGTTATTATCGGAATTTTAAAAGTTATAACTATGCGTCTGTCTGAAAAATAGTAGCCTGGTTTAATTATATCGTAATATTCCCTTAGGTCTAGATCTATAACATATTCCTTACCGTAAATTAATCTTACTTTTTTAAACATTTTTCTTAACACATCTACTTTTAACATTGAATGGTGAGTGCTATAGGTACGCACAAAGGCTAGCATATTCTCTATTCTTAATATTTCTGTCAGTATATCATCTGTATTCTCTGTTAGTATAGTAAGGAGTTGTGCAAACTTAGCAAATTTAATCAGACTATAGTCTCTGTAAATTTCTTTATCTAAAAGTAATTTTAGAGTGCCTTTTATCTTTTTCTGATTTTCTACTATTTGATCTATTATATTGGTATGGTGTGCCATCCATTCTTTACTTATGCTAACATGGTTGTTAAATTCGTCTGAAATTTTTGCTTGGTTACCCTCTAGAATTTTAATGGCACCATCCTACCGACTGCGCCAATTACGATAGCTACAACCGGAGGACCCAAAAAAAACCAAAATGACTTTAAACTAATTTTATTTAAAAGTAAAGAGTTACAAATAAAGCTTAGTCTAATTCAGCTCGATGCTAGATATAGAATGAATTAATTAAACAATGGTAATTATAACAATGATCAGAACATTACGTTAAGGGTACAAATATAGGTTTTTTTTTCTCTTGGGGGGTTTTGGTCGTACTCTCCCTCGGTGACCAGCCGTACTGGGAGATTGGGGTTGGAAGAGGGTTTGATTTTGATTGCTATACTGTGTTGTACTGTGGTGTGTTCTTTTGGCATTTAGCTGATCCTGTTTGAGCGAGGGTTAATTTGGGCGTTTGTATTAAATAGTTGTTCATGTTTCCTTTGTTTTTCTTAGGTGGTTGTTTATTAGTCTGTAGAACATTTTGGCTGCCAGGGTCAGGTGTCTCCGGGGATTCCGATAGGTTTCTTTTGTTTGCCTGTTTATGTGGGGGTTGTTTGTGGTTTAATATAATAATTTTGTCGTATTTTATGAAAGCGGTGTTTCCTGCTTCTTTTTCTTTCTGTAGTTGTAGTGATATAATAGGTCTGTGCGAAGTTCGCCGCCTAGGAGAAAATGTATGAATAATGCTCGCAATGGCGGGCGGAAGTTGGATGGACAAAGCCAAGAACAGAGAAACGTGGCATTCCTTGGGGGAGGCTTTTACCCAAACGGGATCCATACAAGAAATAAAAAAAATAAATAAATAATAACTAAAATTAGAATAGAACTAAATACTATAAAAACAGAAAGTGTTATATGTTTTATATATTTATTAATTTAACAATGGCTATTATGTATAATATACATTTATCTTTGTAATAATCTGTATGGAATTAAATAAAGCTTTATTATTATTATTATTTTATTATAATTATAACAATACATTAATCCGGTAAACAGTTAGATCGGGTTGCATCCTGTGGAATACTTGAAATGCTGACAGGGCGCCTAGTTACTTTAGTGGCTTGCGCAATGTTGGGTAGCAACTGCAGTGCCAGATACCTACTGGCCGATACTATAACTCACTAATAAACAATACACACTTAGAACACAGGGCTGCAATTGTGTCTCACACCATTTCGAGAGTCTGTACGTTACAAACAACCACACGCAAATAAAAAGTATGAACGCATGCTTCGGTTAAGTATGATTGTCTAATCATACTTGTGGCGCGCCTGCCCAGCGCACATTTCCAATCCAACCTTATTTATCTGATCCGTGTATTCCACAATCGCATTATCCTCATGAAGTCCGATACTGAATCCTTTATAATTTAAAGGTTGGCTCTATTACGAGTACGTAAACTTATCGTGCAATAATGTTTAGCGATTGTGTAGATTTTGAATATATGTAACACTAGCTTTTGCCCGCGATATCGTTTTTGTGACTTAGAGG
This sequence comes from Coleophora flavipennella, assembly GCA_947284805.1. Lineage (NCBI taxonomy): Eukaryota > Metazoa > Arthropoda > Insecta > Lepidoptera > Coleophoridae > Coleophora > Coleophora flavipennella. The sequence goes on along the minus strand of OX369263.1, from coordinate 2,701,975 downwards.
GTGAGTTTGTAATCGCAAAAAATATTTCATTTTGTTATATAACTACAAATTTACAATATTCAGATTTTTGCGTTTACTTGTGCTGTGAGACGTTGCTTCTTGCCAACTATGATGCGATGCTAAATCACAAAAACGAGGAAAAAGCAGGAATAGCGGCCCTTACTATATGACCTAGCTGTCGGTGAGTGTGGACGCTATATCATAAACCTGGCAGTTTAGCGTAGCTGGTTATACGAGAGGGAATGTTCCGTTACGATGTTAGAGAAATAAACCAAAAAGAGTATTTTTTTCAGTTCCCTCAGGAACTGCATCGGAATATGCTATTTTTATGGGATAAAAAGTAGCCCATGTCCTTCCCAGCAACACAGGTTACATATTTTTACCAAATTTCATCAAGATTGGTTGAGGTGTTGAAGCGTGAAAACGTAACAAACAAACATATTAATTACATCATATTACAAACATACATCTCGTAGCCATTTCTTAACAAAAAAGCGTAGCATACTGACATATCACACATCAGCTCATATATACGTCCCCACCGAGGGGCTCGAACCTACCCTGAATTAGGGCGACATATAGAATTAGACTTTTTTTCGATAAAAAGACATTTTATGTTACACTAGCTTCTGTCCGCGGCTTCGTCCGCGTGGACTTCGTTTTTAGGGCTGTCCTTTAGGGTGAGTGGTGCGCGAGCCGCAAGTGGCTCGCTAGCGCGGACATGAGTTTTCCTCAGATCCCTCAGGAACGATATCGGGCTATTCTGATTAGAAGTTTGTGTCACTTCCCACCCCTTCAGCCACTAAAACCAAAAAAAATTAAAAACCACGTCAATCTGTAGCTCCGTTGCGATGCTGAAGTGCGCGAGCGCGGAAATGAATTTTCCCCAGATCCCTCGGAAACAATTTCAGGATATGCTAATTAGTAAATTATGTCATTTCCCACCCCCTCAGCCATCTCTGTGCAAAAAAATCACAGCAATCCATTGTTCCGTTGCAATGTTAAAGAAACTAACCAAAAAAGAGTATAATTTCAGTTCCCTCAGGAACTGCATCAGACTATGCTATTTTCACGGGATAAAAAGTAGTCTATGTCCTTCTTAGTGACACAGGCCACCTGCATGCCAAATTTCATCAAGATTGGTTAAGGTGTTAAAGCGTGAAAAGGTAACAAACAAACACATTTTCACATTCATAATGTTACCTATATTTAAGTAAGGATAGTAAGAATTATTATAGGTATTATAATGTAAGTTCATAGATGACATATGTAGCCTGGCGGGATGAGTAGCGGATGCGGGCCCGTAAACAGCCCGCGGCGCTCGCTGCCAAATAACTTGATCATCGGCGACAAAATCAGATTATCTCCTGCTAATTATGTGTATTCACTATCTATCTAAATATATAATTAACCATGAATAATTAAGTGTATTTTATTTAGTTTAGTATTTACATAGGTGCCAATCACAAAACGTACATTTAATTTTAATCTATGGTTTAATAAATAGTAACAAAACTAATTTAACTATCATCATATCACCTCATGTACGTCCCCACCGAGGGGCTCGAGCCTACCCTGAATTAGGGCGATCGCGCCTTAGTTAACCACGCGGGCCCAGTGCGGGTTGGTCGACTTCACATACAACCTTCGAGTTTCTGCGTAGGTTTTTTTTATATTCACAATTGGTAAGCCCTTGGTATCATCACACCTGACGGTAAATGACGACGATGCCGAAGATCGGGCATACCAAGATTCCCCAACGCAATGGAGAACTGGATATCTTATCTTCAAGAATTAACACATCAATGTTGTTAACACTGATGTTTGGCGGCAAGACTTAGATAAGATGGTGGTAGCTAGCCAGGCGGGCTTAGAAAATGCCCTACCACCAATCAAACCGAATCTTACAAGTTGACCCGCCGGGAATCGAACCCGCGACCTCCTGGTGTGAAGCGAATGGACTAACCATCACGCCACGTAGCGGTTTCCTCACGATAATTATTTATATTAAGCTAATAATAAAAATCTAAACCCCGAGTTGAACCAGCCGCAATGGAGCCCATGACACACATCGCGTTGCTGCGCTGGATGGCAATGGACAACCTTTGCAGCAGGCAGGACCCGGAGCGGGTGTCACACCCCCTCTCTCGAAGGCGACGGCCAATCTCCTATATGACATTAACCATGAGAATAAGACTAGCAGTCACATTGCTTTGAATTATCCAATATGGTTTGAAACCTCAAGGCATTTATAGGCAAGTGCGCGAGTTTGAGGATCAGCGTAAAGCTGACCTTGATACCAAAAGCGACCAGTTAAAGGCCCGACCACCTGCGACCATTTCATACAATTACGAGGGTGGCATACTTAAATGCCCTCAGTGCGTGAGGAGTTTCGATGCGAAGATTTTCTACATAAACCATCTTCGAGCGCACGCGCGACAAACCGACTAGGAGTCGAAGTGGTTGCCATGACCGAAATCGGTTGGATATTTCATCATCATGGTTTGAACTATCCAATATTATTATATTAGGTAATATTTATATTTTTTAAAGTTTCGTACCCCAAAAGAAAAAAAGGAACCTTTACAGGATCACTTCTTCTTCCGTCTGTCTGTCTGTCTTTCGAAACCTTTTTTCTCAGGAACGCGTGGAGGTATCAAGTTAAAATTAGCATCAAATACTATAAAGTCTATGGTTTCTTGAAGCTGTAAAATATCAAGCTTTTAAATCAAAACAATGATAGCTAGGAATTAATGAAAACAAGAGTGCACGAAAACATTAATCCTATTTAATGGGAAGTCGCGAGTGCCTCGTGAAAGAGAACCACTACTTACTGTCCAGGTAGGTCCCGCAGCTGTAGGCACGCTCACCTCCCACGGCTTCAGCTGCTGGCGGTTCGATCCCCACTCGGGACGCCAGAGAAGCTGGCTCCCACATCACCGGTGTGGTACCGGAGCTGTTGGCGCGCTCACCTCCCGGCGCTTATCGCACCTGTCCAGACTTACTCCTACGCGGCTGGATCGGCCGGAGCAGTATTAGCTTATACATACGTCAGTATGTATTATTTATTCCACGGTATCTTCATAATATACATCAGTATGAATAATTGATGCCTCGATATTTAACTGACTCCGAAACGGCCCGAATGATTTTGATGAAATTTTCAAGGAATCTTCAGATTAGCTCAGCGGGTGACCATGTGAAGTTTCTTAACAATAAAAAAAACGCGTGCGGAGACACGGGGCTGGTGACGGATTAGCACAGCGGGTGATCCTGTGAAAAAAAGAAAACGTGTGGCACTCGGGGACTGCCGCGGTAAAGCTATTGTATAGCATTTTTTATCAATTTATGCATTTGTAATTATTTATTTATTTTTTATTTATGCAGTATTTACCAGTACCATATAGTCCTTGGGGCGCGGAATGTTTATGTAATAAATTAACAATAAGAAAGTTACACCAGTAAAATTGACTAAGTCCTTTCAGTACCGCAAATCGCTAATAGATGGCACTGTAAGATTTTTAGAACTCGGCCGAGCGTGGGGTGTTAGGTTTTATTTTCGTTACAGAATTTCTTGATTCGGTCGCCGCGCTCGAAGCCCGCGATAAAAGCTATGCAATAGCTTAACAAACGGAGGTGGCGCCACGGGGCGGGCCGCTAGTATTCGAATAATTTTTAGATTTATATGAAAAAAATCCAAAGCACAACTGAAACATAGTAGTTACAGTACCATTAACACAAATTCTGCTTAATGCAAAGCTTAAATTTGTTTGCACAACGAGCGAAATAAATAGAATTAATCGTAGCGTGTAGAATTCTTGGAATATTTGTAACGTTCCCCGGCAGACATAATAATAAAGCTGGAACATTGGTTTTCTTGTAACAGCGATTTGCTTAATTGGTAAAGTTAGGTAAGCTTTTTATCCACGAATCAACACTTTTAGTGTGCATAGTTTATGTTTATCGTGTCCATTGTGCACCGAGCCTTTTTTTTAACCACAATTGATAAGCCCTTGGCATCATCTCCTACCTGGTGGTAAGAGATATGATGAAGCCGAAGATGGAAGCGGGCTGACCAAAATTCCCTAACGTAATAGAGATCTGGCTATCTTATCTTCAAGCCGGAACAGATCAATGATGTTAACACTGTTGTTAAGCGGCAAGACTAAGATAAGATGGTAGTAGCTAGCTATGAAAATGCCCTACCACCAACCAATACGAGTCTTACAAAGTTGACCCCGCCGGGAATCGAACCCGCGACCTCCTGATATGAAGTGAATAAACTAACCATTACGCCACGGAGGCGGTTATTATTGGGTCATTAGTCTCATGCTCGGAGTTTCTCTGCGTGATCGAATCAAAAACGAGGAGATCCGTAGGAGAACCAAAGTAACCGACATAGATTTCAGAATTGCTAAACTTAATTGGCAGTGGGCGGGGCACATAGCTGGGCCGTTGGGGTGGTAAAGTTCTCGAGTGACGACCGCGCACCGGAAAGCGTAGCGTCTCCTTCCCACTCGGTGGACCGACGACCTAGTGAAGGTCGCGGGAAGCCGCTGGATGCGGGCAGCGCAGAACCGGTCGTCGTGGAAATTGTTGGGGGAGGCCTATGTCCAGCAGTGGACGTCCTTCGGCTGATATAAATGAGTCTTGTGAAATATCTTATTCTGCCAAGCCAGAAGCTAAGTCATGTGTGCTCTTTCCACTCACTACAAATATTATGGTTTCCTTCTAACTGATGCACATTTCGGTGCAGTCGAGTGTTTGAATTTGTCAGCCGATTCGCTACCACGTCCGATAGAACTACTACAGCGTAGAAAAAAGAGGCCGTAGTGTGCTGGCCACGAAAGTGCCGAATGAAAAGTTATGTAATGCTTGCTACGCTTGCTTCGCAATGCCCGCACGCGTAGCGCACAGAATACTACGCTACTTTCATCGCAAATTCAAGTATAATATTGTTTTTAAAATGGTTCTATTTTAGTTTTTAGGGTTCCATACAACCAACGGGTGACCAACGGGACCCTATTACTAAGCCTCCGATGTCTGTCTGTCCGGCTGTCAGCGGGCTGTATTTCATGAACCGTAATAGGTATACAGTTGAAATTTTCAAAGAATGTGCTTTTCTGGTGCCGCTAAATAAAAAATACAAAAAATTAGAAAAAGTGAAAAAATAAGGGGTGCCAAAAAAACTGTTTATTTATAGGTCTTTAGAAATATTTTTGATTTAGCTCTATCGTAAAAACGGTAATACATACAAGAGTGAAACTTTGTGTGATTATCGTTCTAATACTTGAATAAAACAAAAAAAAGAAAAAAATGGCCAAGTGTGAGTAGTACTCGCGCTAAGGTGCCCGAACTGAATGACAAAATGAGCATATTTTTGTCGCTCGCGTTGATGTCTTTTGTTTGTTATGTGAATAGGTATCATTGTCTATGTGGTTGTGTGGAGATGTGTGGTGGTATGGAAACCTCGGAGTGCAAGTCCGACTCGCACTTGGCCGATTTTTGTATACTAGAGTAAACCAGTTTTCTTCATGCAAGCAAGATTGAGCTGTTTTAATCACTATTCAAGAAAAAGATTTACTTTTCAACATAATTAGATCGGTACTTTACCATAAATTATTACCTTGTAACAGATTGATGGCTTATTATAATAACGGCCTTAATAAATTAACATACAATATGATAATGTTACACAGAATATTATGAAGCCAATAATCGAAAGTTGATTATAATTCCGTAAATTTAACCTGAAAAGGGCAAAGTTTAAGTATTATCATATAGTACGGACACTCCCTGCCGCTCTCTAGATTACGACCTCACCCCCTCGTCACCCATTTTAATAAAGATTGGTTACAGTTTGGTTCTTGAACATATGGGAATTAACCGTCATTTGTTTTTAGAAATGTCATTTCACTGCCATTTGTATGCAGTGTCCGGGGTGTGGTTTTGGGTAGTTTTGATTTCTTCCATTTGTTTTTGGTGTGTTTTTTCTATTTTTTTTATAACATTTTTAGTGCATTTGACTATATCTCTCCATTATTTAGTTATAGGCTAATTTAACCATGAGAGACAAAATTTTCAACAAAAACTATTAAAAACGTGTTAACGAAGACTAAATTTACTGCAATATAAGACTAAAACCGTCTATGTAGTCTTTAAAGATTCTAAAATATAACTTTTCAAAATGTTACCTTTTTTAACATTTTTGGCGGCCTGTATCTTACAAAATCTTGTAAACGGTACATCTGATAAAAATGTTATATTGGAAAACTCGACTAAGACGTTGTAACTTAATTGACGAACAATGTTAAAAAATCCGGCCAAGTGCGATAATTCGAGGAAAGTAGGGTTCCGTCTTTTTTAAAAAGAAATGCAATTTGAAAAACAAAATTATATTTGCAGTTGCTATTACCAACTGCAAATATAATAATTGCACATTTTGTATCAAAAATCTATGAACATTTTACAAATCCAACTGAACACCTTAAGTTGGTCGAATATTACTCCTAAACTAAGAAATCCTACTTTAACTACAGCTTTCTAGTACTAATATCCTTTGAAAGCTCAAATGGCGTAGCAGCCATGGACAGACAGACATGGCGTAACTATAAGGTTTCCTTATTGACTTCGAAACCCTAAAGAGACATACTGACTCACTGACTCACTCATTGACTCACTGGCTGTGTCTGTTTGGCGGAATAACAGACAGAACAATTTTATAAGGGTTCCTCAACATATATATTTTTTTAATTTAGCATCAACAGCATTGACGTGTTCCGGTTTGAGATAAGATATTCAGTTTCCCATTGCGTTGGGGAATTAAAAAAAATCTCATCTGGCTTGTTTTTATTTAGCTCTTAGGTGTTGTTCACGAAAAAAAACTATAGCATACAGAGATATGCTTTATATGAATTATTAATGTGCTATCCCCTTATATATATGAGGGGATAGCACATTAATAATTCCTTTGCGCACCAAGAACTAGTGTTATTATTTAATATTTCGACTCCATTTTTACATTTCGTATTAAGTTTAATTGGGCAAATCTGTGTTTTATACTTCCATTTCGTAATTAGCTTAATTCATAACCTCAAATCATATCACAAAAGTATTCATTCTTACCTCAGATCCAATATGAGATTCCTTCAAGTCGTTTTATAATGATCATATCAAAACGAGACAACACTGTACTACAATGAAACTTTTTAAATATTTTTATGCCTTTGGCTACAAATGTAACTTATTTATTTCATGGTCGTTTAAACAGTATTGTATGCCACTGCACACAATAACTCAGCTTCTCTTCGTGACAAAAACTAGCACTCATGTTACAATGGCTCTCATTACTTGGCAGTGACATAAATAACTCCAGTGTAAACTCTGTATAACGTCACTCAATATAACGATTCACTCTTTGAAATGTCAAAATTTTCTGTATGGTTTCTCTCTGTATAACAAAAACTCTCAATAACGTCACAAAATGCCCCGTCCCTTGAGTGTCGCTATATAGACTTTACACTATATTTCAAGTTGCGAATCAGTATCATGGATTTCCGGCCTCCTTACTTCTCTTTCTATAGTTTGAAGGTGAACAAACTTTAGGAGCGTAGTGAAATAAGGCGTTTAATTGTTACTATGAACAAAGTAAATATATTAGCTACTAGCTTTTGACTGCGGCTTTGCACGCGTGGACATCGCTTTTATGACTGTCTTTGAGAGTGAGTGGAGCGCGAGCCGCAAGCGGACATTAGTTTTCTCCAGATCCCTAACCCAGATCGGGCTAATCTGATTAGCAGTCTATGTCATTTCCCACTGCCTCAACCATCTCTGTGCCAAAAATCACAACAATCCATTGTTCTGTTGCGATGTTGATGAAGTGAACCAAAAATACTTACTTACTTACTCCGCTGGCTCAACGACCCAAAGTGTATCCTGGCCTCCGATAAGAGAACTCGCCATTTGTCCCGGTCTTGTGCGGTTTCGCGCCAGTCGTCAGCTTGGAACTCGCGTAGGTCCGCGTTCACCACATCGCGCCATCGATACCAGGGGCGACCGACCGGGCGTCGACCTGTTGGTTGACCCTGATAGGCTCTCTTCACATTGCGATCTTCTCCCATTCTCTCTAGGTGACCGAGCCACCGGAGTCTGTGAGCTTTCGTCTCTCCGATAATGTCTGGAACAGCCACCAGCTCTTGGATCTCGGCGTTTTTAAGGATTCTCCAACTGCCATCGATTCTCTGCTTTGGGCCAAGAATTTTGCGAAAGATTTTCCTTTCGGCAACCTGAAGTTTATTTTACCAAAAATACTAATTTTTATTAAAATTCACAATTTGTAAACCCTTGACAACATCTCACGTGGTGGTAAGTAACGATGTTGCCGAAGATGGAAGCGGGTTTACCAAGATTCACACAATGGGGAACTGGCTATCATAACTTCATGACGGAACACACCAATGATATCAACATTGATATTTGGCGGCAAGACTTAGATAAGATGGTGGTAGAGGCGGGCTTGGAAAATGCCCTACCACCAACCAAACCGAGTCTTACAATTGACCCCGCCGGGAATCGAACCCGCGACCTGCTGTGTAAAGCCAGTGAACTTTGCCTCTGAGCTACGGAGGCGGTTAAACTATTTTCAGTTCCCTCGGGAACTGCATCGGACTATGCTATTTTCACGGGATAAAAAGTAGCCTATGTCCTTCTCAGTAACACAGACTATCTGCAAGTCAAATTTCATAAGGATTTGTCAAGGTAAACAAACAAGCATATTTTCACATTTATAATTTTAATTTAATTTTTTATTCACAATTGGTTTATCCTTGACAACATCTCACCTGGTGGTAAGTGACGATGTTGCCGAAGATGGAAGCGGGCTTACCAAGATTTGGGAACTGGCTATCTATATATTAGTAAGGATGAGTATATGTGAATGTTTGATTGCGGATCGAAAGCAGCCCAGCAGAGGATTAAACGGCTCACTTGTCATCGGCACCCCTCGTTCTTATGGAAGCTGTCCCCAGCCGAATTTGTCGCGTCAATAGATTATCAGTTACAAGCGGCACGCGGCCGAGATTTTGGACTGTCGACAAACGCCACGCCTAGCTACTTTTGAACTGTATTACTAAGTAATAAAGTACATAATAATACAGGGCGCTTCCAAGAAATCTTGAAGCATAGATTACTTTGTATTATCACTATGTGTTATTTCAGGATATAAAAATTCCACTCTGTAGACATGACTTTTTTTTTATAAAAATCTGGGCTATTTGTTAATATGCAAATAAATTGCAAAAAGCGGTTTCACGTGGTTTTTTCAAGGTGATGGGTTGCCATTCGAGAACTTTACTGTCACGATAGCCATGAAATATAATGTTAAATATTTACTTTATGATATTCTTCTTCTTTCTTCTTTCTCCTGGCCATTGTCCCAATTTATTTGGGTTCGGCGTTCCTAGTACTTCTGCGCCACACCGCACGGTCGTGGGTTGTCTTCTCATTTGTGTTTGTACTCTTAAGGTCATTTTTTATGGTCTGCAACCAGGTCATTGGTGGTCTCCCGCGGTCTCTTTTACTCTCTTCCATGTTTATTACTTTTTTAGTCATATGGTCATCATCCCTTCTCATCACGTGTCCGTACCAGCGCAGACGGTTCTCCCTGAGTTTTTCCTGTACCTGTACGACCTGTTATCTACTTTATGATAATATTAATTTATTTAAAGTTAAAACTTTTAGAAGAAACACACAACTTACATACTTGGAAAACGCTGAACACGTCAAAAACAAACTTCAATCGCAACAACATCTAAATACAATTTTGCCTTATTTTTTTGTTTTTGTTCATTTCCTATAAAAGTACTGAACCTATTCTGATAAAATTTATTACGAGACCAACCTGAAGGCATAACCTATCGAATAAACAAAATCCGGGAGTGCCGACAGAAGCGAAAACTTTTTACAGTTTTATAAGTTTTGACACTCTGAGTGTTCCCGGCGAACGACTAGGTTGATAAAGTTTTAGCCCTGCGAGTGTTCCTGGTACGGTGGCAGTTACATTACAGTGTCGCGAGTTCAATGGTTTTTCCCATCTCAAAAATGCCCAACGCGCCTTACCAAGTTTTCACTAAAAAATCATTAAAATAAATTCACAACCGGTAAAGAAATCGCGTAACAGATTCACAATAACTACACAAATTAAATTAAAATTATAAAGCCGACTGCATAAAACCTAACCCCTCTTTTTAAATTAGTTAGATCCTATGTCACTCACGGGATCAATACAAATCTAACGACACCTCGCATTAAATATACACACTCGTACACACACACACACATACACTCGAAAAACATTAGCCTTTTTCTGGCGCAGTCGGGTAAAATCCCGTTTCTTGGAACCCACTTTATTTATCGTTTTTTTTATTTTTTTATTATTTGTTGGTAAAACCTCCGTAATAACAAATATTCTATGAAAATTCGAAAAAACGTATTTTTTTCACTAAGTCTAATGGCGTCGCACAGCCGCCATATTCGTTTTTTTAACGTCACCTATCTAAGAACACTTGGGCTGTTTAGAAAAATCTAATGATACCTCAGTTATGCAAATCCGTTCAGCGGTTCTGGAGATATGAGGTAATAAAGAATATTACATACATACAAGATACGCGCGAAAAACAAAACCCTTTCTTTGCAGTCGGGTAAAAATAACATCTTTGAAATCGGATGAGAAATGGTAGATGACGTACATAAGGTAAATTTTTGTTGTTATTTTATTTTTTTATTCACAATTGGTAAAACTTTGACAAAATCTCACCTGGTGGTTAGTGACGATGTTGCCGAAGATGGAAGCGGGCTTACCAAAATTCCCCAACGCAATTGTGAACTTGCTATCTTATCTTCATGCCGGAACACACCAATGATATCAATGTTGTTGTTTATATTTAAACATATTTGTCGTGTTCATTATTATACATGGCGTCGCATGCAAAAATAAACAAACATACTCCTATGACTAAGGCACCTCTTAAAAATAAACTTCTTTTGTTTATCCTCAATCCTTACAAAAAAAATGGTGACATTCTCGTATACAAAGGAAGCTGGAGTTGTATAATATAAATGACTTGGAGTACTGAATAATGTTATTATTTCAAAGTGTATGTGTTTGTTTGTCAGTATGTTGGCACATCCTCGTAGATGGGATCGCACCTGCTCGCAATTACCGCCCAAGTAATTAACTTTGTAGACGCTGAAATCCTTCTGCCATCACCTTTGAAAGCTCTCTCTGTAGTGCACACTCGCTCATAATAATATGTACCATTTTATATTCACTACGCCTGTGTGTGTTGGACTTAACTCTAATTAAGCCTGAAAGAGGTTCCATGTAGGCATTTACATAATCTATTATAAATACCTAAGTAGGTACTACATAAGGTTGTGGGTATTTCATTCAATTATATTATTAGTAAGTACCTATTTCATGAATACAAACTATGAAATGTTGCAGTGGTTTTATTACAGCGCAGTTAACTTTAAGTAAATCCCTCCCGGACCTTAATAAATTTTTATGTTTCACAAGCTTTTACGAGTGTGTGTCATCACTTTGCCCTATATACATGTTAACCCAATTTAATTTCATTTGCTCAGTAAGGGGAACTTTGTCGAATAGGTAGGCACGTGTATTTGTCAAAGGGGGGGTAGGTGAATAATTAAAATTTATATACAGGGTGTAACAAAATTGGTGTAGGTGCCGTTAACTGGGGCTTCTACTCATCATACTGAACAACTTTTGTTCTACGACTTTAATGAAAACGTAAATAAGTTTTTTTACTCTTCATACAAATCGATCAGCTGATCGACTTATTTTGTGCATTTTAGTATCATCACATCAGCTCATATATACGTCCCCACCGAGGGGCTCGAGCCTACCCTGAACTAGGGCAATCGGGCCATAGTCTAGTCGACCACGCGGGTCCAGTGCGGGTTGGTCAACTTCACACACAACCTTCGCCGATGTGTGCAGGTTTTCTCACGATGTTTTTCCTTCACCGTAAGATTTAGGAATTTCAGTATGGAGAGTCCAAATCTTTTTTTGAGAATTGACTATGGGTTCCTTGGAGAAAGTTGTTCAGTATGACGAGTAGAACCCCCAGTTAACGGGTACTACACCAATTTTGTTACATCCCGTATATGCTAGTTACGAAGAGATAGTATTAAATTATATATGTAAATTTGTGAACAAAGGAAAACTGAGATAAGATAGTGATATTGAATTGAGTTGCGTTTAATTGGTGCGGCTTTGGGCCACCAGTATTGCCTTCATTAGCCGAGACGAGACCGAGCTTGCCGGCCATCGCTCACCGACCGAAACACAAACTTGGATCGAGTGACTTTTAATCATTCAACCGCAGCATTCTGTCACTGTCTTCGTTACTGGTTGTGGCAGAGACGAAAAAAAAAAGATTTCTGAAATTGAATTCTCAGTCCTACTTTGTACAGTATATTTGATTTTGAGTTGAGGACCACCAGGAGGCTCGAGTTTCCATACAAACGTAGTTCCGCTTTGATAGAAAAACTACATGCCAGATTGAATTGACGCTGGCTGGACTTACCTTATGTAATTAATAAAAGATTTTCTGATGAATAAGGGTTTATAATCTGTTTTCTTGGTGGAATACAGCACTATGGCATATACACCATCAATACCCTCACAACGCTGTGCAATGTTTGTATTGTTTTTTTTTAAATTAATATTCTGTGACAAATCACACATGGTCACATGGTCATCTGGCCCCAGTGTTATGGGAACCAGAGACTGATATACTTATATACGTTTAAATACATACATATTATATAGATATTTAACACCCAGACACAGAGCAAACAAATCTGTTCATCACACAAGTGCTTGCCCTGGGTGGGGATCGAACCCACAACTCTCGGATCAGCAGTCAAGAGCCGTAACCACTGAGCCAACGAGTCTGTTACCTATTGTAAGGTAGATAATAACTTATTCGCGGTGATTTCGCGTTGGTGCGAAATCGATTGTGTAAAACAATCGACTGGTGCGATGGGCGGGGAAATAAAACAGGTCCAGCCCCGGTTGTTTCCGGAGCTTAATCCCGCCACGCCGGGAAATTAAAAATATTGGGCATTTAGCTTTCACCGTTGGTTTACTCTGCAAATTTAATATGGAACCCGTTTTTTTTTCTATTCTTCAGTGGGTAATAAATACAAAGTTAGAAGATAAGTATCATCATCATCATCATCATATCAGCCACAAATCGTCCACTGCTGGACAAAGGCCTCCCCCAAGGATTTCCACGACGACCGGTCCTGCGCTGCCCGCATCCATCGGCTTCCCGCGACCTTCACCAGGTCATCGGTCCACCGCGTGGGAGGCCTGCCTGAGAAGATAAGTATAACTAACATAAATGTATTTATATACAGTGCAAACTCTGTAAAATGTCACTCGTTATAACGAATCACTCTTTGAAACGACAAAATTTTCTGGCTCCAGTTGGTTTACTTTGACGCGAATTTCTCTCTGTATAACGAAAACTCTTAATAACGTCACAGAGTTTACACTGTGTATATATATATATATATATATAGATAAAGATGATAGTAAATCATTATATAGGGTTTAACAAAAGTGGTGTATGTCCCGTTAACTGGGGCTTCTGCTCTTCATGCTGAACAACTTTAGTCTACGATTTAGTCTTTATCTTTATCTATATATATATATATATAGATAAAGATGATAGTAAATCATTATATAGGGTTTAACAAAAGTGGTGTATGTCCCGTTAACTGGGGCTTCTGCTCTTCATGCTGAACAACTTTAGTCTACGATTTAGTCTTTATCTTTATCTATATATATATATATATATAGATAAAGATGATAGTAAATCATTATATAGGGTTTAACAAAAGTGGTGTAGGTCCCGTTAACTGGGGCTTCTGCTCTTCATGCTGAACAACTTTAGTCTACGATTTAGTCTTTATCTTTATCTATATATATATATATATATATATATATATATATATATATATATATATATATATATATATATATATAGATAAAGATGATAGTAAATCATTATATAGGGTTTAACAAAAGTGGTGTAGGTCCCGTTAACTGGGGCTTCTGCTCTTCATGCTGAACAACTTTAGTCTACGATTTAGTCTTTATCTTTATCTATATATATATATAGATAAAGATGATAGTAAATCATTATATAGGGTTTAACAAAAGTGGTGTAGGTCCCGTTAACTGGGGCTTCTGCTCTTCATGCTGTGCATTTTAATCGACCAATGTTGTGCATTTTAATATGAGGGGACCAAATTTTTTTTGAGAATTGACTATGGGTTCCTTGGGGAAAATTGTTTATTATGATGAGTAGAACCCCCAGTTGACGGGTCCTACACTGATTTTTTTACACCCTATATAACATATAACAAAATTTACAAGGTTCTACAAAATTTGTAGTGTAGTTATAAATTTATTTATTTGTTACACCATGTACAATTTTACTTTACTATAGTTTTGGACTTTATTACTTACAGAATTTGATGTGTAACATCCTTTCGTCTCGCTTTTCTGCAATTTGTGGAAGTGATTTCGTGAAATGGAACGGAAGAGTGTAACCGGAAATTAAAACTTTTTTCATGTCACGAAGGCTATGGTAACATTGTGGTGATCCCGAACCGGCCTTAACAGGTCTCTCTCGGAATCCGCTCACCTAGGAATGTGATCGTCATTTTTTTTTTTATTTTGTTTTGTTTTATTTTTATGTTAGACTCGTGGAAGAAGTTTAGGTTGCGAATCTCAAGACTGGTTTTCCTGGAGGTCGCCTACACTTATTTGTGAAGAACGAAGGTCTCAAATTTCAATCTTTGGGAAACATCTTCTAGCTCAAGAACGGGCCAAAACCAAGCTCAGATGCCCAGTGGCCATAAGTTTAACGTGAGTCAATCCTTGGCTAGAAGCGTTGACAGTTACAGGTTAACAAATATATATCAAACATGAGTTGTGTCCTTCCTTTCTTATGTCAAACGGTTCGCGACACTAGATAGACGAAAGACTTCCCAGTCCATCCACTCCCCTGGGAGACTAAGTTCTTGTCTAGTGTATCTCATAGCCAGGAACTCGCTTCAAGCTAGCTTCTTTTCATGCCCCAAGAAGGGGTTCTATCCTGGGCCCAGATCTTATTGGTATTTAGACATTGAAAGACTAGTTCTTTCATGTCGAAAGCTGTCTTACTCGTTTCTCCACGACCTCCCGTCCTTATGTTGGTATATACATATATATTTATATATATATATGTACATATACATATACATGTACACAAATACATGTATACATACACATACACATATGTAGGTGTGAGCGTCCTCACTTTGCTTTGGTAGGTACTGATCAGTTTTGTTTAAATTTAAGAAGCTTGGCTTATGAAGGAAGTGTCGTTCCGGGTCGGTTACCCTGATTCAAACTACGTTAACCTACCAATTCTTTCAATACAAAGGTTGCAAAAGTTGCTAGAACCCTACGTGCGCGGTACGCGATGAGTTACAAAATACCGATTGGTATACTAAACGGAAGTACACTCCTCATTGAGGGGAGGACAATAATTAACTTTCAATAATTCGTGTGACCTTCGAACTTCGCCTAATCCTACAGTTCAAATAACGACGAAATAGCGAACTAGTACGGAAGCTAATTTCGGAGTATAAATTCCAAATGATTATTCCATAAATTTTCAACACAATGAGATGGGATTGTGAGTTTAAGTTACCTAATTTAATTGAATGTCGGCCCTAACTTTAATGTGTAAATTATAGGTATTAATTTTAACTATATTAGATAATATATTCCCTAGGGGTTGGCGATTTGTGGGATAAGAAAAAAAGTTGGAATAGGGAGTTAAAAAAAATGGTTTTATTTCCCTTGTGAGTGATTATTTGAATTTACGTTACGGTCGGAGGGTAAAGCTTAGCACACCTCGCTAGCCACTTTGTGCAAAAGGAAAGTTACAATAATTAACGATAAATCCCCCCCCCCCTCTCTTTGCTTTCTAATATTATTATTACAGACTGAACCAGGCTAGGTATAGTTGTGCTAAAACAGTCCCTCCAATCCAAGACTAGCTGGGCCAAAAGAAAACATAAATTGGCAAGAAAGCAGTCCTGAGAAAAAAACTTGCCAGGCCATACTTAATTCCTATTAATTAATCTAACATATCCACACAATATAAGACACACACAAAATTATAGCCCCTATAATTTTAATCCTATTGAGTTATAGTACTATGTCATTTTATAGTTAACATTGATATTAAATCGTTATCTTAATCAATCAACTCCCCAAACTAGTGTGACTCAAACAAGTTCAAAGAATTCACTTGAAAACCTTACTTTGATGAGACATTTCATAGCACATAAATAGAACAAAAGGTTATGACAAATACATGCTTATATCCTCGAGCTGAACGAATGCCATGTTTGTAAAAGTAGACACTATTACATCGCTACGATAGCTTCAACCTTGTACGTTAATCAACCTCTAACATTGATAGACATTAATCCAGCTTTAGGTAACTACTACAGTTCAAAACTAGATTACCTGATTTATCTCGTCGTACAGCAATCAGCGTCTCTTTCCACTATTAGATATTTCTTAGAGCAAAAGTTTGAGAAAACCAAAATCTACTTGAAGTTTAATTTACAATAGAATTATTAGTCTGTACTACGAGTAAAATACACTTAATTAACAACAGGTAATGATCAATAGGGAACACGTCTGCTCTCTTTCGAGTCTCTGACACCAGTCTTCCTCATTTCCATTCCAATCTTTACATCAGCTATCCAGCTACGCTTATCTAATGAAACTATACTAATTAGTGATCTATTTCAATACCTCAAGGTTTATATTAGAATTAACGCTATTCCGTATCCTCTACGCACATTTATTGCTATTGTACAAACTAGAAGTTTATGGTTACACCAATAGCGTCGAAAATTGCACTTTCTCACTTTTTAACCAGAACATTGATTCGTTTTAACACTTGGCACGATTTATAGTCAAGCACACATGTCCGAAGACTGTAGTTTTAGCTTCCTTGATCGATGAGGGACCTCCTGTGGAGGTCCTGTCTCGCGTCTCACGCTCCTACAAGTACAGTCAGAACGCGTGACTTCTGGTATATACTGGTATAAGGGCCATTGGAGCGGCCACCTTCTGGTCGAGATTGCTGTAGTGGAGAACCCATTCGACATGAGAAGAAGAAGCCTTCCCGATCGCACCTCAAGCACGTGTAGGTATGTCCAGCTCTCCAAGGTCAGCTGGGTATGCTCATGATTTAATCTCCGCGCCCTCGGTGTTTGTTAAACTGAAAAATAAAATTTAAACGAGAAAGTATCTGTTTTTCATGATAAACATTTTAGATTACATCCGATGTGTCACTTGTTTAAAACGCAGACTGTAGTAATTTATTCTTTTCAAACGCAAAGACATTTGTGAAACATTCCCGACAAGGACGGTTCGTTGAATTTTTTTTCTACACAACGCCCCTTTGTTCACACGTCAAAATCACGAAATTTATGTTCTGTCGCTGTTAAAATCTCTTGCAAAGTGTTTTCACGCATAAGTATGCTATCCAGACGCTATGAATGTCAACTAATATTTATTTATCGCCCTGAGTCTCGGATTTCTTTTATTTATCTGAATAGAACAAAGTCCACAGAAAGTAATTAAGGTCTAGTGACAAGGAAGTTTTATACACCTACTTTAAACGACCTTATATCCCATTACAATGCCCCCTCAAAATGATAGTTGGAAAGGTAAATTTCTTACTCTCATTTTCAGACCAAAACTCATTTATCCCCGCCTGCTTAATTCACGTACTTACGCAAGCGCCGGCGCTAAAATCCTTTCAATACAAGCTATTGTTCGAAAAGCCGCAACTCAACAAAGCGCCCCTCATAAAAAGCTTGACGCCGTTTAAGTAGGTTGTAAACGATTTTAACAAAGCTACTGTCGCTTATTGTTCTATACGAGTGGGTCGTAAATGACACTACAAATAACACACCTGTGAACCTTCTGCTGTGTTCGAATTTGCCTAACAGGTGTTACGGTCCGTTCTAACTTTCGACCGACTTATAATATCTAAATAAATGCACGGCGTTATATTGTCCGATAATTTCTTTAGTCTCAGGATTTACAAGCGAATATACATTTTCATGAGGTATCGCTCCTACGACGTACGGTCCTGTATACAACCGTGAAAATTTTTTCGTCAATTTCCTTTCCGCTTCTGACCTGGGAAAAGTTTTCAACTTGACGTAGTCGCCTATGTTGAACTGTATCAACCGGTGGTTTTCATTAAACCTGGCCTTCCTAGCATCTGCTGATTTTTTCAAATTCTCTAGGGCCCTTTGTCGTATTTCCTCGACCCGGCTCCCGATTACCTGCACCGACTTATACTTGGCCAGCGACTTGTCGATTCCTAACTCGGTATCGAGGCCCCAGAGGATCTCTTCCGGAGTAAACCCAGTAGAGGTGTGAGTCACCTTATTATAACTGTCTTCAATCAATGCTACTATGGACACCCATTTATAATGATATTTATCACAATAGGCCCTGAACATCCGTCCTAATTCCTTATTTACTCGTTCGGTCGAATTTGGACGAGGATTTCGTACAGAAGTATGTGAATACCTAATCCCCATTCGCGATAACTCGTTTTCCCAGACCCTAGATGTAAATTGGGCCCCGTTGTCCGTCACTATATGGTCGATTTTTAAAAATTCGTGGAACTTGCGCACGCACCCAGACACGCTTCTACCAGTTGCTCTCTTAAGCGGGAATAGTTTTATGAATTTACTGAAAGCATCTTGCATCACGAATATGTATTTATTTCCGAACCTACCCGTCGGCAAAGGCCCATACAGATCCGCGAAAACTTTCTCTCCGACTCTCTCAGCGACAACAGGCTTGCAAGGCCCTGAGTGGTGAGCAATCTCATGTTTTGATTTTTGACAAACATCACACCCCCTCAAAACCTCAGTCACCTTTCGCGACATTTTTGGAAAATAACAGCGTTTTTTCAATAAAGCGAGTACCTTGAACCTCCCAAAATGTCCTATCTCCTCATGGATGTTTGTTATCAGTCCCCTTTGTAACGCCTCAGGCGCTACGATTAACCGGTTCCCGGTTTTTGGATTAGTGTGATAAAGGATATTATTTTCCAAACTATAGTTTCGTGTCTTCGTTTTATCGTATGTCGTGCTTTCCCCCCGTAACCCCTCAATTATAACCCTCAAGACACTATCATCATTTTGATGCCTTTCTAGTGCCTCGAACTGCTCTTGAACAAGACGCGAATTGGTGGCGCTGAACAAATTCACCTGTGGACTTTGACTACGTGAGGTGTTTACATCGGTAACACCCTGAATATGTCTAGACAAGACGTCGGCTACAATGTTTTCTGTCCCCTTAATGTATTCTACCCGATAATCGAACCGCCCTAAGTAATTCAGCCATCTAACCATACGTGCACCTAACAGTCGGCACGAATGCAAAAAGGTAAGACTTTTGTGATCCGTACGAATTACTAGCTTAGCTCCTCGTAAATAGGTCTCAAACTTGTTTAGGCTATAAATAATAGCCCATAGCTCTTGTTCTGTAACTGTCCACCTCATTTCCGCTTCTGTCAATCCTTTACTGCAAAATCCAATCACTAACTTTTCACCTGTGTCGGTCAATTGGTATACGCACCCCGCGATCCCTATCGCGCTGCTGTCGGTTTGTAGGTAATAAGTTTTATTCACATCCGGGTGTATTAACATTACTGTTTCAAGGAACAAGGTTTTCACGCGCTCGAAACAATTATTCTCTACCGGTGTCCACCTAAATTTCATATCCTTTTTAAGTAACTCGCATAACGGTTTCGTCTCTTCCCCATATTTCCATACGAATTTGCGAAAATAATTTAGTAATCCCAGAAAAGCTCGCACCTGTTTTACTGTCCTAGGTACCGGGAACTCCCGTATAGCCCCTATTTTATCCGGATCCATCCGTATTCCCGTGGTGTCCACAATATGCCCCAACAGCTTTACGCTTACTTGCAAAAATTTGCATTTCTCTAGGTTACACGTCATATTCGCCTCGCAAAGTCGGCCTAGGACTTGATCCAGGTGTTCCAGGTGTAAATCTAGGTCACCTGCAGTGAACACAACTAAATCATCGAGATAGTTGACACAAAACCCCCTAAGTCCCCCTAGTATTATGTCCATTGCTCTCGAGAAACTAGCCACCGATGTCTTCAATCCTTGAGGTAAAACTTTGTAAGTATAAGTTTTCCCCATAAAAGTGAATCCCGTGTACTTTGTGGACTCTGGTCCCAGTGGCAGCTGAAAATACGCGTTATTAAGGTCAATCAAACTGATATACCTTACCCCATGAAATGACTGTAAAATCTCTGAAGTATTAGGCGGCGATTCAGAATCTCCTATCATTCTCTTGTTTAACTCGCGAGCGTCCAATAAGAGTCTCACTGAACCATCCTTCTTTTTAGTGTAGGTCATGGGACTGCAATAAGGCGTGGCCTCTCGTTTTATAACCCCCAAACGTTCTAATTCTTGAATTTTCTCCTCTACCTGCTTGCGGTGTGCAAAGGGAACTGGGTAGCTGCGTTTTATAAACGGAGTTTCATCCCTCATCTTAATTTCATGTACGTATTTATTGGTCAAACCTAATCTCCGAGTGAATATCGCTTTATGTTTCTGTAACACGGGTAACAATAAGCCCTTTTGTTCAGGAGTCAGTTGTGACGACGTCATAAAACTTTCTACTGTGAGTTCCCTGTCTCGTTCGCGGGACACAGACCCACTTTCACTATCTACCGCGGCCATTGTCCCTAGGAGGGCTTTGTTTCCTTTTATCCCTAGCGCTAATACACTTTCGATTTCGATAGAACTCAAAACCCCTTTTAAACATCCTTTATCGTTCGACGTCCCGATATTTATACTCGTTTTTAAACCCTGGGATCTTTCGCGCCTCGCTTCCTGCCCCGCCTACTTGCTCCTCGCCCCGACATAGTGCTAGAATCTAATCCGTTACACTAAATATTCATTCAACCCCATCCTTTCCCATTTCGTTACATAGAAGAAAAGAAGAAAGAAAACCCAAAAACCCTAACTACAGTCTGCGAAAAAAACACGTACACACACAGAACAACTCAATAAAGTCAATAAGTTATTGTTAACTATTACTGAAGGAGATAATATAACAGTTTCTTTGTTATAGTTCAAACCCTGTGTCTCACCCTGGATAGTAAATTTGGGAGACTCTGCCTTTATTTGGGTACTCCTCCATAAGCCTTAAGGAAAAAAACGCCAGTTCAATGTAATCCTAAAGACAATAAACCAACAAAATGCCTCATCAAAGTAGCCAATGTCATAATTATGTTACATAGCTCAATTTTCAGTTACCTATCCAATAGCAACATTTAAACCCCTGCCTATTCCCGACAAAGCAAAACCACTCTCTACGTAAAATGAATGTCGCGTCACGACGTCCGTGTAAGCACTCCTCACAAACGGCTCAACCGAATTCTATGAAACTTCCCCTTTTGTGTACTAGGTGGAATATGAGAGTAAGCTATATATTTTATCTACATAGTTAGACCACGTTCAAATGACCAACCCGCGTAACTAATTGGACAATCGTTATATAATACCGAACTTAATGTGTTAGGCCCTTCCACGCTTTGCTACGGCACAATAATATACTTCACCGAAACTTTCGATTAGTGCATAAGTTTTGTTATTAATCTGTTATTCATTTCGTACATGCGTTTATTTATCTCGATGTACAATAAATAATTATCTACAGTTGAGTTTGAATTATTTAATTACACAAGTGCGCCAATGTTAATTTACCGTACTGTATTGTGTTGTGGTAAAGAGATGCTAACTAGACCAATTGCTTTACTATTTGTTCGTAAAAATACGGTTAAATATCTGTGTATTTGGGTGTGCAACATATTATATTTATTTTATTGTATTATTTAACTGCGCACGCATGATGGGCAAATTAATGTATTTATAGGTTTTTTTTTTTTCACTGGGTCAGTTAATAACATGACACGACATGATTAACCTTTAAATATTGATAAAGCTACGTCTCGTTGATGTTTGATATTAATTCTCGGGTTGTTTTACTAGGTGTGCGTTAGCATATCGCTAATTTTCCAGAGTCACTGCACCACTTGTGCTGATAAGTAGATGGTCATCCTTTGGGAAGTTAAATTAGGTTTATTTTATTTATTTATTGATTTAGTTAATTATTATTATTATTATTTATATATATATATATATTTTTATTTTATTTTTTTATCTGCGCGATAAGATTATTTAGTTTTCTCTGGATAATTCCTATAACCTAAACTTAATAGACTATTAGGACCCCTAATTTTATACGTTGTGTTTACTATGAGTGTTCTTTAATCTAGCCGTTGAAACTGATAACATCAGCAACAAACGTTTTCCTAGATCCTGGTCACGGCACCAGATGTGGTGATCCCGAACCGGCCTTAACAGGTCTCTCTCGGAATCCGCTCACCTAGGAATGTGATCGTCATTTTTTTTTTATTTTGTTTTGTTTTATTTTTATGTTAGACTCGTGGAAGAAGTTTAGGTTGCGAATCTCAAGACTGGTTTTCCTGGAGGTCGCCTACACTTATTTGTGAAGAACGAAGGTCTCAAATTTCAATCTTTGGGAAACATCTTCTAGCTCAAGAACGGGCCAAAACCAAGCTCAGATGCCCAGTGGCCATAAGTTTAACGTGAGTCAATCCTTGGCTAGAAGCGTTGACAGTTACAGGTTAACAAATATATATCAAACATGAGTTGTGTCCTTCCTTTCTTATGTCAAACGGTTCGCGACACTAGATAGACGAAAGACTTCCCAGTCCATCCACTCCCCTGGGAGACTAAGTTCTTGTCTAGTGTATCTCATAGCCAGGAACTCGCTTCAAGCTAGCTTTTTTTCATGCCCCAAGAAGGGGTTCTATCCTGGGCCCAGATCTTATTGGTATTTAGACATTGAAAGACTAGTTCTTTCATGTCGAAAGCTGTCTTACTCGTTTCTCCACGACCTCCCGTCCTTATGTTGGTATATACATATATATTTATATATATATATGTACATATACATATACATGTACACAAATACATGTATACATACACATACACATATGTAGGTGTGAGCGTCCTCACTTTGCTTTGGTAGGTACTGATCAGTTTTGTTTAAATTTAAGAAGCTTGGCTTATGAAGGAAGTGTCGTTCCGGGTCGGTTACCCTGATTCAAACTACGTTAACCTACCAATTCTTTCAATACAAAGGTTGCAAAAGTTGCTAGAACCCTACGTGCGCGGTACGCGATGAGTTACAAAATACCGATTGGTATACTAAACGGAAGTACACTCCTCATTGAGGGGAGGACAATAATTAACTTTCAATAATTCGTGTGACCTTCGAACTTCGCCTAATCCTACAGTTCAAATAACGACGAAATAGCGAACTAGTACGGAAGCTAATTTCGGAGTATAAATTCCAAATGATTATTCCATAAATTTTCAACACAATGAGATGGGATTGTGAGTTTAAGTTACCTAATTTAATTGAATGTCGGCCCTAACTTTAATGTGTAAATTATAGGTATTAATTTTAACTATATTAGATAATATATTCCCTAGGGGTTGGCGATTTGTGGGATAAGAAAAAAAGTTGGAATAGGGAGTTAAAAAAAATGGTTTTATTTCCCTTGTGAGTGATTATTTGAATTTACGTTACGGTCGGAGGGTAAAGCTTAGCACACCTCGCTAGCCACTTTGTGCAAAAGGAAAGTTACAATAATTAACGATAAATCCCCCCCCCCCTCTCTTTGCTTTCTAATATTATTATTACAGACTGAACCAGGCTAGGTATAGTTGTGCTAAAACAGTCCCTCCAATCCAAGACTAGCTGGGCCAAAAGAAAACATAAATTGGCAAGAAAGCAGTCCTGAGAAAAAAACTTGCCAGGCCATACTTAATTCCTATTAATTAATCTAACATATCCACACAATATAAGACACACACAAAATTATAGCCCCTATAATTTTAATCCTATTGAGTTATAGTACTATGTCATTTTATAGTTAACATTGATATTAAATCGTTATCTTAATCAATCAACTCCCCAAACTAGTGTGACTCAAACAAGTTCAAAGAATTCACTTGAAAACCTTACTTTGATGAGACATTTCATAGCACATAAATAGAACAAAAGGTTATGACAAATACATGCTTATATCCTCGAGCTGAACGAATGCCATGTTTGTAAAAGTAGACACTATTACATCGCTACGATAGCTTCAACCTTGTACGTTAATCAACCTCTAACATTGATAGACATTAATCCAGCTTTAGGTAACTACTACAGTTCAAAACTAGATTACCTGATTTATCTCGTCGTACAGCAATCAGCGTCTCTTTCCACTATTAGATATTTCTTAGAGCAAAAGTTTGAGAAAACCAAAATCTACTTGAAGTTTAATTTACAATAGAATTATTAGTCTGTACTACGAGTAAAATACACTTAATTAACAACAGGTAATGATCAATAGGGAACACGTCTGCTCTCTTTCGAGTCTCTGACACCAGTCTTCCTCATTTCCATTCCAATCTTTACATCAGCTATCCAGCTACGCTTATCTAATGAAACTATACTAATTAGTGATCTATTTCAATACCTCAAGGTTTATATTAGAATTAACGCTATTCCGTATCCTCTACGCACATTTATTGCTATTGTACAAACTAGAAGTTTATGGTTACACCAATAGCGTCGAAAATTGCACTTTCTCACTTTTTAACCAGAACATTGATTCGTTTTAACACTTGGCACGATTTATAGTCAAGCACACATGTCCGAAGACTGTAGTTTTAGCTTCCTTGATCGATGAGGGACCTCCTGTGGAGGTCCTGTCTCGCGTCTCACGCTCCTACAAGTACAGTCAGAACGCGTGACTTCTGGTATATACTGGTATAAGGGCCATTGGAGCGGCCACCTTCTGGTCGAGATTGCTGTAGTGGAGAACCCATTCGACATGAGAAGAAGAAGCCTTCCCGATCGCACCTCAAGCACGTGTAGGTATGTCCAGCTCTCCAAGGTCAGCTGGGTATGCTCATGATTTAATCTCCGCGCCCTCGGTGTTTGTTAAACTGAAAAATAAAATTTAAACGAGAAAGTATCTGTTTTTCATGATAAACATTTTAGATTACATCCGATGTGTCACTTGTTTAAAACGCAGACTGTAGTAATTTATTCTTTTCAAACGCAAAGACATTTGTGAAACATTCCCGACAAGGACGGTTCGTTGAATTTTTTTTCTACACAACGCCCCTTTGTTCACACGTCAAAATCACGAAATTTATGTTCTGTCGCTGTTAAAATCTCTTGCAAAGTGTTTTCACGCATAAGTATGCTATCCAGACGCTATGAATGTCAACTAATATTTATTTATCGCCCTGAGTCTCGGATTTCTTTTATTTATCTGAATAGAACAAAGTCCACAGAAAGTAATTAAGGTCTAGTGACAAGGAAGTTTTATACACCTACTTTAAACGACCTTATATCCCATTACAATGCCCCCTCAAAATGATAGTTGGAAAGGTAAATTTCTTACTCTCATTTTCAGACCAAAACTCATTTATCCCCGCCTGCTTAATTCACGTACTTACGCAAGCGCCGGCGCTAAAATCCTTTCAATACAAGCTATTGTTCGAAAAGCCGCAACTCAACAAAGCGCCCCTCATAAAAAGCTTGACGCCGTTTAAGTAGGTTGTAAACGATTTTAACAAAGCTACTGTCGCTTATTGTTCTATACGAGTGGGTCGTAAATGACACTACAAATAACACACCTGTGAACCTTCTGCTGTGTTCGAATTTGCCTAACAGGTGTTACGGTCCGTTCTAACTTTCGACCGACTTATAATATCTAAATAAATGCACGGCGTTATATTGTCCGATAATTTCTTTAGTCTCAGGATTTACAAGCGAATATACATTTTCATGAGGTATCGCTCCTACGACGTACGGTCCTGTATACAACCGTGAAAATTTTTTCGTCAATTTCCTTTCCGCTTCTGACCTGGGAAAAGTTTTCAACTTGACGTAGTCGCCTATGTTGAACTGTATCAACCGGTGGTTTTCATTAAACCTGGCCTTCCTAGCATCTGCTGATTTTTTCAAATTCTCTAGGGCCCTTTGTCGTATTTCCTCGACCCGGCTCCCGATTACCTGCACCGACTTATACTTGGCCAGCGACTTGTCGATTCCTAACTCGGTATCGAGGCCCCAGAGGATCTCTTCCGGAGTAAACCCAGTAGAGGTGTGAGTCACCTTATTATAACTGTCTTCAATCAATGCTACTATGGACACCCATTTATAATGATATTTATCACAATAGGCCCTGAACATCCGTCCTAATTCCTTATTTACTCGTTCGGTCGAATTTGGACGAGGATTTCGTACAGAAGTATGTGAATACCTAATCCCCATTCGCGATAACTCGTTTTCCCAGACCCTAGATGTAAATTGGGCCCCGTTGTCCGTCACTATATGGTCGATTTTTAAAAATTCGTGGAACTTGCGCACGCACCCAGACACGCTTCTACCAGTTGCTCTCTTAAGCGGGAATAGTTTTATGAATTTACTGAAAGCATCTTGCATCACGAATATGTATTTATTTCCGAACCTACCCGTCGGCAAAGGCCCATACAGATCCGCGAAAACTTTCTCTCCGACTCTCTCAGCGACAACAGGCTTGCAAGGCCCTGAGTGGTGAGCAATCTCATGTTTTGATTTTTGACAAACATCACACCCCCTCAAAACCTCAGTCACCTTTCGCGACATTTTTGGAAAATAACAGCGTTTTTTCAATAAAGCGAGTACCTTGAACCTCCCAAAATGTCCTATCTCCTCATGGATGTTTGTTATCAGTCCCCTTTGTAACGCCTCAGGCGCTACGATTAACCGGTTCCCGGTTTTTGGATTAGTGTGATAAAGGATATTATTTTCCAAACTATAGTTTCGTGTCTTCGTTTTATCGTATGTCGTGCTTTCCCCCCGTAACCCCTCAATTATAACCCTCAAGACACTATCATCATTTTGATGCCTTTCTAGTGCCTCGAACTGCTCTTGAACAAGACGCGAATTGGTGGCGCTGAACAAATTCACCTGTGGACTTTGACTACGTGAGGTGTTTACATCGGTAACACCCTGAATATGTCTAGACAAGACGTCGGCTACAATGTTTTCTGTCCCCTTAATGTATTCTACCCGATAATCGAACCGCCCTAAGTAATTCAGCCATCTAACCATACGTGCACCTAACAGTCGGCACGAATGCAAAAAGGTAAGACTTTTGTGATCCGTACGAATTACTAGCTTAGCTCCTCGTAAATAGGTCTCAAACTTGTTTAGGCTATAAATAATAGCCCATAGCTCTTGTTCTGTAACTGTCCACCTCATTTCCGCTTCTGTCAATCCTTTACTGCAAAATCCAATCACTAACTTTTCACCTGTGTCGGTCAATTGGTATACGCACCCCGCGATCCCTATCGCGCTGCTGTCGGTTTGTAGGTAATAAGTTTTATTCACATCCGGGTGTATTAACATTACTGTTTCAAGGAACAAGGTTTTCACGCGCTCGAAACAATTATTCTCTACCGGTGTCCACCTAAATTTCATATCCTTTTTAAGTAACTCGCATAACGGTTTCGTCTCTTCCCCATATTTCCATACGAATTTGCGAAAATAATTTAGTAATCCCAGAAAAGCTCGCACCTGTTTTACTGTCCTAGGTACCGGGAACTCCCGTATAGCCCCTATTTTATCCGGATCCATCCGTATTCCCGTGGTGTCCACAATATGCCCCAACAGCTTTACGCTTACTTGCAAAAATTTGCATTTCTCTAGGTTACACGTCATATTCGCCTCGCAAAGTCGGCCTAGGACTTGATCCAGGTGTTCCAGGTGTAAATCTAGGTCACCTGCAGTGAACACAACTAAATCATCGAGATAGTTGACACAAAACCCCCTAAGTCCCCCTAGTATTATGTCCATTGCTCTCGAGAAACTAGCCACCGATGTCTTCAATCCTTGAGGTAAAACTTTGTAAGTATAAGTTTTCCCCATAAAAGTGAATCCCGTGTACTTTGTGGACTCTGGTCCCAGTGGCAGCTGAAAATACGCGTTATTAAGGTCAATCAAACTGATATACCTTACCCCATGAAATGACTGTAAAATCTCTGAAGTATTAGGCGGCGATTCAGAATCTCCTATCATTCTCTTGTTTAACTCGCGAGCGTCCAATAAGAGTCTCACTGAACCATCCTTCTTTTTAGTGTAGGTCATGGGACTGCAATAAGGCGTGGCCTCTCGTTTTATAACCCCCAAACGTTCTAATTCTTGAATTTTCTCCTCTACCTGCTTGCGGTGTGCAAAGGGAACTGGGTAGCTGCGTTTTATAAACGGAGTTTCATCCCTCATCTTAATTTCATGTACGTATTTATTGGTCAAACCTAATCTCCGAGTGAATATCGCTTTATGTTTCTGTAACACGGGTAACAATAAGCCCTTTTGTTCAGGAGTCAGTTGTGACGACGTCATAAAACTTTCTACTGTGAGTTCCCTGTCTCGTTCGCGGGACACAGACCCACTTTCACTATCTACCGCGGCCATTGTCCCTAGGAGGGCTTTGTTTCCTTTTATCCCTAGCGCTAATACACTTTCGATTTCGATAGAACTCAAAACCCCTTTTAAACATCCTTTATCGTTCGACGTCCCGATATTTATACTCGTTTTTAAACCCTGGGATCTTTCGCGCCTCGCTTCCTGCCCCGCCTACTTGCTCCTCGCCCCGACATAGTGCTAGAATCTAATCCGTTACACTAAATATTCATTCAACCCCATCCTTTCCCATTTCGTTACATAGAAGAAAAGAAGAAAGAAAACCCAAAAACCCTAACTACAGTCTGCGAAAAAAACACGTACACACACAGAACAACTCAATAAAGTCAATAAGTTATTGTTAACTATTACTGAAGGAGATAATATAACAGTTTCTTTGTTATAGTTCAAACCCTGTGTCTCACCCTGGATAGTAAATTTGGGAGACTCTGCCTTTATTTGGGTACTCCTCCATAAGCCTTAAGGAAAAAAACGCCAGTTCAATGTAATCCTAAAGACAATAAACCAACAAAATGCCTCATCAAAGTAGCCAATGTCATAATTATGTTACATAGCTCAATTTTCAGTTACCTATCCAATAGCAACATTTAAACCCCTGCCTATTCCCGACAAAGCAAAACCACTCTCTACGTAAAATGAATGTCGCGTCACGACGTCCGTGTAAGCACTCCTCACAAACGGCTCAACCGAATTCTATGAAACTTCCCCTTTTGTGTACTAGGTGGAATATGAGAGTAAGCTATATATTTTATCTACATAGTTAGACCACGTTCAAATGACCAACCCGCGTAACTAATTGGACAATCGTTATATAATACCGAACTTAATGTGTTAGGCCCTTCCACGCTTTGCTACGGCACAATAATATACTTCACCGAAACTTTCGATTAGTGCATAAGTTTTGTTATTAATCTGTTATTCATTTCGTACATGCGTTTATTTATCTCGATGTACAATAAATAATTATCTACAGTTGAGTTTGAATTATTTAATTACACAAGTGCGCCAATGTTAATTTACCGTACTGTATTGTGTTGTGGTAAAGAGATGCTAACTAGACCAATTGCTTTACTATTTGTTCGTAAAAATACGGTTAAATATCTGTGTATTTGGGTGTGCAACATATTATATTTATTTTATTGTATTATTTAACTGCGCACGCATGATGGGCAAATTAATGTATTTATAGGTTTTTTTTTTTCACTGGGTCAGTTAATAACATGACACGACATGATTAACCTTTAAATATTGATAAAGCTACGTCTCGTTGATGTTTGATATTAATTCTCGGGTTGTTTTACTAGGTGTGCGTTAGCATATCGCTAATTTTCCAGAGTCACTGCACCACTTGTGCTGATAAGTAGATGGTCATCCTTTGGGAAGTTAAATTAGGTTTATTTTATTTATTTATTGATTTAGTTAATTATTATTATTATTATTTATATATATATATATTTTTATTTTATTTTTTTATCTGCGCGATAAGATTATTTAGTTTTCTCTGGATAATTCCTATAACCTAAACTTAATAGACTATTAGGACCCCTAATTTTATACGTTGTGTTTACTATGAGTGTTCTTTAATCTAGCCGTTGAAACTGATAACATCAGCAACAAACGTTTTCCTAGATCCTGGTCACGGCACCAGATGTGGTGATCCCGAACCGGCCTTAACAGGTCTCTCTCGGAATCCGCTCACCTAGGAATGTGATCGTCATTTTTTTTTTTATTTTGTTTTGTTTTATTTTTATGTTAGACTCGTGGAAGAAGTTTAGGTTGCGAATCTCAAGACTGGTTTTCCTGGAGGTCGCCTACACTTATTTGTGAAGAACGAAGGTCTCAAATTTCAATCTTTGGGAAACATCTTCTAGCTCAAGAACGGGCCAAAACCAAGCTCAGATGCCCAGTGGCCATAAGTTTAACGTGAGTCAATCCTTGGCTAGAAGCGTTGACAGTTACAGGTTAACAAATATATATCAAACATGAGTTGTGTCCTTCCTTTCTTATGTCAAACGGTTCGCGACACTAGATAGACGAAAGACTTCCCAGTCCATCCACTCCCCTGGGAGACTAAGTTCTTGTCTAGTGTATCTCATAGCCAGGAACTCGCTTCAAGCTAGCTTCTTTTCATGCCCCAAGAAGGGGTTCTATCCTGGGCCCAGATCTTATTGGTATTTAGACATTGAAAGACTAGTTCTTTCATGTCGAAAGCTGTCTTACTCGTTTCTCCACGACCTCCCGTCCTTATGTTGGTATATACATATATATTTATATATATATATGTACATATACATATACATGTACACAAATACATGTATACATACACATACACATATGTAGGTGTGAGCGTCCTCACTTTGCTTTGGTAGGTACTGATCAGTTTTGTTTAAATTTAAGAAGCTTGGCTTATGAAGGAAGTGTCGTTCCGGGTCGGTTACCCTGATTCAAACTACGTTAACCTACCAATTCTTTCAATACAAAGGTTGCAAAAGTTGCTAGAACCCTACGTGCGCGGTACGCGATGAGTTACAAAATACCGATTGGTATACTAAACGGAAGTACACTCCTCATTGAGGGGAGGACAATAATTAACTTTCAATAATTCGTGTGACCTTCGAACTTCACCTAATCCTACAGTTCAAATAACGACGAAATAGCGAACTAGTACGGAAGCTAATTTCGGAGTATAAATTCCAAATGATTATTCCATAAATTTTCAACACAATGAGATGGGATTGTGAGTTTAAGTTACCTAATTTAATTGAATGTCGGCCCTAACTTTAATGTGTAAATTATAGGTATTAATTTTAACTATATTAGATAATATATTCCCTAGGGGTTGGCGATATGTGGGATAAGAAAAAAAGTTGGAATAGGGAGTTAAAAAAAATGGTTTTATTTCCCTTGTGAGTGATTATTTGAATTTACGTTACGGTCGGAGGGTAAAGCTTAGCACACCTCGCTAGCCACTTTGTGCAAAAGGAAAGTTACAATAATTAACGATAAATCCCCCCCCCCCCCTCTCTTTGCTTTCTAATATTATTATTACAGACTGAACCAGGCTAGGTATAGTTGTGCTAAAACAGTCCCTCCAATCCAAGACTAGCTGGGCCAAAAGAAAACATAAATTGGCAAGAAAGCAGTCCTGAGAAAAAAACTTGCCAGGCCATACTTAATTCCTATTAATTAATCTAACATATCCACACAATATAAGACACACACAAAATTATAGCCCCTATAATTTTAATCCTATTGAGTTATAGTACTATGTCATTTTATAGTTAACATTGATATTAAATCGTTATCTTAATCAATCAACTCCCCAAACTAGTGTGACTCAAACAAGTTCAAAGAATTCACTTGAAAACCTTACTTTGATGAGACATTTCATAGCACATAAATAGAACAAAAGGTTATGACAAATACATGCTTATATCCTCGAGCTGAACGAATGCCATGTTTGTAAAAGTAGACACTATTACATCGCTACGATAGCTTCAACCTTGTACGTTAATCAACCTCTAACATTGATAGACATTAATCCAGCTTTAGGTAACTACTACAGTTCAAAACTAGATTACCTGATTTATCTCGTCGTACAGCAATCAGCGTCTCTTTCCACTATTAGATATTTCTTAGAGCAAAAGTTTGAGAAAACCAAAATCTACTTGAAGTTTAATTTACAATAGAATTATTAGTCTGTACTACGAGTAAAATACACTTAATTAACAACAGGTAATGATCAATAGGGAACACGTCTGCTCTCTTTCGAGTCTCTGACACCAGTCTTCCTCATTTCCATTCCAATCTTTACATCAGCTATCCAGCTACGCTTATCTAATGAAACTATACTAATTAGTGATCTATTTCAATACCTCAAGGTTTATATTAGAATTAACGCTATTCCGTATCCTCTACGCACATTTATTGCTATTGTACAAACTAGAAGTTTATGGTTACACCAATAGCGTCGAAAATTGCACTTTCTCACTTTTTAACCAGAACATTGATTCGTTTTAACACTTGGCACGATTTATAGTCAAGCACACATGTCCGAAGACTGTAGTTTTAGCTTCCTTGATCGATGAGGGACCTCCTGTGGAGGTCCTGTCTCGCGTCTCACGCTCCTACAAGTACAGTCAGAACGCGTGACTTCTGGTATATACTGGTATAAGGGCCATTGGAGCGGCCACCTTCTGGTCGAGATTGCTGTAGTGGAGAACCCATTCGACATGAGAAGAAGAAGCCTTCCCGATCGCACCTCAAGCACGTGTAGGTATGTCCAGCTCTCCAAGGTCAGCTGGGTATGCTCATGATTTAATCTCCGCGCCCTCGGTGTTTGTTAAACTGAAAAATAAAATTTAAACGAGAAAGTATCTGTTTTTCATGATAAACATTTTAGATTACATCCGATGTGTCACTTGTTTAAAACGCAGACTGTAGTAATTTATTCTTTTCAAACGCAAAGACATTTGTGAAACATTCCCGACAAGGACGGTTCGTTGAATTTTTTTTCTACACAACGCCCCTTTGTTCACACGTCAAAATCACGAAATTTATGTTCTGTCGCTGTTAAAATCTCTTGCAAAGTGTTTTCACGCATAAGTATGCTATCCAGACGCTATGAATGTCAACTAATATTTATTTATCGCCCTGAGTCTCGGATTTCTTTTATTTATCTGAATAGAACAAAGTCCACAGAAAGTAATTAAGGTCTAGTGACAAGGAAGTTTTATACACCTACTTTAAACGACCTTATATCCCATTACAACATGACCAGGCCGCTTAATGTGAGGCCGAAGGCAAAGACTACCTACTATCTGGAGGCCTGGCCCGTAAATGTACGACCCGATAATTTATTAAATTCATAAATATTTTGTCACATGTTTCACATCATATGCGACTATGTAAGGTTCGCTCGTTTTTTAAATGAAATTGCAGGCTATTACAGCCAAGCTTTTACCAACGTTGGTCCAGCTATTTTTATCCGGTCTGAAAGTATTGTAGGTATACTTAGATTGCCCCCAAATATAAGTGACCATAAGTAATGAATGACTAATGTTCTATCGTATCGACGACATTCGATCCAGCGAACCCAAGGCGCTGTGTGTAAAGTGGAATCGATATACAGCCAGGCGATGCAGTGTACGTTAAAAGGCGATAAAAATTTATTTTCTCCGACCTCGAGTTCAAGTATAATAATTGGGGCAGTATATTATGTTGGACAGTAATAGGTGTTTATGAGGTCTCATTGGTATTGGAGGCAGGCGCCTGACCGCCTCCACTCGCTTCTATTTGGGACGAATCGCACTCGCTGATAAAGAATAATGAATGGACTTTTCATCGGAAAAAGCTTAAAATCGCAATATCATTAGGTTTTGACAACGAGAATGGGTATTCATATTTTTAAGTTTCAAAGTCTTGATGTAACGATAAACTTTTTATAACACTTTTAAACATACAAGGAAATTAGCTACTAATAGCAGATATTTAAAAATACTTGAATGTATAAATAATTAAAAATACTTGGATGTATGAACAACTAAAAATACTTGAATGTATTAATAACTAAAAATACTTGAATGTATAAACAACTAAAAATACTTGAATGTATTAATAACTAGAAATACTTGAATGTATAAATAACTTAAAATACTGGAATGTATAAATAGCTAAATAAATATTCTGGGACAAATCACACATGGTCATCTGTCCCCAAAGTTGGATTCCCTGTGTTATGGGAACCAGAGACTGATATAAAATTATATACGTTTATATACATACTTAAATAAATATTTAACACCCAGACACAAAGCAAACAAATCTGCTCATCACACAAATGTTTGCCCTGGGTGGGGATCGAACCCACAACTCTCGGATCAGTAGTCAAGAGCACTAACCATTGAGCCACCGAGTTAGTTGAATGTATAAACAACTAAAAATACTTTAATGTAATAACTAAAAATACAAGAATGTATAAATAACTAAAAATACTTAAATGTATAAATAACTAAAGTTAATTTGAGTACAATAATTTGGAAGCGGTCGAAGCTCAGTGCAATTTGCATGGTTGGGTTGGTCACATAGACTAACTGAGCCTTAAGCACACCCTGGAAACTTCATACAACGGGCCAGAAATGACATTTCAAAAATTGAACGACGGAGCTAACAAAATGGCGGCGAAATCCTATACGTTCTACAACCAAACTGTAACCAATCTGTATCAATCTGGGTGGCGAGGGGGTGAGGTCGGAATCTAGAGAGCGGCAGGGAGTGTCCATACTGTATGTTACTACTAATATATATACTTTGCCCAAAAGTCAATTGAATGAGCTATGCTCGGAATTTCCCTATGCGATGGAATCAGAAATCAGGAGATCCGCAGGAGAACCGAAGTAACCGACATAGCTCACAAAATCGCTAAACTGAATTGGCAGTGGGCAGGGCACATAGCTCGTAGAACAGATGGCCGTTAGGGCAGTAAAGTTCTCGAGTGGCAACCGCGCACTGGAAAACGTAGCGTAGGCAGGCCTTCCACCCGGTAGACTGACGACCTGGTGAAGATCGCGGGAAGCCGCTGGATGCGGGCAGCGCAGCACCGGTCGTCGTGGAAACCCAGGGAAAACCAGGCCTTTGTCTAGCAGTGGACGTTTTTAAGCTGATATGATGATGATGATGATCAGAAAGAGTGTAATTTGCATCTATTTTGAAAAGAATATCTTGAAATCTTTACCTCCCTGACAGAAGGCAGCGGATCTAGCCATTACGCCACCGAGGCTCATTGATTTATCTAGATTAATTTAGGGGAACTAGTTATCTTTCTAAACTAATTTATCTAATCAAAAAAAATCCTATAGCAATTACGTGAGAGAAATAAAAATCAGAACAAAACATTAATTAAAATGTCAGACTATAAGTATTTCGTCTGTGTTCTATGAATTGGAATCTAATTTTAATTATTTACTGGCTAAAGATCAATTAACAACTAAAAAACAAAAAACAAACGTAAAAACGATAAAAACGCCTTCGTAAAAACCTAAAAAAATGGCTAAAGGAAAAAACATTCTATTCAATCAAAGAATTACTTGAACCAAACACTTGATTATTTTATTGATGTCAAATTATGATAAGAATACGATTTTCATTTTCATTTTGTTTTTTACATGAATGCCATAATTTATATTAACTTTTTTTGATGTGTAACATCTTTGCTCTCGCTTTCCTGCAATTTGTGGGAGTGATTTCGTGAAATGGGATGGAAATGTGTAACAGGAAATGCGAACGTTTTTTATTTCTCGAAAACTAAGGTTGTCATAGCCATGCCGCCTAGTGTGATGGCAAAGGCAAAGATGACATACTACTATTCGAAGGATCGGCCCGTGAATGTACGACCCGATAATTAATTAATTTCATAAGTATTTTGTCACATGTTACACATCATATGCGAGTACTGTAGGTCTCGTTTTTTTTGTCTTAAATCTTTGTATGTCGTACAAATGACTAATTGTGCTGAACCTCACAATGTTTTGTAAGATCTATTGTATTTACCACATTTACAGCAACAAAATATCTTTATCTTTTGATAAAAACATCAATGTCAGTACCGTTACCTCCTGTATCGAAAAGCCAAATGAGATATGTTACACGTCAAAAGAAATCCTCTACACAATAACATTGCAACGCATGTTCGTGTAACAAAGGGTCACAATTAATCTTATTTTCCGATTACCAGAAACGAGTGTGGTGGCTGTAGGCAAGCTGTAGGTATACGTGCGGTTACATTCGTACCCCGAAGTTCCGGTGTCGGAGTATTGCCGTCGACGTGGTCGTTTAATCACGGTGACAAATGTAACGTGCTCGTCACTCGCGCGCGGGGCGAGCGCGCGGGGCGAACCTCACAGCGCAAAATTGATAATGCCCTTTTAAACTTACATATTCTGGTTATTCTGGTTACATATTCTGAGAAGCATCGGTGGCTAACCGGTAACGACTCGGTCCTCCTAACCAGAGGTGCCGGGTTCAAATCCGGACGGCCAATGTACCAATGAGTTTTTCGAAACTTACGTACATATACTCACCGATTGCTTTAACGGTGAAGGAAAACATCGTGAGGAAACCTGCACACACCTGCGAAGAAACTCGAAGGTTGTGTGTGAAGTCGACCAACCGGCACTGGGCCCGCGTGGTCGACTAAGGCCCGATCGCCTAATTCAGGGTAGGATAGAGCCCCTCGGTGGGGACGTATAATTATGAGCTGATATGATGATTCTGGTTAACCGACTCACAACGATTTTTCACACTTATACCCACTAACTAGACAGTTGACAAAATTAATATTATTAGCGACGAAAAGTTGCCAAGTGCGTGTTGGACCACGCGCATAGTAGGGTTCTGTAGTTTTGTGGATAATAATAATCTTACCAATAAACAAATGTGTTTTTCACACATATTGGTATATATATATCTACACTAATTCCACATAAAATAAATAAAACTGCGTTTTTAATTTGTCAGCGACCGGTTTCGAACACCATTTTCCGGCAGACTATAATGGTGTTCGAAACCAGTCGTTGACAAATTAAAACCGCAGTTCTATTTATCTTATGTGGAATAATTTTATATTTATATTATTTATTAGTTTCACCAATGATTGTTTATTATAGTGTATGTATATTCCAATATGTGTGATATAAAGTTTCACCAAGAACCTACAATCAAAAGTATCAACTAAATTTGTTTTTTTAAATGTTTGTGTGAGCTCCGACGCGCTACAGGAGTTTACTTATGAAACATTTTTTTTCTGGGTCTGGTCTCCGGCCTCCGGTCTCCGGGTATCGGCCTCTCACGGAACGAACCGGGAGCCCCGCAGGGAGCGTGCCGGGCTTCGCCCTACGCGTAGCTCGGCCCACGGCTTACTACGGCCATTACTCGCATTATATTCCCTTAGCTTCATATGTTTCCTTAGTCTTCGTGACTGAAAAAACGTAATGAGCCATGAAACAATAATTGAACAAACTTAAATAAATTAAGATAGGTGGTTAGTGGATGTGCCTATGTATAATACCAAACACAATTAACATTATTATTCTCCTTTTTGTGACAAAGTAATTGAATAATTAAACACACACACTTACCACCAGGTGAGATGTCGTCAAGGGTTTACCAATTGTGAATAAAAAAAAGAATGACACTAAAAGTTAGTATTACTTTTGGTAACGCGTTACCGACCGATACTCGATTTCACTCCTCATATATTTTTCATATCGGATTCTACATATGAAGCAATTCTTAAAGAGTTAACTCCAAGAAACTTTTGCAGTTGATTTAGAACATTTTGCAAGGAAAATTTATGTTTTTTTTTACAAATCCAACTGAACATCTGAAGTTGGTCGACTATTACTCCTAAACTAAGAAAGCCTACTAGGGCGAGATAATTTTTCTTATAAATCCTACTAATATTATAAACGCGAAAGTTTGTAAGAATGTATGGATGTATATATGTTACTCTTTCACGCAAATCTAGTGAACGGATCTGGCGGAAATTTTGTAGGAAGACAGATTAACACCTGGATTAACATATAGGCTACTTTTTTTCCACGCTCGCGACCCGCTTGCAGCTCGCGAAATGCACACCCTCGAAAACTCATAGAAACATTGTCCATGCGGGTAAAGCCGCGGGAAACAGCTAGTTTATTATATTCCCTGGTATTTCCAATCCTTTTTAGATTTCCTCATAAAGCCTTTTAGGGGGTTCACAGGAAAAATTATCTTAGCACACCCTCAGTAAATTTAAAAGACCGATTTATTCAAAGATACTCCACACGACAAGGTAAACGAACAAAAAATTCACCCCCCAATTTACATGTTGGGGAGGTACCCTTAAATACTTTATAGTGGTCACAGATTTGTATAATCATACCAAATTTCAGCTTTAATAGTCTTTGAGAAAAACGAATATGACATACCGACGACGGACAGACAGATAGACAGATGGACACGGCGAAACTAAAAGGGTTCCTAGTTTGATTACGGAACCCTGAAAGAGGTCTAAACGTAAAGGTACTGGTATTCAAGGGAATAAAATGTTTATACAACAATGTTCCTGTAATTAATACTATTAATATAAGTACTAGGCATGCAATTCAGAAAGTAAAAAAAATTAATAATTGAAAACGCTAAACACGTTAAAAAACCGACTTCCATAGCAACAACTTAGTACATTTTTGCATTATTATTTTTGGTTTTTGTTAATATTCTAATAAAGTACTACACCTATTTTTATAAAATTTATATGGGACCACACGGGAAGCACTAGCTTTCAAATAAAAAAGGATTATAAAAATCGGTTCACCCAGTCCAAAGTTATGAGGTAACATACATTAAAAAAAAAAACATACAGACGTATTGAGAACCTCCTCCTTTTTGGAAGTCGCTTGAAAATGGGTTTACTCGATAAACAAAAAATATGGCACAAATGGCCCCCCACGCTCTTTTCACAACAATATTAGTATTTTTCGTTCATTATTGTTTTCAGCTTAAATTAAGAATTATTTTTCACTTTTTAGTTTTATGTGTTTTAAGAGCGTGTTTTTTAAACTATATTTATTATTTATTTTTTAGTTTGCTGTGCATAATTTAATACTGGCGACCCTGATTTGGATATAGAGATTAACTTATAAAATTATTGTATAGTCACTGATTCTTGATAAATGTACAAAGTTTGAACGAAATCTGTTGGTTTAAAGTGGGTCAAAATCGAATGCAAAGGAGTCGGTTGCAAACATACATACATACAGGTGAAGCTAATGAAAGTGTGATAAAAAATGCTTTTTGTTCGTTTTACAAAATTACATACAAAAAACACAAAAACCTATCATCACTTCAGCTCATATATGTCCCCACCGAGGGGCTCGAGTCTACCCTGAATTAGTGCGATCGGGCCTTAGTCGACCACGCGGCCCAATGCGGTCGACAAAAACCTATATTAAAAAGGAATTTTCGTTTCAAATAAAATTAAACTTCAATTGTTAAAGTATAAAAACAAAATTAATAGGGATTTAAGCAAATCCGTAACGAAATGACGATGGACACGGACAACAACTCTGTTTAGAATTTCAATTAAGAATGGTCGGCCTATTAACATTCAGGACACTTGAGGGACTCGGGGCTATGTTACCAAGTTTGTGCTATTTACGAGATTATTAACTAGCCCGGGAGTCTGTATGCGAGAATACTATGTCCCAGGCCGTAAAAATACCACAGTGTCTCAAGACTAAGGTCTTTAACCTGGTGGACGACGATCGCGGGAAGCCGTGGATGCGGGCAGTGCAGGACGGGTCGTCGTAGAAATCCGTGGATGTAAAGCAGTGGACGTTCTTCGGCTGATATGATGATGATGTAAAGCAACGAATGCTGGCAAATTTATAACAGAGATATGTTAATATTAGATACTAGTGGATGCCCGCAGCTTCGCCCGCGCAGATCCCGATTTTTGCGGTTCCCGTGGGAATTTCCAAAAATCCTTTCTTAGCGGATGCCTGCGTCATAACATCTACCTGCATGCCAAACTTCAGCCCGATCCGTCCAGTGGTTTGGGCTGTGCGTTGATAGATCACTATGTCAGTCAGTCAGTCGCCTTTGAGTTATATATATTTAGAGATAGATATTTAAATCTGTGTCTCTTAATTTGTGTAGCAGAAATATTTTCACAGACTCCTTACGTACTACTGCAGCATCGACGCGCCCTCTGAGACGCAACGTTGCTGGCACAAGTACAATGAAGATTTGCGGGGAAGGGGGCAGGGGCAGGGTCGTGTAGTCTAAAGCACACACGCGTTCGGCTTATGACACGTTATCACGTATAGTTATCGTCCGTAAACCGACTTTACAGACAACATCGGGTTTTTTTAAACGTTAAAACATCACTCCGCTATTTCGTATATAATAAATCTCATTGTATTTTTGCGAATAAAATATTTCCGAAAGGACATTTGATAGAATAAATATGATTCAATAAATACTTTATAAATACTACACTATTCTTGTAACTTATTCAGAAAAAAAACGTATTCTTAACTTCACACATAAAAATGTTCTTCAGACAAGCAATGTGATAAACAGTTACGTGGTTGGTACGTCGGCAGATATAAATTTGGATATACTAAAATAACATAATACTAAATGTTTCAAACAATTTGTTTTCTTTTGTAAGTAATCAAGAATTTTTCATTTCTTGCTGTTTCATTAGTAAAATTTAATCGCGTAAAGGATACAGAAAAGAAGAGCAACAATTTAAATGAACACTTAGTACTTGTAACAAGAGATGATAAAATATTTCTCGTTCTCGCCAGTTTTGAAGTCGAATAAATGTAAGATAGAAAACTTTTTCCTGCTTGTCTTGCTTCCTAATACACTTGTCTTGCTTCTTAATACACTTATCCTATTTCCCAATACATTTATCCCGTTTCGCAATACACTTATCCTGCTTCTCAATACACTTATCCTGCTTCCCAATATATTTATATCGTTTCCCAATACACTTATCCTGCTTCCCAATACACTTACCTTGCTTCCCAATACACTTATATTGCTTCCCAATACACTTATCCTGCTTCCCAATATACTTATCCTGCTTCCCAATACACTTCCATTTTCGTAGTTTTTAAGTGGTTGATTCTTATGTAATCATGAGTTCAAGTCAATAATTAATAAATGGTACGTTTTTGCTATATCTACTAGTATTGCATTTGTCCATGTATTCATCCGTAGCCCTTTTAATAAGCCCACAATTATCTTTGATGTCTGCGACCCTTCGTGCTGGTGACCCCGGCACGTTTAAAGGGCAAAGTCGTTGTCCAGGGACTTCAAAGAGAAACTAACTTTGAACACGGCCTACTTTATATCTTTTCAGCTGCGTTTAGATTTACGCCTATTTTCAAACAAATTTAACTGCCTTCGTGGCGTAATGGTTAGTCCATTCGCTTCACACCAGGAGGTCGAGGGTTCGATTCCATCAACTTATAAGACTCGGTTTGGTTGGAGGTAGGGCATTTTCTAAGCTCGCCTGGCTAGCTACCACCATCTTATCTAAGTCTTGCCGCCAAAAATCAGTGTTAACAGCATTGATGTGTTCCAGTTTTAAAATAAGATAGTCACTTCTCCGTTGCTTTGGGCCCGCTTCCATCTTCGGCATCATCGTCGCATACTATCAGGTGAGATGATGCCAAGGGCTAACCAATAGTGAATAAAAAAATAACAATAATTGAAAACGCTTAACCCGTTAAAAAACCGACTTCTATCATAACAACTTAGTACATTTTCGCATTATTATTTTTGGTTTTTGTTAATTTTCTAATAAAGTAAGTACTACACCGATTTTGATAAATTTATATTGGACTACAAGGGAAGCATTTAAATCTGTTCACCCAGTCAAAAGTTCTGAGGTAACACACATAAAAAAATAAAACAATACAGTCGAATTAAGAACCTCCTCCTTTTTGGAAGTCAGTTGAAAATAAGGGCATTTAAAATACATAGCTCACTATTAAGAGTTGTAGAATGGTGCTATATCTATTCAAACAACTTCACACACAAATAGTCAAGTCAAGTTTTGTTGGAAATAAAGTTTTAGGAGACAGCAGACGGTGATAAACCGAGGCAAGGAGGTAGCTCTTGAGCTATAACGTTGGTCTTAAGGGGGGGAATGCAATGGAATGCCCTCAGTGGGGTTGCCTTTAACTAACTTAAAACCGAGTGCGCACGTGAGCTGCACTTTAGTTGTTCGTAAATAAAACAGTGTTTATTGCGTTGCTGTCACCATAAAGCTAGATCCGTGAACGTGCGCTACCTGTAGCTATAGTTCC
Organism: Coleophora flavipennella; assembly: GCA_947284805.1. Lineage (NCBI taxonomy): Eukaryota > Metazoa > Arthropoda > Insecta > Lepidoptera > Coleophoridae > Coleophora > Coleophora flavipennella. The sequence goes on along the minus strand of OX369263.1, from coordinate 2,659,315 downwards.
AAGTGACACGTCTATTTGTCTACAACATTGTTAGGAATATAGCGTCGGTGGCGTAATGGTTATGGCCGCTGCCTCCTGTCCTGGAGGTCGTGGTTCGAACCTGCCACGTACCAATGTGATTTCGAATTTATATTTCATATGTACGTTTATCCGACGCTCTTACGGTGAAGGAAAACATCGTGAGGAAACCTGCACACGCCTGCGGAGAAACTCGAAGGTTGTGAGTGGAGTCGACCAACCCGCACTGGGTCCGCGTGGCCGACTAAGGCCCGATCGCCCTAATTCAGGGTAGGCTCGAGCCCCTCGGTGGGGACGTATATGAGCTGAAATGATTGATGATTGATTGATTGTTAGAATCAGAATCAGAATCAGAGTTTTTATTGTTGATTATGGTACAAAGATCTTAAAGTAACATAAAGTTTCACATAATCTGATAGGAAGTAATACATTTCTCTAAGTCTATAATATTCATAATATAGACTTAGAGAAATGTAACCGCCTCCGTGGCGTAATGGTTAGTCCATTCGCTTCACAACAGGAGGTCGCGGGTTCGATTCCCGGTGGGGTTAACTTGTAAGACTTGGTTTGGTTGGTGGTAGGGCAGCCCGCCTGGCTAGCTACCACCATATTATCTCAGTCTTGCCGCCAAACATCAGTGTTAACAGCATTGATGTGTTCCAGCATGAAGATAAGTTAGCCAGTTCTCCATTGCGTTGGAGAATCTTGGTAAGCCCGCTTCCATCTTCGACATTATCGTCATTTACCATCAGGTAAGATGATGCCAAGGGCTTACCATTGTGAATAAAAAAATAATCAAGTAAGATCGCTGATGACTGCATAATGATTACAAACGATTACATATGATTAATGGTTTTGTTGCCCTAGATATAAGATCGATTTGGAATGATTTTGTAAGATTTGCTCTCGTTTTTTTTGCGCAGAATGACTGACTGGGAAAATAAATTTTATTACTAACAAGCCGATAATTGATCAAAATATAAGATATGCAATAATAATAAAAACAATAGCACATTCAAAACTTTCGTGAATAAATTCGTAATCTGGGCACTTGAAAATATCAAAATTTGCTAAGATATCCAGGGCAACAAAAAAAACATTTTTTTGTCATTGAAAATGACTTTTATATCGCTGGACACTAGGTCCCATTTGGGAGTTTAGTGCGACACGGGGATTGTATGGAAGCTATTGGTAGTTCATAGATAAATAGGGTGTCAAAGGACGTTGATTGACGAGATCTATCGGATGGTGAAAAAATTTTAAAAGAATTTAGAAATCCAAAAAAGTTATGGTCGAAAATTAGTTTTTTTTGGTCGAAGATTTTTGAATTTTTGACTTTGAGCCCGTATGTCTTGAGAACTAAGTCGAAAGGTCATTGGGCAGCATAGTATGAAACCTATACCCACGGCCTACAGAAAAACAATTAGGTAGGATGTTTAGATAAACGTCTCTAGTTCACGAATATATATATCGCATTAACGTAGTTAATGGGATTCAAGCCAAAAGCTTAAAAAAGAAAAATATAATATTGAGGTTAAAACTTTCGTGTTAGCAACGTGACAGAACGTCCTTAAACGTTCTTGAGGTAAAAAAAATAGATGGAGCCTATTGCTAGTGAAAAGCAGAGTTGTACAAATCGATGGAGCCTCTTGCTAGTGAAAAGCAAAGTTGAAAAAATGGATGAAGCCTCTTGCTAGTGAAGAGCAGAGTTGAAAAAATTGAAGGAGCCTCTTGCTAGTGAGGAGCAGAGTTAAAAAAATAGATGGAGCCTCTTGCTAGTGAGGAGCAGAGTTGAAAAAATAGATGGAGCCTCTTGCTAGTAAGGACCAGAGTTAAAAAAATTGATGGAGCCTCTTGTTAATGAAAAGCAGAGTTAAAAAAATCGATGGAGCCTCTTGCTAGTAGAGTACGGAGTTGACAAAATAAATGGAGCCTCTTGCTAGTAAAAAGCAGAGTTGAAAAAATCGATGAAGCTTCTTGTTGATGGACAGCAGAGTGAATAAAAGCGATGGCGCCTCTTGCTAGTGAAGAGCAGAGTTAAAAGAGGCTCCATCGCTTTTTCTCACTCTCCTTTTCATTAACAAGACGCTTCATCGATTTTTTTAACTCTGGTCTTCACTAGCAAGAGGCTTCATCCATTTTTTCAACTCTAGTCTTCACTAGCAAGAGGCTCCATCTATTTTTTCATTTCTGCTCCTCCCTAGCAAGAGGCTTCATCGATTTTTTAAACTCTGGTCTTTACTAGCAAGAGGCTCCATCACTTCTTTTTACTCTGCTCTTCATTTACAAGAGGCTGCATCGATTTTTTCAACTCTGGTCTTTACTAGCAAGAGGCTCCATCGATTTGTACAACTCTGCTTTTCACTAGCAATAGGCTCCATCGATTTTTTTATTTCTGGTCTTCACTAGCAAGAGGCTTCATCCATTTTTTCAACTCTGCTTTTCACTAGCAAGAGGCTCCATCGATTTTTTTATTTCTGGTCTTCACTAGCAAGAGGCTTAATCCATTTTTTCAACTCTGCTTTTCACTAGCAATAGGCTCCATCGATTTTTTTATTTCTGGTCTTCACTAGCAAGAGGCTTCATCCATTTTTTCAACTCTGCTTTTCACTAGCAAGAGGCTCCATCGATTTTTTTATTTCTGGTCTTCACTAGCAAGAGGCTTCATCCATTTTTTCAACTCTGCTTTTCACTAGCAATAGGCTCCATCGATTTTTTTATTTCTGGTCTTCACTAGCAAGAGGCTTCATCCATTTTTTCAACTCTGCTTTTCACTAGCAAGAGGCTCCATCGATTTTTTTATTTCTGGTCTTCACTAACAAGAGGCTTCATCCATTTTTTCAACTCTGCTTTTCACTAGCAAGAGGCTTCATCGATTTTTTTAACTCTGGTCTTCACTAGCAAGAGGCTTCATCCATTTTTTCAACTCTGCTTTTTACTAGCAAGAGGCTCCATCTATTTTTTCAACTCTGCTCCTCCCTAGCAAGAGGCTCCATCGATTTTTTCAACTTTGCTTTTCACTAGCAAGAGGCTCCATCGATTTGTGCTTCACTAAAAATGTTTTATTTACGCATTTATATATTTTTTTACATTTTATTCCCATGGTTTAAAAAAAATATATATATTTGTAATGAAATGTGGGTTAATACTTAACAATTTAAAACTAATTTGGTTTTTGTAGGATAACTTTAGTTAACCGGGTCAGATTTTGCCCAATGACCTTTAAAAAAATGAAAAAAAACGGTCCTGGGGTATTTAGTTGTCTGTCGAATGAGATCAAAATATTGAAAATTAAAAAAAAAATACGGGCTGTAGGTGCGCCTTCAAAAGAGTACCTCGGCGAGTGAGTTGTAGCGCATCATGGTTATATGGGTGTGTATGAGAGTTTATATTGTTGTATGTGGTGAATGGAGGATTTTTGGAATATTTGAAACTTATATCGATTTTTTTTTTAATTTTTGGATTTTGTAAAATACTTAAATTTTTAATTAATGAGTAAGGGGTATGGGGAGATATGTGAAAAAACTAATTGTTGGTGGATAGTGTGATACATAAATTCCTTATGCCTGAATTTAATTTTCAATGACCTAGTAGTTCGTGCTATTCAGGGAATCTGTGCATTTTTTGTAGAGCTATGTTACTGATCTCGTAGCATAGTATTGTTTTTAACGAGTTGAATATTCTAGCAGCATCAGTCAAGCTATCTGTGGTTGAGGAATTTAAGTTCGCATATAAATAGCGAGAATAGAATGACATGCACTCAAATATATAAGTACAAGGTTTTGCCCGCGGCTTCGCCCGCGTGGACATCGTCTGTCATCGGACTGTCGGTGACTTTGAGGGTGAGTGGTGCGCGAGCCACAAGCGGTTCGCGATCGAGGACATGAGTTTTCTCCAGATCCCTCAGGAACTACACGGGGCTATTTTGATTAGCAGTGTGTCACTTCCCACCCCCTCAACCAATTTAATACAAAAAATAACTCCAATTTGTTGCTCCGTTGCAACGCCGATGTGCGCGAGCGTGAAAATGAGTTTCCCTCAGATCCCGAGGGAACTCTGTCAGGGTATGTAAATTAGCAACTGTGTCATTTCCCACCCACTCAATCATCTCTGTGCAAAAAATCACTACAATCCATTGTTCCGTTGCGATATTAAAGAAACTGAGGCGATTTTCGTTATTTTTGACGTCAATTACTCCTAAACGATAGAAAACCCAAGGTTGAAAAAAATTCCCTTATTTTTGATGATGTTCCTTAAATTCAAAAGCTATTAAACCACGATTGAACAGTTTTGGCTCGATGGAAAAAAAAACCAAAGATAGCTGGTCTACACCGTTACCTTCAACTCTAGTTATGTCTCATATTTTGAGGTATAAATAAAAAAATATACAACAGTATTTGTTATGATAATACAAAGTGAGTAATGTTATTATTTTTTATACTTTGATTGTAGTTTTTGTTTAAAACGTAAAACTATTTAAAAAGTGAAAAAGTGTGGTTATTTCTTAACTCTTTACACGTAAAGAAAAAGACAAAGACAACTATTCCAATCAATACCTCGCTTTAATCAAAAAAGAGCATTTTTCAGTTCCCTAATGAACTGTGTGGGACTATGCAACTTTCTCGGGATAAAATGTAGCCTATGTCCTTCCCAGTGACGCAGGCTACCTGCTTGCCAAATTTTATTAGGATTAGTTAAGGTGTTGAAGCGTGAACAGGTAACAAACAAACACATTTGCACATTTACAATATTAGTAAGATCTCTGTGCAAAAAATCACAACAATCCATTGTTTTGTTGCGATGTTAAAGAAATATAATTAATTAAAAAAAAAATCGAGCGAGACCTACCAGTACTCGCATATGATGTGTAACATGTGACAAAATACTTTATAAAAGGACGGCAAAGATACGGCAGACTAGGCTGTATGGTCATAGATACCTGCCTTTTCCGCGCTTTTAAAGCCTGAAAAAACGCGACTCCCTGTTACACATTTCCGTCACATGGGACACTTTTCCGTCCCATTTCACGAAATCACTCCCACAAATTGCAGAAAAGCTAGAGCAAAGATGTTACACATCAAAAAAAATAGTATTTTTTCAGTTCCCTAAGGAACTGAATCGGACTAGGCTATTTTGTCGGTATAAAAAGTAGCCTATATCCTTTCCAGTGACAGAAGCTAATGAAAAGAAGGATAATCCAACCCGCTACCGGCAATTTAGTGGCGTGGCCGGACGGGACGGTGGAACGTGTATATTTTTGCGTCTAAGCTATTGAAAGTTTAGCGCCAAAGTCACTTTCATTGGGTGGCCGGGCCGCTGTCTATGCGACATCGCAGCAACTACCGTCCAGGCCCCATCGCTTTGTCATTCCGTATTATAGTTATTAATATAGTACAAGGGTACAAACCCAAGGCACGACTTACATAGCAACGCCAACAAGGACCAGCTAGTGACACCGTTTCACAAGCTGAAAAAATCGGAACAGTCCGTATACATCGGTGGCGCCGTGTTTATAACAAACTACCGGATAATATTAGAGATGCACCAATGTTTAAGTCCAAGCTCAGGAAATGGCTATCTCATAACCAATTTTATAGCCTTAATGATTTTTTAAATTTAAAGATTTAATGTATTTTATTATTATTTATTGTAAAATTGACATTCGCTATTGCGACATTGTTATGATTGATTATATTTAGATATATTTTTGTGAACTAAATTTCGCAACCTGACCTGCAACACGAAAGTTGTCAATAAAATTATTGTATTGTATTGTATTGTATTGTGTATTATCTATTTTTTAATTTATGCTTCATCATCATCGTATCAGCCGAAAAGTGGACATTTTCTGGACAGAGACCTCTCCCAAGGATTTCCACGACAACCGGTCCTGCACTGCCCGCATCCATCGGCTTTCCGTGATCTTCACCAGGTCGTCGGTCCACCGCGTAAGAGGCCTGCCTACGCTACGTTTTCTGGTGTGGGGTCACCACTCGAGAACTTTACTGCCCCAACGGCCATCTGTTCTACGAGCTATGTGCCCTGCCCACTGCCATTTCAGTTTAGCGATTCTGTGAGCTATGTCGGTTACTTTGATTCTCCTGCGGATCTCCTCGTTTCTGATTCGATCACGCAGAAAAACTCCGAGTATAGCACGCTCCATTGCCCTTTGGGTGACCTTGAGCCTTCTTATGAGGCCCATAGTAAGCGACCATGTCTCAGTTCCTCAAAAAAAAACGTCGGTGCTGAACCGGTAACGACTCGGTCCTCCTAACCAGAGGTCCCGGGTTCAAATCTGGACGGCCAATGTACCAATGAGTTATTCTAAACTTATGTACATATACTTACCGATTGCTTTAACGGTGAAGGCAAACATCGTGAGGTATCCTACACATATGATTACAGATATGTACGAAGGTCGCATTGCACACTTCCGTAGGTGTTAATGTAAACACCCTACACGTGACCGCGGGTGATGCTAAGTGCAATACCAGGCATTCACCATTCCTTGGATAGCACGGTTTATTGTGCCACACGATAAGAAAAAAATATGCTTATCAAGTGAAAAGTCTTTGTCGTAGTAATTACGGCATTGTTTTTTGATTGCTTTTTCTATATTATACCGAAAATATTTAAAACAATTATCTAAAATTTGGGAATACCTATAGACCAATTTGGTCTGGGGGAAACGGGGATTAATTGAATTCTTACTATAATATTATAAATGTGAAAATGAATTAGTTTTTTGGTTTGTTACCTTTTCACGCCTCAACACCTCGGTCAATCTTGATGAAATTTGGAATGCAATTAGCCTATGTCACGGAAAAGGACATGCGCTAATATTTATCTCGTGAAATTAGCATAGTCCGATGCAGTTTCTGAAGGAACTGCAAAAAATTTTTTTTTTGGTGATTGTTGTGATTTGTAGCACATAGGTGGTTGAGGAGGTGGGAAATGCCAAAACTTACTAATTAGTATATCTTGACATAGTTCCCGAGGCTTGAAGATAAGATAGCCAGATCCCCATTGAGTTTGGGAATCTTGGTAAGCCCGATTCATCGTCACTTACCATCAGGTGAGATGATGCCAAAGGGCTTACCAATTGTGAATAAAAAAAAAATATCTGCGGAAACCTCGCGCACGTCGGCGTCGCAATGGAGCAAAGACTTGAAGTGATTTTTTGTATGGGTTGTTTGAGGGGGTGGAAAGTGACATAGACTTCTAATCAGAATAGCCGGATATAGTTCCTGAGGGATCTGGAGGAGAAAACTCAAGACCAGGCGCACCACTCACCCTCATAGACAGTCATGGCAAAGGTAAACAAAGGCAACGCGGGCAAATAAGCGGACAAAAGCTAGTGTAACATAAAATTACTTTCGTATATGAATAAAGAAAATAAGTAGAATTCTATAATTCAGTATGCTACGCTTTTTTGGTAAGAAATGGCCACAAGAATATTTTTTATTATTTTAAGTACCGCCGTTAGAACTGAGCCTTCTCAGCATTGAAATAGCCTTACTATTTCAAGAAGGATATTCTCAGTTTGAAAAAGATAAGCCAAAATCAGATCGTTTCCTCGGTCTCTGTGTCTTTTATTTTAAATCCCCAACTCCAGCGTTCGGCCGAGGGTATAAAAAGGGTGGTTGAAAAAGAACGTCGGTGAAGTTTCATCGGCTTCAGTAACAGTGCTCATGCTCGAGTTTGGCTTAGCTTTTTTCTCGAGCCCTGAACGCGGTCGGACCTCGGCTCGGGCCCGATCGGGACGGCTTGTTACAAACGACTTGAAGAACTTAATCCCTTAGGGGCCGTGTGCGAGCGCCTGTACGTAGTAGGTTCCGCGATGGCTTAAGAAGATAAATAAAGTACATTTTTATTTCCTAATTGTATCAATTGCCGAGGTATCAAATAAATATGAACAACTATTCAGATTTATTTAAATATGAATAAAAGTAACATGTGAGAGAATTGTAACAATTTGTGAATGTGAATGATTAGAATATATTATTCAGATTTCGTTAACTATATACAGGGTGTAACAAAATTGGTGTAGGTCCCATTAACTGGGGCTTTTACTCATCATATTGAACAATTTTTGTTCTACATGTTTACTGAAATTGTACAAAAAATTTTGAACTCTTTGTACCAAACGATCAGCTGATTGACCAATTTTGTGCAAATATGTATGGCGTGACGAAGTTTTCTTTGCGATTTGATTATTGGTTCTTTAGGGAAAGTTGTTCAGTAGATAAGTAGAAGCATCAGATAACGGGTCGTACACCAATTGTTTTACATCCTTTATAACAATAATAATTGTAATTTTTTTCAAGTATCAGAATCTTATTATTTTAAATAAGCAATTCTCTTGTACATAGTATTTTTATTGTATTATATATTCATCATCATTATATCACATCATATACGTTCCCACCGAGGGGATCAAGCATACAAAACGTAGTTTATTATATTCTCTTTGAAGCATACCTCGACCACGCGGGCCCAGTTGGTCGACTTCACACACAACCTTCGAGTTTCTTTGCACGCGTGTGCAGGTTTCTTCACGATGTTTTCCTTCACCGTAAGAGCGTCAGATAAACGTACATATGAAATCGAAATTCGAAAACACATTGGTACGTGGCAGGATCGAACCACTACCTACCGGACAGGAGGTAGCGGCCCTAGCTGTTACGCAACCGACGCTCCGTTACGCCACCGACTGCGCTCTGATTATGTATTATTGTTCTTGTATTCTTGGAAACGGCTCTAACGATGTGGGTATAAGTCTTTAGGTAATGTTTCACATTTCAAGTCTATTTAGGAAGGTGCCATTTCTGGAAAAATCCGTTTTCACACAAAAATAAAATATTTTACTTTAAATGCCTACACTTCGAGCAACACGCAAAGCTCGGTCGTCCAAAGTTATGAACACTACAAATTCTCGGCCATGAACATTTGTCCAGGAATGCAATAGAGCATAATATTATTGTTTAGATGCTTTGCGTTTTAAAAAACCTATATACATTTGAAAACATACAATGTTTTTACAAATCAATAAACGGGGTGTAAAAAAATGGTGAAGGACCCGTTAACTGGGGGTTCTGCTCATCATACTGAACAACTTTTCCCAAGGAACCCATAGTCAAACCTTTAAAAAAAATTTGGACCCTCCATACAGATATGCACAAGATTGTTCGATCAGCTGATCGATTTATATGAAGAGTTATTTTTTTTTACGATTTCAGCAAAGTCGAAAAAGCAATGCTGTTCAGTATGATGAGTATAACCCCCAGTTAACGGGACAAACACCAGTTTTGTTCATCATATCAGCTCATATACATCCCCACCGAGGGGCTCGAGCCTACCCTGAATTAGGGCGATCGGGCCTTAATCGACCATGTGGGCCCAGTGCGTGCTGGTCGACTTCACACACAACCTGCGAGTTTCTTCGCAGGTGTGTGCAGGTTTCATCACGATGTTTTCCTTTACCGTAAGACCGTCGGATAAACGTACATTGATTTACAGTACAGTGATTTTATAATCACATTGGTACGTGGCCGGGTTCGAACCACGACCTCCCGGAAAGGAGGCGGCGGCCCTAGCCGTTACCAGTTTTGTAACACCTTATTAAAGTAAGTGTATAATGTGCTTGCCGCTAAAACACAGAAACGAGTCCCTGTACGATCAAGGGAGTTTATATGCTGTGATAGCCCCCATCCATGAATAAAGTTCCCGTTTCTACCTGAAGGACATGCTTTTGAAGATATAAGGGCTGAAGTTCCGCCCTCTAGAAATTTCTAGAACAGCTCAGAACATTTGAGAGTATTTGAAAGCATTCCACTACAACATCCCAGATCATTGTAGAACATTCCACAACAGTCTCGCATGTTCTGGAAGGTTCTGGATCATTGGGAACTATTCTTCCTTAACTATTTCGGACGTGGGCGTCGAAATAAAAATGCAGCTATATCACAGGGGTCCTCCTTCAATAGTCTTGATCATTCGGCAATCGAAATTGTACAGGATGCCTTGGATTACAATGAATGCAAACGCGGTGATCCCACTGATAGCGCGACACGTCCGTTCTGTTCGATGCTCCGTCAAAAAGTGTCCGCCCCGAGACTGACGTCCAGCTAATATAGCTTCTCAACTCAGTGCTGCCACCTTAATCACAAACAGCCAACCGTCAATAGGTCATCTTTGCTACCAAATACGATCGTCTCACGAGTACAAGCGATTTTCACGCCACCACCGGTTTCACCCAGGTACTAATACCTGACGTTTGATCCAAATAAAGTGTAACGATCTATGTAAATGTATCTCGAGCTGCAGGCGTAGCATGAGGTCATAGACATATGTCGCGCGCGACAAGAGAAAATTATCTCTTTCTACTGGCTTTTGTCGCGTGTGCGAGCATGCCGTCACAGGTAGAGAGTGTGTAGAGTAAAAAGTCGCGGCGACATAGCAGGTATATAGGCGACAAATCTTTTTATGATTTTGTTTTGTTGTTCGCAAATTCTTTGGTTTGTATTTCTAAAAAGAGACCGAAATATGAAAGTTTGCTTGATTAAGTAATAATTTGACACAAAAACAACTGTTATTGTTTGTGAGGTGGGCAAACGTAGTGATTATATGCTCTTTGGAGGTGAGGGGACTGTCTGGCTCCGTTGGTTTTCGTGCAAGTTTCTGAGATTTAAGCAAAGGAAAAAGTAAGTACCTAATTTGTTATTTGATGATAAAACAATAATAAAACACAAAAAGTCTATAAACAGTCGCTAGAAGTTTGTCGATACCTCAAGGGGGTGCCGACATATATGTCTTCAATCAAACGTCAAAATTAGCCTATTCCGGTGCGTTCATGCTCGGCACGCGATAAAAATCTCTACACACTCTCTACAAATGACAGATGAGAGCGCGACTAGTCTTAACTCGCGAGGGCCATGCTCGGTGTCGAGATACAACCGTTTTGTCGCGCTTCGAAGTCTACATTTGACATGAGTGGGTAGACAAAATGGACCTCATGCTACGCCTGCTGGTATTGGTCGCGTTTTTAATGACGCTCCGACGTGCAGATTAGAAAATGGAGAATCAAACTCATCTCTCGTAAAGGAATTTGGCGTGGGTCATTCGACAATCTCAATGATTTTGTATTTAATGTACTTATTTTATTTCATCATCATATCAGCCGAAGGAAGTCCACTGCTGGACATAGGCCTCCCCCAAGGATCTCCACGACGACCGCATATTTTATTTACCCATTGGTAAAAGTATCTCATAATCAAGTCCCTGAGCGAAGCCGGGTATCCCAGACAGTATCCGTACTAATATTATAAATGTGAAAATGGGTTTGTTTGTTTGTTTGTTACCTTTTCACGCTTCAACGCCTTGACCAATCTTTATGAAATTTGGCATGCAGGTAGCCTGTGTCATGGGAAAGGAAATAGGCTACTTTTTATCCTGGGAAAATAGCATAATCTGATGCAGTTCCTGAGGGAACCAAAAAAAATACTCGATTGCTGTGATTTTTTTCACAGAGATGGTTGAGTAGGAGGGAAACGACATAATTTACTAATCACCCTTAAAGACAGTCACAAAAACGATATCCACGCGGGCGGAGCCGCGGGAAAAAGCTAGTACTTTATATATGAGGGAACGAAATGAGTAGGTTGTTACGCGCAACAGGCCCGATAAATATATCCAGCGGCCCCGCCCACGCCCACGCACTCTTCGCTTCGCCACAGTATTACAATATAGCGGCTTCAGTAGCGCAACGAATGTACTTACGCAGAGCAACGGAAGGGCACTTGCGGGGTAGCGGGCGGCGGGGCTTAGCCTAGCAAACTCCGCGAGTTTGCCAGGCTAACTACAGGCTAGTATGCTAGTACCTACGCCGTGGCGGCGTCGTGCGACATCAAAGGCGTTGCGCTACTGTAAGCTGTATCGTAATACTGTGGCTTCGCATTGGAATGCTAACGATACCTCCGTATCGTCACTTTATATAATTTGATTATCCTTTTATTTTGCAAAATACCCTTTCTTTATTCGTGTAACTGTCAACTAAATTTTCAGCGCTTATGTCTGTTTCTGTGTTGAGAAAGAGAAATAGGAATTAAGCGTTTGAGGGTGTAAACTCGTAGTATGTATTGGTAGATATCAAATAATTAACAGTCTCAGCTCAACGGTAAGGTTTTCATGTTCTCCAGTAGCCTTCACACACAAAGCAATAATTCCAAATAAAAAGAGTGAGGAACACACTTAATTATTGTAGCTTTAGAAGGATAAGAAAGGTCTACATCACAGGAAATATGAAAATTGATAAAGATAATTGTATGCTTGCGCTAGTATTTCTTGTAGGAACACTGAAATGAACATTTTTATGATTTTCCCTGCACTATTCTACAGTTTTAATATAAATAAAACACAAATTTGTTTATACTGCAACTGGTTTCGTGATCATTTTCAGGCAGTAGACTATTTTATTTTTTATGTGAGGGTAAAATAGGGATGTTTCTAAAAAATCTACCAAAATAGGGATAACAGTTTTTAAAAAATATACCAAAATTGGGTAAACAGTTTTTAAAAATCTACCAAAATAGGGATAACATTTTATAAAAAAATTACCAAAAGAGTAATAACAGTTTTTAAAATATCTATCAAAATGGGGTTAACAGAGTCTAAAAATTCACCATAATAGGGATAACAGTTCCTAAAAAACCTACCAAAATAGGAATAACAGTTTCTAAAAATCTACTATTAAAGGAATAACAGTTTTTAAAAAAATCTACCAAAATAGGCAAAAAAAATATACCAAAAAAGGGATAACAGTTCCTGAAAATTCTACCAAAATAGGGAAACAGTTTCTTAAAATCTACCAAAATTTCAAGTCTTCGTGTTTTTTTGTGAAAGCGTAAGTGATATGCGTCTTGCGTTATAGTTGTAACTGGTAACTAGGGGCAGTGATCACAATAGATCTTGTAGGTCGCGGTGATCCATTAGGACCCTCTTTTGGTACTATTCCCTGTTACCCAATAATAATAAACTGGTGAGGTATTTAATGTGTGGGTTGCCTACAGGAATGTTTGCTATGATTCAGATCAGTTAATTAATATCGCACTAAAAATCGTTACTACGATAACTGTTTAATGCATATTTTACCTTGCTTGACAGTGCAGATGTAAGTGTAGTTAAATTTGTTTGTGCATTTAGCTTTGTTTACCGAAATAACTGTTTACAACAAAGCTTAAAATAATCAGGATTTTTAATCGCACAGAAAATGAAGCTTTGCACGAAGTTTATAAAAGTTTGTTCAAATAAATGGAAACAAATGGGTAGTCCCAACAAATTAGGCAACAAACGCAGAAGTGGTGTGGTGTTGCCAGCCACTGGCGCGCTTCCGTCTAACAACTCTCTTTAATTAGCTTTCCGCTCGAGTATAATCCAATGCTACCATTTTATATCTTATTCTCTTTTAAACACATAAGTATATCGTAAGAAACGGTTTGGGAAATATATTATTTGTATTCAGACGCGATCGTACAGAGAGATCGTCAATAGGAGTAAAATATCAACATCTCACATAAGATTCAAATAAAAGGTTGATTCTAAAGCGCTATAAAATACATTTCACACTGCCAAATAAAAAATGGCTAAGTGTGAGTCGGACTAGCACCACCACCACACGTCTCCACACAACTACATAGTACAATAACAGTGATACCTATTCACATAACAAACAAAATAAATCAACGCGAGCGACTAAAATGTGTTTTTTGTCATGCAGTTCGGACTCCTTAGCCCGAATACGACTCATACTTAGCCGATTTTTATGATTTGTTTGTTTTACTTCAGTATTAGGTCTATAATTACACCAAATTTTATGTTTATATGTATAACCGTTATTACGATAGAGCTAAATCAAAAATACTTCTTTAGATCTTATTTTTGTATAGAGAGCCCCCCTTATTTTTTGACTTTTTCAAATTTTTAGAATTCGTTATTATAGTCGCGATAGAAATACACATGTTGTAAAAATTTTAACTGTCTAACTATTACGGTTCATGAAATACAGCTCGCTGACGGAGGGACAGACAGACAACGGAGGCTTAGTAATAGGGTCCCGTTGGTCACCCTTTGGGTGTTATTATTATTATATCAGCTCATATACGTCCCCACCGAGGGGCTCGAGCCTACCCTGAATCAGGGCGATTAGGCCTTAGTCTACCACGCGGGCCCAGTGCGGGTTGGTCGACTTCACACACAACCTTCGAGTTTCTTCGCAGGCGTGTGCAGGTTTCCTCGCGATGTTTTCCTTCACCGTTAAAGCAATCGGTAAGTATGTACGTAAGTTTTTTTGAAAAACTCATTGGTACATTGGCCGTCCAGATTTGAACCCGGTACCTCTGGTTAGATGGACCGAGTCGTTACCGGTTGAGCCACCGACGCCTTTGGGTGTACCGAACGCTAAAAAGATGCAAAAGTATAAATGTTCGTTAATTAAAGACGACATTAAAACATGTGAGGTAGAAAGGAGAGAGGCCTGTATTAATTAAACTTGGTGTACTATGCGTCCCGAAAATTTTATTAGTTCCCTCGAGACCCACATTCCAAATTCCACGCAGACGAAGTTGCGGACGGCCACTAGTTGTAAAACAAATAGAACGCTTGGGAGCACCCTGTAGCCGGTGCCTATTAGTAGTCATTTCGTCTGCGGTTGCATTACCGCGCGCGGGGAATCCCGGCGCATTTGCAATGCACTTTATTACTAGCCTTTTAGTGTTGCGGAAATCAGTCATTTTTAAATGAATTTAAATATTTTAATCTGTTGAACGGTAAAGCGGTATTTATGTTGCTTTTTACTTTCAATAATATAACCAATTTATTTTCAAATCCGTAGGACAACGAAAGTAACCGACATAGCTCTTTGAATTGCTAAACTTCAGTGGCAGTGGGCGGGGAACGTAGCTCGTAGAACAGATGGCCGTTGGGGCAGAAAAGTACTTAAGTGGCGACCGCGCACCGGAAAACGTGGCGTAGGCAGTCCTTCCACTCGGTGGACCGATGACCTGGTGAAGGTCACGGGCAGCGCAGAACCGGTCGTCGTGGAAATCCTTGGGGAAGGTCTATGTGTGATATGAAGATGATGATTTAAAAATTAAAAACCTGACTGTATAAAAACATTACTCCTTTTTTGTGCAGCTGGGCTTAAATTTATTATATTTCACTTCTGATTCGATCGCGTAGGGAAATTCCGAGCACAGCTCGCTCTATTGCCCTTTGGATGACCTTGAGCCTTGCTATGAAGCACATAGTAAGCGACCATGTCTTAGTTCCGTATATCATCACTGGTAAAAGACATCAGTCTTGAGACACTGCGGTATTTGGGACGTGAAGATAATGCGAAGCTTCCCGAACGCTGCCCAGCCGAGGAGATCCGCAGGAGAACCAAAGTACCCGACATAGCTCACAGAATCGCTAAATTGAAATGGCAGTAGGCAGGGCACATAGCTAGTAGAACCGGGGCCGTAAATTCTCAAGTAACGTAGGAAAACGTAGCGTAGGAAGGCCTCCTACGCGGTGGACCGACGACCTGGTGAAAATCGCGGGAAGCCGCTGAATGTGGGCAGCGCAGGACCAGTCATCGTGGAAATCTTTGGAGGAGGTCTTTGTCCAGCAGTGGACGTTTTTCGGCTGATATGTCACTTTCGGGATCAAGACGAATCTATCGACATCCCCAACTCCAAATTATATAAAGCTGTTTAAAGAGTTAAGAGCGTCGGTGGCGTAACGGGTAGGGCCGCCGCCTCCTGTCCGGAAGGTCGTGGTTCGAATCCTGCCACGTATCAATGTGATTTGGAATTTAGATTTCATATGTACGTTTATCCGACGCTCTTACGGTGAAGGAAAACATCATGAGGAAACCTGCACATGCCTGTGAAGAAACTCGCAGGTTGTGTGTGAAGTCGACCAACCCGCACTGGATCCGCGTGGTCAACTAAGACCCCATCGCCCTAATTCAGGATTGGCTAGACCCGTTTATGAGCTGATATGATGATGATGATGATGATGATTTAAGAAAAAGTGAATGTATTTTGTGTTTATGCCCTTCTACTGTGAATTCTGTGATTATGATCCCCGGCGTGCCCTCAGCACACCCCGGACACTGCATACAACGGTCGTTACGATACCGTCACTCTCCTTAATAAATCACCGTGAACTAAACGATCTACCTAGTTTTGTGAAATATTTTAATATCTAGAATTCCTGAGGTATCGTTTTTAATATTTACCAAATGTGCACCTGTTCGGGTCTAACAAGTACTTGGTGATATTTTTCCTGAAATTGATTTTGTAGCTTCGTTAAAAAAGTTTTGTAAGGGGAAGCAACAATTTGTAAAACAAATAGTAGCATGTTCCTGCCACCGTCGTCGCCAAGTCGTGTCGGATCGTCGATTAGGTAACAACGGTGAAACCACAGACGGGGGGACTCGGGGGGATTTTTTTTATTCCTCTCTATTGTTCTGCCCGGGCAGCAAGAGTAATAGGTTTTCCATTATAGGAATAGCAAAGTAGATCGCTGTATGGAACAGGGATGTTAGGGAGCTCCGTAACCGTAACCGAAACTATCAGATATCCGATATAAAATAATATACATAACCGTAACGGAATCCGAAATAAAAGGATTCGATAGGGGCGGAGCCTAATTGCGACACGTTTTGGCAGGTTGTTTTGTTGATTGGCCGGGCAGCGGCAGCGCTCGACACACGCGCGCATTGTTTGTTTTCTTCTGTTGTCGTCTTATCATACGTCTTATATTTATATTTTACTTCTAAAATTACTTAAAAATCTAATATCCTTATCCGAAAGTAACGGATAATCCGAAATAATTTCATATCTTTATCCGGTATAATAATCATTTCTATATCCGTATCCAATCCGTATCCGAAATTTCATATCCATAACATCACTGGTATGGAATATGGGCTAGCGACTTACCTTTTGTTATTGCTTAACATTTGAAAAGGCAATATGCAACTAGCAACAAGTTTGTGGTTCAATCATGACTTGGCCCGACTATGAACAAACTTTATATAAAAAAAATTTATTAGTAACAGGTTGGAAAAATAATGAAAATAATTATTTATTAAGATTACAAAATATTTTTCACATGCAGCAAGAAATACATACCTTAAGTACTAAAGTAATTAACAACTAAAGCCCAAGCTAGGCAAAAACCTGTGATGTAGACCCTGGACACGTCATACAACGGGTCAGAAATGACATTCAAAAAAAGGAATGACGGAACAAACAAAATGGCGGCGAAATACTATACGTTCGACAGCCAAACTGTAACCAATCTGTATCAATTTGGGTGACAAGGTTGTGAGGTCGCAATCTAGAGAGCGGCAGGGAGTGTCCATACTGTATGTTAGTACTAATATATTATATACTTTGGTTATAATCAGTAGTCCTCTTCCAGTTGACGCAATACATTTGTTAAAAAAGTAACGGTGAGGACTATTTAAATGGTTCATTAATTAAAAATAGAATAATTGAAGTCCTTAACTATCATGCAGGCATACAGTGCGTGTGCACGCGTTTAAGTATGTGTAAAATATAAAGTACTTACATTAGTTTTAAAACGATTCAAAAATTTCAAATATCTTTAATTTTTTTACGTTGTCATCCATTTCTGAACTATGTTTAAAGTCTCTAGCTCACGGGGAAGTTAGTCTTAAATTTTTAAGATGCCTCAATCCGAGCAGGTTAAGCAGGATACGTGTTAAAATAATATCAAACGTAAGTCTATTCGGAAGTTACGTTGCAACCGAACGCCCATTTTTCGATTTTTACATATTATCCAAATGTGTATTGGTCCAAATGCGTATTGGACATTTTATCTGTATTGGTCTTTATGCGTGTAAACGATTTTATTTTTTAATTTTTTATTCATAGCTTTAAGAAACAAACATAATGATATTAATAACGGTACAAAGAAAACCCTATCAGGTTTTTATATTGCACAGAAGTCGAAGACTATTGAATATAAAGATTAAAATGAGGGTAGGCGATACCCAAAGCAAACTTATGTAGTGTAGGTACTTAAATAAAAAGAACTGCCATAAAGATGTTCACAACACAAGAACAATGGTGTCGTCAATGTGTACCCCTATCTGTGAAATAACTTTATGTGTGACTGTGTGTGAGTGTATGTCTCTGATACAGATATGTTTACTTGACAAACAGGATGTGACTTTTGGAGTATTTTTATTATTTTTTGTATGTTATTATATTTATTAATAATGTTCAGAATTTTATGATTATTCGAATTTTATATTAGGATTAGCAAGAAAGAATAATTTTAATTTATTTTTTATATTGTTTATATTACTTTTCTATGCCTTCAAATAAGTTTAAAAAAAACTTTGTTCAATCTTAAAGTCACCGATTTTTTTTGTTGGTTTCATTCAACATTAACTATTTGTTTTCGAGAAAGCTAGGTGTGAACATTCAACGCGTTCATTCTCGCACACCACGCAAACTCGATGACGAGTTGCTTGCGGGTTGCGGGTCCCCCGCCGCGCACTCTCGACGTCCATAATTAAATAATATAATGCTGCGGAGCAGCACAGGTTCTCCTCGTGAGACCTGAAAATAATGCACATCTTTTTTGTGGGCAGTCGTGTAATTAGATACTATTTGAAAAAAAAAGATGATACATTGATACATTATTTCTTCTTTGTCCATCCCACTTCCCGTTCCTTGGGATGGGTGTTCTAACTAATTTGCGCCAGGATTGGTTGTCCTGTGTTGTAACATCTGGCAATTAGGCTTTATCGGGCGGCTTCTGCCTTTATCTCTTTTTTTTTAATTTCCCAATTGATAAACCCTTGACAACATCTCACCTGGTGGTAAGTTCCGGCAGGTTAAGAGTAATCTGCGTCTTTTACATCGCCATACCATCTTAGACCAACGTTGGTGATTTTCTCAGTAATTGGTACTACTTTAAAGCTACCGCAAATGAATGATGAATGATGAAATGAATTCGGATCTCTACCCAGATGGGTAACACCTTCCGCCCATCTCGGCACTTTATTTCATTAACATGTACTTTTAATCACCGACTTACATCATCATCATCATCATAAAAAGTTAGAGTCAAGATAAAGTAGCCAACTCCCAATTGCGTTGAGGAACCTGGTAAGTCCGCTTCCATTTTCGGCATCATCCTCACTTACCATCAGGTTTACCAATTGTAGATTAAAAAAACACCATCATCATATCAGCCGAAAGACGCCCACTGGTGGACAAAGTAGGTTTTACTTAGATATTATTTCACCGTCTTTATTATGGCAATCCCCGTACTTAACTAGTGCCGCCATCAGCAAAAATTAATTACTCAATGAATACTTCATAATTACTTAATCGAAAATTTATTCAGAAACTATAAACTCTGTGAATTATAGTTCATTTAAGTTACATATAGCATAAGTGCTAAAAGTGGACGCTAAATATTTTCAATAAAGTATGTACGCGATCGCGTAGGGAAATTCCGAGCATAGCTCGCTCCATTGCGTTTTGGGTGACCTTAGGCAGGCCTTCCACGCGGCGGACCGAGACGACCTGGTGAAGATCGCGGGAAGCCGTTGGATGCGGGCAGTGCAGGACCGGTCGTCGTGGATATTGTCCAGCAGTGGACGTTTTTCGGCTGATATGATGATGATCTACGAGAATGAGTAATTAATTTATTAATAACAAGCTAGCTGGGCTCGCAAATCATATTCCTCTAGAATCTAGTTGCACGGTTCAGTAGTGTGAGACCAAAAGTTCACATACATAATGTATTTTCCTTTTTAATATTTTTACTTAAATACCACATTAAGTGGTTTTCCCGAATGTCAAGGTATACATAACAAAATTGCGACATCCAAAAATTCAGTAAAACATATTTTCTTTTTCATAACGGTTAAGCGTTTTTCTCAGAAACGAGAGAATAATACAAATACCTATCTTGAAAGCTGTGAATAAGTAAGTAATTATTTGCGCAATTTTTCAGAGGCATGTTAAAAAGACAAGATATATTTATGTTTAACAATTCCTGCTTTAAAACTAACTATCAGCTGCTCGTGATTTCATCTATGTGAAAATTTTAACGAGTCTCCTGTGGAAATAAGTTTACTTCATGCAACGTATCATCATATCGCTCCCCGGCTTATGAACTGTCGCAACTCAAATAAAAATAAAAGTTTAAGAAACTAAAAACCGACTTCAAAATGAAATTCACTTAAAAGTATGAAATAATATTATTATACTTAGATACACGACATTAACCAACAATAACGAAATCCAAGTGGGTACGATTTAAATTAGGGGCCTAAAATTATTTTTGAGGTCGGTGTCAGCAATGCAGTGGTAAAATGTGCTATGTACCGACCTCAAAAATAAATTTAGGCCCCTAATTTAAATCGTACCCACATGGATTTCGTTATTGTTGGTTAATGTCGTGTATCTAATATAATAATATTATTTCATACTTTTGAGGGAATTTCATTTTGAAGTCGGTTTTGAGTGTTTTAAACTTTTATTTTTATTTTCTTTATTTTTAGTGATATTGCTATTTGTCTAAAAACGTTAAACTCAATCACACACTCGGCAATAGGAACCATCAAATCATAATGCATCTGTTTCATTAATAGATATAAATAGATTCCTGTGGCTTTCATCATCATCTAGACAGCATCAAAGTTAAGGAGTTAAATCTTCCATCATCTGCTCATCTGAATAACCTGAAAGAATACAACTATCGGTCTTTACTTACCTATGTATCTACGTAAAATATTTAAAGAATTATCCTCCAACTCCTAACCGTTAAGGAGTTGTACCTTCATGAGCTCACCAACATTAGATGATGACTACCAGATGCAAATTCTTTACAAATTTTAGAAAATACATGAAACACGTAAAATGTGCCTATAAAATTTGAGGGTTGCCCTCGATTTCCCTGGGATCCCATAATCAGATCCTGACTTGGTGACAATGGGACCCCCTCGGGAGTATACTCTTTAGAATAAAAAAAGAATTTTGGAAATCGGTTCACAATCGGCGGAGATATCGTGTAACAAACATACAAAAAAAAAACATACAGTCGAATTGAGAACCTCCCCCTTTTTGAAGTCGGTTAAAAATGCAAAAAACGAGTTGTAATTCATTCACGATTCATTACTGATTTATTTGCTTTGTACAGGGTAAAGATACAAAAAATGCAATATAACATAGCACAAAAATCTCCTGGTACAACTATTAAAATAGCATGCAAACATAGATAAGGTTAATACAGTTACAAATTTACTTGGCTACATTACATATGCAAGTCAATAGGTACATTTTATCTTATATTATTAATCAACTTAAAAAAGACCACCGTTTCAACATATTTTGTACCAGCACTAGTCACATTAAAAGTATGTTTTAAAAGTATCCCTTTACGTAGAAGTCATCTCTGCGATTCTTTTCTTATTATTATTTTTGTTTCTTATTTTTTTATTATTAAATTACATTTCCAAATTATGTCACACTTTATCAATAATTGTATTAAAATTGTCAAAAGTTATAATAATTTGTCATTAAATTTTCCGTCAAAAATTCCTTAACGCTATAAAAATTATGCTTTAATAAAAAATTTAATAGCCTTCTCTTAAACAGATTTATGGGTAGAAAAATTATATTATAAATTTAGATTCACATATTGAAGCAATTATTTTGGTATAAGGTTACAGATTTATCATTATTATATCTATTCAGAAAATCTCACATCTATGTTCCTTTCTTTAAGTCGTTCTTTTCCCTCTGATACTTAGTATTATTTAGTATTCTTTGGTAGAAGGGAGCGATGTCTGAGTCTCGCGTTAGGCCAAAGAATACTAATGTTGTCTTTCTGTCTAAAATAGCCCAGAATAAAGTTGACTGTGCGGAACTTCTAAGCAAAATTAAACTTAAAATACCATCACGTAACTCCCGTAGCAATGCATTACTTCACATCCCTTTCATTCGTACTAACTATAGTTATAGGCGAAACAGTTACATTCCTAGAACATTTTCAACCACCTCCGTAGCTCAGAGGCAAAGTTCACTGGCTTTACACAGGAGGTCGCGGGTTTGACTCCCGGCGGGGTCAATTGTAAGACTCGGTTTGGTTGGTGGTAGGGCATTTTCTAAGCCCGCCTGGCTAGCTACCACCATCTTATCTAAGTCTTGCCGCCAAATATCAATGTTGATATCATTGGTGTGTTCCGGCATGAAGATTAGATAGCCAGTTCCCCATTGCGTTGGGGAATCTTGGTAAGCCCGCTTCCATATTCGGCAACATCGTCACTTACCACCAGGTGAGATGTTGTCAAGGGTTTACCAATAGTGATTAAAAAAAAAACATGTAGACTAATTAATCAACATAACAAAGACCACCGTTTTCAGATATTTGTAACACCACGGGTAGCATTAAAAGTATATGGTCTAGGTATCCCTTTACGTAGAAGTCATCTCTGCGATTCTTTTTACCCGACTACGCCAGAAGGAGGGTTATGTTTTTCGAGAGTATGTATGTATGTATGTTTGTATGTATAATTGTTTGGCACGCTCTGCAGCCTGAACGGCTGGATGGATTTTAGCTCGAGACGTGTCGTTAGATTCGTATTTATTGTGACAGTGACACTGGGTATATCAAAATAAAAAAAAAACAAAATGGCGCATTTTTGGCGCAAAATTCAAATGTTTGACACGCTCTGCAGCCTGAACGGCTCGATTAATTATAGCTTGAGGGTTGTCGTTAGATACGTTTTTACTGTGAGAATGACACTGGGTATATCCAAATAAAAAAAGAAAATGGCGAGTTTTTGGCGCCAAATTCCAATGTTAGGCACGCACTGCAGCCTGAACGGCTCGATAGATTTTAGTTTGAGGGGTGTCGTTAGATACATAATTACTGTGTGAGTGACACTGGGTATATCAAAATATAATAACAAAATGGCGAATTTTTGGCGCCAAATTCAAATGAACTCATTTAATAATAAAACTAAAAAAATTAATAAAATAAAAAACGGTAATTTAAAAAACTAAAAAACCCGCCTGCGTTTCTGTGTAATTTGGAAATGAAAAACCGTAAAACAAGAAAGTCGTCATACCCGATTGCACTTAACTTAAGAAAAATTGTAGCAGTCGGGACCCATTCTAGAAAGTCAGCCGTCTAGTCAGTAGATTGGAGTAATCTGCAATGTAATATAGGTATGTGCTCTCAATTCACTATGCCTCCATTTCTACAATGGGTCCCGACTGCTACAATTTTTCTTAAGTTAAGTGCAATCGGGTATGACGACTTTCTTGTTTTACGGTTTTTAGATGTTATAATAAACTTAATTATGAAGGGCATATTTAAGTAGTAATTTTATAACAACAATTCTCTTTTGATGAAAATGGCGCGTCTGGAACCGCGTTATCAGTAAAAGCTGGGAAAAAATGCTGCGTTTGCTTTCGCAATTATTTTATTGTTATGAACAGACGCCACAGTTATTTCCTGTTATTTCCTTTTTTCCCGTTGAGCTCCGGAAACTCGCGTTTAATAAAAACTTGTCATTTTCAGTCATTTGCAATGTCTGATAGATTTTTACCCGATTAACCTATATTTATTACCCGACTGCATCAGAAGGAGGGTTAAATTTTTCGAGTGTATGTATGTATGTGAATTTCTATGTTCCCCGCTACAGCCTGAACGGCTTGAAGGATTTTAACGTATGAGGTATCGTTTGATTCGTCTTGACCCCGTGAGTGACACAGGATACATTTTTACCTGACTGGTCAAAAAGAGAATTAAGGTTTTCGGATTTTTAATTTTAAATGAATTCATAAAGTTATCTATTACTTTATCTGGGCACTACCTTGAACCTTCTACTCAGACAGTTTAATTTAACCTCGTTTAAATTCGTGGCGATTCGAGGGGGGTGGGGGGTGAGGTCATAGGTGTAATGAAAATACAGTAATTTAATAAGTTTGTTTCAATGTCCTGACCAGGACTAGCAGGATATATTTTAAAAATATTATGAATTAGTTCGGTTTGCTATTAAAGCGTGTTATTTTGGGTTCCACACCGAAAGGGTAAAAACGGCACCCTATTACTAAGCCTCCGCTGTCCGTCCGTCCGTCTGTCACCAGGCTGTATTTCATGAACCGTGATAGCCAGACAGTTGAAATTTTCACAGATTATGTATTTCTGTAAAATTGAAAAAATAAAAGTCTCCATACAAAAAACATGTTTTTTTTTGAAACGTGAAGAAACTAGCGCCATTTAGTATGATGGTTTTTGGAACATGAAACTAGCGCCATCTAGTATGATGGTACGGAACCCTATGTGTGCGGTTCTGACACGTACTTAGCCGTTTTTTTCAATTTTCTAAAACTGTGATAATTATAAAAATTAAACTAAAACAATAACCGGCATGTTTCCACGATTTTATGTGGACCTAAATACTTACGTACACAAAAAGTTACGATAATACTTATTTGCCGAGCAGGAAAGACCTAACTGAGCTGAATAATTTGATTATATGTCGGAAAATCGATATACCTATATTACACGGAAATTACCTCTCTTTCCCTGACTATACGTACCTTTTTCCTACGTACGAAGGTCATTGGATAGCTGACACCGCATCTAATATCATGCGGGTAACTTTAAGAGAATTATAGAAAACTAGCTGTTTCCTGCGGCTTCACACGCGTGGACAACGTTTCTATGACTTTTCGAGGGTGCGCAGTGCACGAGCCGCAAGCGGCTCGCGAGCGTGAAAAGAAGTAGCCTATGTGTTAATCCAGGTCCTAATCTGTGTCCCTACCAAATTTCAGCCAGATCCGTTAAGTAGTTTTTGCGTGAAGAAGTAAAAACATATACACTCACAAACTTTCGCCTTTATAATATTAGTTTGATAGAATGGATAGTATTTAAACGCAAACCAAAAAACTTATTTTAGTTTAATAAAATAATTCCAATTTCCATCAAAGTTACTGATTGCACAGCAAAATAATTACCCCAAATATAATTAAATAAGGTTCGTGGCGAACCAATACTTACTTACCTACAAGTATAGCGTTCATCTGGTTTAAGCAAAACTGTTTTTAACCGACTTCAAAAAAGGGGGGGGGGGGGGTCGGATTTGACCGTCCATATTTTTTATGTGTGTTCGCTGATAACTTCGTTGTTAATGAACCGATTTAGAAACACATACCGGTTTCGATTGAGCTGAAATTTTTCGTAAACGTTAAGTATGGAGAACAGTGCATTGTTAGCTAAGTGACGTCATTCTAAATCCATCATGGCGGACTTCCAAAGATGGTGGACCAGTTATTTTTATGCACCCCCCGGTATGGGTTTTTTTTGATAAGTATTAACACGACGAAAGGAAGAAAAAATTTACTGAGAAGAGAACGAAATAATTACAATTCTTTACAAAAACTAGAATTTAACAGTGTTATTCTCAGGTAACTTAGTATAAATGTATAAAAATTCTGGGACAGTGGGTAAACCTTGACCTTGAAACTAGCTTATTTTTATTTTAAACTCCATTAATAGTCTGGATAAAAGTTCGAAGGCTTTAAAGCAGATACGTTTGCAAAGCGCTGTGAAGGTCAGTGCGGTCGAAACGGATTTGCTAAATTGATTTTACGTGTATGGCCGACTTTACTATCCGCTTGACGCGCTGTCTGCGCCCGGGGAGCTTCTCTCCAAATTATAAAATGTTAACATAAATATAATTAAAAGATAGGCATAGTATTTACTTAAACGTGGGTTTAGGGTTTGCTAAGGTTATAGTTTCATATCTCATTGATTTCGATGTTATATCCTTACTTAATATTATAAATGTGAAAATGTGTTAGTTTTTTTTTGTTACCGTTGTACGCTTCAACAACTTTACCAATCTTGATGAAATTTGCCATCCAGGTAGTCTGTGTCACAGGGAAGGCTATAGGCTACTTGTTATCCCGTGAAAATAGCATAGCCCGATGCAGTTCCTGAGGGAACTGAAACAACACTCTTTTCTTGGTTAATTTCTTTGATATCGCAACGATAATATGGATTGTTGTGATTTTTTGCACAGAGATGGTTGAGGGGGTGGGACTCACCCTCAAAGACAGTCATAAAAACGACGTCCATGCGAGCGAAGTTGCGGGCAAAAGCTAGTAGGTAATAAAATACTGTTAGCTGTTCTATGCCATAGCGTGGAAGAAAAGTCTACGAGGCGAAGCAATGAAGTAGTCATTGTTTTAAAGCTATTAGATTTATTAAAACATATTTTACTATTTTGTCATCAGCTCATATACGTCCCTACCGAAGGGCTCGAGCCTACCTGAATTAGGGCGATCGGGCCTTAGTCGACCACGCGGACCCAGTGCGGGTTGGTCGACTTCACACACAACCTTCGAGTTTCTTCGCAGGTGTGTGCAGGTTTTCTCACGATGATTTCCTTCACCGTTAAAGAAATCGGTGAGTATATGTACGTTATTTTCGAAAAACTCATTGGTACATTGGCCGTCCGGATTTGAACCCGGCACCTCTGGTTAGGAGGACTGAGTCGTTACTAGTTGAGCCACCGACGCTTCACTATTAAGATTATAAACCAGTCACCTTGAATAAGATAATAGGTACCTACAGAGGTATATATATAAATATTCGGGCACTATTGAACAGGTGACTACTTTCTGATATATATATATATATATATCAGAAAGTAGTCACCTGTTCAATAGTGTATATATATATATATATATATATATATATATATAACGCTTATATATATATATATATATATAAGCGTTAGAAAGCGTCGGTGGCTCAGCCGGTAACGACTCGGTCCATCTAACCAGAGGTACCGGGTTCAAATCTGGACGGCCAATGTACCAATGAGTTTTTCAAAAACTTACGTACATATACTTACCGATTGCTTTAACGGTGAAGGAAAACATCGTGAGGAAACCTGCACACGCCTGCGAAGAAACTCGCAAGTTGTGTGTGAAGTCGACCAACCCGCACTGGGCCCGCGTGGTCGACTAAGGCCTAATCGCCCTGATTCAGGGTAGGCTCGAGCCCCTCGGTGGGGACGTATATGAGCTGATATAATAAAAAATAATATATATATATTTCAGAAAGTAGTCACCTGTTCAATAGTGCCCGAATATTCCTAAGCTCAGTTTATCCTATTATATACGAGTACATGTCTTGACTGTTACGAAGTTGTGTATTTTTCCTATAATGAAGTGTGAAAGTTAATTTAAGAAAACAGAGGGTCTAAGAGGCGCCCGAACGAGGGCGAGGTCGCTCAATCTAGTTTGCGCCGCCAGCGTGGAAGCGATGAGACATGACAAGTCTAGTACTTCTTTTGATCAATATTTTTATCTTAGCATTGACATGAGTGGTGCATGCTCGCTTAAATGTTCGTGAGGATGGTGGCGCATCGGGAGCCGGGTCGTTCCTTACCCTCTAATATGGTTGATGAAAGCGATGGCTGACTCTCGCGTTATACTCGTGACCGGGTGCTGTCCGTGTGAACTGACCTACTCTTGTTAAATGCATTCAATGATTTTTATGTATAACTTTTCGTGTCATATTGTTTTCATGTTCTAATGACATAATCT
Source organism: Coleophora flavipennella (assembly GCA_947284805.1). NCBI lineage: Eukaryota > Metazoa > Arthropoda > Insecta > Lepidoptera > Coleophoridae > Coleophora > Coleophora flavipennella. The sequence continues at coordinate 2,631,632 of OX369263.1, read as the reverse complement.
GGTTTATATCAAGGATTGAATTTTGACGTTTTTAACTAATTATTGTTTATTTCTTGATTCTTCACAAATTATACTGTTATTATTATTTTATGACTATCAGAAAGAGTATAATTTGCACATATTTTGAATAAATACATTGAACTAGCTTTTTCCCGCGGCTTCGCCCGCGTGGACATCGTTTTTATGACTGTCTTTAAGGGTGATTAGTAAATTATGTCGTTTCCCACCAACTCAACCATCTCTGTGCAAAAAATCACAACAATCGAGTATTTTTTTTAGTTCCCTCAGGAACTGCATCAGATTATGCTATTTTCCCGGGATAAAAAGTAGCCTATGTCCTTCCCCGTGACACAGGCTACCTGCATGCCTAATTTCATAAAGATTGGTCAGGGCGTTGAAGCGTGAAAAGGTTACAAACAAACAAACAGATTTTCACATTTTATAATATTAAGTAAGGATTGAATACCGAGGCTCTGGCGCGATCGCCTCATATTTCTTCGCCACTCGAGCCGTTGCCGCCGTCACTACCTCTTAGCACAGCAATGTAAAATCCAATGCCTTCAATGTTTCTATCAGAGCCGACATCACTAGTCACTGGTCACCTCTTGCGCTGTCCTGGAGCTTTTAATTCAACTCAATTCAATTTAAAATATTTGTTTCGGAAAAATAATCCTAAATTGTTACTCACAGAACCAAAAACAAAAACATTAATAATTTTTGTAAACACTTTTAAGCACAGGCTTTTATTTGAAAATATTTTTATTATTTCGTGTTATTTTTAGCAAACCTTTATTTGATACCCATATCTGTAGGTGTATAAAAATAAAAAGATTTAGAATAAAGTCACTATGCATTTTCATCCAGACTAAACTAGTAGGTATACAAAATTTCAGCTCAGTCGGAAACCGGAAAGTGGTTTTAATTCAGCTTCTAAGATTTAAACCTAATTAACATACATGAGACATGGGAAATTAAATAAGTTTGTAAAAATACATTAATAGTGTTAGTATATAGGCTTACACACAGTCGTAGAATAAATTATTTAATAAGCAGCCTTACCAAGTGCCACAGAATAGGACAGTCTGGCCGGCCAGCCACAGCGCTTTTAATGAATTGTCCCGAACGGTGACTAGGCCCGTAAGGGCTCGACCCCCCCTGTCTCGCCTTTCGGTCCCCGCAGAAGCCCCTTTCAAGATTAGAGATATTTATTCTAAATAGGTGCAAATTACACTCTTTCTGATAGTCATCAAATAGTGATTACATAATTTCATTTGTTAAAAATCAAGTAATAAACAATCATTAGTTAAAAACGTCAAAATCTAATCCTTGATATAAAAAAAGTAAGTGTGTGATTTTATGAAACCACGGTAAAAGTGAAACTTTACAGAGGACGAAACGATCATTGCTGCTCTCGCTACGGTACAGAGGACGAAACGATCATACCGTCAGACGAAAGCGACCGTCACGCGACATGCAACACACAGACGAAAAAAATTGAGACGATGTAATAAAAGTTTCACAACAAATTATGTCATTAGAACATGAAAACAATATGACACGAGAAGTTATACATTAAAATCATTGAATGTCATGAATGCCTTTGACAGGTGTGGGTCAGTTCACATGGACAGCACCCGGTCACGAGTATAACGCGAGAGTCAGCCGTCGCTCCTCTCAACCATATTAGAGGGAAAGGAACAACCCTTGTCGAGACGTATCTTTTGGACAACTGTATGGTTTATTAAGACTGTGGCCTGGCTTTACGACACAAGCACCCGAAAACCTGTGTTACACTACCCTCATATAATATGACATAACTTATTTTTAAAATGCTCAATAGAACACCACTATGTGACTTTAATGTCTGAAACCAGATTCACGAATGTGCGATGAAAGAGAAATTATTTTTACAAAGGTCTCAACGTAACTAGATACTCGGATCTTTTAACGCTGTTTCTTTGATCTTGAAAACACTTTGAACACCTTGTCGCAACTTTCATTGGAAATAATAATGATATGTGTACAAGAAAGAGCATGAGTGTGTATTGTAAAAGAGCGTCGGTGGCGTAACGTAACGGCTAGGCCGCCGCCTCCTGTCCGGGAGGTCGTGGTTCGAATCCTGCCACATACCAATGTGATTTTGAATGTAGATTTCATATGTATACGTTTAAACGACGCTCTTACGGTGAAGGAAAACATCGTGAGGAAACCTGCACACGCCTGGGAAGAAATTCGAAGTTTGTGTGTGAAGACTGTGAAGTCGACCAAACCGCACTGGGCTCGCGAGGTCGACTAAAGCCCGATCGCCCTAATTCAGGGTAGGCTCAAGCCCCTCGGTGGGGACGTATTTGAGCTGATGTGAAAATGAGTAGGTACGTACCTACCGAATGTTTAGTTTCAAACAGCAGGTTGAGACAGTTTCAAATGATTAATGTCTTTGTGAAATATGTACCTAACCCACAGTAAACGGCAGCGCATATTTGAGGCGGGTTCGTCTTCGGTTATGATGTTTAGAGATTTGATTAATTGTTCTTCTCTTACTCGTAACAAGAAGCTGTCCAGTTGATCTCCACTTAGTTGATTGTGAGAGACTCGAACAACCAACAGATACAAACAATATGTAAACATGATAGCGATAGTTTTCACACTTTTTAAGATACTTCAAAAAAGGAGAAGGTTTCTCAATTCGATCGTACATATAAAAAATATGTACGGTCGAATTGAGAAACATTCTTTAAGTTTGTACTTCTTTAAGTGTGTTCGCTGATAACTTCGTCGTTTATGAACCGATTTTGATGATTCTTTTTTTGTTGGAAAGGAGATATCCCAAGGGTGGTAGCGTGATAAGGAAACCAGAATTTGATGATGACATTCTAGAGAAATCGAGGGGAACCTTAGTCTCCTGTTTGAAGTCAATTTTTTATATTCCGCTTTTAACCAAGTCTAGCTGGTTTTACCTGGTTTCATAGATGCAGATACTTCCTTCTCCTTTAATTCATTTTTGTTTTGCGGTTCTTCTGTTTTGTTGAGAAAAATTTTATAGGATGAAAAAATTGCATTATATTATATCAGCTCATATACGTCCCCACCGAGGGGCTCGAGCCTACCCTGAATCAGGGCGATTAGGCCTTAGTCGACCACGCGGGCCCAGTGCGGGTTGGTCGACTTCACACATAACCTTCGAGTTTCTTCGCAGGCCTGTGCAGGTTTCCTCACGATGTTTTCCTTCACCGTTAAAGCAATCGGTAATGATATGTACGTAAGTTTTTGAAAAACTCATTGGTACATTGGCCGTCCAGATTTGAACCCGGTACATCTGGTTAGATGGACCAAGTCGTTACCGGTTGTGATTATTGTAAAAACTGGACATTATTTTGCGATCCTAGAAGAAATTGACCAAATGACCGATTGACAAAATGGTACAATAAATTGGCCATTCAATGATCACCACCAAAAATCATATGAACCACGATAAGATCGGAAAAATCGGTAAACCGTCTTGTCGGACTACGGATCATGTTGGATTCCGGAGTGATTACTTGATAACCGTTTGTCTCAGGATACCCGCCTGAATCGTTATCCTTGGTTCAATAATTTAGAAACACCAGGCACACGTTCTTCATTACTTATACGAACTTTATATTGAGACACTCTCACACCTGGCAAATATATGTAGTTAGCAAACACTAAAAGATTGAGTCAATGAAACAAATAAAGATATTTTTACAAGAATGCAAAGTGAGGGTTAGCCAATAGCTAAGCTGGTGTTCCTAAATTTTGCTAGCTATTGACTTTGCATTTCGCCTAAAGGTAATCTGCAACGGCATAACAAGTTGTTTAAATATTAACCTAACCAATTAAATTAATTAAAACCGGCCAAGTGCGAGTCAGAACTACACACAAAGGGTTCCGTACCATAAAACTAGATAACGCTAGTTTCTTCACGTTTAAAAAAAACACGTTTTTTGTATGGAGACGTCCTTATTTTTACACTTTTTTCTAATTTTTGGTATCTTTAAGCTATTGCATAGCTTCTATTGCGGGCCTTGAGCGCGGGGACCGAATCCAGAAATTCCGTAACGAAAAAACCTCACGCTCCCCACTCCGACTATTATTGTATAAACAATTAAAACAAACATACCTATAAGATAAAAAAGATTTGATCATTTTCGGAGAATAATAAAACTCTTTTCATAAACTGTATATACCTCCATATGACAAAAAAGATTTGATTATTTTCTGAAGACTAAGTATTTACTTTCAAACATATATTGATGGAGCTAAAGAAGTTTTACTTCAGTCGTGTGGTCTAAAGCACACTCGTATTTTAAGCTATTGTAAGTATAGCTTTTATCGCGGGCTTTGAGGGGACTGAAAAAAACCTGACACCCCAAAAAAAAAAAATTGAGTTCTAAAAAACTTACAGTGCCATCTATCTATCCATCATGATGATGGTGATGGTGATGGTGGTTGCGATAGTGGTCGCAATGATGGTCGCGATGGTAATCGCAATGGTGCTCGTGATGGTGGTCGCGATGGTGGTCACGATGGTAAATAATTATAATTGCATAAGTTGATAAAAAATGCTATGCAATAGCTTTACCGCGGCAGTCCCCGAGTGCCACACGTCTTTTTTTGTTTTAGCGGCAACTGAAATACATCATCTGTGAAAATTTCCACTGTATAGCTATCACGGTTCATGAAATACAGCCTGGTGACAGACGGACGGACAGCGCAGTCTTAGTAATGGGGTCCCGTTTTTACCTTTTGGGTACGGAACCCTAAAAATTAAAAACACGACTACATAAATACTTCATTACCCCTCTTTTTTGAGCAGTTGAGTGGATGTATCCTATGTCACTAACGTTATCAAGACGAATCTAACGGCATTTCGCATTCCAAAATCGATCAAGCCGTTTTAGCTACAGACTCAGCCAAAGAAACTGACATACACACATACAACCCGAAAATATTACCCTTCATTTTGGACAGTCTGGTCAGGCCCCCGTCACTCGGCCCAGAGGGCGAGACAAGTACATACACAGTCAGTCAGTCGGTTGTCAACTCGTGCAGAAAGCGGAGAGATTATAGAGCAAGCGAGTGCGCAAGTTGAAACATTTTCGTCGCGCGGTCTCACAACCCTGCCGGTTGATCAATGATCAGTAATGCGTCAACACTAGACCGGCCAGCGCAAAAGAATCTCTCACGCGCAGTGATTCGGTACATTCTTGCGTAAAAGCGCGATTGTCATCGGTGTATGTATAGGTATGTTGAAGTAAAACTGGAGGCATTAAGGGCGGTTGCGAACTAGACTGTTCTTTATTACCGCGTAGCGAGAGTTGCTATTTATTTAAAGCGTCATTGCGAGTACTTCATCTGTACTTGTACTATTATTAACATCTGTGGTCTGGTAAAAACTAATGATGCGACAATTAGGCCGTTACGATATCAGCCGGCAGATGACGACAATAGGGATGACGACAGCACCAGAAATAAATTACGAAATCTTGATCACTAAATTGCCCTCCTACTTAAACTTTGGAAAACCTTACTCGTTTTGTTTTCCATCAAGTCTGCAATTTTTAATTCACCAAAATCACAAAATGAGTACATAACTGACGCTGCAAAACTATGCAAAACTATACCTAGGGTATTTCAAACATTATTAGAAGAAAATGTCGTTTTTGACAGATGATAAAAAGTAAATCAGATGACTAGCATTCTTCATCCCTATTAATCACAATCTTAATATCCGAAACTTTGCCTTTCAACCTACTTACCAAAGACGTAAATACTGAGTTGATGTAGCATATGATTTTCATCATCATCATATCAGCCGAAAGACGTCCACTACTGGACAAATGCCTCCCCCAAGGAATCCCACCACGACCGGTCCTGCGCTGCCCGCATCCAGTGGCTTCCCGTTACCTTCATCAGCATAGGAGTTTTTTTTATATTCACAATTGGTAAGCACTTGGCATCATCTGACATGATGGTAAGTGACGATGATACCGAAGATGGAAGCGGGCTTATTAAGATTCCCCAACTCCATGGAGAACTGGCTATCTTATCTTGAAGCCGGAACACATTAAAGTTTGATTACACTGATATTAGGCGGCAAGACTTAGATAAGATTGTGGTAGCTATCTAGCTAACTGAAAACAATCATAGAAGGAAAGATAGAGGAAGTAGAGGAAGGCCAAGGCGAAATTACCTAGAACAAATTAAGGAGAAGGTTGCTGTCGTGTCGTATCGGGAGGTGAAGATGTTGGCCGAGGATAGAAAAAATTAGAGATTGCTCCATCGACAAGAGCATTAGCTCTTAAATTTGAAGAAGAAGAAAAAGCTATCTAGGCGGGCTTAGAAACCGCCCTACTACCAACTAAACCGAGTCTTACAAGTTGACCCCACCGGGAATCCAACCCGCGACCTCCTGGTGTGAAGCGAATGGACTGACCATTACACCATGGAGGCCGTTAATGCTTTAGCCGTAAACCCTACTAATATTATAAACGTGAAAGTTTGTAAGTATGTACGGATGTATGTTTGTTTCTCTCACGCAAAAACTACTGAACGGATCTGGCTGAAATTGGGTAAGTAGACAGATTAGGACCTGGACTCGCGCACTGCGCACCCTCGAAGCCGCGGGAAACAGCTAGTGCTAAAATAATGAGTTTAGTAATATTTAAGTTACTAATTTAGTTTTCCACGTTGAAGGAACCTACAAACCACCATTGTAATTCAATTTCACAAGCAAATGGTAGAAACGAATAGCTTATTTTGAGCGAGCAAATAATAAAAGTTGAGATGTAAAAGATCGAATGATTAACGATCCCCCAATGACTGATCGTTTGTTATTATTTCATAAAAAAGTGGGTAGACTTGTGTGTTTGTGCTATGTTTTGTTCCCACGTCTGCTGTTAAACCGGCAGAACTAAAACTTGGATAATTATACATAAAATCATATTGAGTGTATCTGTGGTGTTTTTTTATTGATCACTTATTTGTTTTTACCCGACTGCCTCAGAAAGAGGGTTACGTTTTTTTCGAGTGTACATCATCGGCATAGATGTACGTGTATATGTATGTATGAAGATTTCTATGGTCCCTGCTACATCCTTTTTTTATTATTCACAATTGGTAACCCTTTTCATCATCTTACCTGATGGTAAGTGACGATGATGCCGAAGATGGAAGCGGGCTTACCAAGATTCCCCAACGCAATGGGGAAACTGGCTATCTTATCTTCAAGCCGGAACACATCAATTTTTTTTAATTAAAAATTTGAGTGCGTTTGGCTGCACCTCACCTGATGGTAAGTGCCGATGCAGCCGAGGATGTGACACGCAAGCTCAAATAGTGCCTATTCACTCTCGTCTTGAAGATTCCTAAATTCCCAATGCTGTTAACACTGATGTTTGGCGTGACTTGATGTGTCCTGAACGACTTGAAGGATTTTAACGCATGAGGTATCGTTAAATTCGTCTTGATCGCGTGAGCGACAAATAATACATTTTACCCGACTGGTCAAAAAGACGGGTTAAGTTTCTACGTAGTCGGGTTTTTTAAATTTTTTATGAGTTCTTAAAGTCAATAATATAAATTTTACGAAGCATCTCTTGTTCTACCTCCACATATATTTTTCTTGTAAATTTTTATTCAACGTAAGAACACCCCGGACACTTCATACAACGGGCCAGAAATGACATTTCAAAAAAGGAATGACGGTGAAATCCTATACGTTCGACAACCAAACTGTATCAATCTGGGTGACGAGGGGGTGAGGTCGGAATCTAGAGAGCGGCAGGGAGCGTCCATACTGTATGTTAGTACCAATATATATACTTTGACGTAAGCTTGAGTAATCAGTGTAGCAAACCGTAGCGTAAAATATCACTTAATCTATTTTCGATGCGATTAAAGCATAATCTCCCACTGGAGGGAACGCAAGCCGCTGAGATAAGCTAACGACAAGGAGAAGGCAACCAATTTAGATGTTGCGGGAGGCATTAACCGCTTCAGTACCCGTTACCACGGTGCGGTACTACTTAAGGCGGTAATATTACAGATTTACGTTGTTTTTGACGTCAATCACTCCTAAACCAAAGTATACATATTAGTAATAACATACAGTATGGACACTCCCTGCCGCTCTCTAGATTGCGACCTCACCCCCTCGTCACCCAGATTGATACATATTGGTTACAGTTTGGTTGTCGAATGTATAGGATTTCGCCGCCATTTTGTGTGTTCCGTCATTCCTTTATTGAAATGTTATTTCTGGCCCGTTGTATGAAGTGTCCAGGGTGTGCCTAAACTATAGAAAACCTAAGGTTGAAAAAAAAAAACCTTATTGCTTATTAGTCATGATGTTCCTTATAGTCAAATGCTATAAGAAACACTATTGAGCAGTTTTGGATAGATAGAAATAAAATTCCAAAGATAGGTCTACACCGTTACTTTCAACTCTAGGTATGACTAATATTTTGAAGTATAAATAAAAAAATATATATAAAAATATTAGTTATGATAATACAAAGTGAGTCATGTTATTATTTTTTATTCTTTCATTGTAGTTTTTGATTGAAACGAAAAACCATTAAAGAAGTAAAAAAGTATGGTTATTTTCTCTACTCTTTACACATAAAGAAAAAGACAGAGACAACTGTTCCAATCAGTACCACGCCTTAAGGCTTATACCGCCGCCAAGGACCAACTTTATAACCACTTTTTACTTCAATTTAGGTTTTTTTTTTTTAAATTAAAATGTTTTGTAATATACAGTATATGAGGAGTGATTTTGATTTCCTCCAGTTATATTTTAATATAATATAGTACTAAAGAAAAAAATATTCTTATGCACTCTTTTTTCTAGTTGTAACCATAGAACTGCTGCAATTTTAATCGAAACATTATGATAATTTATGAACTTCTTAACAAAACATTAAAAAATGATTTTTTTCGTAATTTTTGGAAATTCTTCTTATTTTATTTATAATGAATTAAAAATCACAATTTTCGCACGATTCGTCCGCAGTGATTGACGTAACACTCACGTTGCAGTACGAGCTGACAAGAACTTTATTTCTAAGCTATTTCGTTCGATGTTTGAAACATCGTAAATCGAGTTGCTAACTTTAGGGACGGAGGAGCCTTAATCTTAGCTGAGTCATTTTAAAAGGCCACGTTTAATACTTCATCAAACTAACCTTGTAACGGCGGCCACACAATATTATTTGCGACCTCACCCCCTCGTCACCCAGATTTATACAGATTGATTACAGTTTGGTTGTCGAACGCATAGGATTTCGCCGCCATTTTGTTTGTTCCGTCATTCGTTTTTTGAAATGTTATTTCTGACCCGTTGTATGAAGTGTCCAGGGTGTGCTATTACTAATCCTTCGCTGTCCGTCTATCTGTCTGTCATAAAGCTGTATTTCATAGGTAGACAGTTGAAATTTTCAGACTGCATATTTTTATTGCCGCTATAATGTTGATTAATAAAATGTTAATGAATGGAGCTTACATACACCAAACGTGATTTTTTTGTTTGTTCTGTCTGTCTGTCAGCGGGCTGTAATTTATGAATTTTAATATGTAGACAGTTGAAATTTGCACAGGGTGTGCATTTTTATTGCGTTATAACAACAGTAAGTGTAAATAAATAAGGAAATAAATAGCTTCATACAAGAAACGTGAAGAAAATAGGGACATCAAGTAGGATCTAGTAATATCTTCTATTTATTTGATTTATGTTTTATATGGAAGGTAGCTTGCCGATAGACGCGAATGACATTGATACAACCGTGGCTAGTTGCAGACTGCTTTATTCACAAGACAACATTTACTTATAACTAATTTAACATAATAGGTAGCAAACTACCGCGCATCTATCTATTGCTACGCTAGATAGATAAACATATGTAACATCCCTCCCCCAAATATTATAACTTAGCTAAAAATACTTAACGCCAGCACGCTTAGGTCTAGCTGCTGGGTTAGGTTCCGCTATTGCCAGCTCTAGTGTCTGCGCTGGCGTATTAACGTTAGAAGGCATGTTAGAGACGAGACCTTTGTCAAGAGAGGTGCCATTCACTCCCTGCGCCCCACTCTCCCCTTCCAAGGGCTGGTCTTCCTGGCGTTCAACAGAACCAGCACTGTCGCGTACATCGTTGGTGGTGATAGCTCCATTGCGATTTCGGATTTGATCATATTGACATGATGAAAGTGGAACGATATCCGGAACAATATCAGGATCCCAGTTGTCGACAGATTGTTGAGTTGAATCTTGCATAACATCTGGTTCACAGTAGGCTTTTATCTGGTCTATGTGTCGTACTACTTCACACTGAAGTTCTGGTACAAAAATTCCATACATTATGTTTCCAATTTTCTTTTTAACGACACCATAAGTCCAGCTGAATTTTTGATTAGAGATGAATTTTTTAATCCAAACATGATCATTGATTTCCAATGGTTTCCTTACAGTCCCACGATAGTACCTAGCCTGTAAGCACTGTTTTTCTCCTACGTTTTGAGCAAGGTCTGAGGAGGCTGGAGCGACGCCACCGGTAAGCATCAAGTCGAGGCGCGATCGCAGCGTCCGGCCGTAAACCAACTCCGCGGGCGACCTGCCTGTGGTACCATTTTTGGAGTTCCTATAATCAAATAAAAATTTTGCAATTTTCTCAGGTAATTGTTTTTTGTTACGTCCGTCCAAAATAATACTTTTAAGTCCTTTTTTAATTATTTTGACGAAGCTTTCGGCTTGTCCATTACTGGACGGATGATACACCGGCGCAAAAATGTGACGAATACCGTTGAGTGCACAAAAGTTTCTAAATTCTTCCGACGTAAAAGAAGTACCATTATCACTCACTAAGACGTGCGGAATCCCAAACCTTGAAAATAAATCGCAAAGCTTCCCTATAACAGCTTTTGAACCATAGGAACTAGACATACTATAACATTCCACCCATTTTGAATACGCATCCACTACTACTAAGTACATATGTCCTTCGTAAGGCCCAAGGAAATCAAGGTGCAGCCTATGAAACGCGTGCGGGGGGTGCGGCCAGGAGGCGAGAGGCGCGCGGCGCGGGGCGGGGCGCAGCTGCACACACACAGAGCACGCGGCTGCGAGCCGCTCCAGGGTCGCGTCTACGCCTGGAAACCAAAATCTTTTCCTACACTCTGCCTTCATCTTGACGACGCCAAAGTGAGAACTGTGTAACTCTCTACACACTTTATCTCTGAGAACCTCAGGAATTACCACCTTATGGCCGCGCATTAAAACACCGTTTTCAAAAGAAATTTGTGAGCGGCACGAATGATACGGTTTTATACGGGCGTCGGTGACTTTCTTTGGCCAACCACACATTACATATTCCTTAACCTTACTTAGTGTGTGATCCCTCTCAGTAGCGCCTCTTAGGTCCTGTAATGTTATCGGTAAACTACCCTCTACTACAAAGTTTATATAAGCTGCTTTATCTTCAATATTTAACTCGTCACACCCGTGGTTCCGCCCCTCCGCTGGAAGTGAAGCACGTGATAAATAATCTGCGCTGTTATCACTGCTGCGAATATACTCGATTACATAGTTATATGCCGATAAAAATATAGCATACCGTTGTAATCTGTTTGCGGATACCTCAGGGATGCCACGATATGGTCCAAAGATGCTCAAAAGTGGCTTGTGGTCAGTTTTTAACACAAACGGAACTGATCTTCCGTATAAATATTGATGGTATCGCTTGACACCAAAAATTATTGCCGTCGCCTCTTTTTGAATTTGCGAGTAATTTTTTTCGGCGGCGGTCAGAGTTCTTGAGGCGAACGAAATAGGCCGTTCGAGTCCATCACTGCCAATCTGTGAGAGTATAGCTCCAAGCCCTGTAGGAGATGCGTCCACAGTTAAGATCAACTTAGCGTTAGGGTCGTAATGCGCTAGAGTGCGTTCAGATACAAGCAGCTGTTTTATTGTTTCGAACGCATCGTCGTGAGCCGTGGTCCATAACCATTTAGATTTTTTTTGTAGAAGGTTATAAAATGGGCTTAAGATCGACGACGCACTAGGGACAAAATTTCTATAGAAATTAATGAGCCCTAAGAAGGATTGAAGTTGTGACACATTAGTTGGTTTGGGAGCTTCCAATATAGCTTGAACTTTTGTTGGTGATTTTCTAATGCCATTTTTATTAATTAAATGACCTAGATAGCTGACTTCGCTTTTGAAAAAATCACATTTATTTTTGTTGACAGTTAACCCTGCCTCCTCTAAGCGTTTTAAAACAGCATTTAACCTATTCAAATGTGTCCTTTTATCGTACCCAGTCACTAATATATCGTCCAGGAAAACGACCACTCCTTCTATTCCAGCTAAAACACATTCAATTGCCCGCTGAAAAATGGCAGGCGCGTTTGTAAGGCCAAATACCAACCGAGTGTATTTAAATAAGCCGCGGTGTGTATTGATGCAAGTATATTGCTGTGAATCTTCGGACAATAAAAATTGATTGTAAGCCATAGATAAATCAATTTTTGAGTACTGTTCTCCGTTATGTAAGCGGGAGAATAAGTCCTCGATAGTGGGTAACGGGTATTTTTCCACGATCAGCTGTTTATTAATTGTCACCGAAAAATCCACACATAACCTGACGCCACCATCTCGCTTTAAAACGGGAACTATAGGAGATGCGTATTGTGAATGTTCCACCGGCTCAATAATACCTAATTTTAGTAAACGATCTAATTCCAAATTTATTTTTTCCTTTAAGGCATAGGCTACTGGTCTTGCTTTTAGAAAGATAGGGGTCGAGTCGGGTTTTAAATGCAGATTGATTTTATATTTATTGAAACATCCCAGTTCCTCTGAGAAAAGTTTGGGATATTTGGTGATTAAATCACTAATTAGAGATAAATCATCAGACCCAGACAAATAATTGACGGCTGATACTAGCTCCAAATTAAACATACGTATGAAATCCCGCCCAAGGAGTGGGGGGCCGCCGCCGCGCACTACATACATATCTAAACTATGTACTCGGTTATCGTATGTCACGTCGAGACGGACGGAACCTAATGACTTAATGTTACTGCCAGTATAGCTGGTTAGGCACTTCTCAGTGGGTGATAATGGTAAATGTTTAAAATATTTTAAATACGTATTTTCCGAAATAACACTGACTGCCGCACCGCTGTCTACCTCAAACTCCAAAAACAGGCCACCAACATTAAATCGCTCCGACATTGGTTTACCGTCAACACAACGAATATTAAATAAGGACTTACCGTCATCTCCAACGTCACCCAAACCTTCCTCAACGTAGTGTATTTTTTCTTTTTGGTCACACATTTTACGTAAATGCCCCTTGCAACCGCACTTTTTACACTTATAGTTCCTAAAACGGCACTTATCGGATTTATGATTGGCATAACCGCACACACTGCACTTATCACTCTTGGAAATGCTATAGACGCCCTGCGCGAGATCCGAGCCAGCGGGGACCGACGTCGCCGCCGCGGCCGCCGCCGCCGGCGCGCATTGCGCCGCCTGGCGTGCGCATCGCACGCTTTCCGCCAGCTCCACTGCCTTAGTCAGGGTTAGTCCCTCGAGTTCCTGCGCGTACAACTTGTCCCGCTCAGGACCTGCTAGCATGCCCATGAGAAACCTGTCTACTAGAGCTTCCTCTAAACTCTTGAATCCGCAGTGCGCCGCCAATCCCCTGACACGCGCCGCCCATTGAGAATGCGATTCGCCTGGCTGCTGAATTGCCGAAAAGAAGTGATGTTTTTCCGAGAACCCAACACGTTTGGGTGTAAAGTGGTTGTCCAACAATGTTAAAATTGTGTCATATTCTTCTTCCTCCACTTTTTTCGGCAGAGCCAGGTTACTAGCCAGCACATGTGTTTGTTCGCAAAGTGCACTCAGCAAGATTGCCCTTCGTTTCACCTTCGCTTTGTCCGTTTCATCGGTGATGTCGTTGGCTATGAACCACTGATTTAAACGAGCTTTGTAGCTATTCCACTTTTGTGTTTGATGGTCAAATGATGAGAGAATGCCGAAGGACACTCCCGAAGACATTTCAACGCGAGTTCGCTCGTCGCCAGATGTTTTATATGGAAGGTAGCTTGCCGATAGACGCGAATGACATTGATACAACCGTGGCTAGTTGCAGACTGCTTTATTCACAAGACAACATTTACTTATAACTAATTTAACATAATAGGTAGCAAACTACCGCGCATCTATCTATTGCTACGCTAGATAGATAAACATATGTAACAATTTACAAAGATGTTTTGTTACGGAACCCTTGGTGTGCGAGTTCAACTCGAACTTCTAGGCTGGTTTTTTCAGTTAATAAACAGATTTACATTTTAATAACAAATAAATATAGAAAAAACTCAAAAACACGCTTTTAAAGCACACCAAACTAAAAAGTGAAATATAATCTTAAATATATATAACTCAAAGGTGACTGACTGACTTACTGACTGACATAGTGATCTATCAACGCACAGCCCAAACCACTGGACGGATCGGGCTGAAATTTGGCATGCAGGTAGATGTTATGACGTAGGCATCCGCTAAGAAAGGATTTTGGGAAATTCCCACGGGAACCGCAAAAATCGGGATCTGCGCGGGCGAAGCTGCGGGCATCCACTAGTTATAAATATAAGCTGAAAGCAATAATGAACGAGAAATACTAGTATTATTGTGAAAAAAGCGTGGGTTGCTCGATATACGAAAAATATATCACGAAGCGCCCCACGCTTTTTTCACAATAATACTAGTATATTTCGTTTAATGTTGTTTTCAGCTTATATTAATAATTATTTCAGAACAGCATACATAGGGTTCCGAACCATCATACTAGATAGCGCTAGTTTCATGTTTCAAAAACCATCATTCTATATGGCGCTAGTTTCTTCATGTTTAAAAAAAACAATTTTTTTTGTATTGTGACCCCCGTTATTTATTCACTTTTTCTAATTTTTAAGTATTTGTTGTTATAGCGGCAACAAAAATACATCATCTGTGAAAATTTCAACGGTCTAGCTATGACGGTTTATGAAATGCTGCCTGATGACGGACGGACAGCGAAGTCTAAGTAATAGGGTCCCGTTTTTATCCTTTGGCTACGGAACCCTAATAAAAACGATATCCACGCGGACGAGGCCGCGGAAAAAAGCTAGTTAATACTAAAGCAGAGTCACTACGCTGCGGGAACGAAATGAACGAATTTGACCTGTATTACAAGACCATCTTGGAGTCCCGCCAAGACTTCATACTGGCATGTCTACTAATGAAACTAAAAACTTTTGTTTTATAACTTTGCTGAATACACAAAAAAATGTAGACTTCCCATACTTATTTGATCAGCTGATTGGCCAGCTTTCAGTGGGAAGTCCAACAATTTTTCTATGATTTGGGCAAAGCTGTAGAACAAACGTTTTTATCTTCATTAGTCGACACCGCTGTAAAGTTTTGGTGGGGTGGACTTGTTAATGTGCGAATAACAATGTCTGTTTAGTTTTTATTTATTTACAGTTGGTAAGCCCTATAGGCATCATTTCACCTGATGGTAAGTGAAGATGTTGCCGAAGATGGAAGCGGGCTTACCAAAATTACCCAACACGATGGGGAACTGACTATCTTGTCTTTAAGCCAGAACAAATCATATTGTTAACAATGACGTTTGGCGGCAAGACTTAGATATAGAGATGGTGTTTACTAACCAGGCGGGCTTAGAAAATGCCCTACCACCACCCAAACCGAGTCTTACAAGTTGACCCCATCGGGAATTGAACCCGCGACCTCCTGGTGTGAAGCGAATGGACTAACTATTACGCTACGGAGGCGTTTAAAATGAGAAACTCAGTAAATTTATTTACAGAAAGAAAGGTTATGTCTTCAGCGTTGATTCTTTTTTTTTTAATTTGTTGTTATAGCGGCAATCGAAATACACACTCTGTGAAAATTTTAACTATCTACCTATTACGGTTGATGAAATACAGCTGACTGCTAGACAGACGGACGGACGGACAGCGGAGGCTTAGTAATAGGGTCCGTTGGCACCCTTTGATTCGGAAACCTAAAAAGTACAAAACTTTTTAAATTTCAGCAAAGATGTAAATTTAAACACAGCTACAGCTTATGTGAGAATAAGCTTATGTGTTTTCACAACCTCACATTCAAGAGACAGCTTTACCAACGTATATGTATATTAGTACTAACACACAAGTATGGACACTCCCTGCCGCTCTTTAGATTCCGACCTCATTCCTGGTCACCCAGATTGATACAGATTGGTTATAGCGGTTCCCGAACGTATAGGATTTCGACGAGATTTAGTTTGCTCCGTCATTTGTTTTTGGAAATGTTATTTCTTGCCAGTTGTATGAAGTGTCCGGGGTGTGGCTCTACTTCACATAATTAACTACGTAGTCTCCAACAGTTATTTTCTTCGTTCATTTCTTTTTTTACTAGTTTTGATTTTTGAAGTGAAAACTTCTTTACGTGCGTTGGGCATTTTATGTGATGGGAAAAAACCATTGAACTCGCGACACTGTCACCGTTACCGTAATCGACACCCTGTAACTATTCATCATAGCAGCTTAGATACGTCCCCACCAAGAGGCTCGACCTTAGTCGACCACGCAGGCCCAGTGCGGGTTGGTCGACTTCACACGCAACCTGCGAGTTTCTCCGCAGGCGTGTGCAGGTTTCCTCAGGATTTTTTCCTTTACCGTAAGAGCGTGGGATAAACGTCCATATGAAATCTGAATTCGAAATAACATTGGTACGTGGCAGGATCCGAACCACGGCCTCCCGGACAGGTGGCGGTGGCCTAGCCGTTACGCCACTGACATTCCCCTGTAACTATTACCGTAACCGAATTTTTCAAGAATATATTAACATCTCTGGGTACAAGCCCTTTAAGTTTTTACTTTTGTTGGCACTCCCGGAGTGGTTAGGTTAGTTTTTTTATGTTGGTCAAGAACCTAGAAATGGTGTGTTCATACGTTAGCAAGATTGGGGAGGTTAAATCGATTTTTCTTAGCTTAATAGGTGTAAAGTTGATCACGTGGCAGCGCTGGGTGCTTCGAGAGGCGCTCTCTGCGGCGGCCAGTGATTGATGAGGGCAATCCTGGGTGTGGCACATCCGACCCGTCGGGCTCGTCCGGCTAGTCACACCGTCTAACACGTCCGGGCCCGTCCAAGGCCCTCTCCGGGCAGACCGGTTACTGAGACTCGAGACTCGTTCAAGTTTCGGCGCGCTTCATTACGCTTCATTGCTTTCAAACTTGTTACCGAAATTGCCATCCTTAGAGATTTGAGAATAAATGATGTAATTGCAATTAGTTAACATTTGATTGTTAGCGATTACACAAAGCGAGCGAGATTCCCTTAGAGCGGAAAACGCTGCTACGTGCTTTGCGTGGATTACTTTGGCGTTAATGTTTTTACTATTTTTTTTAATAACGACAGATCCCTCCATGCTATCAAGAATTAAATTGGTCAGCGAAGTAAAAAGTGATTAACTCTTTTTAATATCACATATTTATCAGAACGTTTTCATTCATTCTCGCTATGGCACGACAAGTAGGTAGGT
The DNA here is from genome assembly GCA_947284805.1 of Coleophora flavipennella. Classification (NCBI taxonomy): domain Eukaryota; kingdom Metazoa; phylum Arthropoda; class Insecta; order Lepidoptera; family Coleophoridae; genus Coleophora; species Coleophora flavipennella. Next base: position 2,614,011 of record OX369263.1, on the reverse strand, counting down.
TTGGCAAGGGTGTGGGTTAAAAAAAACGTGCTCACGGATATCCTTGTTTGTTACCTTTTCACGCTTCAACACCTTAACCAATTTTTGATGAAATTTGGCATGCAGGTAGAACGACATAGGCTACTTTTTATCCCGTGAAAATAACATAGTCCGATGCAGTTCCCGAGGGAACTGAAACAATCAATGACTTATATATTACTGGCGTAAGGACCCGGCCAACGCGCGCGACTAATGGGCCCAGCGAATTGGTGCGAAAATCGAAAGTTTCGCACACTCGCGACTCAGTCGTCTGCGGGACATTGTTCAGTGCGGTGGAAAAATATTCCATATAAAAATGCCTTATTGTGTTGTAAGAGGCAGTAAATATCATAAAAGAAAGGCTAAAAAGAAACATGGGATGTCGTATTATCGATAAGTAACCTTACATTGTATTTTTTCTTGTAAACAAATTAAAAAAACGAATTTTTAAAGCGACAATTCTATCAAGGTTCTTTTAACTCGGCACGTCAGTCAACTCTCGCCCACGCTAGTTCGTACGAGTTATGTCAGATGGCGCTACTTTTTGCATGTATGGAGAAAATCTGACTAAAATATGCAGACGGGCGGATCCTTCTGTTCAAATCTGTGGAAACAATAATATTTTTTGGTTATTTTCTTAAACATCGCAACGAAGCAATGGGTTGTTATGATTATTTGCACAAAGGTTGTTGAGGAGGTGGGAAATGACATAATATACTATTTAGCATATCCTGACATAGCTCCCGAGGAATCTGATGAAAACTCATTTCCATGCTCGCGCACGTCAGCGTCGCAACGGAGCAAAGGATTGAAGTTTTTTTTTTGTATAGAATTGGTTGAGGGGGTGGGAAGTGACATAGACTGCTAATCAGAATAGCCCGATATAGGTCCTGAGGAATCTGGAGAAAACTCATGTCCACACTCCACTAACCTTCAAAGACAATCATAAAACGATGTCCACGCGGGCGAAGCCGCGGGCAAAAGCTGGTTCATTATAAGATAAAACACCTAAAAATTTATTACACAAGGATTAGAAAAGCATATCACACACATTATATCAACAAAAACATAATTATTTGTGACCCGAGATGGGTCGAAGATCGGGGAAGAATAGGGGATCGGACTGTTAGTCATTTGACTTACTTTTTATAATCTGTCAAAAACGAAATTTTGTTCTAAAAATGTTTGAAATACCCACAAGTGACGTCATAGATTTTTAGTGTCATTGACGAACTTATTTTGTGAATTTGACTAATTAAAAATTGAAGACGTGATGGAAAAACAAAACAAGTAAGGTTTTTTTAAACTTTAAGAGGAGAGCAATTTAGGAAATCATATTTCAGAATTTATTTTTGATGCAGTCCGATCCCCTATTGTATTGTCAGTTAGATGACAGTGCATGCGTAAAATAACAAAAAGATGGAATGAAAAAAGGTCGAATGAAAGAACAACGAATGACAGCGTACCGCGTTACATCGTATTCGTTTTTCGACTATTGAGTAGGGATGTCGACAGCATCAGAAATAAATTATGACCTCTTGATCATTAAATTGTCCTCCTACTTAAACTTGGGAAAACCTTACTCGTTATGTTTTCCATCAAGTCCTCGATTTTTAATTCACCAAAATCACAAAATAATTATATAAATGACGCTGCAAAACTATGACGTCACGCCTAGGTATTTCAAACATTTTTAGAACAAAATGTCGTTTATGACAGTTGATAAAAAGTAAATCAGATAACTAGCATTCGTCATCCCTATTGACACGAGGTATACTTTTTGCTTTATTAAGAAGCAACGACAAGCTTGAATTTTCTTTCAGTACTTGTCAGTTGGAGCCAGTTATGCTTGGAGTTAATTAGGAGATCCGTAGGAGAACCAGAGTAATCGATATAGCTTACAGAATCGCTAAGCTCAAGTGGCAGTAGGCGGGGCATATAGCACGTAGAAAAGATGGCTGTTGGGGCAGTGAAGTTCTCGATGTGACCGCGCACTGGAACACGTAGATGTAGCAAGACTCCCCACTTAGTGGAATGACGGCCTCGTGAAGGTCTCAGGAAACTGCTGGATGCGGGTAGCGCAGGACCGGTCGTTGTTGCCCGTCTTTTGGCTGACAGGATGATGATGATGACTTTTTAACCGACTTCAAAAAAAGAAGGAGGTTTTTCAATTCGACCGTATATATAAGGTCTAACAAAATTAGCTGAAACTATTTTAAGGGCAAGTTCAGTAAACGAAACTGAACAACTTTTTCTTCAGCAACCATACTGAAATCTAAGAAAAAAAATCTACAATAAAAAAAAAAGAAATCTTAATAAATCCGGCACTGACCATCGTACCGTAGCAGTCCACGCGCCTGACGCGCCTCCGCCGGGCTCCGCCACAAGCCACGCCAGATAGTACAAGCCGTGTCTTCCGTCGCGTCGGACATATATTGGGTAGGTATCTAAACCCTATTTGTTTGGAAATAGCCAGACATGTAAACAAAACATGAACTTCAAAATAACTAGTTTCAATTGGTTTTCAAGTCTTAAATGAACTAAAACACAGTATTTATGTCAATAAAATCCTTGATGTCCAAATGTAAGTGATTAAGCTAAAATGATAAAATGATTTGTTTACATGTTTGGCCATTTCCAAACAAATAGGTAGATTTTTCTTTAATGTGACTTGTCCGCAAACAGGCTAAGGCGAACTACCTACCTACTTGCTTCCTATGTCTCCGGTGATTTTCTTGGTTGACCGGCATCTACAGGTCGTGGCATACTCGTAAAAGTACCGTAATCCCGGAATCGCTGCAAAGCACCTATAGTATTGTGTGTAGATGGCATGTAGATGGGGTCTACGGCTATGAAAATCTTGAAACATGTTCCTGGTGTCTATTAGATTGTGGTTACAAACTTCATATCACACCGCCATGTCCAAATATTTGTACATGGCATTTTCACAATAAAACACTTAACTTAGGCACTTAAGTCACAATCTGTAGGTTAGGCTTTGAGAACGTAACTCAATGAGTGCGCGAGAGTAACTGAGATATTTTTTTCGCGCACGCATCGCACTTGTTTGTAGGCGAAATGTACCTACGAGCGAGCAGCAAAATAGGTCAATGGCCTCAACGCTTCAAAGAAGCCGCTCAATTTCTTATTTTTCGAAAAGTGTAAATACCTGTTGGGTTGTATTTTACTACCTACATCTAAAAGGGGAACTATAAGGTTTTAAATAGGTAATATTCGTTTTTAAATAAGAATTGATTGAGAGAACTACCAAAGGTCAACGGCCAGGCACAGCGCAGTTTCGTTGCGGCAAGGCACGAATCCAGCGAAAAGAAAGGACCGTACTACAACACGAGAATATTATAGTGGGCAATAATGGAATGTGGCAATTTTTTTTTAGAATTCGGTATGGTCACTGAAGAAAAAGTTGTTCAGTTTCGTTTACTGAACTTGCCCTTAAAATAGTTTCAGCTAATTTTGTTAGACCTTATATATATTTTTGTGTGTGTTCGCGGATAACTTCGTCGTTTATGAACCGATTTCGATGATTCTTTTTTTGTTGGAATGGAGATATCCCAAGGGTGGTACCATGATAAGGAAACCAGGATCTGATGATGGCATCCCAGAGAAATCAAAAAACGTAGTGGGGACTAGTGCGTTTGAAGTCTGTTTTTTTTTGTTTAAAATTATCAATTAAATGAAGATACTTAAACATTACATTATAATCTCCGCACACATGACTGTGTAAATTAATTAACATTGTGAACACCAGTACGGTACCGGTGAGCTACAGAAGTTAGACACCTGCCTAATTCAAGTTTACACATTCGAAGGAAAACAGAAACTTTCCTAAATAAATTGGGGAAGTAAATTAGATGAGGCCTATACTTTACTAGAGGGCCTGTCGAATGATCGCATTAATTATAACAATGAGATCACTTTTCAGCTCGAGGTGAATGAAGCTGAACATTGTAACTGAATTAGCTCGTCGGGGTTGAACCTTCAAATGCGGTCATTTATAAATGCCTGGATATAAAAAAATTGTCCCGTCTGATTCATTTCCTCATTATCGACGTGAGCAACTAAAATAAAATGTAAATTTCGGTAAAGAATCTTACTTGTAGCAAAGTATGTATATTAGTACTAACATACAGTATGGACACCCCCTGCCGCTCTAGATTGCGAACTCACCCCCCCGTCACCCAGATTGATACAGATTGGCTACAGTTTGGTTGTCGAACGTATAGGATTTCGCCGCCATTTTGTGTGTTCCGTCATACCTTTTTTGAAATGTTATTTCTGCCCCGTTGTATGAAGTGTCCAGGGTGTGCTTGTAGCTTGTAGTACTTTGTGAATAAATACCTACAGAGGTGGAATGCCTAGTTTTAACCGCCTACCTGGCGTAATGGTCAGTCCATTCGCTTCACACCAGGAGGTCGCGGGTTCAATTCCAGGTGGGGTCAACTTGTAAGACTCGGTTTAGTTGGTGGTAGGGCATTTTCTAAGCCCGCCTGGCTAGCTACCACCATGTTATCTCAGTCTTGCCGCCAAACATCAGTGTTAACACCATTGATGTGTTCCGGTTTGAAGATAAGATAGCCAGATCCCCATTGTGTTGGGAAATCTAGGTAAGCCCGCTTCCATCTTCGCCATCATCGTTACTTACCATCAGGTGAGATGATGCCAAGGGCTTATCAATTGTGGTTAAAATGAACAGCGATGTTAAATTTTATTAGCAAAAACAGATATTTTCTTGACTTACTTATTGAAAAAAAGATATTAACTTTTAAGAGGGTTAAAGAGTGACATATGCGGGCGACGTTGTCTGCGTCACGCGACCTAGTAGGTCTCGTGCATAAAATTGGGTAATATTGAGCGAGTTGAGTAGCGTTCGCAATCGATCACCGCCGCCACGCTGCCACTCCAGCCGAGCTGACATGTGATATCTGTAAAGACTTCACTCTTCCGCTGCAAACTACAGTGGGTTTTTTAAGCTATTGCATAGCTTTTATCGCGGGCTTTGAGCGTGGCGACCGAATCAAGAAATTCCGTAACGAAGATAATACCTAACACCCCACGCTCGGCCGAATTCTAAAAAAAATACAGTGCCATCTATTAGCGATTTACGGTACTAAAAGGACTTAGTGAATTTTACTGGTGTAACTGTCTTAGTGTTAATTTATTACATAAACATCCCGCGCCCCAAGGACTATAATGGTACTGGTAAATAATGCATAAATAAAAAATAAATAAATAATTATAATTGCTTAAGTTGAAAAAAAATGCTATGCAATAGCTTTACCGCGGCAGTCCCCGAGTGCCACACGTTTTTTTTCCCTCCGGAGTACTCGGGGGAGCGGGGTAGGAGAATGCTTATGCATACCAGTACAGCCGGTTGCACTGGTAATATAGTGGGACTCACAGTTATTCTGTGCCTACCCACTAATCTCCTCCTTGTAGCCTTGGTTACAACTACCTTAAAGGCTTTCATCGGAGCGACCCCACCCTTGCAGTATTGTTTCTTATTGCTAAGTTTTTCCGCTTTGGAAAACTTAACAATGTAATGAAAGAAAAGGAAATATAGGATTTACTGTTGTCACTGACGTACTGACTAACTCTGTAACGCTCTCAATACTGATTCTGTTACGCTGTCAAAAACAGGTACGCAAAAATAAGAATAGGGAGCTGGCTGCCATTTTGAAAAATTATTTGTTCATGTTGATAGAGATGATAATTAGATCAATACGAAACGATTTGGTTAAGACCATGTCGCTGCGTTTTTCACTTGCGAACACTTCAAAAATGTAAAAAAGTACCCTATATAAAATGTATCCCGCGACCACCTGAACAAATATTGTAGAGAGCTTCATCATCATCATCATCATATCAAGGATCTCCACGACGACCAGTTCTGCGCTGCCCGCATCCAGCGGCTTCCCGCGACCTTCACCAGGTCATCGGTCCACCGAGTGGGAGGCCTACCTACACTACGCTTTCCGGTGCGTGTTCGCCACTCGAGAACTTTACTGCCCCAACGGCCATCTGTTCTACGAGCAATGTGCCCCGCCCACTGCCACTTAAGTTTAGCAATTCTGAGAGCTATGTCGGTTACTTTGGTTCTCCTACGGATCTCCTCGTTTCAGATTCGATCACGTAGAAAAACTCCGAGCAAAGCACGCTCCATTGCCCTTTGGGTGACCTTGAGCCTTCCTATGAGGCCCATAGTAAGCGACCATGTCTCAGTTCCGTATGTCATCACTGGCAACACACACTGGTCGAAGACCTTGGTCTTAAGACACTGCGGTATCTGGGACGTAAAGATATTGCGAAGCTTCCCGAACGTTGCCCAGCCGAGTTGGATTCGACGATTGATATCTTTCTCGAAGTTGGACCTACCTAACTGGAATGTTTGTCCTAGGTATACATATCCGGAAACAGAGAGTAGTTCTGTGTAGAGAGCTTATTCTTATGAAACTAAACAACTTTTGTTGTATATGTTTGCTGAAATGGTGAAATAAATAATCTAGACTTTCCATAGAATGTTTGCCAAACAGCTGATCGATTTGTATGGGAGATCGTAAAAAATAGACTTCCCTTTTAACTCGATCAGCTGTTTGGCAAATATTCTATGGAAGTCCAAATTATTTTTTTTCAGCATTTCAGCAAACATGTTGAATAAAAGTTGTTCAGTTTCATGAGTAGCAGCTTTTCACAACGTTTGTGTACTTATTAAAAAAAAAACATCAAAATAATTTGTTTATGATTCTAGTTGCATCCATTTGAATCATTAGGTCTCACCGAATAAAAAAAAATATAGCAGACATTTTAGTCGTTGACTTTGAGTTGTATTTTTGTACACGCAAAATCAAGGGAAATTGGGGCTGATTATTGTTATTTTTAATAGTTTGACTATAATTTGTTACGGGATTGGGCTATGTACGGTTGTACGATAGATGAAGGTTGCTTGGAGAAGATGAAAAGTGACCAAGTTTGCAGTTCACCAAAGTCCGAATTTATTATAATTCAAAAGAATGATTTTACTAGGATTTTACAGAAAGAAGGTTGTACTTAGGTTAGGTCTATAGCGAGGCGCGGGTAGGGAAAAACTTTACGTCGTCGCGGCTGGGGAACGACTGGCGAGCCTTGCACAGTGCATTCTCTATGTGCTTACGAAGCGCAAATAAAATAATTACAAGTCATGGACTAGTTTTGAATAGTTCGATTGAGTATTATTATATTCTTTAGTGTTCTTAGGATTGCGTACACCCAACGGGTGATTGTAGCACGACGGTAGTGGGCGTGGGTTTAAAAAAATAGATGCGAGTGTACAATTTATTGGTATTATTATATTAACATTATATTAACGTTTGTGATTTTGTTAAGTTTTTTTGTTGTTTGTCACTTTTTGTTATTATCAGACGTTTTGTTAAGACTTTGTTGTGGTTTAAAATGGCTCAATTTACCAATGCGGAATATGTGGACATTTTATTGGCATATGGAAGTGCTAACTCCAATATGCCAATAAATGACAAAAGATAGCCATTATGTGTGTGCAAGAATGTAAAAAAACGTACCTGCTCTTTGTAACCGTCCCAACAGTAAGTATTTACATTATTTTCAACTTTGCATTTGATACATTTCACAAAACATGTAACTTGTGGAATTTCGTCAACATGGTCCAATTGAGTAAAAAAAATTAACAACTCCGGTTACAAAAAAGATACCGAAACAAATTACATACCATTCAAAAGCCTAAGCTTTAGAGATATTTAAAAAAAAACAGAAGCCTTCCAGCCCCATTTTTTTTTTAAATGCATCGCAAAGTTGAGTTTTAAATTTTTGTTCAACTTTTTTTTTAAGTTCGGGGGCCCACATTTTTGTTTTTAGCAATAACTTGTAACAAACATAATTTTTTTTAGAGCCGACAATTTTATAAAAGTCTATTAAAAAAAAGATTTTGGAGCTAGCTTTAAAAAACAAAAAGTTACATGTGTTCAAAGGTATAAAAATGGCAAAATTTCTAAAAAAAGGAAAAAAAATCCTGTAAAAAAAATTACAAGTCCTAGATTTTTTTTAATTCTCAAAATAGGTGGGAGGCGACCCCACCTATCCCCCATTTTCGTATTTTCAACCATCTGCCGAAGACCCTGTATATTAAACAAATTTGTAAATTTGTTCGGGATTACCCTGCATATTTTAAAACGCATGAAGAGGTTTTCGAGAGGGCTACGCGTCATAAAGATCGACTCTATCTTCCCTATTCAAGAGTAAATGTCCACAAGCATAATTCCTTCTGTATGGCAATATGTGTTCACAACAACCTCCCTATCCACATTAAAACTTGTTCAAATTTTATTGTATAACTTCATATTGTTTTAATGTTCTAATGACATAATTGGTTTTATATCAATTATTGTATTTTGACGTTATTAACTAATGATTGCTTATTTTTTATTTATCACAAATGACATGTATAATTATATAATTACTATTTTATAACTATCAGAAATAATGTAATTTAGACCTATTTTGTATAAACGTCTTGAAATCTGGAAATATCTCAATTAAATATTCTTAAAAAAAGATACAACAGTAATATCTTATGTTTCATGATATGTATGTACATACATATGTATACTTCACCGTAAGATTGTAAATTCCGTTAGATTATAATCTAACGGGATTTATTTCGCGAGATTGTGAACTGTCGAAAGATTGTGAACTGTAACATATTGTTAACAATTTCACTAGTGACATTGTAAACTAACTAGTGACATTACAGTAACACTAAGCGAAGTGAAAAACACTAAATAAATGAGCTCGCGTAGCGAGCGATGTTAGGTTCGGTCAGGTTTGATTTAACCACCCCCCACCCCTCCTCTCCTGGGTAGCAGAATGCTTCGCATCAGAAAAATCATCGGTTTTGTTCGGAGGTACAAGATTAGGCCGTGATATTAGGAAACCTGCACACGCCTGCGAAGAAACTCGAAGGTTGTGTATGAAGTCGACCAACCCGCACTGGGCCCGCATGGTCTACTAAGGCCTAATCGCCCTGATTCAGGGTAGGCTCGAGCCCCTCGGTGGGGACGTATATATGAGCTGTAATGATGATGATGATTGTGATCCGATTCACAATTTACCCTTATCTATATCTTCTTATCTATTCTATTAATATAATAAAACTGTAACGGGGCCGTGTCTGTACATGAAATATTTTTGGAAAATAATAACTGTGGTGGACATTACTAACGATACAGAGGCCAAAACAACAACTTTTGGATTTTTTGTCTGTCTGTCTGTCTGTCTGTCTGTCTGTCTGTATGTTCGCGCATCACGCAAAAACTACCAGGCCGATTTTGATAAAATTTTGTATGGTGGTTACTTATAGCCCGGGTTAACATATAGGATACTTTTTATCCCAGAAAATTCAAGAGTTCCCGTGGGAAAATCAAAAGTATTCATTTATAGAATGGCTCACCACGCAAATGTGGCTTGACCTATTACAATCAAATTTTACACGTTGATACCCTTATCGCGAACTAAAACTGGGACATTGTAAATCCCAAAAAAATAGGGTTCCTACAGGAATGCAAAAAAAGTTATCTTTAGAATGACTCAACGTAACAATATGAAACCTTTACATTGGGATGGGGTGTTTTGACCATCATTGTATAGTCGGGTATTCTTTATCCCGGAAAACTAAAGAGGTCCCGTGGGAAATTATCTATCGATACTTAGAATAATAATAATAGAGTACTTTTTTCTATATATTAACATTATATTCATAGTAGCAGAATGTCAATAGATGGCACTGCAGGGATAATAAAACGCGCTTAAGTTGTATTAAAACATTAAAATATTATTTCATACTTTTGAGTGGATTTCTTTTATGTATTTTTCAGCATGCGCTACTTTAAACTCTGGAACTATAGTACGATAGCGATGTGTTTCATAGACGAACAGAGAGGTATTTTTTTAATTCCAATCGTGTAAAAAAATAAAAACACATAAATCGAGTTTAGCATCTTTTAACAGGAGGCACAGATATGGGAACTCTTCTCACGGCGACTATTTGCGTGTGGCAGTTGCTCTCCGCCTGCAATATCAATATCTGTGAACCTCATCAATGTATTTGCGGGTCCACGGTGGAGGCAATTGGCCATCACTCACTGAGTTGCAGTCGTGTTTGTGAAGATTCCCACGTCACCAATTCCTTAATGACCTCACTCGGAAGGCACTGGTCTCGGCCAGATGGAATATTCCATCTTTGATGCAGCCGCCGGCCGGGCTTTAGTCGATCTGATGGCAAAAGGCTGGAGGGTTTAAACAGGTGCTATGGCAGAGAGGAACGTGTCTGCTTTGGGAAGCCACTTTTTCTGCCTCACTGTACGGTACTGCTGCTCAATTTTCGGCGAGAAAGAAGCATAATAAGTACTCGGTCTTGGAGGCAAATTACTGCTTTGTGCCGCTGGTCTGTGAGACAACCGGCTGCTGAACCCTCAGAGGCCTTTGCCTTCACAAAGCAGATTAGCCTTCGCCTTCGAGAGAGGAGAGCTGACGTGAGGTCCTACCTGCTGCTAAGGTTGTCTATTGCCATCCAGCGCGGCAACGAGAAGTGCGTCTTGGGCTCCTTAGGAGCTGATACGACTCGAGTATTTGACCCATATTAATATTGTTAGGAAATTTTATTACTAGATTGATATCTATAATGATTTGAATTAGTTTTTTGATAATATAGGTATATATGTTATTTCATCATATCAGTTTATATACGTCCCCACCAAGGGGCTCAACCTGCCCTGAGTTAGGGCGATCTGGCCTTAGACGATCACGCGGGCCCATTGCGGGTTGATTGACTTCACACATAAGGTTCGAATTTCTTCGAAGGCGTGTGCAGGTTTCCTCACGATGTTTTTCTCACCGTAAGAGCGTCGGATAAACGTACATACCAGTATGAAATCGATATTCGTATAGATATTGATAAGTGGCAGGATTCGAACCACGGCCTTCCGGACAGGATGTACTGACCCTAACCGTTTTGCCACTGACGCTCTATATGTTATTTAAGATTTAGAAATCCTTACTTAATATTATATATGTGAAAATGTGTTTGTTTGTTTGTTACCTATTCACACTTCAACACTTCAACACCTCTATCAATCTTGATGAAATTTGGCATGCAGGTAGCCTGTATCACTGGAAATGAAATAGTCAACCTTTTATCTGTTGAAATTATCATAGCCCGATGCAGTTCCTGAGGAAACTAAAACAATACTCTTTGTTCGTTTTATATAAAATCGTAACGAAAAAATAGATTGGTGTGATTTTTAGCACAGAGATGAGGTGGAAAATGATATAATTTACTAATAAGTATATCCTGACATAGTTCCCGAGGGATCTGGGGACAACTGTTTTCTACGCTCGCGCACGTCGGTGGCGTCGCAACGGAGCAACGGATTAAAGTGATTTTTTGTATAGAATTTGTTGAGGGGGAGGGAAGTGACAAAGACTGCTAATCTGAATAGCTCGATACAGTTCCTGAGGTACCTGGAGAAAACTCATGTCCACGGTTGCGAGCTGATTGCGGCTCGCGCACCACTCACCCTCAAAAAGAGTCATAAAAGCTATGTCCACGTGGGCGAAGCCGCGGGCAAAAGCTAGTATCATAATATAACTAGGAGATTGTAATATCGTGGTTTTCACAATATCCTGGTTACATATGTCTTAAACGCCTTGATGGTTTTGTACAGTCGGGTTTTTAATTTCTAATAACATCAGTCAGGTTATTATGATACTTAAATTAAAAAAATAAAACTACACAACAAAAAGTATATTTTTGTTTTTTTATAAGCAGACCATTTATACTTTTGTGTGAATTGATAAAGCACTTCCTAGGTAGAATAAGTCTACGGAATTAATGAAGGTAGAAAGTTAATATCTTCCTGAAGTTCAGCTGGAGAGAGCTCTGTTTAAGCAGCTGTCGCTCAGTGCTACGCTTCACCGTAGCTCACTCGTATAGCGACACGCTTTGCTCAGCTGAGAAAATGTTTAGATTTAGTTTAGTTTTAGATTTTATTGAACATATGACCTGCCATTAAATAAACTTGTCTGCAACAAATGTTTTAAAATCGAAATTAATATCAGTCCATAGAATGTAAATTTCTTTGAATCATGCTTGTAATTTGGTTATTACTTTGACAACTTCTTTGAGCAAAGTCGGCTTTGCCATACTACTTAGAAAACAGAATTGCAAATTTAATTGCGATACTAAGAGCGATCTTAAAAAATTGGGAAATTTCCTTTACAAAGCGATTTTATTCAGAAATAGGCTGTATCGATCTCACAGAAAGGAGGTCGCATATGCATAACAAGCTTTATTTACCTAACTTAGAAGAAACATGCATGCGCGGTAAATAGATTTTATTAAAATAAGGAATATTGATAATGTTTTTCAAATATATTTTTGACATCGTGATATACATACGACAAAATATGACCCAATTTCAAGTCCGAGGTGGAAATCGCGTACTAAGAAACACTAGGCGATTAAAATGTGTGCCTCGACACACTACACTGGCCACGAGAAATCCGCAGAGGTAGAAAGCGCGTACTAAAAACACTGGGCAATTAAAATGTGTGCCTCGACACACTACACTGGCCACGAGAAATCCGCAGAGGTAGAAAGCGCGTACTAAAAACACTGGGCAATTAAAATGTGTGCCTCGACACACTACACTGGCCACGAGAAATCCGCAGAGGTAGAAAGCGCGTACTAAAAACACTGGGCAATTAAAATGTGTGCCTCGACACACTACACTGGCCACGAGAAATCCGCGGAGGTGGAAAGCGCGTACTAAAAAACACTGGGCGAATAAAATGTGTGCCTCGACACACTACACTGGCCACGAGAAATCCGCAGAGGTGGAAAGCGCGTACTAAAAACACTGGGCAATTAAAATGTGTGCCTCGACACACTACACTGGCCACGAGAAATCCGCGGAGGTGGAAATCGCGTACTAAGAAACACTGGGCGATTAAAATGTGTGCCTCGACACACTACACTGGCCACGAGAAATCCGCAGAGGTGGAAAGCGCGTACTAAAAACACTGGGCAATTAAAATGTGTGCCTCGACACACTACACTGGCCACGAGAAATCCGCGGAGGTGGAAATCGCGTACTAAGAAACACTGGGCGATTAAAATGTGTGCCTCGACACACTACACTGGCCACGAGAAATCCGCAGAGGTGGAAAGCGCGTACTAAAAACACTGGGCAATTAAAATGTGTGCCTCGACACACTACACTGGCCACGAGAAATCCGCGGAGGTGGAAATCGCGTACTAAGAAACACTAGGCGATTAAAATGTGTGCCTCGACACACTACACTGGCCACGAGAAATCCGCAGAGGTAGAAAGCGCGTACTAAAAACACTGGGCAATTAAAATGTGTGCCTCGACACACTACACTGGCCACGAGAAATCCGCAGAGGTAGAAAGCGCGTACTAAAAACACTGGGTAATTAAAATGTGTGCCTCGACACACTACACTGGCCACGAGAAATCCGCGGAGGTGGAAAGCGCGTACTAAAAAACACTGGGCGAATAAAATGTGTGCCTCGACACACTACACTGGCCACGAGAAATCCGCAGAGGTGGAAAGCGCGTACTAAAAACACTGGGCAATTAAAATGTGTGCCTCGACACACTACACTGGCCACGAGAAATCCGCGGAGGTGGAAATCGCGTACTAAGAAACACTGGGCGATTAAAATGTGTGCCTCGACACACTACACTGGCCACGAGAAATCCGCAGAGGTGGAAAGCGCGTACTAAAAACACTGGGCAATTAAAATGTGTGCCTCGACACACTACACTGGCCACGAGAAATCCGCGGAGGTGGAAATCGCGTACTAAGAAACACTGGGCGATTAAAATGTGTGCCTCGACACACTACACTGGCTACGAGAAATCCGCGGAGGTGGAAAGCGCGTACTAAGAAACACTGGGCGATTAAAATGTGTGCCTCGACACACTACACTGGCCACGAGAAATCCGCAGAGGTAGAAAGCGCGTACTAAGAAACACTGGGCGATTAAAATGTGTGCCTCGACACACTACACTGGCCACGAGAAATCCGCAGAGGTGGAAAGCGCGTACTAAAAACACTGGGCAATTAAAATGTGTGCCTCGACACACTACACTGGCCACGAGAAATCCGCGGAGGTGGAAAGCGCGTACTAAGAAACACTGGGCGATTAAAATGTGTGCCTCGACACACTACACTGGCCACGAGAAATCCGCAGAGGTGGAAAGCGCGTACTAAAAACACTGGGCAATTAAAATGTGTGCCTCGACACACTACACTGGCCACGAGAAATCCGCGGAGGTGGAAAGCGCGTACTAAGAAACACTGGGCGATTAAAATGTGTGCCTCGACACACTACACTGGCCACGAGAAATCCGCAGAGGTGGAAAGCGCGTACTAAAAACACTGGGCAATTAAAATGTGTGCCTCGACACACTACACTGGCCACGAGAAATCCGCGGAGGTGGAAATCGCGTACTAAGAAACACTGGGCGATTAAAATGTGTGCCTCGACACACTACACTGGCTACGAGAAATCCGCGGAGGTGGAAAGCGCGTACTAAGAAACACTGGGCGATTAAAATGTGTGCCTCGACACACTACACTGGCCACGAGAAATCCGCAGAGGTAGAAAGCGCGTACTAAGAAACACTGGGCGATTAAAATGTGTGCCTCGACACACTACACTGGCCACGAGAAATCCGCAGAGGTGGAAAGCGCGTACTAAAAACACTGGGCAATTAAAATGTGTGCCTCGACACACTACACTGGCCACGAGAAATCCGCGGAGGTGGAAAGCGCGTACTAAGAAACACTGGGCGATTAAAATGTGTGCCTCGACACACTACACTGGCCACGAGAAATCCGCAGAGGTGGAAAGCGCGTACTAAAAACACTGGGCAATTAAAATGTGTGCCTCGACACACTACACTGGCCACGAGAAATCCGCGGAGGTGGAAAGCGCGTACTAAGAAACACTGGGCGATTAAAATGTGTGCCTCGACACACTACACTGGCCACGAGAAATCCGCGTGTTATAGGGCCTAGTATATACGAACAAATACCCTCCACTGCGGTCTGCGGGATAAAACCAATGACGAGACATTTAGGCGCCGGTTGAAATAATTCTTGTTGCAAAGTGAATTTTATCTGCTAAAGATATTTTTAAAGGATTTAATAATAATTGTGACATTTTAAAATTTAGTAACATGAGATACCAATATGTATTTTATTATTTAAAATTATTCTTGTATCTTTCACCTAAAGGTTGTCTGGAAGAGATCGCTTGTTAGCGATAAGACCGCCTATATGTGCAACTTCATTGATCATTATATCTTTTTTTTTCTCTTACGTTGTGCAATAAAGTGTTTTCAATCAATCAATATATATACTAGCAGTTTCCCGCGGCTTTGCCCGCGCAAATCCCGTTTTTTACCGGTACCATTAAAATTTCCGAATGAAAAATAGATTACGACCTATTCTCAGACCTACCGAATATACACAGAAAATTTCATGGAAATCGGTCCACCCGTTTCCGAGGAGTATGGCTACTAACAATGTGACATGAGCATTTTATATATATTTTATATATATAGAGAGAGAGATATGTATATTTTTAGGATCAGAAGTGGTTTACAATTAAAAAGAACAAATCATCACTAACCTAGCTTTATTATTACTTACAAATTTAATCAAAATTACAGAGAAACGAACAACACCTCACTTGCGCGCTAATCTACACACAAAAATCACAATAGGCACAAAAATTAAAATAACGAGAGAAAGGGAAACGGAAATGGCTCACGTGACCTGGGATGGTTCCACCACGATGTTACCGCACCGAGCGCCGCAGAGAAATAGGCTTAGCTCAACGGCAGCCGCTCTTTTATATGCTCCGGCGCCGGCATGGCAAGATCGAGGTGAAGTAGGAGGGGGTTCTGCTTGATCGAGGTGAGGTAGGAGGGGGTTCTGCTTATACGGCCTCTCCTGACGTTGGTTCGTCCTCGAACCAGGGGTCCAAGCGGTGCCGCCCGGTCCCGCAGCGGTGCTCAGCGATGCCGAGGACTCCTCTTCAGGCCCAGAGTCCAGCAGAGGCATGGACGGCCCCACGCCGGTTCCGGCCTCAGGATCGGAGTCCAGCAGAGGCACGGACCGGTCCGCGCCGGGATCCGAAGGTTGAGGTCAATCCTCTTCGGAATCTTTTCTTCGTATCTTCGCTTCTGTACTGCAGCGGAGGACGCGCAGCGCAGCTCGCCTCTCACCGCACAGCTCAGCGGAGGACGCGCAGCGCAGCTCGCCTCTCACCGCACAGCCCAGCGGAGGACGCGCAGCGCAGCTCGCCTCTCACCGCACAGCTCAGCGGAGGACGCGCAGCGCAGCTCGCCTCTCACCGCACAGCTCAGCGGAGGACGCGCAGCGCAGCTCGCCTCTCACCGCACAGCTCAGCGGAGGACGCGCAGCGCAGCTCGCCTCTCACCGCACAGCTCAGCGGAGGACGCGCAGCGCAGCTCGCCTCTCACCGCACAGCTCAGCGGAGGATGCGCAGCGCAGCTCGCCTCTCACCGCACAGCTCAGGACAAACACAGCTATCTGCAACATGACGCGTCTAACATGCACGCGTCCGCCCGACCGGTGAACTTGGTCACGTAAACGGGCTACAGGCGCCAACCTGTACGGCGACATGGTGTCATTACACCAACGCCACGGCAACACGACACACACTTGTCGATGCCAGAGCGAACCAACGCTCACGCCTGAACAGCACCCATTGCCGCAGGCCACAGATGTACCTTATTCGCATAACGAGCAACCCTGTTCGCCACAACACCAAAAGGACCTAAGCTTCACTAACATCCCTAAGCTAGTGGGGGTCTATAGAAAAATAATGCTAACCTACATGTCTAAGTTGCCTAATTAAGAAATTGGGTAAACCTAATAATAGGGACACGGGAAGAGTAAATATTTAAGGATGTAACGAACAAAATAGCATCGTCATACTCGAATCAAGGCATATCTAACGCTAGCTTTCAATGAAAGCAAAGCACGACGCCAGGCACCACTCGCCCCGCCACGGCACCACACGTTGTACCGCAGCCTGCGTCAGCTTGCCGTAGCTACCACCGCTCAGCAGTTTGAGCTCGTAGCGTCCACATGGCAAGATCTTGACCACCTCGTACAGGCCGCGCGTCCCAGCGCCCAGTTAATTCATCGACTGCGAACAAATGTTCAAGGTCAAAACAAACACGACCAAGGCCATTTATATTTCCTCGTTCGATTGGCACGCCTATCTAGCTGGCCCTGGTTTTTCTGGAACACCTGGAGCACTCGACTCCTGGATCTCGTAAATCACCTTGTTAGTCCTCGAGTTCTCAAGGGCCACCTCACATACCATGGACAGATTATTGGGGTTATCGCATCCACGCTAATAAGAAGATTCAGCGGGGGGGCTGCTTGGTCTGCCTCGTGATGTTCATGACAAGCTGAATTTTCCACAGGGTCACAGGTTCTCAGTCCAGCATGATCTCACCTGTCTCAATGCAAAAAATGTAAATAACAGTCGTTTGCACCTTAGTCGTTTATCCACATCACGAACTCGTTTGACTCAAACATGCGTCCCTTGTATGTTACTTTCAGCCAAGGTACACCAAAAAAAGCAACAGCCAACGTGATTAAACGTTTGAGCTCACCTGCATCTTACCGGTGCATGGGGTACAATAACGGGTACTTTGTGAAGGCTCCCACCACACTAAGGAGGTATTTGAAGTCCTCCTAGGTAGGCACGGACCGTCCACGTGCACGACATGGCTTCTTCCACGAAATGACGTTCTGAGGGGGTGCTCGAGGTACACACTTCTTGGGAATACATATCAGACAGTGAGATATGTACTTGTTACCTTTTTCAATCCTTCTAGTTTTTACTTGTAATAGAGCACATCTTTTTAGCAACTTCCCATTAAAATCCAGACCACATTCGTGATGCTATTTGTGGAAAGTCCTGCGACTCGCTGTTGGCAGCCTGGACTATTTGTGCCCAATTTCAGGGCCTAGTGACTTGGGCAACAATAGTACTTGAAGTATAGCAACGCCTTGACGACTGCAAGCGTCTCGAGCTCGTAGGAGTTATATGAGTTCTCCGCATCCCGAGTTACCTTACTGAAGAAGGCCACAACCTGTTTCTTACTTCGTGAGATTGAATTTAGACTGCTCCGCAGCCTGCGCTGCTGGGGTCCATGTGGGCCTTGGTAGAAATCTTTGGAACAATGATAGCAAGTACTGGCTCGATCGCTAGTGAGGTATTTGATGACTACAATTAAGTTCCACCCCTTTTTGATAAGTCGAGCTATTGCTGTTTTTGTTATGGCATAACCCGTCGTATCTACAAAATTACCCCTTAAGACTAAGGAACTGACGAACATGTGTTACATTACTGGGAGGTAAAGTTAACAAGACCCCTTTTTTTTTCACTGGCTCGGCCTAACCTGACCCCTTCTCACAATTCTATCCAAGTGCTCGACCTTTTTAGGTAGATAGGAGAAATACCTAAAGTTTATTGAATAGCTAGTCTCAGGAAGCGTTCTCAACAGTTTGATATACCTTCTAACACATAAAAATCAACAAAAAGTATCCAAGCCATCACGCTTATTAAATAAAATAAACGGGCTCGAATGCTCCGATTGAGACCTAATAATTCCCTTTTCTCACAGTTTTATAGTTACCTAGCAAAACTTGAGTATCTCTTGGTAAGAAAGTTTGTACGGCCTGCACGATACTAGGGTCGTTCTATCTCAATTTCCATGTCACCCGTATGACCATAGTAGTTGCAGCAGTGCCCGGAATCAAGTACTACGAGAACTCAATTATCACACATTTAGACCTTACGTTCCTCATCCTAAATGGCGAACGTTAACAGTTGGGTTATCAGAACAGACACGGTACTGCCTGTTGGTTAGGTCACTCCTCGCGATACAACACATCGGTACCAATTATAATTGACGCGTTCATACGAACGCCACTACCGCTATACCAGCTTTGATAGAAAGGTCACCGTTACCGCAACGTATGACGTAGATTATTTACTTATCTAACAATCTAAAACACAACCCTTGGGTTTAGGCTGACCCAGTAGGCGTCTTAAAACATCAAAATCATTAAAATCCAGTGACAATCAACACATTCATCGGAGCACTATTCGTCACAAACGTAAATAGTGACTTCATTGTGCGTAAGTTAAGTATTCAAATAATCATTAGGGTTTACGATAAACTGATTGAAACGTTCTTTGGAAAAACAAGTACCTATATTTGACATGTCACATGTTGAACAGTTGGCGATACTAGATTGCTAAGGCAGATTTTAACTATTGTCAAACGGTCGGTTTTGGTTACTTCAAACCCTTACTATTCGTATAATTTTTTTGAGCACAAATCATTTACCGTTGACACGCTCACTCAGACCGTTTTGGCAACCATGTCTCGCACTCATATGCTATTTGAAGCGGTTGCATTTTATGTAAACACAAAACAAGGTTCCCGGGAGACAAGTTAGCTGTCTTTAGTAGCAGCGGTGCGTACTTGTGGACTATCGATGACTCGATAACAATAAACGTTCGCAAATAGTCACTTAACCCCGAACTACCCTCAATCGTAACAAAATGCTTTGCGCTTACACTGCAAACGTCGGATATATATCTGACGTAGTGTTCATATCGTCGAAAAAAATGTTCACGTAAGTGTAACTTACATGGATACAACTGTTTAAAATCACGATCGTTGGTTACCCACTCGTTCAACCATAGTTTAGTATCGCCCTTTAGGCAAAAGTCTACCCGTGACAAGTACTCAGACCAGCCATTCGTATCACTGGCGCGATCCCCTCTTTGCACCACGCGCCAATGTAAAAGGTTTAACACAAAATAATTTGCGACTTAATGGGTAGAATTGTTTTGATAGATTTTATCAGAGCTTTGCGAGGGTAGACACCTTAAAACACTGAGCAGCAGATCCTACAGACTTGTCCTGCCTTGTCATACTATTTGGCGGGTTAGAACAACAATCTAATGTGATCAGTGGTTTTGTTAACACTGTCCTCGGGGAGACTGTGTTGGCTAGGTGTTGTTTAAGCTTTTGTAGGTAAACTTACATTCGTGCCGTTTGTACCTACATCGTCACCTTACGTTTTAAACGAACTATTCATTTTAGGTGTCGAGTACTGTCATTGTCGAAACACTTCGCGACTGACGCGATTAACTGCCGCGGAAACTATGCCTAGAACTACGTGGTGAATCATCACGACGACGTTGATGTCTTTTGTATGAAATACAGAGCAAGCGACAATGACGTTTTGAGACGTTACGAGTCTTACGATCTATTCTCTGCTGTATTTGCAAATGAGATCGCGACCTAACCCCGTATCTAACGCCTCGACTGCGTAAAACTACGCGATCGTGGTCACATCCGAACACGCGAGCCATTTCTAGAACGATGCCGCTTACGGCTCCGCGATACACTTCTGCTACGCACCATTTTCACAAAAAATAGCTATTTGAATTCATGAGCAAATCAACGCACTTTTAAAATAACGGCCAGGTAAAAGAACACAAATGAAATACAATAAATCTCTTTGAAAATTAAACCGTTAGAACTTCAAATCAAAAGTGAAATGTTGTTTTGTTTCCTGTCTTTTATCGTGGGCTAACAGTCCTTTATCCCACTACTGATTTTAGGATCAGAAGTGGTTTACAATTAAAAAGAACAAATCATCACTAACCTAGCTTTATTATTACTTACAAATTTAATCAAAATTACAGAGAAACGAACAACACCTCACTTGCGCGCTAATCTACACACAAAAATCACAATAGGCACAAAAATTAAAATAACGAGAGAAAGGGAAACGGAAATGGCTCACGTGACCTGGGATGGTTCCACCACGATGTTACCGCACCGAGCGCCGCAGAGAAATAGGCTTAGCTCAACGGCAGCCGCTCTTTTATATGCTCCGGCGCCGGCATGGCAAGATCGAGGTGAAGTAGGAGGGGGTTCTGCTTGATCGAGGTGAGGTAGGAGGGGGTTCTGCTTATAATATATATATTGAGTAGACACATATCGATGTTTGAGATAAGTTTTCGATGCACTAATATAAAACGGAAAAAAATTAGAGCAGTTTCAAAATTTCAGTACAAAAATAATTCAAGCCTTCGTTTAGTTATGTTTAAATTTACTAAGATAAAACTAATTACAAACATCAATATGTGTCTACTCAATATACTTGAAAAGTTTTGACTCGATCCGGCATGTAGTTTTTGTATTAAAGTGAAACTACGTATGTATGGAAATTCGAGCCTTTTGGGGACCCATAACGGGTCTAATATTCGGACGTCTATGACAAATATAACCTAACCATTTAGAAGCCTGAGTAATAGCTGTAATTAAAAAGGTTTGCACTGAATTATTTCTCCGCCACAACACCTTAGCTTTATATTAATTAGCAGACATTATATTCGGGTAGAGGAAAATGTTATTGTTAATGTTGGCAATTATTTTTAATATTTGCCATAATTAAAACAAGAGGTACGCGATGTGGCATTGTCAAATCTGATAAAAGATTAGAACGACCCTCGCAAATAATGGTTAAAACCATGAAGGCTTATTTAACAATGGACTTGAAATATTGCCATTTTTTGCAGAAAGCAATTAACAATTTTAAGTATTTTTAGCTGTGTACACGACTTTTCTGCCATCTCAGTCAAAACTTTCTTCTTTCCCGGGTCTGCTGGAAGCAATTTTTTTAGAAATAAGCTGTAGCCTTTCTGTGAACTTACTTTGTTAAATGTGTAATATATGTTTCCTTTGTACAATAAACTATATATAAATAAACAAAGGAAGAAATACATAATAACAATACACTTAGCTTTAAAAAAATACCTCTAAAAATAGGCTTATTTTATTGTAAAAGTGGCAAAAATGCTAACGGCCCACCTGATACGGCGCTTGTAGGTATTTGTAACACCAGGGGTATCACCAATGCCTTGACAGTCCATTATACGTTTGCAATATCAGGGGTGTCATCAATGCTGTGTCGGCCCTTCATGCATCTGCAACATCAGGGTTATCAATGCTTTGTCGGTCCTTCATGCATCTGCAACATCCGGGGTGTCATCAATGCTTTGTCGGTCCTTCATGCATCTGCAACGTCCGGGGTGTCATCAATGCTTTGTCGGTCCTTCATGCATCTGCAACATCTGGGGTGTCATCAATGCTTTGTCGGTCCTTCATGCATCTGCAACATCCGCGGTGTCATCAATGCTTTGTCGGTCCTTCATACATCTGCAACATCCGGGGTGTCATCATTGCTTTGTCGGTCCTTCATGCATCTGCAACATCTGGGGTGTCATCAATGCTTTGTCAGTCCTTCATGCATCTGCAACATCCGGTGTGTCATCAATGCTTTGTCGGTCCTTCATGCATCTGCAACGTCCGGGGTGTCATCAATGCTTTGTCGGTCCTTCATGCATCTGCAACATCAGGGGTGTCATCAATGCTTTGTCGGTCCTTCATGCATCTGCAACATCCGGGGTGTCATCAATGCTTTGTCGGTCCTTCATGTATCTGCAACGTCCGGGGTGTCATCAATGCTTTGTCGGTCCTTCATGCATCTGCAACGTCCGGGGTGTCATCAATGCTTTGTCGGTCCTTAATGCATCTGCAACGTCCGGGGTGTCATCAATGCTTTGTCGGTCCTTCATGCATCTGCAACGTCCGGGGTGTCATCAATGCTTTGTCGGTCCTTAATGCATCTGCAACGTCCGGGGTGTCATCAATGCTTTGTCGGTCCTTCATGCATGACTTGAAATGTTCAAACTTTACATAAATAACTGCCAGGGATGAATTCCACTCCGATGGCTAGATCTCAAATAAGCACCAAGTCGTGCGGATGGTGGTGCATCGGGAGTCGGGTCGTTCCTTCCCTCTAATATGGTTGAGAGGAGCGATGGCTGACTCTCGCGTTATACTCGTGACCGGGTGCTGTCCGTGTGAACTGGCCTGAACTTGTAAAGGCGTTCATGATATTCAATGATTTTAATTATAACTTCTCGTGTCATGTTGTTTTCATGTTTTAATGACATAATTTGTTTTTTTTATGATTTTGACGTTATTAACTAATGATTGTTTATATCTCGATTTTTTACAAATGAAATTATGTACTTATTCACAATTTTATGACTATCAGAAAGGGTGTAATTTGCACCTATTTTGAACAAATATCTTGAATCTTGAAAAGTCACCGAAAATTTTAAGATAGTTTCCATTGCTATTTGCAATCTACTCCTAAACATCCCCTAAATGTTAAGGGTCATTCGTCCACACTTTTCAGGGACATAATTTTGTTTGTCAGAATCTCGTACGATATTATGTTTAGGGTGGCCGATGACGGGCAGGCTATGAATAGTCTGCGGCGGCGGGATCCGGTCCACAAAGCTTCCGCGCGTCACGGGGGCTTGATGGATGGCCTCCCTGGGCTCGCCACCGAATGCTTGTGAATCCTAAAACTGCCTACAACCCCTGCGCAACATTTATTTAAACCACAGATAAAGGCTCCGCGCTGGAGATCAATAAATCTCAAACCAAACTAGCTAAAACTACACTTACCAGTATATTCAAGCGAATACATACTTTAGTATTTAAGAGAGGCCATTTTAGTATCGTCAACCTGGCAACCACCGTCTATCCCTTGGATAGCACGGTTAGTTGTGCCACACGATAAGAAGAATTTATTATCGTGAGGAAATCTGCACATCTGATTCCAGATGTGTATGAAGGCCGCATTGGATACGCCCGTAGGTGTAGATCAATGCTCTACACGTGACCGCGGTTGATGATAAGTACTACTACTACGGGTTACCGCCGCCAACCGGTAGTTGTGGCACACGGTAAGACAAAGACAAAGTGTGTGTGTGTGTGTGTGTGTGTGTGTGTGTGTGTGTGTGTGTATGTGTGTGTGTAAGACCCTAAGTAATATACAAATTACGAATTTAACGATATTGATAGCTTTTTATTTGAGGGCTTTTTTTAATAAATCTTTTAATAAGATATAAAGTAATGTTATGTTATTGAAAGGCTTCATAGTAGATTTTTTCCATAAAGAAAGTTTAAACCTTAAATATAACATGTATATGAATTATGGGTCCCTAGGAAGCTCGAGTTTCCATACAGACGTAGTTCCGCTTTAATATAAAAACTACATGCCGGACTGAATCCAAACTTTGCGAGTAATATTGAGTAGACACATATTGATGTTTGTAATTAGTTTTATCGAAGTAAATTTAAACATAACTAAACGAAGGCTTTAATTAGTTTTGTACTAAAAGTTTGAAACTGTTGTTATTTTTTTCCGTTTTATATTAGCACATCGAAAACTAACTACAAACATTGATATATGTCTACTTAATATATTTGCAAAGTTTAGATTCAATCCGGCATGTAGTTTTCATATTTAAGCGGAACTAAGTTTGCATCGAAACTCGAGCCTCCTGAGGACCCTTAAGGCACTTGAAATACTTTTTATGTTACGAGTAAATCCAATTATACGATTACTAGCCTATAGCTACCTCCTCGTGTCCGTAATCTGCCGGAAAGCGTTACGAATAGATCCTTCCCTTCCCTATAATCGCGAGCCTATCTTCTGGTAAATTGCACGTAACACACTCCTTCCGCTTTTGGTAATTGAGTACGTATTTAATGCGTGACCCTTGCGGTCATTTGTTACCGGTAGTAATTTTCGACTTTTATCCATTGAGCCTTCATGTTTGTCATTGTGTTGAAACTATTATGTAAATTAACGAAGTAAACCCACAGAGAGTAATTTATTCAAACTTTCGGAAATACTATTTGCCTAAGTAGACACTTTAGTCTCTATTTAGTTGAACGGGCGAAGCGAGTTCTCAGAGTCTACTGGAACAATCCGGTGTTTGTTTATATAAATGTTTGTTCGACAATAACATGAGTAACTAAAGATTGAAACTAATAGATTTTTTAAAGTTTGAATATGGGCTAAATCGGTCAAGGGGTTACCGAGATTTAGGGGATTGGTTTCTCTAAATACTACTAGATGGCGCTGGACAGACTTTACATCGCGCAAGCATTAGTAAGCGTACCTATCTATGTATATTAAAACAATTTGTGAAATCTAATGCGAGTCCGCCCAGCAGTTCAATCCAAACGATTTTCAAATGAAAGATTGATTGATGCACATGTTTGTCACCAACAATTGAAAATCACCTAACTTTCGCCCTTCTGAAGTAATAACCAAATGCGATTTTCATAGCTTTCTCTCTCATTATGGAGATTACGCGGTTCGTTTTGGTCTAAAAACACTCGCTGTAACTAGATCTTTCAATTGAGCTATTGCTTACTTAAATTTGTTGGGTTGGAGGAAAGCTAGGTGTGAACATTAAACGCGCACATTCTTGCACACCTTGCAATATCGATGGCGAGCCGTTTGCGATGTTCATATTAAAAAAAATGCTGCAGAGCAGCACGGGTCCTTCTCGTATTTTTTTAAAAATGAGTACATCGCGGGTTCACAGTTCGGGGAGAACTATTAGTAGTTAAACCTGAGCTTAATTAAACACGAGCATGCAGGTGCCGTGGTACCTATGGTAAATTATACATGAGCATGCAGGTGCCATGGTACCTATGGTAAATTATACACGAGCATGCAGGTGCCATGATACCAACGGTAAATTATACACGAGCATGCAGGTATAATTTATTTATTTATGCCCTGATTCAGGGTAGGCTCGAGCCCCTCGGTGGGGACGTATATGAGCTGTAATGATGATGATGATGATGATGCAGGTGCCATGGTACCTACGGTAAATTATACACGAGTATTCAGGTGCCATGGTACCTACGGTTGTAGCACGCCGGGTAGGTAGGTGTACGGTAGGGCGTGGGTTTTTAAAAATGCCGCACGTGCTCACAGAATTTTATTTAATTTTGAGATAAAAGACCTAAAAAAGGTACAAAGAAATTAAAACAAAGGTAATTACACCTTAAATAATTTACACAAAACATAATTTAACTTACCCAAGATGGGTCTTTAAAGAAAGCAGCTAGATATTTTATTTTAATTTATTTTAAATAAAAATATTGAAGGATAGAAATGTTGAATGATTGATGGAATTTGGGTTTTAAAACACATGTCTCATAGATGACAGCGCATGCGTAAAAGAACAAACAGATGGAATGAAAAAAAGGTCGAATGAAAGAAGAACTAATAACAGAGTTACCTCGCTATACGGTATAAGTGACGAACACTAGAGCGAAGACAGCAAGGCAAGTATAGTATCAGGGGTCCGTCAGCTCAGAATTGAATGAACCACTCATACTCGAAGCATACAGTGCAATCAATTTCCGGTGGACAGGCCAGTGGCATTGCGTGGGCGGCGCTGAAAGAGCGGGAACCAGCCGGTTTGTCATGGCTCACAACGAGAACGACAAATTTCGTTTCGCGTTCTACCGTCATGTCGTGTTTGTGTCCCATTAAATTTTGCGAACGTCAGGCCTGTTGAGTAAACATTTTCTGTTACTTTACTTCACGGGACCCCCTTATTATCTACTAGCTGTGCCCGCGTCTTCGTCCGCGTGGAGTTTTTGAATTTTCCCACGGGAACTCTTGTATTTTTCGGGATAAAAAGTATCCTATATGTTAACCCGGGCTATAAGGAACCACCATAGAAAAATTTATTGGTAGTTTTTGCGTGATACGCGAACATACAGTCAGACTAAAATTCCAAAAGTTGTTGTTTTGGCGTTTATATCTTTAGTAATGTCCACCACTGTTATTATTTTCCAAAAATATTTCATGTATACAGAAACGGCCCCGTTACAGTTTTATTATATGTAATTTTATTAAAATGTGAATTTTTTGCAAATTTAATGTTAATGAATTAATTAAATAAATAAATATTCTGGGACAAATCACACATGGTCATCTGGCCCCAAAGTAGGATTCCCTGTGTTATGGGTTACCAGAGACTGATATACATACTTATGTACGTTTAAATACATACATATATAGATATAATTTAACACCCAGACACAGAGCAAACAAATCTGCTCATCACACAAATGCTTGCCCTGGGTACGGATCGAACCCACGACTCTCGGATCAGTAGTCAAGGGCACTAACCACTGAGCCACCGAGTCAGTCGTCCATCATCAGTCAACAAACATACACAGAGCAAACAAATCTGCTCATCACACAAATGCTTGCCCTGGGTGCGGATCGAACCCACGACTCTCGGATCAGTAGTCAAGGGCACTAACCACTGAGCCACAGAGTCAGTCGAATTGTTAATTGTTAATTTTGTTTCTTTTTGATGTGTAACATCTTTGCTCTCGCTTTCCTGCAATTTGTGGGAGTGATTTCGTGAAATGGGACGGAAATGTGTAACAGGAAATGCGAACTTTTTTAATTCTCGAAAACTAAGGTCATAGCCATGCCACCTAGTGTGATGGCAAAGGCAAAGATGACATACTACTATTCGAAGGGTCGGCCCGTGAATGTACGACCCGATAATTAATTAATTTAATAAGTATTTTGTCACATGTTACACATCATATGCGAGTACTTTAGGTCTCGTTTTTTTATTGAGAACACAATTAATCGTGTTATCCCAAGGGTTAAAATACAACGCGCGACGGTTGGCTGGTATTACACTTAGCATCACCTGCGGTCACGTATAGCCATCCGAGGCACGGTAGTGCCCCTGACAAGACGAGCCAAAGGAAACGGGCACTACCTACTTTTTCTGAAAGCGTTTCGTCGGATTTTCATAGCTTTGGATGGATATTTACAGGATATCAGACCCTTGGTAGATTTATCAAACATAACAATACAATACAATATTCTTTATTGCATCACAACATAAAAAAAACGAAATTAACAAATAACTGTATAAACTATCTAGCTTTTACGAGTACGGTTTCATATTTATTGACATCTGAAATATGTCAACTTCATGACTCACTGATGATCATCAAAACCTCCCGTCCTTCCCGAAGTTCATAAAGACTGAAATTTGGTATATATAGGCTAGGAATTAGATATCAAATACGAAAAATTGAAAATTCGCCCTCCAACCATATAAAGGGGCCTTCCTCATATTTTTTTTATTTACAATTGGTAAGCCCTTAGCATTATCTCACCTGATGGTAAGTGAAGATGATACCGAAGATGAAACCGGGCTTATTAAGATGCCCCAACGTAATGGGGAACTGGCTATGTTATTTTCAAGCCGGAATACATCAATGTTGTGGCTTTGATGTTTAGCGGTAAGACTTAGATAAGATGGTGGTAGCTAACCAGGCAGGCTTAGAAAACACCCTTCCATCAACTAAACCGAGTCTTACGAAGTTACACTCTGCCGGAAATCAAACCCAAGACTTCTTGATGTGAAGCTAATGGACTAACCATTACGCCACGGAGGTGTTTAAAATGTGATCAATTTCGTGGTCAGTGGTGATTTCGAACCGTTATAGCATCGGTCCGGATAAGATGTCCTTTGCAGATTTATCAATCGTATTTATACATCTAGCTTTAGTGTTTTTGTATTTGTTGGCATCTGAAATACGTTGATTTCGTGACTGGATTCACTTAATCACTTGAGAATCATCAAAACCTGTAGGGTACTTCCTGAATTCCTAGAAGCCTGCAATTTGGTATATAGACTAGGAACAAATAACGGAAAAACTAAGAAATTGGAAACTTTCCCCCTCCAACCCCTCGTTAAGGGAGGCATAACTGAACAGTCTGTACATAAAGAAATATGTGTAATGTACACAATATAAATAAATATAAACATACATTAGCCGGGTAAAGTATTTGATTTGGCCGTTTAACGTTGGTAAAACTATTACGCGACAAAAAAATCAAGTCTATGAAGAATAGTTTTGAGACAATTACGAAACAGCCAAGTCATATCCTAAGCTTATACCAAGATTTAGAGTTTGTAGAGTCAGGACTTATTGGTAGAGTATTTTTTCATTTATTGTTATATGTAGAGTCAAGATTACTTAGAGCTTTATTTTATCTTGGAATAGACCTCACAAATCGGAGCTCAGCTAGAGGCTTGCCTCTGCTGGAGATCTCATAACTTTTTAACAGTGAAAGGATTATGAACTTTTGAGTCTTGGCAACTAAATTTACATGAAATATTTTTGGTTTTTCTATTTATACCTACGAACTGAGCCCGGGTTCGATCTCGGGATTTCTGGTAAGAAGGACCAGTTGCTACCATTGGGCAACAAGGCTAAGGCTCCATAGCCATACCGTCTAATTCCATACAATCCAATAACAAACCGCAAGGCCGCGTGCCGAGCTCCGCGTAGGGCGAGGTTCGGTGCAAAATGTTTCACGTTAAACCAACGGTAGTGTGCCCTACCGAATTTTTTAACCGACGAAATAACGGAGAAGGTTTTCAAGTCGACGCGTATATATATATATTTTTTTATGTGTGACCACGCATAACGTATTACAGAAAAGTCAGATTTTGTTAATTATTTTTTTATTGGAAAGGATATACTCCGAAGTTGGTCCCATATAAATTTGGAAAAAAAATCCAACCCTAAGGGTAGGAAAACAGGGGATGATTGATTGTTTACTCACTGATTGTTATGTATGACCACGCATAACTTTTTACAGACTAGTCCGATTTTGATAATGCTTTTTTTATTTAGAAGATTAGCACCCATTGGTATATTTTAAACACAAAAAATAAAAAATAAAAAAAACTTTTTAACAAAAAATTAAACCGACGAAAAAAGAAAGGAACTGAAAAGCGAAAAATAAAATAAAACCTTTATTGTCTAACTGAGCTCCTACACTTATGTAAATACCTAAATAGTTTTGAGTTGACGTCAAACAAACAAACGGAACGTTCGGCACTTGCCAACAAAGGGACACATCACGCGGTCGCCGCCGCCGTGCATTCCGCTTTCATTTTCCGGAATAATTAATTTGCTTATTTGTTTGATTGGCGCCGACTCAAAATTATTTAGGTATTTACTTGTGTAGGAGCTCAGTTAGACAATAAAGGTTATTTTTATTTTTCGCTTTTCAGTTACTTTCCTTTTTCGTCAGTTTAATTTTTTGTTACACATTTTGAAAAGTGCATTTTAATTTTTTAATATTACTAAAACTTATAGAGCGTTTGGTTCCGAACACATTTTTAACGATGCCTCTACTAAGTTTATGAATCTGAACAACCTTTATACCATATGTTTCACTAATAAAATAATTTTGTATTTGTATTTGTTTATCACGTTTACTGAAACCCCCCCCGCCAAAAAAATAAATAGATTTAGGTCCAAGTTTTTGGTCTTCCGATTCACTAGACACATCTTTATACTACCATTTCCTCCTGCCAGGGTTATCTAAATAGTACATTCATCAGATTATTCTTTTAAGTTTTTTTTTTGTAATTTTCCAACGCTGATCCATTAAAATCGAATTAACTAATGTAATTTTGTTGTTGCAGATCAAACAGATGGTTGATTTGTATAAAGAAGATTTAATTAATATGAAGCAATCATGATTCGGGTGAGTTATTAATATATACATAGACAGGGTCTAACAAAATTGGTATAGGTCCCGTTAACTGGGTGTTCTACTCGTCATACTAAATAACTTTCTCCAAGAAACCCATAATCAATTTAAAAAAAATTGGACCCTCAATACTAAAATGCACAAAATCGGTACATCAGCTGTTCGATTTGTATGAAGAGTAAAAAAAATATTTACGTTTTCGGCAAAGTCTTAGAACAAAAGTGTTGAGTATATTATGACCAGTTAACGGGCCGTACACCAATTTTATTATAGCCTGTATAGGATTTTTTTTGTGAAATCTTAACCCCATATTTCCTGAAAGCATCCTTGTATTTAAGTTATAATGCTTTGTCGATACTTTTAGTGCAAGAGTATCTGAACAGCATAATAAGTAATAATGACAGTGGCGGCGAGCGCGTAAGAAGCGCGTGTGATGCGGTGGCGGCGCGTGCAGCGGGGCGCGTGCGCGGGGCGCGCGGGCGCACGGCGGGGCGCGTGATGCGCTGTGCCGGCGCGTCGGGCGCGTCGGGCGCACGGCGGGGCGCGTAATGCGCGCAGCTCGCGCCGCGCTCTCTGCGTGGCTCGTCTGCTGCGCGGCCGCGCTCTCCGCGCACAAGTACAGCACGCGCGTCGTGCGCACCAAGTACGGACCCCTGCGGGGCATCGTTGTCCACCCGCATCCGGAGGTTGAGGCGTACCTGGGCGTGCCTTATGCTACAGCCCCTCTTGGTAGTCTCAGGTAAGCGTCAGCTGTTAATATCCTGCATGACTTTTTGGTCTAACAAAATTAGCTGAAACTATTTTAACTGGTGCTTCTACCCATGAAACTGAACAAGTTTCGTCATGAAACCCATAGTCAAATCTCAAAAAAAAAATGAACTTTCCATACTAAGCTGGCTAATCAGCTGATCGAGTTAGTATGGGAGAGCAAAATTTTATTTGCGATTTGACCATGGGTTCCATGGGGAAAGTTGTTCAGTTACATAGGTACAAGCACCAGTTAAAATAGTTTCAGCTAATTTTGTTACACCTTATAGAAAAAGAAAATGATCTGGATTTTCGAAAACTCATTCAATGTAGATTACGCATCTTTTTAATGATTACCTAAGTCCTTAACTTAGCAATTCTTGTTCTAATCTTACCAAACAGAATCCTACATTTTACTTAATTAAGGTAATTGACTTTGACACCTCCATATTTCCACCTACTCGTATTGAGATCATTTAAATGTGCATAGATACATGCCGCCGGTGACGCCGTCGCAGTGGCGCACGACGCGGCTGGCGGACGCGCCGGGGCCGGCGTGCCCGCAGGCGCCCCCTGCCGCGGCGCCGCACGACGAGGCGCTGCTGCGCTACCCGCGCGCCAGGATCCACCAGCTCGAGCGCCTGCTGCCACTGCTCGCCAATCAGAGCGAGGACTGCCTCTATGTCAACCTTTATGTGCCTGTTAACGGTGAGAACACGGATAAGATAAATAAGGTTGGATTGGCAATAGTCACAGTTTTGTTTGAAAACCAGCGTCGCCGCCTGTCTCCCACCCATCAACTCCACTACAAAAGCAATAATAATACATATACACGAATTGCGCACACTAATAAACAAAACACACTTAGAACCCAGGACTGCAACTATGTCTCACACCATTTCGAGAGTCTGTACGTTACACACAACCACATGCAAACAAAAAGTATGAACGCGTTCTTCGGTTAAGTATGATTGTCTAATCATACTTGAGGCGCGCCTGCCCAGCTTCCAATCCAACCTTATTTATCTGATCCGTGGGTAAGAACGTGCCTTAACCCGGCGACCATGTGGCAGGATATGTCATATCCGGGCCATTAATGAAAAGTGTCGATTTTTCTGAGTATTGATCCTGGAAAACCCTTCATGATACATGAGTCTTTCCAGTTGCTGGAGTGAAGGGTGTGCGGGAAGAAAAGGCGTGATCGCAATGATTCGATCTATTAAAAAATATCATCATAATATCGGCCGAAGGACGTCCACTGCTGGGCATAGGCCTCCCCCAAGGATTTCCACGACGACCGGTTCTGCGCTGCCCGCATCCAGTGGCTTCCCGCGACCTTCACCAGGTCATAGGTCCACCGAGTGGGAGGCCTGCATACGCTTCGTTTTTCGGTGCACCGTCTCCACTCGAGAACTTTACTATCCCAACGGCCATCTGTTCTACGAGCTATGTGCCCCGCCCACTGCTACTTACGTTTGGCAATTAAGAAGGCTCAAGGTCACCCAAAGGGCAATGGAGCGTGCTATGCTCGGAGTTTCTCTGCGTGATCGAATCAGAAATGATCCGCAGGAGAACCAAAGTAACCGACATAGCTCTCAGAATTAAAAAATATATTTTACTTTATTTATTAATAAATACGCCTTACGTTTTTATTACAATGTCTTCTTGACTTAAGCAAACAGTAAAAAATATAACTTCGAAAAGCAACTTAACGTTTTAATAACAAAAGGAAAAAAACGGAACCCCTAGAGGATCACTTTCTTGTCCCTCTGTCTGTTCGTCCGTCCGTCCGTCTGTCAAGACCCTTTATATCGGAAACGCGTGGAGGAATCCACTTGGAATTAAAACTTTAAACTTTGGTCAACAGTCACTTGAAGCTGTGAAAAAAATCTAACTTCTAAGTTAATTTAAAAAAAAGATAGGGCCGTTTATGCCGTAAAAACATTTATTTCGACACTCTCAGGAGAATCAAAATTTATAGGATATTTTTAGTTAGACTAGAACTATGAAATTTGACAAGTAATACCGTCTTATACTAAAAATATAGGAAAAAATCTGAAAACTGTACATTTGTAATTAAATCATAAAAAATATAGTCTTTATTTAAAGTACGTAATCAATTATGCAAGACACGGCGGCGGATTAAATTTTGAATTGAGTTAACAGTGTCATGTGGAGTATCGTATGAATTCTCAAACGATTTCGCATTCGGAATCTCAATGATATTTTAAGGCCCCCCAGGAGGCTCGAGTTTAAATACAAACGTAGTTCCGCTTTAATACAATGACTACATGAATCGAAACTATGTAAATATATATATCGACGTTTTTAATTAGCTTTCGATGTACTAGTATGAAATGGAAAAAAAGAGATGTTTCAAACTTTCAGTTTAAAACCAATTAAAACCTTGGTTTATTGATATTTCAATTTACTACGATGAAAACTAATTACAAACATCGATTTGTGTCTACTCAATATATTCGCGTATTTTGGATTCATTTCGGCATGTAGTTTGTGTCTACTCAATATATTCGCGAAGTTTAGATTCATTTCGGCATGTAGTTTTTACATTAAAGCGGAACTACATTTGTATGAAAATGTTTCAATGTTTATTCAGTAAAAAATAGGTAGCATAAAGTTAATGAATACAAAATCGCTACATTATATCATGATAGTCAAATTACATTGTCTTAAAATAAAATGTCAAGTTTAACATAAAACTCTACTTTCTTTTACATTCATCTCAGTCATTCTCGCACACACAGACATCAGAAGTCCTAGTCTAAACTCTAGACTCCTGGGGACTCTTGAATAAAAAAACAACTTTGATTAGGTTACCTAACTAATTTAGGTATGAACTGTTAGTATTACCACAATTTTCTATAAATAGTTATAAGTTTTTGAAACTGAATTTCGTAGGAATTTCGGGAATAGCTCGGATAAAACTGCCAGACTCAGTTCCTGAACTATTCATAATAATTATGTAGGTACTACACATTTGTACGGAACCATCGGTGAGCGACTCCGACTCGCACTTATCCGCTTTCTTTTATATAAATCAATAATGATTAAGGACGATTTTTTAAAATTTTCTGATACCTTAATCTTTTGTTCAAAAATATAAAAAAATGATTAACCCTAAAACAATACTTTGTTTTATCTAATGTCATAGTAAATATATACAAGGTATAACATAAAGGTGTGTTGATACTTAAAGCTGGGCTTGTACTCATTAAACTGAACCACTTTTGTTCTGCAAATTTGCTAGAGATAGAGAGAGTTCTAAAAGAAATGCCTACGCGCAATGACCTGAATGTCACCTTTAGATTTGTGTAAACCTTTGTTTGGAGATCTTGGTTTATTACCCCTGCCTTGCCTATATATGTACGAGGCCTACATTTTCGTGAAACAGCACTCACAATTATTTGTTAAGGCAATTGACGTTAAGATGAGATGACCAGGTGAGATGTTGTCAAGGGTTTACCAATTGTGAATAAAAAAAAAAAAAAAAAACCCTAGATGTCGACGAAACCCTCACAGACTAGTTTTTTTTTGAAACTCCATTGACAGAAAAATACAACTGGAGTTGTCTATGTATGTGTATTGGACTTTACAATAAGCCAAAGAATAATATAAAAGATTTACCTATTAAAATATTCAAGACAAAATTGTACAAATGGCTTAACGATAAAAACTATTATAATGTAAAATAATTCTTGCAATAATGTAATCCATTTTATGTTATACTTTATTATTCGAACTGACAATATTGTTAACAATTTGAATTATATCTACCTGCGCTGACACTATTTTGCATGCTTATTTTTTTATGCGAGACTTAATGTACCTTACCTATATATATATTTGTCCATCTTAACCACCATGTTTCCAGCGAATAAATGATTTGAATTTGAATTATATTAAGTCGGCGTTTAGTCTCGAGGTGCAAACTGTACTTTTCACTTTGAGTACGAGAAAAATAGTCAATTTAGTACAAAACATTTAATAAATATTACTTAATAAAATAAAAATCACAAAAGATTTTAAAACATATAGCGCCACCTTCTTAGCGGAAAAACCATGGAACTAAAACTCTCGACATTTTCGCAATGAAGATGGTCCACACTCCACAGATAATAGTATATTTACTGGCTGTTTGAGTTTGTCTATGTCACATGAAGGAAATTAATAAAAAGAATTATGCTTTTCACTCCCTACAGAGAAATGAAAAATTTTTTTATGCGAATTACTCGTTTCGCCGTTGGTTCAGGGTTAATTTAATAACACTAAACAAAACGAAGTTTTTATAAAAACGCAAAAGAAACGCTCTTTCGGTTCAATTAAGGCTTACAAACGGCCGGACGACGGAAGCGACAGGCTGTTTTTGACACTAACCAAAATTTGTACGGTCGCATTGTAATTTCCGCTTGCTTTATAACTTTCCTACAAAATTTAGAACAAGATGATTGTTCCAGGAACTTTCCGACGTTTAAGCTGCAACCAGCAGTTTAGGAGCTGGCATTTGCTCACGTACCTAGTACGCGTGTACCGCGTAGCTGCAACTAATAATAAAAATTTAATTTGTCATAGACAAGTAAAGTTTATAATTAATTCCAACTGCATAGTATACATCATCATATCAGCTCATATATACGCCCCACCGAGGGGCTCGAGCCTACCCTGAATTAGGGCGATCGGGCCTTAGTCGACCACTCGGGCGCAGTGTGGGTGGTCAATTTCACACACAACCTTCGAGTTTCTTCGCAGGTGTGTGCAGGTTTCCTCACGATGTTTTCCTTCACCGTAAGAACGTCGGTTAAACGTACATATGAAATTAGAAAACACATTGGTACGTGGCCGGATTTGAACCGCGACCTCCCAGATAGGAGGTAGCGGCCCTTGCATACATGCATAATATATAACGCCAGATCATTGGCGATCACGCCTGATCAATGAATTTATCAAAGGAACACAGCGCGCACCGGAAACTTGCCTTTAAAGTGGGTTTAAAACGTTTTTTTTGTGATCGGGTGCTGTCCGTGTGAACTGGCCTACTCTTGTCAAAGGCATTAATGACATTTAATGATTTTAATGTATAACTTCTCGTATCATGTTCTAATCTTTTAACCGCCTCCGTAGCCCAGAGGAAAAGTTCACTGGCTTTACACAGGTTTGATTGGTGGTAGGGCATTTTCTAAGCCCGCTTGGCTAGCAACCACCATCTTATCTAAGTCTTACCACCATCTTATCTAAGTCTTGCCGCCAAATATCAATGTTGATATCATTGATGTGTTCCAGCATGAAGATAAGATATAGCCAGTTCCCCATTGCGTTGGGGAATCTTGGTAAGTCCGCTTCCATCTACAGCAACATCGTCACTTACCACCAGGTGAGATGGTTGTCAAGGGTTTACCAATTATTTTGAATTTAAAAAAATTCACAATTTGTTATACCTAATAATAATAATTGTATTTTGACGTTATTAACTATGTAAAGATTGTTATTTTTTTATTTTTCACAAATGACATGTATAATTACGTATTTACTATTTTATGTTTAATTGCACGTGTAACGTGTAAATTGCACCTTATTTGAATAAACATCTTGAAATCTCAAGAAAGAAAAACGACAAGATAATTAACGCGAATTGTATATTATGGTGTTATTATTATAATTAACGCGATGTAGTGTAAAACAATAACTGGCGGCGAGATCCCAGAACAGCCCCTCCCCCCAACCCTCCCCTGCCCCCCCGCTCCTGTCCCCACCCCCGCTCCGCTCGTTAATCCTTGCCAACGACTTATTCATAATTTATTCCTGTCATTTCACCGCTAATTCACTGTCCCTTAAATAAACCGCCGCTTTAATATGCACCGTGTCTACTGCCACAGTTTAATTAAATACACATTTCTCGCTGATTTGACTAATAACTTTACCTACCTATGTAAAGGTCGTTGATCTTTGATTATAAGCAACTTTGCAAAGTTGTGGTAATTGTTGCTTTTTAGTTTAAGACTTTGTAATGGACGGTGGTATTGATGCTTATTGCTTACCTAGGGATAGGGAAAAAAAACGACCATGTGCGAGTAAGAACCGCACCACAGATTACTAAATAGTTAACCGCACACATATGGTTCCGGACTATCGTGCTAGATGGGGATAGTTTCTTCACTTTTAAAAAAACACGTTTTTTGTACGGAGACCCCCCCTTATTTTTTCACTTTTTCTAATGTTTAGTAGTTGTCGTTATAGCGGCAACAGAAATAATTTAGCTATCACGGTTCATGAAATACAGCCTGGTGACAGACAGACAGACAAACAGACGGACAGCGAAGTCTTAGTAATAGGGTCCCGTTTTGACCCTTTGGGTACTGAACCCTAAAAAGCAATAATAAAAACAAATATATACAGTGTAAACTCTGTATAACGTCACTCTATACAACGGTTCACTCTTTGAAACGTCAACATTTTCTGGCATCAGTTGGTTTACTTTAACTCTAATTTCTCTCTGTACAACGAAAACTCTCAATAACGTCACAAAATGCCTGTTCCCTTGAGTGTCGCTGTATATATTTACACTGTATTAGAAACCCACGACATAAAATGGTACAAATTGTCTCAAATAAAATTATTATGGAAACCTACTCCGTATGAATTTAGGTACAAAATATCACAATGCTAAGAATATGTACAAAAGACATTACTAACTAAATACGTAAACAAAGTCATTACAAAAAGGACAAAAGCTCTTGAAAGGAGCTTCAGTCAATATCCCCGCTCCTACGCGTCTCCAGTTCATAAGTTGCCATTTAAGTACTATTGATAATAATTGTATAATCTAGATGGGAGCCGGATCGTTCCTTTCTTATATGGTTGAGAGTAGCGATGGCTGACTCTCGTGTTATACTCGTGACCGGGTACAGTTCGTGTGAACTGGCCTACTCTTTTTATTTCATAGTTTTAAAAAAACAACATAAAGATGTAAACACTGTACAATGCAAACCCTATCGGGTTATTAAATATTATTAAATGTTATTAAATATTATGAGGGTAGGTGACACCACGGATCAGATAAATAAGGTACCAGTACACCAAACGCATAATTATGTCACACCCTGGACACTTCATACAACGGGCCAGAAAAGACATTTACAAAAAAGGAATGACGAAGCAAACAAAATGGCGGCGAAATCCTATACGTTCGACAACCAAACTGTAACCAATATGTATCAATCTGGGTGACGAGGGGGTGAGGTCGCAATCTAGAGAGCGGCAGGGAGTGTCCATACTGTATGTTAGTACTAATATACATATATACTTTAATTATGTAGTGCAGGTACTTATATATCAAAAATAGTATCAAAACAGCTGAATATCTCGGAAAACTTCAACCTATTTTTTATAAGTTACTGGATTTAAGAGACGACAATGAGAGTTTAAATATACTTCCGCACTTATGGTGGCCGAGAACTTGATATGACAAACCTGGTAATCATCAGACCCTCATTATCAGGGATGTAAGGGCTACTTGGACTACGTGTTCGACTACACGAAAAGCCTTTTAAAATGAAGTTAATGTTAATTTTATTATTTTTGCAGTCGCTTGTAGCACGAATTGTAGGTATGGTTTTGTTATGCGTGCTTACAGTTGAGTAGAATTCATTTATATTAGAAGTAAAAGTTAAAGACCCTTAATAGGTCTTTTAGAAAGTATCAAGGTACGAATGTATTAATTTTATTATAATATGAGCTGATGATGATGATCGAATTTTTGGATTCTGAATGGATAATCCACATGTATCAATGCGTGCTATAAAAGAACAAATATATGGAATTAACAAAAGGTCAAATGAAAATAGAACGAATGACAGCGTACCTACCGCGTTATAAGTATAGACCATATTGTATAAAGTAATTTATAAATTTTTGACAAATTCAACTGCACATCTTAAGATGGTCAACATTACTCATAAACTTGCCGCCAAATATCAATGTTGATATCATTGGTGTGTTCTGGCATGAAGATAAGATAGCCAGCTCCCCATTGCGTTGGGGAATCTTGGTAAGCCCGCTTCCATCTTCGGCAACATCGTCACTTACCACCAGGTGAGATGTTGTCAAGGGTTTACCAATTGTAAATAAAAAAATATAAAAAAAAAACTAAGAAAACCTATTTGGCTGTGACAATTTTACTTTTAAATTAATTACGTACCGTACTATTTCCAATACTTTTAATAGCACTGTATTTAATTTTATCTGTAAGTTTTATATACTATCAATATTTAGCTGTTAGTCTTCCTAAAATAAATAAAATAAATAATAATAATAAATCCATGACATAGCGGTTTAGCCGGTAGGGGGTGACGACATGTAACTAACAAAAATCACCGCTTATAAACTTAATTAATATTTAGAAAACGAATATCCAAATAACTTTCTAAAAAAACCAAAAAACTTTTAGTTACAAGGTTTAATTTTAAAATAACTTTAGTTATTATTTAGTCTTCTTAGAAAACACTTTCATTTGATATCAATATCATAGGGGTACATAAAAAATAATTAGTCTGCCATCTTTGGGAGTCCGCCATATAACTAACCATGCAATGTTCTCCAAACTTAACGTGTATGCAAAATTTCAGCTTAATCAGAAACCGGGAAGTAGTTCTTATTTAGCTTCCAAGATTTGTCCTAAAATAACACGGCAATTTAATAAAAAGCTTGGTAACATGATCTAAGCAAACCCACAGTAGTTAAAAATAAAAATGTACAATTTAGGTTTATATTCTCTTTGTGAGGGTTCATTCTTGTTATTTCTTTACTTTTTGTACATTACGGTATTCTACTACTAGAAGATCTAATACTCCACACTATACCATCGACCCTCTCTTTCACCTTTACAAATATTTTTTATATTTTATTTCATAACTTTTGTAGGTTTGTATGACCACTACAAACTTCAAGTTATAGCTGTAAAGCCTTTTGAGCAAACCAGTTGTAATATACCAACAGACAAACAGACCAAAGGTTCCTAGTTTGACAATATAATCCTAAAAATGAACATTTAAGCTTAAATTCGTAAATTTTTAATTGCGAAATCGACCAAGATTCCCTAAAAAATATAATTAGTGCTGAATATTTTGGAAATTTCTGAACCAGTTTTTATGAAACGATATTAAGAACCACTGTTCCATTACCAGCATTCATCAAAAGAAAACCGTTTCTAAATCAGTCAACCAGTTATGGAGATAAATGGTCACAGACACACACACACACACACATTCCTCTTAGACCCAAATCATCTACCTACCTAACTTCTCCATTCTGTCGACAAACGTAAAAACAATTACTTCAAATTAGAGGGCCCCTTAGGAACCTCTCATCTGAACATAGACCTATAAACCTTAGGCTAATATCACTTATCATAATCAAATATCAAGTAGCTTCCTAATCAAGTCAAACAGAATGATGTGTAACTGATAATTGAGAACAATCCAACTTGGTACTTACTAACGGTTGGACCGAGGCACCTTATCATATCAGCCGAAAATCGTCCACTGCTGGACAAAGTCCTCCCCCAAGGATTTCCACGACGACCGGTCCTGCGCTGCCCGATAGTACCTGTCTAGTATGAAATAATCACAATATGTAACCAGGAACGGAAGTACAATTGTAAGAACGGTGCGTTCCTACTCGACGAAAGCTAAGAGAGATATCTATGCCCGGGAGCAAAGTATATATATTTGTACTACCATACAGTATGAACACTCCCTGCTGCTCTCTAGATTGCGACCTCACCCCCTCCCTCGTCACCCAGATTAATACAGATTGGTTTCAGTTTGGTTGTCAAACCAATAGGATTTCGCCGCCATTTTGTTTGTTTCGTAATTTCTGGACCGTTGGATGAAGTGTTCAGGGTGTGCCTGGGGTCCAGCCGTAGTACTTGTATAATATATACTCAGTGCTAATAAAATTTTGATAGCGCGTTCTAGATTTCGTATTTCTTTTGTCCTCTCGTCGTTTGTGTCAAGGTGCTAATAATTTAATAATATCTAACGTAAGTCTATTCATTTTAAGTTCAATCAATGCGGGCTTCAACGCGGCTGTTACGTTGAAACTGAACGCCCAATTCTTGATTTTTACATGTTTTTATTACTTTTCATCACGTTCAAATAAGTTTAAAAAAAATGTGTTCAATTAACATAAAAGGTCTTGAAGTCACCGATTTTTGTGTGTTGGTTATCTTCAATATTAACTATTTGTTTTCGAGAAATTTTGCAATTAATGCCAAAAACTCTACTCTAATCGGTTTACAGTATTTTTTTTACATCAAAAGTAGTAATATTTTTAAAATTGTATTCAATTATATCGATTTTTTATTACTTTAAGAATATTATATATTTTTTCTATGGTAATAGCTTTACACAGTCTTTCAATAATTTGAATTGAATATTGTCATTTGACCCATCTTAAGGCCTTAAGGTTCAGTGGCGGGTTACTGTAGTTGCCGCTACACACTTAATGCAGTATGGCAGTAAACAGTTATGAATCCATAGGGAACCCATACAGGGTATATTAATAGCGTATACAAGCTGTTAAAGGGAGACTATAGAGAGTTGTTCAGTTTTAAGAGGAGAGTCCACATTTCACATCTGGCACACTATTAAAAAAAACATCCTGTATTTTATTCAGTACCGAGATTACTAACACCGACAAGTACTCAGCTCTTAAATTAAACAAAAGTTTTAGTGCCGTCTGTTACAAAAATGTATTTAGGTAATAGCTTGAAAATAGTTTGCCGGTTAGTAAACTAACAAAATGGCAGACCACTAAAAGCTTTAAGTGAGTTCTACTTACTTACCTTACCTAAGCTTAAGTTAACAGTACCTAACATAAAATAAATAGAATCATTCACGAAAAAAGGTTCGCCTCCCGTAATCCCGAATAGCATTGTTGCCGCATCTATGTTTTTACGAGAACGCCCGCCGGAAGACGCCACTTAGCGCAGGAACACAACAAGACCGGGCGAGGAAGACAGAGAATGGGGAGGAGAGAAAGTAGTGGGGGGAGTGTTGAGGCCTCAATTCCGTAGTGCATTGCAGTGCATCCTGCCCCCTGCAAGCAGTGCGGAAGTGAGGCGGAGACACCCCGGGCGACGCGACGCTGCAGACTCGTGCCTGCCATTCTGCCACTCGTCGATGTCGCCGCAACGGATGGGATTTGTCAATTTCGCGGCTTGCTGCGTTTGATGATTTTCTAACGACCGTTTTCTAACATATATACAGGGTGTAACAAAAGTGGTGTCGGTCCCGTTAACTGGGGCTTCTACTC
This sequence comes from Coleophora flavipennella, assembly GCA_947284805.1. NCBI lineage: Eukaryota > Metazoa > Arthropoda > Insecta > Lepidoptera > Coleophoridae > Coleophora > Coleophora flavipennella. Next base: position 2,571,225 of record OX369263.1, on the reverse strand, counting down.
ATCATACTGAACAACTTTTGTTTTGCGAGTTTGTTGAAATCGCAAAAAAAATAATAGAAATCAATCAGCTGATTAACCAATTTTGTGCATTTTAGTATTGAGGGTTCAATTTTTTTTTTGAGAATTGACTATGGGTTCCTTCGGAAAGTTGTTCAGTATGACGAGTAGAACCTCCAGTTACTGGGACCTACACCATTTTTTTACACCCTGTATACAGCGTGTTACAAAATTGGTGTAGGACCCGTTAACTGAGGCTTCTATTCATAATACTAAACAACTTTCACCGACTAAACCGAAGTCTATTCGAAAAAACATTTGGACTCTTTATATAAATCGACTAATTTTGTGCATTTCTGTATGAAGAGTACAACATTTTTAAATTTAAATTGACTACGAGTATGTCTCCTTTGGAGAAAGTGGTTTAGTTTAATGAGTGGAAGTCTCAGTTCTGATTCGGGCCCTACACCAAATTTCTTGCACCCTTGATAATATATTATTTAAATAAATTTAATTTTCCGAATGTACTGATGTTTTTAGTGATGTGCTTAAATAAATATGTATAGTATACTTACTCGTACTTGAGTGATCGGTAAAGTATGTTGGTCAACTTAAGTTATTAATGTTTAAAATAAAGTTATAATTACTTTTAGATCTGTATCCAATGTTTTAAGTGATCTTAGAATAGGTAAATATTTATCAACAATGAAAGGCGTCAAAAGCTTTGATAAATAACTTTCAGGACCTACTAACTCATTTTTTTAAACCCACAATTGACAAGCCCTTGGCATCATCTCACCTGATGGTAAGTGACAATGGAAGCGGGCTTACCAAGAATCCCATTTGTAGAAAAACTAAGTCTGTAATTAAGTCTATATTTATTATTATTTACTATCTCGATTCACGCTATGCATAAAATAAGAGATCCCCAGGAGGCTCGAGTTTCCACACAAAAGTAGTTCCACTTTAATACAAAAACTACATGCCGGATTGAATCCAAACTTTGAGAATTTAATACTGAGAAGACTCATATCGATGCTTTTAATGAGTTAAAGATGCACTAATATATAAAACGGAAATAAAAGAGAAGTACAAAACTAATTTAAGCCTTCGTTTAGTGATGTTTTAATTTAATACGATGACAACTTATTGCAAACATCGATATGTCTCTACTCTATATATTCGCAAAGTTTGGATTCGATCCGGAATGAAATTTTTGTATTAAAGCGGAACTACGTTTGTATGGAAACTCCTGGGGACCCTTAAAGTTATTACGTCAATAGACTTTTCAGCTTGATTGTAAGTTTATAACTCTCTTACCGTTAGTATTCTTAAGTGCTCCTTCGCACTCAACCTTTTAATTTTAGGATTACCTAGTTCTATTATAACAAAGCTAAAGTTAATGTGGTCTGTATACTAATCTCGCATCGTGTCATTCCCCACTCCAGGGGCACACCCTTGACACTCTATACAACGGGCCAGAAATGACATTTCAAAAAAGGAATGACGGAACAAACAAAATGGCGGCGAAATCCTATACGTTCGACAACCAAACTGTAACCAATTTGTATCAATCGGGGTGACGAGGGGGTGAGGTCGGAATCTAGAGAGCGGCAGGGAGTGTCCATAGTGTATGTTAGTACTAATTTATATAGGTGTTTTGACTTTATTGTGCTGTATGAAGAAATCTACAGATTAAATAGTTAATTTGCGCATAGTTTTCTATTTTCAAGATTCGACGTAACTTCCAACATTAGTTAAATAGAAAAACAATATATATTTTTGTAACCAATTAAGCTTTACTCTTTTTCGCATTCATTCCTTTATCTTTTTGCCAAAAGCTTAAGATAATATATTAATTAATATGTATGGGGTTGGGTATATTTGGCTATTTGTTGTTGGTTGAGGGGACATGTTTTAGTCTTATAGGTACCTTATACTAGCTTTTCATGGGAATGGCTGGATTAGGGATTGCAATCCGGTATAATTTTCAATCCGGCCGGATTTCACCGGATTGACGCCAATCCGATCGGATCCGGACGGATCCGGCCGGATTTTAAAGTTACTTAGGGCCTAGTATTTAGTGATTTTTAGTTTTGATAATAATACATAAAAAGAAAAATAAAATACGTATTAATGGAAAATAAAATCACTTTTAATTAATTTTTTGGTATTAATTGTAATTTTTGGTACTATTTGTACTAAATGAAATTATGAAACTATTCTAAATAATAAAGTAAGTACTAAGTATTTAATTTACATAGTCTCAAGATCATAACACTTCCTATTGGCTTTGCTGTAGTCGTGTAAAAAGAATGAACCAGTGTTTGAAATTATTATAGGTAAAAGACGCATTGCATTGCATGACAAACAATACAATAAATACCTAGCTTACCTAACCTATTTAAAAATTCAAATACAACATAGATTATTCAATGTTTTTTCGTCATATAACCATAACCACTAATTAGGCAAACAAAGTGTTTGTTAACTTACGGTTTATCTCGACAGAATAATCTAATGAATCACTCACACACTTTTCGATTAGTTTCGTTCGATACTTTCGATGTCAAAGGTAAAGTGGCGACTGACAAACAAGTGCAGGCAGCGCCGGTGTCGGCCCAACGATCTAGCGATCTGGCAACGTCGCGCGCGCGCGCTTCGTTGCATACAGTACAGTTTTTCGCGTATTTTTTGCCTTACCGGATCCGCCACCGGATCCGGCGCCGACTCACCGGATCCGATAGGTCCAAAAACACGCCGGATCCGCCGGATTACCGGATCCGCCGGACCGAATTGCAATCCCTAGGCTGGATTCACTCTTGTGCCACAATCACAATTTAGAGTACTAGTAATTACCTCATTCTACCATTCTTAAATGTACACGTATGTAGGTATCGAACCTTCAAAGAGTGTCATCAACTAGCTTTATATATCCTAAGTTTATGCTGTCATATATTTACATTTTCTCAAACTGTTGAGTTGAAGTTTGCGTGACTGAAAAGCAAATAAGGTTAATTTTATTTCACGATTCAATATTCAAGATATTTATACAAAATAGGTGCAAATTACACTATTTCTGATAGTCATAAAATAATAAACAATCATCAGTTACTAACGTCAAAATTCAATCCTTGATAGAAACCAGATTATGTCATTAGAACATGAAAACAATATAATATATATACTAGCTGTCCCGGCGAACTACGTACCGCCTTACATTACATTACACTGCCCTACCCTACCCTACCCTACACTACACTACACCACCCAACCCTACCCTACCCTACACTACACTACACTACCCTAACCTACACTACCCTACACTACCCTACACTACACTACACCACCCAACCCTACCCTACACTACACTACCCTACCCTACACTACCCTAACCTACACTACCCTACCCTACCCTACCCTACCCTACACTACACTACCCTACACTACCCTACCCTACCCTACATACACTACACTACACTACACTACCCTACCCTACACTACCCTACACTACACTACCTATATATAAAATTCTCGTGTCACAATGTTCGTTCCCGTACTCCTCCGAAACGGCTTGACCGATTCTCATGAAATTTTGTGAGCATATTGAGTAGGTCTGAGAATCGGCCAACATCTATTTTATTTTAGGGTAGGGTAGTGAAGAGTATCATTGAATATCATTAATGTCTTTGACAAGAGTAGGCCAGTTCACACGGACAGCACCCGGTCACGAGTATAACTAGAGAATCAGCCATTGCTCCCATCAACCATATTAGAGATAAAGGAACGACCCGGCTTTCGATGCGCCACCATCCGCTCGAAAATTTAAGCTAGCATGCACCACTCCTCTCAATGCTACTTGTAGGATAAAAATGTTAATTAAAAGAAATACCAGACTTTTCATGTCGTGTCGCTTCCACGTCAATTCTTAGGTTGGTCATCATTTTATTACTATTAAAAATGATTAGTAGTGTTGATAGAAGAAACACTGTCTACCCATACATTTTTGTCATTTAAATATTCGAATGTCTTATAATAATAACCTTTACAACAAAAGGTTCTTTTGACACAATTTTAAAACTGTTTTTCTGCCAAATTTAGGGGTAATTTGTTGTACATGAGAAAGCATTGTCCCACAAATGACTTATTGATTTTGCTAAGTCTGGTATAAGTTACTTGAAGTTTATTCCTATTCCGAAGATATCAACTGTGCCTGAAACTATTCAGTGAAAAGTATACACTTTATATTTTCATAAATGTACTAACAGGGGAAAGTCATTATATTAATATCTTTGAACTTATCTCGGAGCGACTCACGAGAACGCATTCCATAAATTGTGCGAACTGCTCTTTTTTGCAGAACAATTATGGTAGTTATATCAGCTGCATGTCCCCCACAAAAGTAGTCCATAAGTCATAATACAATGAAAGTAGCTGAAATATACGTCTTGCGGTGTCTATATCTGTAAGAAGCCTGATTTTTTTGACTGCGTATGCGGCTGAGCTAAGCCTGCCTGATAGCGTTTCTATATGCGGGCCCCATTGAATCCTTGAATCTACAGATAATCCTAAAAACATGATTTGAATTACAAATTCTAATACATTACCAGCTAGGTATACATTTTTGTTTACTTCAGTCACATTAAGTAATGTGAATTTAATAAATTTGGTCTTTTTTGCGTTTAAGACTAAGTTATTCGTAGTAAACCCATTGTATACTTTTGAAAGAGTGTCTTTTACTTCATCGAGACATATCAATTCTTCTGTCCAACTTAAAAACTAATGATGTATCATCCGCAAACTACAAAATTTTCGACAATGATTCAACCATGAATGGCTGATCATTAATATAAACTAAAAAAAGGAAAGGTACCAAGATAGAGCCTTGAGGCACACCCATCTTTACCCATAAACCCCTTGATTTTGTGCTATTTATTTGTACTTTTTGTATCCTATTTACTAACTAAAAGATCTAAAGCCTTATTTTTAACACCGTAATAGTCCAGTTTTACAAGTAGAGTTTGATGTTCCACACAGCCGAATGCCTTTGAAAAGTCGCAGAAGATCCCTATCACATTCTGGGATTTCTCAAAAGCATCATATATATTTTGGCTTGGCAAGTTGGCTTTAGCTGCCATAAAAACTTTTTTAAATAATTTTGAATAATTTTTAACATACTTAACAAACTTCGGATCAAAGTTGTATGTATTTTGTCCCTTTACTCTTGTATATAGGTACCTACAGTCGCCCAGTCACTAAACTAGAATTTTTGATTTACGTTAATTGTTTTAAATTTGAATATATTTTCAAACTCTGTACTGAGCACTTCAAAAATAAGTTGAAGAAATTATTTGTACATTTCTATTGTAGGCTACTGTGGTTATGAAGCTTTTCTTATTTATTACATTTATTTTAATGAAGCTTTTATAAACCAGGAGGTGAAGGGGAGAGTGAAGGAGGCACTGGATTGCCGTGTTTGGTGTTCGTGCATGGCGAGTCTTACGAGTGGAACTCCGGCAGCGCATACGACGGCACCACGCTGGCGGCGTACGGCAACATTATCGTCGTCACCATCAACTTTAGGCTAGGAGTGCTGGGTAAGAGAAAAAAAGGCTGCTGTTTCTGTATGAAGTGGAGCTCCGGCACCACGTAAGTACGCAGTGCAACGTCATCTACTTAACACTAGGAATGTTAGGTAAGAGAGAAAAAACTGCTGTGTGTGAGTCGTTGGAGTGAAGATCTGCTCCGGTGGCGCGTACGATGGACCACGGCACCAAGCTGGCTTCGCATTGCAACGTCATCACGATAATCTATAAACTATACTCTTGGAATGTTGGGTAAGAGAGAGATTGCTGCTGTTTATGTGTGAGTTCTATGAGTGGAGCATCATTCTAGCTTCGCACTGCAAGTCCCGTCGTCACCATTACCTTATACTAGAAGTGTTAGGTAAAAGAGAGGTGGCTGTTGTTTTGGTGTGAGTCATAAGAGTAAAGCTCTTCTCCAGCGACGCGTGTGCCATGCTACCTGTGCACTGCAACGTCATCGTCACTATCAACTAGGCTAGGAGTGTTGGGTGTAGGCTGCTATTTATGTGTGAGGTCTATGAGTGGAGCACCATTCTAGCTGCGCACTCCAAGTATTCGTCACCATCAACTTTACACTAGAAGTGTTGGGTAAAAGAGAGATGGATGTTGTTTTTGTGTGAGTCGTAAAAGTAAAGCTCTGCTCCAGCGACGCATGTGCCACGCTAACTGCGCACTGCAACATCCTCGTCACTATCAACTAGGCTAGGAGTGTTGGGTTAAGGCTGCTATTTATGTGTAGGTGGTAGGAGTGGAGCTCCAGCTTTAACTAGCCGCACACTTCAATATAATTGGACTTAACCATCAACTTCACATTAGGAGGCTTGGGTAAGAGAGAGAATGCTGCTGCTGCTGCTACGTATGAGTAGAACCCCAGCACCAGACTGGTTGCTCACGGTTACATCATCGTTGTTACCTTAACTTAAGGCTAGCAGTATTATATAAAAGAAGTCCACAAAGCATTGGGTTAAATAGGAGGCTTTTATTTTTTTAATTAACTAGCTGTCCCGGCAAACTACGTACCGCTTTACATTACAGTACACTGCCCTACCCTACCCTACCCTACACTACACTACACTACCCTACCCTACACTACCCTACCCTACACTACTCTATCCTACCCTACACTACCCTACCCTACACTACTCTGCACTACCCTACACTACACTACCCTACCCTACACTACCCTACCCTACACTACATACACTACACTATACTACCCTACACTACCCTACACTACACTACCCTACCCTACCCTACACTACCCTACAATACCCTACCCTACCCTACACTACCCTACCCTACACTACCCTACACTACTCTACCCTACCCTACCCTACACTACCCTACCCTACCCTACCCTACATAAGAACCTTCTCCTGACAATAACGAACTCGACAAAAAAAGAATTAGCCAAATCGGTCCAGCCGTTCTCGAGTAATGCGCTTACCAACACATTTTGCGATTCATTTTTATATTATAGATAAGGAATTATTAAATATTAAAAAGGGTAGAAGCTACAAATAAACTTCTTGGTAAACTGTACCAATTATTGACCGTTGTCTAGCCATAAATATTGTGATAATTATTTACGTAGCTTAGCTATGATTACGTAGATATTAAATTTCACTTCCATACCATCAGAGTAAAGCCTCCGTAGCTAAGAGGCAAAGTTCACTGGCTTTACGCAGGAGGTCGCGGGTTCGATTCCCGGCGGGGTCAATTGTAAGACTCGGTTTGGTTGGTGGTAGGGCATTTTCTAAGCCCGCCTGGCTAGCTACCACTATCTTATCTAAGTCTTGCCGCCAAATATGAGTGTTAACAACATTGATGTGTTCCGGCATGAAGATAAGATAGCCAGTTCCCCATTGCGTTGGGGATTCTTGGTAAGCCCGCTTTCATCTTCGGCAACATCGTCACTTACCACCAGGTGAGATGTTGTCAAGGGTTTACCAATAGTGAATAAAAAAAAAAAGTTAAGAAACTCACGCAAAGAACGTACATTTAATTTATAAGCATTTTTCAACTGTGTTTTTTATTTCTTTTGTGCCGTTGCTAATCTTATTGAGAATGCTATTCACGATTGAAAACACGTATCAAATTCTTTTAAGATGACATCAAACAAAGGATATTTGAATACCAATTTTATTATTCTAAATATATTAGATGTTAGAAATTCAAATTACTGCCTTATTTTTTATCATGAAAGAGATACGAAAGTAAAGAAACGCATATTGGTATATATCTACATTAATTCCACATATAATGTTCCACCAAGAACCTACAATCAAAAGTATCAACTATCTAAAGAAACGAAAGAAAATAAAATAAATGAAAGAAAATCTGTGATTTAGATGTATCTCAACGAGCTGAGGGCCATGAACGAACAAATACAAGTGAAGCTAAGTTGCAGACTGGTTTCTTGTCCAAATATAGATAACTTATATCTAATATCATGCTATATTTATAGCTCCTTCTTCATCTTCATCGTATCAGCTCATATACGTCCCCACCGAGGGGCTCGAGCCTCCCATGAATTAAGGCGATCGGGCCTTAGTCGACTTCACACACAACCTGCGAGTTTCTTCGCAGGCGTGTGCAGGTTTCCTCACGATGTTTTCCTTCACCGTAAGAGCGTCTGATAATCGTACATATGATACTGAAATTCGAAAACACATTGGTACGTGGCAGGATTCGAACCACGGCCTCCCGGACAGGAGGTAGCTGCCGTAACCGTTACGCCACCGACGCTCTAGCTTATAGCTTCTTAATTAAACATAACCTGTGTAACAATTAACAAGTCCCTTAATTATTTTTAAACCGACTTCAAAAAAGGAGGAAGTTGTCAAGTCAACCCATATATTACCCATGTGTATATTTTATGTATGATCACGTATAACTTTTTACAGACTATTCGATAATTCTTTTTAATTGGATAAAGTATACCTACTTCGAAGTTAGTCCAATATAAATTTTATCAAAATCGGTTTACTGCTTTAAAAAAATCATCATCATATCAGCTCATATACGGACTCGAGCCTACCCTGAATTAGGGCGATCGCGATCGGGACTTAGTCGACCATTCGAGCCCAGAACGGGTTGCAGGTTTCCTCACAATGTTTTCTTCACCGTATAAGAGCGTTGTATAACAGAAATTAGAAAACACATTGATACGTGTCAGGACTCAAACCACGACCTCCCGTACAGGAGGTAGCGACCGTAACCGTTACGCCATCGACGTTTTAGAACAGGTTTTAAAAAAATACACCGTAGTTAAATTGTAGTAACTGCGATTCAAGTAAGTTGTTCTTAGCGTGGTCAATTGTTAGATTTGTCTTACAGCTTTTTTTAAATAATGTAATTATTCTTTGGTTAGGTTTTTTAAAGACTGGTGCTAAAGGATCAGCGCAGGGTAACTTCGGGCTGATGGATCTCGTGGCAGGCCTCCACTGGCTGCGGGAAAACCTGCCCGCTTTCGGGGGCGACCCCGAGCGGGTCACCATCATGGGCCACGGCACAGGGGCGGCCCTCGCCAACTTCCTGGCGGTGTCTCCCGTCGCTAGAGGTAAGTATCGCCACCGGTTGCTATTTGGGAAAAATTTGCGACTTAGTCTCCAGGAGGCTTGAGTTTCCTTACATGTAGTTTTTGTATTAAAGCGGAACTACGTTTGTATGGAAACTCGAGCCTCCTGGCAAGCCCTTATGAGGATTGTAAAGCTGCGACTTTTCATACAAACGGCATTAACTATTTTCACCTCATAAATGTTAACCGATTTGGTGCAATTTTTGATTGGTTGTCAATCGGAACAAAAGCTAGGCTTATACGTTTCGTTTTTTAAATTACTGATTATAAATAAACAATAAATGGCCAAAATTAATTTAACACGTGAACGACAATAAAATTAAACTTATTAACTTTATCGAAAAAACAAGATCGTATAAGCCTAGTTTTTGTTCTGACTGACAACCTATCAAAAAATGGTCCAAATTGGTTAACATTAAGAGGTGAAAATCATTAACGCCGTTTGTATGAAAAGTCAAAGCTTTACAATCATCTTAAGCGTTAAAACAGATGTCAGAGAATCGAGTTTGAAATCGAATCAAGTGCAAAATGAACCTTACATGTTTGTGGTAATGCTGCATTTCAAGCTGCAGTGCGAATACCTTACATCGCGGTTGTATTTCTCCCAATGAAACATTTTTTTCCAGAATTAAATAGCACATAAGCTAGTTTACGACATACGCAGGTTCATTATTTATCAATCGATTCCCAAAAAGGAAGAGGTTCTCAGATCAACTAGATGTTTTTAGGGTTCCGTACCAAAAGGGTAAAAACGGGACCCTATTACTGAGATTTCGCTGTCCGTCTGTCGGTCTGTCTGTCACCAGGCTTTATTTCATGAACCGTGATAGCTAGACAGTTGAAATTTTCACAGATTTGTATTTCAGTTGCCGCTATAGCAACAAATACTGTAAAATAGAATAAAATAAATATTTAAGGGGGTTCCCATACAAAAAACGTGATATTTTTGCTCGTTTTTGCTCGATTTTGATAACGGCAACAGGTAGACGCTGGAAATATTCACAGAATATTGAGTTGTATTATTCACTTTAAAAATAAATAATTAAAGTAATATTTAAGGGGGCTTCCATACAACAAACGCGATTTTTATAGATAATGGTACGGAGCCCTTCGTGTGCGAGTCCGACTCGCACTTGGCCGTTTTTTTGTATGTTTGTTACGCGATATCGGATTGAGAACAGATTTTCATGATTTTTTTTTATTAGATAAAATATGGTACCAGCCTTGTTGCATATAAATTTTATAAAAATCGCTATATCGTCTGTATTCCGTAGGATTTCTCTGTATTTGATGGCACTATCGATTAGAATCTTATCAGAATACAAATTACTAAAAAAAACTATACTTTTTTTTAAGAAAATTAACAAAAACCAAAAATAATAATATGCATATTAATTGTACTAAGTTGTTGCGATGGAGATCAGTTTTTTAACGTCTTCAGCTTTTCCAATTAACTTATCTAAATATTACCATTGTCTTATCCAAACAATATCTGAATATTGTATTAGTCCTAGTAATAATAACATATTTAAGCATTGGACTAGCTTATTTTTCAATAAGTTCTAGTTACATAAACTGTTTATTTATTTAAAGTATTCTGTGAGCAATAATATGGATCTCTGTTCATCATAAATCAGCTTATATACGTCCCCACCGAGCGGCTCGAGCCTACCCTGAATTAGGGCGATCGGGCCTTAGTCGACCACGCGGGCCCAGTGCGGGTTTATCGACTTCACACACAACCTGCAGGTTTCCTCACGATGTTTTCCTTCACCGTAAGAGCGTCGGATTAACGTACATATGAAATCGAAATTCGAAATCACATTGGTACGTGGCGGGAGTCGAACCCCAACCTACCAGACACGAGGCGGCGGCCCTAGCCGTTACGCCACCGGCGCTCTCTATTGTCTACAATAAAATAATTTTGTTTATTTAAAGCACTAGGAGCGAAAATCTTATTTGGTTAATAGCGTACAAGATAAGTAAACACAAAAGGGCGCCCTACGGCTGACGTAGCGACCCCGAATATGCGGCATGCAGCTAGTCATTCTGTGTAATTATCCTGTCCATGGCGGATTTCATTATTCGGCTTGTCCTCTCGCCGCCGCTCCCATCACCTTAATCAATGTTGCCAGATCTGGAGAGCGAAGATCTGTATTATAGGGATTTAAAAATCTGTATGATATCTGTATTGATTAAATTTATAAAAATCAGTAAAATCTAGGTGCGTCGTCTGTATTCTGTAGGATTTCTCTGTATTTGATGACACTATCGATTAGAATCTTATCAGCATACAAATTACAAAGCAGAAAGAACCGAACGAAATGAACGCGTGAATGAGTTCACTCGTTCATTTCGTTCGTCCGGTCCGGTCCGGCCGTGTGGCATGGCAGCTCCTTAAATCTCTCATCTCGATCATACTGGTAGTGTGTGAAAGTGATGACATCATCCATGGTACAGAAGTAAAAATGCGTCTCCTCACATATATTTATCGATGCTGACAGTATGTTCTGAAAACTTCTAAGTTGAGGGAAAATCTGTATAAAAATAATGTCAAGGACCAAAATCTGTATTAAATTAACTCCTTATTTTTTATCGGTATGACGTGTTAAATACCGATAAACTTGTATATCTGGCAACATTGCTTAATGCAATTAACAGAGCCACATCAGAAATTCACAAGAGAAACTGCTCAAACAAAATTTTAATATCGTCGACTTTCACAAAAAATGTTTTCTGAATTTTATATCTTGAAGACGTGCATGAAAATAAAAATGTTTCTCTTTTTTTAGCAGATTGTCTAGAATTTTATTAATTTGGTTATCTGTTTCAGAGCTGCTGAGGCGCGTCATCCTGTTGAGCGGCTCGGGGCTCAGCTCGTGGGCACTGCAGAGGGAGCCTCTTAATATCAAAAGAAAGGTATTAATAATAGAAACAAAGTCACTGTGCGCATCTAATACATAATATATTAATATATGACCAATTAAAATTGGGAACCTTTTTTTAATGGTTTATTTAAAAACTAGCCAAGTTCGAGTCGAACTGACGCACCTAGGGTTGCCAGGTCTTAAAACTAACTATCCGGACATACCCTGCCAGTTTAGCCGGACTTTTGGGTAAAAAAGCCGGACTCCTTAAATTATTAAAGCCCTCTTTAGACACCCCTAAACCAATCAGTCATGTTTACTGGCCTTTAGCGAGGTCCTAATCAGACAAAGAAACGCCGCCATAGTCTCATAAATACGACAACGCTCACCCGAATGTCCAGGTGACTGGAAAAATCATTAAACCTAAAAAGCCGGACAGGCCGGACACCTTCTAATTTGGCCGGACACGCGTCCAAAAAGCCTAACACTGTCCGGCTTTATCCGGACGCCTGGCAACGCTAGACGCACCGAGTGTTCCGTGCCACTAAACCTCTCCACACAAGTACAACAATGATACCTGTTCATTTGAATCAAAAGGCATCAACGCGATTGAAAGAAAAAAAAAATTTTTTTCACTTAGTTTGGATGCCGTAGTGAGAGTACGCCTTTTACTTTGCCGGTATTTATTACTTGTTGTTTAAATTTAGTTTTATAATGAAACCAAATGTGATGTTTGTATGATGTGTGATCAAAATAAACTTAAAAAAATTTTTCCTTGTATGGGAGCCTCCTTAATTTTTTTTTATTTGTTAATAACCTAAATCCGCCATAATAATACATATTTTGAGACAATTTCAGCCGGCTCTATTACGGTTTAAAAGATACATCCTTTGAAAAGTTGGAGAGACGAAGAGCGTAGGCTTAGTAATATGGTCCGGTTAACTGGGCCTTAGAAGAAGACTCAAGGTCACCCAAAGGGCCATGGATCATACTATGCTCAGGGTTTCGCTGCGTGATCGAATCAGAAACGAGGAGATCCGTAGGAGAACCATAGTAACCGACATAGCTATCAGAATTGCTCAACTTAAGTGGCAGTGGGCAGGGCACACAGCAAAAACGAAAAACGAAAAAAAAAAAAGAAAGAACCCAAAAAACTTTTAGGTACAAGCTTTTAATATTGCATGGTCACGTTATATATGTCGCAGGATAATCGCAAAATCCGTCGTTTCGCGAAAATACTAGGAATATAGCACACTATGGAGTAGAAAACTCCGAATAAAACCAAGTTGGACGGAGCCCCGCTTCTTTAAATAGGTTAGGTTTTGTTAGCATGTCTTTTTCTACCGTAAAAAGGAGCCCCGCATAGCGGGGCTCCGTTCGATTTGGTTTTATTCGGAGTTTTCTACTCCACAGTGTGCAATTTTCCTAGGATTTTCGCGAAACGACGGATTTTGCTATTATCCTGCGACATATACATATGCATGCAAAATTTCAGGGAAGTGTGTCAAATTTAACTAGCAAGATTTCATTACAGACACCGGGACAGGTGAAACTAAACGCGACCAGGGCCAGAGGTCTTTTGTTGAGGTAGCCTGGCATCTGCCGGGGATTCTTCGCACCCCATGCCCCGCCGTTACCTTGACCGCTACCAGAGCCAGGAATAGCGGGGCCGCCGGGGACTAGGGGCCGTTTTCTGGGTTCCGTATAAACGGACCCTATTACTGAGACTTCGGTGTCCGTCTGTCTGTCCATCCTTCCGTCCGTTCGCTACATTTTTCATAAATTCCTACATTTTGAAATTTAAAGCAAAAAAAAGGTAAAATACAACACAGGCCGCTAATAAATTTTGTGTTGTATTTCATGAACCGTGATAGCTAGACAGTTAAAATTTTCACAGATGATATATTTCTGTTGCCGCTATAACAACATATACTAAAAAACAGAATAAAATAAATCTCTCCCTCAAACGTGATTTTTTTTCCTTTTTTTTGCTTAATATTGATAACGGTAACAGGTAGACGCTTGAAATATTCACAGAATATTGAGTTGTATTTTCACTTTAAAACAAATAATTAAATTAAAATAAAATTAATATTTAAGAGGGACTCCCATACAACATATGTGATTTTTATAGATAATGGTAAGGTACCCTTCGTGCGTTGCCATACTCCTCCGAAACGGCTGGACGGATTTCCATGAAATTTTCTGTGTATATTCGGTAGGTCTGAGAATAGGTATAGATTTTTTTTTACCGGGATCTGAGCGGGTGAAGTCGCGGGAAACGCAAGTAATTTTATAACAATTAAGGTTGTCAGCATGTGTCAGCGTACAAGAAACGTGTTTAATAAAGGTTTTTTTTGCTTTATAGTAAAAACGGTAAGACATGCAAGTATCAACCCTATGAAAAACATGATAAAAATCGATAATTGTAAATAACTGGCACTTGGGACTCCCTAATTAAATAAAAAAAGTAGTTTACAGTTCGTCTTGTTAAAACATTTTTAAAATTAAATATCCCACCAACACCGTATTTCCGTAAAATTGGTTTTTGATGTGTAACATCTTTGCTCTCGCTTTCCTGCAATTTGTGGGAGTGATTTCGTGAAATGGGACGCAAATGTGTAACATGGGACGGAAATGTGTAACAGGAAGTCGCGAAAGCGCGGAATTCTACTTTACGAGAGTCCGACTCGCACTTGGTCGGTTTTTTTCGTTACTGTCAGATCCGCCACCCAGGTACAATATCGTCATCGAATCTAACTAACCTAAAGTATTTTGTCACATGTTACACATCATATGCGAGTACTGTAGGTCTCGCTCGAATTTTTATAATAATGTCTTTTATGAAGATTTTTATAGGGTTCCGTACGCGAAGTAGTGGTGGCACGGAACCCTCATTGCGCGAGTTCGATTTGCTCTTGACCAGTTGTTTTGAAAGGATGTGCTTGGGTTCAAATCTAAAATAATGTTACTACCCACGTAGGTACACGCTACAAACCATTAGTAGGGCTGTGTTTGCAGACTTATGTCACACCCTGGATACTTCATACCATCATCATTACAGCTCATTAACGTCCCCACCGAGGAACTCGAGCCTACCCTGAATCAGGGCGATTAGGCCTTAGTCGACCACGCGGGCCCAGTGCGGGTTGGTCGACTTCACACACAACCTTCGAGTTTCTTCGCAGGCGTGTGCAGGTTTCCTCACGATGTTTTCCTTCACCGTTAAAGCAATCGGTAAGTATGTACGTAAGTTTTTGAAAAACTCATTGGTACATTGGCCGTCCAGATTTGAACCCGGTACCTCTAGTTAGATGGACCGAGTCGTTACCGGTTGAGCCACCGACGCTTTTAAAACTTCATACAATACTACAATACAATTTGATACTTCATACAACGGGCCAAAAATGACATTTCAAAAAAGGAATGACGGAACAAACAAAATAACGGCGAAATCCTATACGTTCGAGAACCAAACTGTAACCAATCTGTATCAATCTGAGTGACGAGGGGGTGAGGTCGCAATCTAGAGAGCGGCAGGGAGTGTCCATACTGTATGTTAGTGCTAATATGTAAACTATGCCTACGCTCTGACAGCCAAACGTTCACTCAAACGTCACAACTTAACACAACTGACGCGTTCCGTGTCTCTGTCCGTTGCAACTTTTTAACCATTGAACTGAGCCATCGAGTGGTTAGAAAACGCTTTTATGTTTATTTGACATTCGTATTTGTCATTTTTGATTTTTATATCCATATAAATTGTCAGATCAACGTAGGTGTATACATAATCCTTACTAATAATATAAATGTGAAAATGTGTTTGTTAATTTGTTTGTTTGTTACCTTTTCACTCTTCAACACTTTAACCAATCTTGATGAAATAAGGCATGCATGTAGCCTGTGTCACTGGAAAGTATATACGCTACTGTTTATCCCGTGAAAATAGCATAGTCCGATACAATTCCTGAGGGAACTGAAAATATATAATATACTCTTTTTTTGGTTAGTTTCTTTAACATTGCAACGGAACAATGGATTGCTGTGATTTTTTGCACAGAGATGGCTGAGAGAATGGAAAATGAAATCATTTACTAATTAGCATATCCTGACATGGTCCCGAGGGATCTGGGGAAAACTAACTTCCACGCCGGCGCACGTCAGCGTCGCAACGGAGCTATGGATTGAAGTGGTTTTCTGTGTAGAATTGGTTGAGGGGGTGGGAACTGACATAGACTTCTGATCTGAATAGCCCGATATCGTTCCTGAGGGATCTGAAGAAAACCCATGTCCGCGCTCGCGAGCCGCTTGCGGCTCGCGCACATCTCACCCTAAGAGACATTTATAAAAACAGTGTCCACGCGGGCGAAGCCACGGGCAAAAGCTAGTATATAATATATTAGCATGTAGCATAGTATATTATGCTGCCAATGTAGGAAGCCAAGATATTTAGGCAAGAAAAGTAGCAATTTAAATTACAAGAAAAACTATTAAGTACCAAAGATCCAAAGATGATATTATTACTAGATTACCTATAAGTAAGTACCATCCAACCGAACCTGGAAGGAGTTGGAAATCGACCAAACAACCACACATCGAGGCTGAGAACTTACTCCGGGCAAGGGTAGCAGTAATTGCCACGCCTAATAATGTCAGCATGATCAGCTGTTGCCGAATAAGCATTCATGTTAGTGCGTCCCAACCACGCACAAGTGCGTGCTCAATGACTGGTTTCATTCAACAGCTACAATATATATTGTACTTTGTTTAAGGTGGTAATATTACAGATTTTCGTTATTTTAGACGCCAATTACTCCTTAACGATAGAAAACCCAAGGTTAAAAAAAATACCCTTATTGTTGATGATGTTATTTAAAGTCAGAAGCTATTAGAAACACGATTGAGCAATTTTGGCACCAAAGAAAAAAAATCCAAAGATAGGTCTACACCGTTACTTTCAACTCTAGTTAGGACTAATAATTTTAAGTATAAATTTTAAAAAATTATACATCATTAATTGTTATGATAATACAAAGTGAGTAATGTTATTATTTTTTATACTTTCACTGTAGTTTTTGATTGAAACGAAAAACCATTGAAATTGTGAAAATGTTTGGTTATTTTATTTACTCTTTCATCATTATAGCTCATATACGTCCCCACCGAGGGGCTCGAGCCTACCCTGAATCAGGGCGATTAGGCCTTAGTCGACCACGCGGGCCCAGTGCGGGTTGGTCGACTTCACACACAACCTTCGAGTTTCTTCGCAGGCGTGTGTAGGTTTCCTCACGATGTTTTCCTTCACCGTTAAAGCAATCGGTAAGTATGTACGTAAGTTTTTGAAAAACTCATTGGTACATTATTTACTCTTTACACGTAAAGAAATATACAGAGACAACTGTTCCAATCAATACTTCGCCTTAAGGGCCGCCAGGAGGCTCGGGTTTCCATACAAACGTAGTTCCGCTTAGATACAAAAACTACATGCCGGAATGAATACAAACTTTGCATATATATTGAGGAGACACATATCAATGTTTGTAATTAGTTTTCGATGTACTAATATAAAACGGAAAAAAATAAGAGTAGATTCAAACGTTTAGTACAAAACTAATTTAAGCCTTCGTTTAGTTACGTTAATATTTACTACGATGAAAACTAATAACAAACATCGATATGTGTCTACTTATATATATATATTTATATTTACAAAATTTGGATTCTATTGGGCATGTTGTTTTTATATTACACACTAACACTAACAAGCAACACATCTGATGTAGTCGATTGCACGCGGATAGATAGATTAGAATAATTATGTTAATTTTAAGAACTTGAAATTTATTGGCATATGCATTTTCTAAAGTTTGATTACTGTAGATTTAAAGCTGTACTTTCCATAAATATATATAAAATAAATAAATAAAATATTAAAGCGGAACTACGTTTATATGGAAACTCGAGCCTCCTGGAGACTCTTAAGTGCTACTTTAATAACGATACCGGCAACTTCCATTCACATCTATGTGTGTAAATTTTGTCGATAGTAGTTATAGTTGTTGCCTGTTGTCGGTATAATTCTGACATCGACTCAGGGCATAACGGCCGTATACATTATGCGGACAACCATTTAGAATAGGAGTGCTTTTAACGTAAAATGCCCCTTGTAGCTTCGTTCGGCTATCCTGGTTTATCTGCTCGACCCCCGCTGGGCGAACTATCCAGTACGAACGGACTCAATGCTACCTGAAATTTTGTACTACTTACCCTGTTTGAACATTATCCCCAGTTTATTGATTCAAGCGTAGTTCTGGACAGGTCCTTAATAGTTCTGTTCATAATAGTTCTTTCATCATCATCATATCAGCCGAGAATCATCCACTGCTGCACAAAGACCTCCCCCAAGGATTTCCACGACGACCGGTCCTGCCCTGCCCGCATCCATCGGTTTCCCGCGATCTTCACCAGGTCGTCGGTCCACCGCGTGGGAGGCCTGCCTACGCTACATTTTCCGGTGCGCGGTCGCCACTCGAGAACTTTACTTGAATAGTTCTTTAGTTGAACTTAACGGTTGTATGGGACGTTTGATGCCAAGAAGATGCCATTACAAATAAATATGTTCCTAGCACTTTGATTGAAAACGTTAGATTAGTATAGATTCATATGATTTAGAAGAATCTGATCACCATCTTTTTTATCACAATTGGTAAGCACTTGGCATCATCTACTTGTAAATTAAATTTTAGGTGTAGTTATCCCACTAATATTATAAATGCGAATGTTTGTGTATGTATGTGTGTGTGTTTGGGTGAGTGTGTGTGTGTTTGTGTGTTTTTACCTCTTCCCGCATAAACGACTGGATGGATTTGGTTCAAATTTGGTAGGTAGACAGATGAAGTCTCGGGCAACAGATAGTTGTATCTAAAGCTTGAAATAATAAAATAACATGAACAATTTTAGCACACAGAACTGCGGAAGGTTACTCACCGAGTTAAATTACCAGGTGGCAGAGCAGACGGGATGCCACGGGGATCTACTGGAAGACGACCTGGCGCCGTGTTTGCGCAACAAGCCCCTCGCCGCGCTGCTGGCAGTGCGCCTTGAGCCGCCGCGCTTCCTGCCTGGATTCGCACCTTTCGTTGATGGCACTGTCATCGTGAACCCCTCTTCAGTAAGCACGATATAACAAGACATAAGACAGTTATTGATTCCTTGTCACCAAACACACATACATAATAATGGAAATAAATAAAAAAAATGAGAGGAGACAAATAACAAAATAACAGTTCTTCATATTACAAGTAGAGAAAAAACTATCAAAGTATGATGTGTGTGTGTGTGTGTGTTTGTCTGTATTAATAGAATTGAGCTGTAAAGGTTGGAGTAGCATAAAAAATTGCCAAATTGTTTGTGGATAGACTTGATGGAGAACAGCTTGGCTCCTGCATAACAGGCAGTTTGCTGAATCTTACTTTTAGGAAATGATACGACACCTGGAAATTATAAAAGTGAAGCTCAACTTAGGTATCTGAATTAATAACATTTACCTTTTAACAGACTTCAAAGTCTTCAAACACAGGATTTTCACTTTCAGTTGTACTTAAATATTATTTTTATTCCTTTTTTTTCGAATAAAATGGATCCATAAGTGATTCAAGATTCAAGATTCAAGTTATTTATTCAAAATTGATGCAAATTACACTCTTTCTGATAGTCATAAAATAGTGATTACATAATTTCATTTGTAAAAAAATCAAGAAATAAACAATCATTAGTTAATAACGTCAAAATCCAATCCGTGATATAAAAAAAAACAAATAATGTCATTAGAACATGAAAACATTATGACACGAGAAGTTATACATAATGAATGTCATGAACACTTTTGACAAGTGTAGGCCGGTACACACGGAGAGCACCCGGTCAAAAGTATAACGCGAGAGTCAGCCATCACTCCTCTCAACCATATTATTAGAGGGAAAGCAACTACCCGGCTACCGATGGGCCACCATCCGCACGAACATTTAAGCGAGCAGTGTTAGTAACAAAGGTCTTAAAATCTATGTTAGTAAAGAATATGTATTTCAAACAAAAGTATCAACTTATCGAGCATGCCTAGAGGCCACTCGCACGCAGTGCCATAGCACGGGACAGTCCCAGCTGTCCGTCAAATATGTACGACGTTTGCTCGCAATTTTCTCGAGAACGACTCATAATCATAATTCATAACAGTTATTTCATAATTTAACTTAACGATTGCAGGTACCTTAGACCTTGTTTAAACGAGCACAGTCATTGTAAACCTTTCTTTTGTAATATAATAATGAAGTCTCAAGCATCTCGGATGAAGAGCTCGACCCAGCGCAGAGCCCAAACTTTATAAAATTACAGAAGAGGTTTTTTAGACCTAAACTATTCAAGAGGATTGTGAAGCTGCGACTTTTCATACAAACGGCGATAACGATTTTCACTTCTTTCTTTTCTATTCTATCCTTTCATTTTTGGCTTCTCTTTTAGAATTCTGCCAATGTCATGTCAGTCATGGGAGTGACACTACAGCAGATGGCCGGTTTTGTGGAATTAAGATGTTTACCCAAAGTTTTCTTGATCACATCATCATGTTCTGAAACAAAGTCAACACAAATACCATCACCAACACATAATGTTAAATTTACGTATTGGATAGTCGAAATATATTATTTGTACTTATATAAATGGGGTACTGAAATGATAAATAACTTATAATTTTATTTTATTACAGCTAATAAAATCACTGTTAAACGATTTGGACCAATTTTTGATAGGTTCTCAGGCAGAAAAAAAGCTAGGCATATACGTGTCCTTATTTAAATTACTGATTATAAATAAACCAAAAATAGCCGAAATTAGTTTTGTATGAAAACACGTGAACGGCAACAAAATTAAACTTATTAAATTTTTCGATAAAGCCTAGTTTTTGTTTTTGTTCTGACCTGAGAACCTGTGTTCTGTGTGAGGAAACCTGCACACGCCTGCGAAGAAACTCGAAGGTTGTGTGTGAAGTCGACCAACCCGCACTGGGCCCGCGTGGTCGACTAAGGCCTAATCGCCCTGATTCAGGGTAGGCTCGAGCCCCTCGGTGGGGACGTATATGAGCTGTAATGATGAGAACCTATCAAAAATTGGTCCAAATCGGTTAACATTTAAGAAGTGAAAATCGTAAACGCCGTTTGTATGAAAAGTCGCAGCTTCACAATCGTCTTAAGTGAGGTAGAATACAATTCAATCCCTTTTAATATGACATACCTATTGATCTATGTATAATGTTTAAACCCGCATAATCTATCTCTTCAATAATTCATTACGTTCTAAATGTAGATCGTTCGGCAAATAGTAAGGAATTACAATAATCTTTATATATAAAAATGAATCTCTATTTCCCTTGGTCATCGCATCACGTGGCTGGACCGATTTCGCTAATTCTTTTTTTGTTGAGTTCCTTATTGTCAGGAGAAGGTTCTTATGTGGAGTAAGGAAGGGTAGTGTAGGGAAGGGTAGGGTAGGTTAGGGTAGGGTAGGGTAGGGTAAGGTAGTGTAGTGTAGTGTAGGGTAGGGTAGGATAGGGTAGGCTAGGGTAGAGTAGGGTAGAGTAGGGTAGCGTAGAGTAGGGTAGGGTAGGGTAGGGTAGTGTAGTGTAGGGTAGGGTAGGGTAGGGTGTGTAGTGTAGTTTAAGGTGGAACGAAGTTCGCCGGGACAGTTAGTAACCAAATATCCAGCGAATCTCGCATGATTGATACAGCACCTGTACTAAACTGTGTTGTGTGTTTGTAATTATTATCCACAGCAAGTACATAACGTCCCCCAATAAGTTAGCTTATTGCTTGTACAGTCACGGAGTTTAGATGTTTAGCAAATTCAAGTCTCTTCAATTTTGACGGGTTATGAAATTAGTTAGACATGTCATTTGTCATCAGTCGTATGATCTCTGAAACGTAGGTAGGTACCTATAGCCCGGCATAATTGAAGTTTCGTGAATCTGCTCAACAATTAAATTCCGTGACCGTACCTGTCTATTTGATAGATTGACATCTTCGTCTATAATGTTAGCAGATGATTTCATACTTCGTATGTTTACATTGAATTCAAACATGGAACTTAATAATTTATTTGTAAACTGTCTACTTGTTGAAACTGAAATTTGGGCAGCAATGTAACTTAAGGCGGTAATATTACAGATTTTCGCTATTTTCGACGTCAATGTTTCCTAAACGATAGAAAACCCAAGGTTAAAAAAGATACCCTTATTGTTGATGATGTACTTTAAAGTCAAAAGCTATTAGAAACACGATAGAGCAGTTTTGGCTCGATAGAAAAAAAACCTAAAATAGGTCTACACTGTTACTTTCAACTCTAGTTATGACTAATATTTTGAAGTATATATTTTTAAAAATATACAACAATATTTGTTATGATATTACAAAGTGAGTAATGTTATTATTTTTATACTTTCATTGTTGTTTTTGATTAAAACGAAAAAATAAAGTGAAAAAGTGTGGTTATTTTCTTTACTCTTTACACGTAAAGAAAAAGACAGAGACAACTGTTCCAACCAATACCTCGCGTTAACATTGAAGCTACTTAATACAAAGTTTGAGTTCGTGTCTCCTGTCCCCAGGCTCTATCACTTCTCCCAGGGATAATCCAAAGCCTGGTAGTAAAACGTTTAAGTTATTATATGAGCGACAGAAATCTATAGGTACATATTATAATTACTTAAACTGTAACGGTGCAGTGTCTGCACATGAAATATTTTTGGAAAATAATAACTGTGGTGGACATTACTAACGATATAGAGGCCAAAACAACAACTTTCGGAATTCTCGTCTTTCTGTCTGGTTTAAAAATTGCTAAGCCGATTTTGATGAAATTTTATTTGGTGGTTCCTTATAAACCGAGTTAACGTATAGGATACTTTTTATCCCGCAAAATTCAAGTGTTCCCATGAGAAAATATCAAAACCTCCACGCGAACAAAGTCGCGGTTACAGCTAGTTAATAATAAAGTAACATAAAATTATACTCAATATGAAATCTAAATATCTACTAGTTACAAAATGGACTATCCATGTTTCGACTGTTAGGTTGCGTTTTTAGTTGAGTTAAACGCCTCCGTGGGGTAATGGCTAGTCCATTCGCTTCACACCAGGAGTTCGCTGGTTCGATTCCCGGCGGGGTCAACTTTAAAAGATTCAGTTTGGTTGGTGGTAGGGCATTTTCATAGCCCGCCTGGCTAGCTACCACTATCTTATATAAATCTTGTCGCCAAACATTAGTGTTAACAGCATTAATGTGTTCCAGCTTGAAGATAATATAGCCAGATCCCCATTGCGTTGGGGAATCTTGGTAAGCCCGCTTCCATCTTCGGCATCATCGTCACTTACCATTAGGTGAGATGATGCCAAGGGCTTACCAATTGCGGATTCAAAAAAAGGGGAAATGAAATTACAATTAACAGTAATAAGTTTAGGTGACCCACTCATCATCATCATCATTTCAACGGAAAGACGTCCACTGCTCGACAAAGGCCTCCTCCAAGGGTTTCCACAACGACCGGTCCTACGCTGCCCGCATCAAGCAGCTTGTCGCGATCTTCACCAGGTCGTTGGTCCGCCGAGTGGGAGGCCTGCCTACGCTAAGTCTTCCGGTGCGGTCGCCAACTTTAACGCCCCAACGGCTATCTGTTATATGAGCTTTGTGCCCCGCCCACTGCCACTTAAGTTTAGCAATTCTGAGAGCTATATCGGTTAGTTTAGTTCTTCTAAGGATCTCTTCGTTTCTGAGTCGATCTCACAGCAAACTCCGCACATAGCAAGCTCCATTGCCCTTTAGGTGACCTTGAGCCTTCTGATCAGGCCCATAATAAGCGATGATTTCTCAGTTCCGTATGTCATCATTGGCAATACACACTGGTCAAAGATCTTAGTCTTGAGAAACTGCAGTATTTGGGACGTAAAGACATTGCGAAGCTTCGAGAATGCTGTCCAAGGCTGCCCAGCTAAAAGGGATTCGTCGATTGACCTCTTTCTCGAAATTTGACCTATCTAGCTGGACTGTTTGTCCCAGGTATATAATATATTTGTCAACAATTTCGTGTGTAGAATCTTCAACCTTCAGAGGAGTGGGTGCGACACGGACATTTAAAATTATTTTAGTCTTGTCCATGCTCATTTTAAGACCTACTTGTTGAGAGACTGTACTGAGAACATCGAGCATTGTGCCTAGGTCTTCCATAGTCTCATCCATGACCACGATATTGTAAGTGAATTGAAGGTGGGCGATGTACTTGCCAAGTCCACCCCAGTTAAGGAGCTTGAAAACATCTTCTAGGGCGGCGGTGAACAGTTTTGGAGATATAACGTCTTCCTGTCTCAGCCTGTCCCTTTTGTATGAATAATTTTGTGCTATCCGGTCGCTTGCATTCATCAGTGCATCATTCTAATTTATACAAAGCAGTAGGTTGCGCGAATTGATTTGGGTCGCAGGTTGCTGTCGCCGGTCGCTGTTGCCAAGATCGGATTGCTTCCTTTAAAGTCACAAAGTTATAAGTTCATGCTTATCCGTTCTTTGACGCATTTTAACGCCATGTAAGTATGCACAAAATGTTGTAGGTACGGTATTAAACAACATCAGCACAGTACATATATATTAACAGAATGGCTACTGCAACACTGCTTTTATAGTATTAGTGAATAATATATGAACTATAATAACAAATAAATTAATTTACCTGTATAATGTTATAAGCGTAGGTACAATATTTTAACCTGGTTAAATTTGCATGCCATCTTTATGACGGTTGAATACATTTATCATTTTAACATTAACATCTTTACATGTATGTATTCTGGCAAATAAACATTTCTTTCTTTCTTAGTAAATTCAGATTTTAACCCCCGAAGCAAAAAAGGATTGGTATATGTTTTAAGCCTATGTCTGTCTCTGTCTGACTATGTGTAAACATGTCGTCGCAGTTCCTAAACGGGTGGACTGATTTTCATACGTTTTTTTTATTTGAAAGCTAGAATAGACGAAATTGTTATTTGCCATGTTTAATAGAAATCCATTCTCCCGTTCATAGAGATAGTCAACGGTCCGCCAAAATGGTTAAAGATAGAGGTGTAGTGCCATAACTAGAACAAAGTGCACCCTGGGCAGAGTTTAGGTACATTAAAAATCAAAATGGCGGAAAACAAAATGGCCCCTAAAGTGAAGTTGCTCTGATTTGGCTTAAAGGTGTTTGAAAGTTATTGGCATACTGAGGATTCGCCATTTTGATTTTTTTTCAAAATGGCGTCGCACAATCTAACCTATGTTTTTGGATAGAGGACCTATAGAAGAACAAAAAATGTCATATAACATTTTGGCCTAAAGTGTTACGTTTCTGAGATAATATAGAAGTTAAATATAATCAAAATTATTATGGAATATACGTATATTTAATCATCTCCGTAACGTGACGTTTTAGGACACTATGTTGCATGACATTTTTTGTTTGTCTGTATGTCCCCTATCCAAATATATAGGTCTCAATGTGCGACGTCATTTTGAAAAAAATAAAAAATAATATGGCGGACTCCAGTATGTCAGTCTCCATACAAAAATTTTCAAACCCCTTTGGTTGAGGTCTTTAAAATTTCACGAATTATACCAATTTATCTTTACATATTTGTGTTCTGCACCAGGCGCCCCCTCCGACGGATAGCTCCCGCCTAGGCGCGGGCGCAGCGGCCGTCGCCAACGCAGCTGGCCACGAGCTCGCTGACTTCTCCCACAGAGAACTCTTGTTTGGCCTCACCACTACAGGTATGATAACTAACAATATAGGGTGACTTTTAATTAGTTCTTGATAGCAAAGGATATGCATGTACTCGTGATTACAAACAACTTTCCCAAAGAAACTATAGGTCCCGTTAACTGGGGTTTCCACTCATTATACTGAAAAACTTTTTTTATACGACTTTGCTGAAATCGCAAAATATTTGTTCAGCGATCAGCCGATTGACCAATTTTGTTCATTATTGTATGGAGGGCGAGGGTCTAAACTTTTTTGAGAATTGACTATGGGTTCCTTGAGAAAAGCTGTTCAGTATGATGAGTAGAGTGTCCTACACCAATTTTGTTACACCCTGTATAAAAATATTCAATTACAAGCAGATCGTATCAAATATTACAATAAAAGAATAGAAGGATAAGTATACTTGATGTGTACCAATTTCTTATATATTTATTTTCGAGGAAGAAACATTTTTGACGTGAGAACGTCTAATAAGTCGATGGACACCGGCTGCACGCACGAAAAAGGTTGACTCATTGTCCCGTTACGCTCATTGTACCGTTACGTTATGACGTTGTCACGTTAAACTATCGTCCGTAAACTGACTTTACAGAAAACCAATTTTTTTTCTTAGATATAAGACACCTAGGGGGCTTTGAAACAGAGCCTTTATCTTGTATTACGTTTCAGAATCATACCTAGAGTTCAACGCGCAAGACCTGGAGTTCGGGTTTAACGAGAGCCGGCGCGACCGAATCCTGCGCACGTTCGTCCGCAACGCGTACTACTACCACTTGAACGAGATCTACTCAACGCTCAAGAACGAGTACACAGACTGGGACAAGCCGGTGCAAAATCCACTCAGTGTGCGCGATGCGACGCTAGAGGTAACATTACTGTTCTTCTGTTTTTTCTAGTCAATACGTTGAATATATTAGTTTATTGTACACAGCTTTATTCTAACCGCCTCCGTGGCGTAATGGTTAGTCCATTTGCTTCACACCAGGAGGTCGCGGGTTCGATTTCCGGTGGGGTCAACTTGTAAGTCTCGGTTTGGTTGTTGGTAGGGCATTTTCTAAGCCCGCCTGGCTAGCTACCACCATCTTATCTAAGTCTTGCCGCCAAACATCAGTGTTAACAACTTTGATGTGTTCCGGCTTGAAGATAAGATAGCCAGTTCTCCATTGCGTTGGGGAATCTTGGTAAGCCCGCTTCCATCTTCGGAATCATCGTCACTTACCATCAGGTGAGATGATGCCAAGGGCTTACCAATTGTGAATAAAAAAAAGGATATATAAAATACAGATTTTAAATATTAAGGTCATACAAAGGGTACAGCTTATTTCTAAAGAAAGTTCTTCCAGCAGACAGAGGAAAGAAGAAAGTTTTGACTGAGATGGCAGACGTGTACACAACTTAATAAAAAAAAGTAATATCAAATAAATACTAAATTTTACCAAATATAGACAGCATATATAGACAAAAATATATAGATAACATATGGTGTATATAAATACATAGATAAATATATATTAACTAATATAAATACTTACATATTGTAAAATTTGTAAATAATACATAAAAATGTCGTGGCTAATCAATTAATTCAAGATGACAGAGAAATATAGTGTTCTTTTAGTTTCTTTTTAAAAGAGTATAGGCTCTCACAGTCACGAATTCCACAATCTGACGGCATGAACAGAGAAGGAATAGGAGTAGAAGTCAGTACAATGAGAGGGGACATTAAGGAGGGACTTTCTGATTGGCGGTGACAGCGACTAATCTCTAGTCAGCGTTTCCCAGCGTCGGTGACTCTACCGGTAACTACTCGGTCCTCCTAACCAGAGGTTCCGTTTTCAAAACCGAACGGCCAATGTACCAATGAGTTTTTCGTAACTTACGTACATATACTTACCGTTTGCTTTAACAGTGAAGGAAAAAATCTTGAGGAAACCTATACATCTGATTCCAGATGTGTATGAAAGTCACGTTGCACAAGTCCGTAGGTGTAAATCTAAATGCCCTACACGTGACCGCGGGTGATGCTAATTGCAACACCAGGAAACCGCTGCCTATATATTTAATTGTGCCACACGATAAGAAAGAAGAAGCATTTCTCAAAAGACACTGTTCTCCGTCAATAAATTTAGAGTGAGGTTAAATTAAACTAAAGTCATCATCACCATTATTGGCCACAGCATCTTGTCAGATGATTGTTGCAGCGGCGGCGGGTATCATGTTGGTCTTGGAACACTACATCTGCGCTTGAGACATAATTATATGCCAATGGCAGTGGCAATTTCCAAGCCCATCTGGCCAGCTAAGTCTCGCCACCACACAATGTTAACAGCATTGATGTGTTCCGGCTTGAAGATAAGATAGCCACTTCCCCATCGCATTAGGGATTCTTGGTAAGCCCGTTTCCATCTTCGGCATTATCGTCACTTACCATCAGGTGAGATAATGCCAAGGGCTTACCGATTATGAACAAAAATAATTGAAAACGCTAAACACGTTAAAAAACCGACTTCCATCGCAACAAATTAGTACATTTTTGCATTATTATTTTTGGTTTTTGTTAATTTTCTACTAAAGTACTACACCGATTTTGATAAAATTTATATGGGACCACACGGGAAGCACTAGCTTTCAAATAAAAAAAGAATCATAAAAATCGGTTCACCCAGTCAAAAGTTCTGAGGTAACAAACATAAAAAAAAAACATACAGACGAATTGAGAACCTCCTCCTTTTTGGAAGTCGCTTGAAAAAATGCTCTGAATATTAGATTTCGAGGTTGCAAATTTAAACATATTTATTGGATGACTTTTAATTAGTTCTTGATAGCAAAGGATTTTAATGTACTTGTGATTACAAACAACTTTCCGAAGAAAACTATAAGTAAAATATGAAAAGAAATTGGTCCTTAGTACTTTTTTGCCCATTTGATAACTTGTTACGTATCAAGGACATTTTTTTTCTGATTTGACATATAGTTTCTTTTGGAAAGTTTTTCGTGATCAGAGTACATTCATATCCTTTGCTATTAAGAACTAATTAAAAGTCACCCTATATGGGTTGAGCCACATGAAGAGGCGAAAAACACACTGAACCTGGATTAATTAGTTTTAGCGGGGCTCTAGACTGGTAGTCCAACCAGTATTTAAAGGTACGTTGGCAGCTTTCGTACAGTGCCTAAGTTTATAACTTCACAGTAAGTGTATGTGAAATCTTGCAAAAATCACATGCAGCTCTAAACCGAGTACAAATAAGACGTATCCGCCACTCTAAAAGGAGGGATGACGACAGCATCAGAAATAAATTATAAACTCTTGATCACTAAATGACGTCATAGTTTAGCAGCGTCATTTAAGTACTCATTTTGTGACTTAAAAATCGAAGACTTGATGGAAAACAAAACGAGTAAGGTTTTCCGAAGTTTAAGTAGGCCCCCCTACTTAAACTTCACAAAATGAGTACTTAAATGACGCTGCTAAACTATGACGTCACGCCTAGGTATTTTAAACATGTTTAGAACAAAATTTCTTTTTTGACAGATGATAAAAAGTAACTCAGATGATTAGCATTCGTCATAGATAATCCAAAGTGTCGCTTTATTGTATTTGGTCGAAAATATTGACGCATCACAGAAATATTTAAAAGGTTAACTGTAACTTCTGTGATATACGGACTTCAATCACACTTGCGCTGTACCTACCAGAAAATGTTTCCACCATATTTTCAACCTCATCGTTAGTAATATTATGAACGCGAAAGTTTGTATACATAGATGTATGTATATTTGTTAATCTTTCACGCCTCAACAGATAAACGGATCTGGATGAAATTTTGTAGGTACACAGATTAGGACCTGGATTAACATATAGGTTATTTTTTTCCACTGCGCACCCTCAAAGACAGTCGTAGAAACTATGTTCACGCGAGCGAAACCGCTGGCAAAAGCTAGTATTGAATAATATTTATTTTTAACTCTGCAAACAGACCTCGATGCGGTGTAGTCTAGTCTCCTGCGGTCTCCCCGCGGGCATTCGTGACGGCGCAAAACTTTAATTAATTAAATCATGTTTACTATGAACGTAGGACATACATATTTAATAAGTAAGAGAAGGCTGCGAGGTTTTGTTCAAGTAAAAGTTGAATGAAATTTGGAGATAACTTATTTAAGTCTTAAACGTACCTACAACATTACCGTGTTTATTTGCGTTCCTTTTGACTTAGAATCGAAGCGTAAATTAAGTACTAGCTTTCGACCGTGGACATCGCTTTTATGACTGTCTTTGAGGGTAAGTGGTGCGTGAACCGCAAGCGGCTCGCAAAGTGGACATGAGTTTTATCCAGATCCCTCAGGAACTACATCGGGCTATTTTGATTAGTAGTCTATGTCACTTCTCACCCTCTCAACCAGTTCTGTACAAAAAATCACTTCAATCTGTTGCTTCGTTGCGACGCCGACTTCTGCGTGCGTGGAAATGAGTTTTCCCCAGATCCCTGGGAAACTATGTCAGGATATGTTAAATAGTAAATTTTGTAATTTCCCAGCTCCGCAACTATCTCTGTGCAAAAAATCATAACAATCCTTTGTTCCGTTGCGAGTTGAAGAAACTAACCAAAAAAGAAACATATTTTTCAGTTCCCTCAGGAACTGCATCGGACTATGCTATTTTCACTGGATAAAAAGTAGCCGCTGTCCTCTCCAGTGAAACAGGTTACCTTCATGCCAAATTTCATCAAGATTGGTCGAGGTGTAGAAGCGTGTAAAGATAACAAACAAACAAACACATTTTCACATTATAATATTAGCATGGACAAGTGCCTTAGTTATAAGTAAGTAGCATAATAAATCTGTCACCCTATCTACGATAATAGAATCATAGTAACATAAACATCCAACTAGATAAACGACATAGTTAAGTGCGAGTCGCACTCGCGTACCCAGGGTTCTGTACGAGCACACAATATATTGTGTACTAGCTTTTGACAGCGGCTCGCGTGAACATACATAGTTTCTAGACTGTCTCCGAGGGTGCCCAGTGCGCGAGCTGCAAGCGGCTCGCGAGCGTGGAAAAGAGTAGCCCGTACATTAATCCAGGTCCTACTCTGTCTACCTACCTAATTTAATCCAGATACCTACGTTCAGTAGTTTTTTCGTGAAAGAGTAACAAACATCCATACATACAAACATAGCGTTTATAATATTAGTAAGGATTTATTTCATCATATCAGCTCATATATACGTCCCCACCGAGGGGCTCGAGCCTACCCTGAAGTAGGGCGATCGGGCCTTAGTCGACCACGCAGGCCCAGTGCGGGTTGGTCGACTTCACACACAACCTGCGAGCTTCTCCGCAGGCGTGTGCAGGTTTCAATATTACCCAATAATATTCTATTATAGACGTCAAGTGAAAGTAAAGTTGTTTTTCTTTCATTCTGATCGGGATCCTTAGCGCGAGTCTGACTCGCAATTCGCTGGTTTTTAGGGTTCCGTGGATCCTACGAGGGACTCTTATTAGATCGTTCTGTGCGCTGAATTGCTCGCTCCCATACATTTAAACTATGTATGAAATTTCTTTTTGAGTACACCCACTCGTGGGGTATCGTTGAATAGGTCTTAAATTAAGTGGATTTTTCAATTACCAATTTTTTAACCGATAAACTTGGAAAATTTAAATTACCCATGTAAGTGGGTCTAAGGAAGAAGTCTCAATGATAATTGTTTCGGAAATCCTCTCATTAAAATTTAAAGTTATGAAGTAATGATTACAGAATCCTACACTATGCGTATTCGAACATACACACTTGGCTCTTTGTACTATTTATTGATATTCTGGTAAAATTTTAACTGGCTACTTATTACAGTTCACAAGGTACAGCTCTTTAAAGGTCGGACAAACAGACGGACTATAAGGGAATAAATGGGACTAGAAGTCTAATAACCGTCTCCCAAAGGGTATCACCGATGCTCCTAGCCAGCCAAGTTTTAAGACAAAGCTACGTCACTCGCTTGTCGAGCATTCTTTTTACACATACTCTGACTTTATAAATTTAAAAGTAAATTAAATTAAAAACTTTATTTCATTTATTACTTTAGTAGTAATTTTTAATTATTGTCTTTAAATTTAAATTTTATTTTGATTTCTTGTATCATGTAATAATAATAATAATAAATTTCTTTATTTAGGAAATAAACCCATTACAATACAATATTAAAATAAACAAAATTATAATAATAGTACGAGTACACTATAAAATCAGTATAGAGCGTCATTTTTTATTTGGGTCTCGGTGAACATACTTATAACAATATAAAAAGTTTGAATGTCCAATTATAAATGTAATGTAATAATTTAATTAATAATATATATTTGAATTGAATTATCATTATGACGTGTAAACCATCCAGTTTATCAATAAATAATTTGTATTTGAACCAAGAACCAATGTCTTGTCATGGGACTGGTCAAGTCCTGACTCACAATCTGTAATGACGTGTAAATTTATTTTACCAATAAAAAAAAATTCAAAATTCAAAACAATTTATTTCAAATAGGTGTTTACACACACTTTTAAATAGTCAAAACAAAAAAAAATACAATAAAAATAAAATTACAAATAATGTCATGATTCAGATTACAGTCTCAGGTAATGGTATTTGTTATAGAATCAACATATATATCTTTGTCATTTACATAATCTATTATTTTATAATATCCTCTAGAGCACAAATTTTTTTTGACATGAGTCTTGAATTTATATGTCTTTTTCTAAGATGGACAGCGTAGGGTTCGGGTACGGAACCCTAAAAAAAAATGTCTGTATACTGTTCCCGGGCCCATAAACAGCGCTGTCATAGACAATCTTAATTCAAGTGGTTTCCGCAAGTCACCGAGCGTGAGTACAAAGGAACTTAATGACTTTCGCGGAGCCTGAATACACTGTGGGCGCTGGAAAACTTATAATAGGGAAGGCTTGCACTAGCAAGTGAGGCATTAAGTACGTGTCTCTTGAATGTTATGGAGTAGCGACTGGCAGTTACTGCAATGTTATGTTACGGTTTGTAGCGCTCAGCGCACGCACTAAGCGTCATTATTAATCTCAAAGTAATCCCTTTGTGGCTGTGACGCCTCCAAGTGGATTATTAAAACTTAACAAATGGGTGTTTTGTGAATTGAAATGGATTCGCCATAAGTTATTACATATTATTAGTCGCGACTAGCAGTTACTGCAGTAGCGCTCAGTGCACGCACTAATCGTCATTATTAATCTCATAGTAATCCCTTTGTGGCTGTGACGCCGCCAAGTGGATTATTAAAACTTAACAAATGGGTGTTTTGTAAATTTCTATAGATTTGTCATAAGTAATAATTTTTATTCTAATGTTATTTTAATCAAAACTGAATGTTGATTGATACTGAAAGAGGAAATGTAATATTTATCGTACGTTCATCACTGACTCACTGTTGTCCAAATTGATTCTGTAACGCTGTCAAAAAGAGGAATAGTGGCCAAGTGCGTGTCGAACCAAGTGCAAAATAGGGTTCCATAGAATTATCAATAAACAAAATGTATGTTTGACAAAAAGAAAAGTTCTTTTTGCAGTTGGTATAGAATATTTTGCATGGAAAATGTACGAACTTTTTACAAATCCAACTGCACATCTTACGTTGGTCGACTAAAATTCCTAAACTAAGGAAACCTACTTAGCCGTGATAATTTTCCTTCTAATTCATTAATGCTCTAATATTTCCAATAATTTTCAGATTTTCTGAAATAACAATTAAGCTGGTAGGAGGCGGGAACATGCAACTCTAACTTACATCTCCACTTAAAAATATTAATACCGCAGATTAACCGTCTTTTGATTAACTATTGCATCTTTGCTTGATATCGCAACTTCGGTATGCGAGGACTTAAGTGCGCATTGCTGTACCTCACCTAATGGTAACAGACTAGGAGGTCATGATAAATCTGGTAACGATAACGGAAATGGATAAACTTAGGTTATTCCTAATGTGGTTAGGGTTCAGTATGGTTTATTTAATTAGTTTATTAGCCGTTAGTATTTAATGTGCTAGTTAGCTCGCGGGAGCTGCCTTTAAATAAAAGCATTACCTCAATGCATAAGGCTGTAACTTTAACATGTGAAGGGGGTCGCGTCCGTTCCGGATTGTGGGCATTTGTGTCTCCAGGACAGCCGAGATTGTGTCCCCTTGTTATTAAGCCTTGCCATGCTTCCGGTTGTGGTAAATCATACCACGGCTAGCGGGCCTTAAGCATTGAAAACCTAGCGCCACGCATCGGCAGGTTTAAGAGAAGAAAACTCAACGGGCCCAGCACGCGTCTTGGTTAAGGTCCTCTGGTGTCGAACGGTGGCGCGAACAGTTGCTGTATAGGTTTCTGTCGTTGTCGCCCAACATAACCATTGTACAAAATTAACTATGAGAAAGATTTTTTGATTACTTTTCAGCCCTAGAGCCGAACCGTATCACTTTCAACCCTCTTCTCAGATAAACTATGACCTACTTTCAAATATACTAGGAGGTAACGACAAATTTGGTAACGATGATGGAAATGGATTAACTTAGGTTAAGAGGATAAATGGTAACCCTCTAATGTTAAATATGTCGGTCTGCCTGCGCAAAGTGGTTGCGTTATGAACTTATAGCGCCTGAAAAACTAGTTATCATGACCAAAAAAAAGACGATAAGGGAAATGGCTGAGTAAGATATAAAATAAAAGGACTAGTTGTACTCATGGCAAATATGCAAAAACTGGCCAAATATTCGGTTTCGTTATGGAAGAACGCCCATTAGTAACAATAACTTTTTTATTTTCAATAAAAATTGGCATTGAACTTCAACAACTGAATCCGCAATTTCATAGGTAAAGACCTATTATTAACGGCGCCTTACAACTACTAGTTATCAATATCTTTTTAATCGTTGTAATTTCATAGGTTCTGAGTGACGGACGCACAGCAGCACCGTTGATAAGACTCGGCTATCTGCACGCCCTGCGAGGTGGCAAGACATACTTCACGCACTTCCATCATCTGTCGCAGGACAAAGACTATCCCCAGGTACCTATTATAATTATCTTTACAGGATGTAGTTACAAAGTAAGTACAGACGCTGTAAGCCCGGCTGTTCACGAAACGAACATACATACTAAAAAGTCAATGGTAGCTGACATCTGTCATAATATGTCATGTTATTCTACTTACTTTGATACATCATCTTGAACTGAACCAGCAAGGTCTTCTTATTTTATTTTTATACCAATCTAATTATCATCGAGCCAGCATTTCTATATTATTGCTGCTCATGTTGTTTGGTCCTTCGAGCCGGATGCATATTTCTCATTTATACTCATCATACTGAACAACTTTCACCAGAAACCCGTAATTAAAGAACTCTTAATATAACCCGTGATTGAAAAAAAATGTATATACTTAATTTGTTTTTTGAGAATTTTAGTAAATCCCTGGGAAAAGTTGATCGATATGTTGAGTAGAAGTTCCAATTAAAGGCTTCTGCACCAATTTTGTTAGGAATAAATATAATGTAACTGCATAATAAACATTCAGTCCGCAAAATAACTACTTAAGCGGCAAGATTTCATGATTGAGCGGCAGAAAAACATGTCTATAAGCAGCAACTCAACACTGTAGGAAGAGTGTGGTACGGGGAGTTCTAAATGGAAGCGGGAGCGAGCGAAGCGAGCTCGGACTTGCGGAGCACCCCGACTCGGATCCGTTAGGTTCGGAGACTGTGCGGGGAGGCGAGCTAAGCTCGCCTCCCCGCACAGTCGTAGTGTTAGGTTTAACATGAGAACACAGAAGTAGGAGCCCCGAAGGGGCTCCGTCGACCACTCAACACTGTAGGAAGAGTGTAGTACGGGGATGTTTAAAATAATTACAGCCATCCAGAATGACATAAATTGCTGATTGATTTTGAAATGTTTGCTGACCATGAGTTGCTGACCAATTAGCTATTTCTGCTCACCGATTATATTTTTCTGCTCACAGAAATAACAATACTATGCTAACCATTTAATTGACACCCATTTTGTTACACCCCCATCTTAATGGTTTTAATTGGACCTTTCTGGACCGCCTGACACTAAAGCCAGCCACATGTCAGTAGTAACATTTTGACCCTGATCTGGTATCTGGTTTTTAGTACACAGCGTAGCTCCAGTTCATCTTATATTGGTAGTGTTTCTACTAAGACGTGCGGCCGACCGTACAAATATTAAACCCCGGTTCACCAATATTGGATTTTGGATACCTGTCCACATTGATTGACATTATATAAGTTTTACGTCTTGTATGAAAAGTGCCTCTTACCTACCGACTTGCTCTGCTCATGCTATGCCAGCCGGCTGGTCTCTTCTTAATTTTCACAAATCCACAAGGTCACTGGGTAGTTTGGGGTAGGTTTTATTGGTTAATTAAAATGATTTTCACGATACGAAAATTGGAGTGCTGCGTGAACGTGTGCTAGTCTCGGAGGACGTAGATAGAAAGTGAAATTGGATGCGACGGATCCAAAATCATCATATCAGCGGAAGGACGTCCACTACTGGACTTAGGCCTCCCCCAAGGATTTCCACGACAACCGGTCCTGCGCTGCCCGCATGCAGCAGCTTCCCGCGATCTTCGCTAGGTCGTCGGTCCATCGTGTGGGAGGTCCTACCTACGCTACGTCTTCCGGTGCGCGGTCGCCACTAGAGAACTTTACTGCAAAACGTTATTTATTCAAATGTTACCAACCATTTTTTTCTTCCCTCTGTTCGACTTGCGTAGTTGGGTCGATCACGCGGTTCAACAGACCATAAACATGGTCAGTACTTAAATAGGTTTGATTCTTAGTAGTTTCTTCTCTACTGTTCCCATATTTCGCAAGTTTTTTTTTTTAATCTCAATTGGTAAGCCCGTGACGTTAAGGCGTTGGTATGTATCGTCATGTGAGAGGCCTGGTAACTTGAAACTTTTGTCATGAGAAACGCCACTATAACTCTCCCTACAACCTCCACCAACAAGGTCTTGTCTCGCCTTTTCGAATTTAGAAAGAGACCCGTGCTTTATGAATTGTTAACCCGTGTCACAGTATTAAAATATAGCGGCTTACAGTAGTGCAACGAATGTACTTACGCAGAGCAACGGAGGGGTACTTGCGGGGCAGCGGGCGGCGGGGCACACCCTTGCAAACTCCGCGAGTTGGCCAGGCTGACTACAGGCTAGTATGGGCTAGTACCTACGCCGGTGGCGCGTCGTGCGACATCAAAGGCGTTGCGCTACTGTAAGCAATATCGTAATACTGTGCCCGTGTTAAGGGTTGTTAACGACCACACGGAAGACATACCTACGATTTGTTAGATGATTTTCTCTGATTATTATTATCTGATGATGACGCAGACGAGGTTACTAACGTACGCCCACTCCAAATATCTCAAATAATATTTTTACCCGACTGCACTAGAAGGAGGGTTATTTTTTTAGAAATTATGACGTAGGCATCCGCTAAGATTTTTTTTTGGGAAATTCCCACTGGAACGGTTATAAAATAGGATTTGTGCATGCAAAGCCGCAGGAAACAGCAAGTGTATGTACATTTCTATGGCACACACTATAGCCTAAACGGCTTTATAGACTTTGGAGTGTGTGGTGTCGCAAGATTCGTCTTGATCCAATGACGACATAGAATACATTTTTATCCGACTGCGCGAGAAGGAGAGTTATGTTTTCAGAAATTATGACGTAAGCATCCGCTAAGAAAATTATTTAAGAAATTCCCACTGGAACGGCAAAAAATGGGATTTGCGCCTGCGAAGCCGCGGGGAACCGCAAGTGTATGTACTGTAGCCTTAACGGCTTCATGGATTTTGGAGTGCGAGGTGTCCTTAGATTCGTCATGATCCCATGAGTGACATATGATTAATTTTTTGTGCAGTCGGGTTTTTTAATTTAAATTTAATTCCTAAAGTTATTAATATTTTAATGGTTGTATGGGTGTTCAGCGACCAGGCTCGGTGCACGGCGAGGAGTTGCCGTACTACCTGGGCGTGCCCCTGGCGCCGCCGCACCACCAGCACCAAAACTTCACCGCACAAGAACAGAGAGTCTCCAAACTGTGCATGTACTACATCGCCAACTTCGTCAGGCATGGGTGAGTTGACACCACGAGTTTCTAATAATGTTATATTCTGGAGTTTTATTGGTTTCAAAAGACTAGTACAGCTAAATAAATACAGGGTCTTAACAAAGGTGTGCACTTTTTTAACTAGAACTTGTACTCATCAATCTGTCAATTCACATTTGTTTTTTTTAAATAAAATTATTAAATTGCGTGGAATACGCCAGAATAGTACGGCGCGGTATCGTAAGGTGAGTGACCGCGCGTTCATTGAACTTGCGTGGCCTCAGCTGGGAGTTGTATTCTGAGCTGTTTGATAATTTAATTAAATAATGCGATAATTGCGAATTGACCATGGGTTTCTTGGGGAAAGTTGCTCAGTTTCATGAGTACAAGCTCCAGTTAAAAAAGTGCATACCTTTGTTAAGACCTTATATATACAGGGTGTAACAACATTGGTGTAGGTCCCTTAAATGGAGCTTCTACTCATCATACTGAACAACTTTTCCCAAGGAACCCATAGTCAATTCTCAAAAAAAAATGTCGACGCTCCATACAAAAATGCACAAAATTGGTCAACCAGCTGATCGTTTTGTATGAAGAGTTTTTTCGTGATATCACAAACTTGTAGAACAAAAGTTGTTCAGTATGATGAGTAGAAGCCCCAGTTAACGGGACCTACACAATTTTTTTTACACCCTGTATATTATAAAAGTAAGTGTACAATGTGCGTGCCGCTAAAACTCAGAAACGAGTTCCGGTACGATCAAGGGAGTTATATGTTGTGGTAGCCTTGCATCCCCCATTCGTGAAGAAGGTTCCCGTTTTTACTTGAAGGGCCTGATTATGAAAATATAAGGGTTGGATGTTGACCCTCTAAAAATCTCTAGAACAGTCCAGAACATTTGTCAATATTCGAGAGCATTCCACAACAACATCCCAGAATATTGTGGAACATTCCAGAACACCCTCGAACGTTGAGGAATGTTTTGGAACATTGTGGACCACTCGAAGCCTTTTTTGTATATCAACTCCCTGAGTGAAGGTACCTCAGCTAATAAGTAAATATGAGTTTCAAAACTGTGCATGCGCTTTATAACCAACTTAATCAGGCTTAGGTAGATTTGATGAAATCAGTCGTCTTGTCATAAATACAGCCATCCCAGCACATCATCACTACTCTGACGTTAATACAGCCATTCCAGCACATCACCACTACACTGACATTAATACAGCCATCCCAGCACATCACCACTACTCTGACGTTCATACAGCCATCCCAGCACATCACCACTACTCTGACGTTAATACAGCCATCCCAGCACATCACCACTACTCTGATGTTAATACAGCCATCCCGGCACATCACCACTACTCTGACGTTAATACAGCCATCCCAGCACATCACCACTACTCTAACGATAATACAGCCATCCCAGCACATCACCACTACTCTGACGTTAATACAGCCATCCCAGCACATCACCACTACACTGACATTAATACAGCCATCCCAGCACATCACCACTACTCTGACGTTCATACAGCCATCCCAGCACATCACCACTACACTGACGTTAATACAGCCATCCCAGTACATCACCACTACTCTGACGTTAATACAGCCATCCCAGCACATCACCACTACTCTGACGTTAATACAGCCATCCCAGCACATCACCACTACACTGACATTAATACAGCCATCCCAGCACATCACCACTACTCTGACGTTCATACA
This sequence comes from Coleophora flavipennella, assembly GCA_947284805.1. Classification (NCBI taxonomy): domain Eukaryota; kingdom Metazoa; phylum Arthropoda; class Insecta; order Lepidoptera; family Coleophoridae; genus Coleophora; species Coleophora flavipennella. The sequence goes on along the minus strand of OX369263.1, from coordinate 2,531,489 downwards.
GCCATCCCAGCACATCACCACTACACTGACGTTAATACAGCCATCCCAGTACATCACCACTACTCTGACGTTAATACAGCCATCCCAGCACATCACCACTACACTGACATTAATACAGCCATCCCAGCACATCACCACTACTCTGACGTTCATACAGCCATCCCAGCACATCACCACTACACTGACGTTAATACAGCCATCCCAGTACATCACCACTACTCTGACGTTAATACAGCCATCCCAGCACATCACCACTACTCTTATGTTAATACAGCCATCCCAGCACATCACCACTACTCTGACGTTAATACAGCCATCCCAGCACATCACCACTACTCTGACGTTAATACAGCCATCCCAGCACATCACCACTACTCTGATGTTAATACAGCCATCCCGGCACATCACCACTACTCTGACGTTAATACAGCCATCCCAGCACATCACCACTACTCTAACGATAATACAGCCATCCCAGCACATCACCACTACTCTGACGTTAATACAGCCATCCTAGCACATCACCACTACTCTGACGTTAATACAGCCATCCCAGCACATCACCACTACTCTGATGTTAATACAGCCATCCCGGCACATCACCACTACTCTGACGTTAATACAGCCATCCCAGCACATCACCACTCCTCTAACGATAATACAGCCATCCCAGCACATCACCACTACTCTGACGTTCATACAGCCATCCCAGCACATCACCACTACACTTACGTTAATACAGCCATCCCAGTACATCACCACTACTCTGACGTTAATACAGCCATCCCAGCACATCACCAATACTCTGATGTTAATACAGCCATCCCAGCACATCACCACTACTCTGACGTTAATACAGCCATCCCAGCACATCACCACTACTCTGATGTTAATACAGCCATCCCGGCACATCACCACTACTCTGACTTTAATACAGCCATCCCAGCACATCACCACTACTCTGACGATATTGATGAAACTTTGCACGCCGTAGTTGCTTGTTTGTCTATTACAAATTCTCCTACAAATGAAACTGAAACTTACCATTTACTCACAAATGGTTGGAGCTATGTAATTGTCATGTATTACGAATAAGTATTATTTCGTTACGAATAAGTATAGATTTGTTTATCTATACTTTTCTACTCCCATTTAGACCAAAATAAAGGTTTAAAAAACTATAAACCGACTTCAAAATAAAATTCACTCAAAAGTATGAAATAATAATATTATACTTAAATACACAACATATACCAAAAATAACGAAATAAAAGGTGTGTACAAATTAAATAAGAGGCCTAATTTTTTTTTTCATTGTGGTGTCAGCAAAGCATAGAATCTAAAACATTTCATACGTAAGTAACTGTGTGCTGGTACCGACCTCAAAAAATATTTTAAGATCCGATATTAATTCGTGCCCACCCACCTTTGATTTCGTTATTGTTGGTATATGTTGTGTATTTGGGTATAATAATATTATTTCATACTTTTGAGTGAATTTTATTTTGAAGTCGGTTTATAGTTTTTTAAACTTTTATTATTTTGCTAGGATCAAACTAGAGCTCGACTATGCTCTTGGCAAACAAATATTCATTACCTCACTTCATATTTCACATTAAATTACAAAGCGTCGGTGGATCAACGGTAACAACTTAGTCCTTCTAATCAGAGGTCCCGGGTTCAAATCCGGACGGCCAATGTACCAATGAGTTTTTCGAAACTGACGTACATATAATTTTACCGACTGCTTTAACGGTGAAGGAAAACATCGTGAGGAAACCTGCACATCTGATTCCTGATGTGTATATTATGAAGGTCGCGTTGCACACGTCCGTAGGTGTAAATCTAAATGCCCTACACGTGACCGCGGGTGATGCTAAGTGCAACACCAGACAGTTAGTTGTGCCACACGATAAGAGAAAGACAGAGAGATTAGATTACACTTTGAATAAAGTAAATAAATCAAGATCGTCCGTGGGGTATATCTCGATATCGCCTCTTCTCTCTTTTATGGTGTAGCCTATAGATATCTTTTTGTATTTGGGATTTTTTGTATTCTGTTAAGTGATTTGGGTCTGTCTTAAAACGCGAAGATTATCAGGCCATATTGAGTTTTTGCAACTGTTTAGCGTTTTCCCATTAGTAACAAGTAACTGTGATTTTATGGCCATACCATGTTCCGATGTTTCCTAAAGGCCCAATATTGCACTTAAAGTAAACGTTATATTTTACCGATAATTATCAGCTTGCTATTTTTATGATTACTAATATTATAAATGTGAAAATGGTATTGTTTATTTGTTTTTTGGTAACCTTTTTACGCTTCAACACCATAACCAATCTTGATGAAATTTAGAATGCAGTTAGCCTGTATCACTGGGAAGGACAAAGGCTGCTTTTTATCGCGTGAAAATAGCAAAGTCCTTAGATTTATTTTTATAGTTTGGCATTGTTCTCCAAGAAAGAACCAAAGGGTGTCTGTAGACACATACACGTCAGGAAAATAGTCATTTTCACATATTACCACTCGTAGAACAGATGACCGTTGGGGCAGTAAAGTTCTCGAGTGCCGGCCAAATGCGAGTCAGAAACGCACACATACGGTTTCGTACCATCATACTAGATGGCGCTAGTTTCTTCACGTTTAAAAAAACACGTTAAGGGGGGGCCTTATTATTCCACTTTTTCAAATTTTTATTATTTGTTGTTATAGCGGCAACAGAAATACAAATCTGTGAAAATTTCAACTGTCTAGCTATCACGGTTCATGAAATACTGCCTGGTGACAGACGGACAGACAGACGAACGGATAGCGAAGTCTTAGTAATAGGTTTACGGAACCCTAAAAGCGCAGCGAACGTGCATTCTCGAAAGACTCCTGGATTATATGACCACAGATGAGCAAAAAATTTCGGTTTGTGACAGAAACCCGAACGACCCGTCCGCGACGCCGCCCCCGCGCTTGGTGCTGGGCGAGGTGCCCCACCTGGGGCAGGACCAGCCTCCCTACTGGGACACCTACGACACTATCAACCAGCTCTTCATGGAGATAAGTAAGTAGACAACTTAATCATAGCCATACAATTTGACTTAGTTTGCACTTTCGATATTAAAAGAGACTTTTATATAATTTACTCGTAGTTAAAGCCTTGTTATACTGGTGACGTCAGCTATTGCAGAAAAATAAGGAATTTTCCAAATCCTTGGATCTCAACGGTCCTGAGGCGGGCTGATTTCCGCAACCAGGCGACCACTGCACCCATTTTGCGTGATCTCAACGGTCCTAGAACTAATTGTTTCGATTCACGTACCTCCAGGTGGAAAGCCCGAGATGCGCAGCCACTATCGTGGCCACAAGATGTCGCTCTGGCTCTCGCTGATCCCGCAGCTGCACCGGCCGGGCGCCGACCTACCCGACCCCGCCATGCGCCACCACCACTTCCAAGATGAAATCCCCAACTACTATGAAGGTAATAACTATGAATTTAATAACCTTCATAGGGCAAAGGCCGGATAGTTGCCATACTTTTTGAAATCACTCTATATCTCCCAGTACAAAAAGCCAAATACTTTATTTGTAACACTGACCGGTACTTTGGTTTCTTATCTACAAATTTAAGAAAAGTAAAAAACATTACCAATGTAACGGTGAAGGAAAACATCGTGAGGAAACCTGCACAGGCCTGCGAAGAAACTCGACGGTTGTGTGTGAAGTCGACCAACCCGCACTGGGCCCGCGTGGTCGACTAAGGCCTAATCGCCCTGATTCAGGGTAGGCTCGAGCCCCTCGGTGGGGACGTATATGAGCTGATATAATAATAATAAAAAAACATTATCTTTAATATTTTTTGAGTATTAGCGATTTTTTATTATTTACTAGTTTCTGGTGTGCCTCTACTTATATTGCTCCATTGATACTTAATTATTTTCCTCCACTGTATTCTTAAGATTTAATTAAGAGAACCGTAGGTCTAAATTTAACAATTTCATTTAATTAAGTACTTATGTGACTGTTGTGTTCTTGAATAAAATAAAACAAAATAAAATTTTTGGACCTCTATATTTTGGGGCATCTATCCCACATAGGGGATAGTTGCCTAATCCATGTAAATTACGTTTAGGATAGATGCCCTGCCGAGAAACAGGACACTTATCCCGCAAAAACTTTGATCGCATTTTGCCTTCCCATGCAATCGCACAGAGACATGAGACACGGTCAACTTAGTGGTAATTGGAGAATATTTCGATAGATTAGTAAAATAGCATGCAATTCATCCGCGAAACTAGAGTAATTACAATCGGGGCAACTATACCCCTGGGGCAACTATCCTGGTTTTACCCTATAGTTTCGTAATTTGCATTCTTAGGTGCTATGCTTTGTTGCACAGGTGCAGTGAGACCGCAAACAATGTCTCGGGCGCACGTGCCCCATGTGGTGAACATGGACAGTGGCCGCGGTGCCGGCGCCCGCAGCACGGCACCCCCCCGCACGGTGGCGCCGCGCCCCGCGCCCGTGCCCTCCACCGAGTGTCCACCCAACGCCACCGCCACTCCCGTGCAACCCGACGATGCGCTGCTCCGGCGACTCGCCTCCTCGCACTACCAGTCTTACACCGCGGCCCTCACGGTCACAATCGCCGTCGGCTGCTTCCTTCTTCTCCTCAACGTGCTCATCTTCGCCGGCATCTACCACCAGAGGGGCTCCCGGCCTCGGCGTTCCAAGGACGACCTCGCTGAGACCGGGAGCTCCTCATCCTCAGACAACTATGACGGAAAATTAGACTACGAAGTGCGTGCATTTAACGGTAAAGGTTACGGGTTCGAGTGCAAATCGGCGCATGTGCCCCACGCTGCCGGGTCTAAGTTCGATTTGCGGACGTTATCGGATTGTGGTGAGCCTACGTTCGGGGAATACAGTTGTTATGACGAGAAACACAGAGCCGCGCGTAGTTCGTTACCGGACGTGAGCGTGGGGAGTGCGATAGAGGCTGGCAGTATGGTGTGCATAGATACTCAAAAGCCAGATATTCAGAAAGTGGATAGTCGACTGTTGGATCCAGTTGGAAAAACTAGTACGTTCGAGCCACGAGTAGTGGATTGTTCGACGCAGGTAAAATTTGGGCCCTGTCCGGACTCGTCGGAAGTGAATTCGGACACAAACGGGGAGGCGGAGGCGAGTGGCTCGGGCATACTGCGCGCTCCTGCCGTGGCGCCCTCGTCCGCGCCACCCGGTATTATGAAGAAGCGTGTTCAGATACAAGAGATATCCGTATGAGGGTTCCTGGAATCCGCTGTCGAGGTAGTGCTCAATAAAAGGACAAAGTTGTGATACGCTCTTGTACACCGTGAAAACTGTGTAACGATTGTGTAAATACGCTCTATTAGGAATATAAATAACAGGTGTAAATATAATGGAACCCAAATAAATTAAAACTTTTATTACACCAGTGGTGAACAAGTACAAGTATGTAAAAGTTAGAATGAGAACGCGAGGCCAGTTTTGATTTTATCTTGCACATTCTGCGTTTTAGTATAGCAATCCAATTTGAAATCAAAAGGTGAGGATCATTACGATCTCACTAAGGCTCCACTAATGGCAATCAGTGAACTATGTATTTTGAACGATTACTGTTGATAAAAAAATTATTAGTTCCTTGAAAAAATAATATGCTTATATACAATAAATTATTAGTGAATGATTAATTGATTAGTAAATGTGTATATAACAATAAATTAGTTAAAAAAGACTTCTGCCGTTTCATATTTAGATGTACATATAGCCGAATGTTTTAAATAACTATATATGTATGTAGAATAATTAATTACAAACGTATGGTGTATATGTTGTAATTTAAGTAAATTTATTTTGATTGAACTGAATTTATTTAAGTAGTTTTTGATAAGTACCTAAATTAAATTTTAACGGATATTTATACCCTAAGTATGTGGACGAGTATGTAAAATTTTACAATTTGTTGTTAAAAAAGTCTCAAATCTGATAAAATACACAATATTTAGGATGCCATGCGTATGTAGTTACGAGAATGGTTTGATAGATTCGTGACTTTAAAGTTGCATAAAACTTACCATGTTACTACTGTTGCTACAAATTTTCCTAAAATCGGTGCGAAAAATTTATTTCGGTGATAAAATATTAAGTGATGTCAAAAAATTATATAATAAAAAGGCCGAAAACCGAATTTCGAGCCATATTTAAACAGAAGTTTAAGACAATGATAGAGACGGTGGACAAACTTTAAAAAATTTCATGGGGAATCTGCTCTATCTCATGGAATAGTTATTGAATTTCATTCAGGTCGTACCAATAAATATTGCGCCAATTACCAAGTAAGTCGGACTGAAGTCACCACTGAAGGTATTGTAAACAAAACTCATGATATTTTTGGCAAACCGTCGAGTGAAGATGTACGCGCCATAGCTGGTGCCATATACGTTTGGACCAAACAAATTATTGAACAAAAACGAGAAACTGTGTATGGCAAAACCTATTTTAAGATAGATGAAGAAGTTGGAATGCTGCTGTTACATAAATAATTTTCATAAAACCTCAACACTCTAAGGTACAAGCTTTTATTTAAAAAGATTATTTATGCTCAAAAAGCCAAATTGTCAGTGTAACAAAATGTGATTATAAATAAACATTACCAAAATCAAAAAAGCGACACAGTATTTCCTAAGATTCTATTGAAAATAAAAGACGATCCTATGACCTTTCGGGGTCCGAAGATCATCATCAGATCAACTTGAAAATACCAGAAGGATCTATTGTCACCGGGAATATAGATTCATACCAAATTTCAGATCAATCGGATTTCTGGAAGTCACTCTAAATCGTTTGCAAAATTTGACCTACATACACACAAACATTGCAAATTAAATAAAAGCTTTTAAAATAAAGCTTAATGAACTGATTACTTTAACATATTAAAGTTACGGACTTATCAAACCGCCCTCGTATTACATAAAGTCGAATAACATAGACTGATAATCGTTTCTTCCTTATCTCTCATCCTAGCACGACAATGTTTGTTTTCTTGCAACATTCATACCATATAAGGGTAATCAGGGTAAGTGTAGAGTAAATTGCTTCTTCTACCTTCGCATACAATCAAATAAAGTGAACCTACTTATTCCGTAGAGATGTCTATTCAATTGTCAAAGAACATAAAAAAACCGGCGTGAGATTATCATTTAGATTACAGTCTCAGGTAATGGTTTTTGTTATAGAATGTTATATAATATAGTCAGCGCAGTCACAATAAATCTCTTCAAAGTCGCAGTGATTTAATATTAAAGACACCGGAGCCTACATTATGTTTACGCATGCTTACGCATAATGTAGGCTCCGGTGTCTTTAATATTAAATCACTGCGACTTTGAAGAGATTTATTGTGACTGCGCTGACTATATTATATAACATTCTATAACAAATACCATTACCTGAGACTGTAATCTAAATGATGACATTATCTGTAATATACAATAAGTTAAGTGAAAACTTCTTTAGCGGCGCTGAGCACTTTTTGTTGGATGGGTAAAAACTTCCAAACTCGCGTCAGGGTCACGTGATGCTGATCGAAAAAGCGTAAGATCGAGGGGAAGGGAGAGGAACAAGTATCTCCCACTCTTTCTACCGTGCCTGAGTGTGCTGCTCCGCAGGCAGCACAGGGCGCTTTTCTCAATTTTCCATCTGCCGGTTAGTAGCAAAACTACTCGCCTAGCGACCTAACATCGACATATTGATGTCACTACGTAGTTCAGCTATTTCACACTAGATGTCAATAAGTGTAGAAAGTAATGGGACGTACTCAGAACTATGAGCTTTAAAAAGTTTGTGTAATAAATGAATAAAACGAGGGTTAACATTTTTACTGTTTTGTATGTGTACTGACGTACTTAAAATTTCTAGAACAAAATAATAGACAAATTATTATTACGAACATAATTTTATTTACAAAATTCTATTACCTGCGAAAATAACAGTTTTAGTTAGTTGTTGTCGGTTCGTTGCCCTATCGTTTTGAATGGTTGCGAAATGCTTAAAACGAATATCTATATATTTTTCTGATAAAGATTTAATCAGCAGTATAATATGATTTACAGTCGGTGATTGGTCAAAGCTGTAATTTAAAAAATAAAATGAAATACATACTTATTCTCCTAAAATAATTGAAACTCGGTTATACAAACAATACCGAAACCAACCGACAAATCCAGTTTTAAACTAGGTAAAGTGCCCATCTTTAATTTTTTATGGCCTTTTTTTGTCACTATGAAGTCTGCATCATTAAAATGGCAAGAACAAATCTTTGTATATTTTGTCGGAGTCCAATCCGGTCTATTCACTTTTGTGATCCATTGTTGTTTTAAATTATCATCGGATGGAAATCTAAAACAAACAAAAAGAAATAAAATTAACTAGGTGGTAAATTATCTTAATATGAATAAAATGATTATTTAACATTCGAAGTTCTTTCAATTCATGAACAGTCACGGAGAATAGTACGAGTATGTATACAACTCAGATCTTTGTTACTTGAAAATATTTGCTATGAAAATGTTATTTCATTACTGACCATAGCCGTGTGTTATTCGGTAAAATTATTTGAATCTAATTACGGCCCTGGATATTTGGTACGTTGAAAATAGTTGTTCTTGTTGACGATAGATGGCGGCCTGTTTACTATATAATTATGAAAATCACTAAAGTACTGTTTTGGCGACTAAAAAGTATTCAGGTTTAATTGTATACTTTAATTTTCAGTATCCACGTATGATTATAACTATATACCAATGCGGAACTTTACGTACTCGTATTTTTTATTCACAAAAGTTACGCCACCTAGTGTCGAGAAGTATAATTTATACTTGAAAGCCGAGAATTTTCTAGAACTATTTTAATAATTACGTATAAAATTACTTACAAATGAAATGTGATACCATACATCAGAACGTCTGTCTGAATAACTTCGACACGATAAAACACAACACTTCATCCTTTTCTTCTTAAAAATGCGAAAACACACCAATAATGCGAGTCTCGATACATGGGCACCTGACGAAAATCACAGTGCACAGTTGCTTAGGCCAGCTCCTCTTTGTTTGTGCTCCGTGGTTGTGTAGTAACCACATTGTTGTGTACTCGTATATGTGAATTGTTAAGTTTTCACTTCTGCCGGCACTCCCGGAGTGCTACCGGTGTGTTTTTTTTTTTACTTTTTAAAAGTGTGTGTAAACACCTATTTAAAATATTTTATTTTGATTTGATTTGATTTCCACAATTTTATTGGTAAGCCCAAACTAAACGTCACTTCCTCAAGACCAATAGTTCTGACTAGTGAACTCTGATACTACATATAATGCTAGACATTGATCCACCCAGATAGCGCCTCCTGGTTTAGACGAGTGCTTTCAAGTCACAAAGTAAGTGAAGAGGAGTTTTTCCTTTTTGCGGCAAATCGACACTCGTCTGAAACTGCTCGTCTGATTTTTCATGTTTCCTACACCTAAAGGTTGTCTGGAGGAGATCGCTTGTTAGCGATAAGTCCGTCTATATGTGTAACTTCCTCAATCATTGTATCTTTTTTTTCCTCTTATGTTGTGCAATAAAGTGTTTTCAATTAATTAATCAATCAAGCTCTACTTAAAAAAAATACACCAATTGTATGGAAGTAAGCTCTACTTGATTTATGTATTTTTTAAGATAGCAGTGGCCGGTCATAGTTCTGACGAGAGTTAGCTTAGGCTTTTGTAGTCGCAATGAGCTTGACTTGTACTTCGTGAGAAGCCGGAGATGAATGTTTTTGGATGATTTTGACCTAGAGTGCTTGCCCAGAGTGCCTTACTCTGTTTATTTGCCCATTCCTTCAACATCATTTTTCCTGTGCATCATGGCATTCCCAATATTGTACAAATCCAATACCTGGATGGATAACCAATGGATTTGATTGATTGACTGGTATCTCTGCTCCGTCATCATTTCATGACTTAATAAGTTTTAATTTTATTTCCTATTTTGAGTCACGAGTTTCATAATTTATTTCTCATTACAGTCAGTCTAACAGTGGCATAGAAAGCTGACTGTGACTTACGAATAAACAGACAGAGATGATCAAATTGTGAGGATTTATTGTCATTTGGGCTCCGAAACGCTAAAGACAACGATGTTATTAATACATTGTCAGTTCTTCGTATAGCTTCATGTTGAGAATGCATCATCACTTAAACTTCAAAAGTAGTTAAAAACATAACAACATAACCAATATGAGCGAGCGGTTTGCGATTGTTAAGCAAGAAGTTAATTCTACTAGGATGGTTTATTACGGGTAATACAAGTCCATGTTGCAACTTACGGATATTTTCGTACACACAAACAATGCGTAGACGTTACTGCCGTTACGCTGGCTAGCCCATAGTTGTAAAACAAGCTTCGAGTGACGGCGGTGGAAAAGAAGGTTATGTGATCCGAACATTATTCGGAGGACCGAAAAACCAGCACCAAAATGTTGATGTAAGTGCATCGTAAATATATCACTTGACACCAAAAAAGTGATCTGAAATGGAAAAAAAATATCTCAAAAATGGCGCCTAGGATGTTTCTGACTGCAGTTTTGCTTAGTTTAAAAATAAAATTATTTATTCTCTTTAAAAAAAAAATGTGTCAGCTCCGACGCGCGATTGAAGTATACTCATCATGAAACGTCTAATTTTGACGTCCCTGACCTTACAGGAGAGACGCTCTGGACTCCGCCCTATGCGGAGCTTGGCCTCCGGTCTCGCAGTTTAGGCTGTATGGCCATGGAGTCTTAGCCTTCCTGATATAAAAGATAACTGACATAAAATGTGAGTTATCAAAGTTAATACTCAATTTTACTCCCCATACAAAATCGTTTCCTAAAGAGTGAACTCGAATAACCTATTTTCTCAACTTTCGTCAAATTCCCAGCTAAGGTAAATCTTGAAACGCACACTTACTTACTTGCTGTAAATAAAATAAAACAAAGTGTGGCAAAAAGCCTTCGTTTAAATATTCCAAGTAGGTACCTTCCGTCTATAGCTTTGGGACAACCTGCAGAACAAAAGAAAAAATTAAGTATTATATATTATCGCTCATCTTGTTAGGTTTAATGCCTCTAAAACGCAGGCGTGTCTATTTACTGCAAAAAGGAGTCCTTTTACCCTGACTCCTACTTTCCGAGATGAATCTATCCAGATCTCCGACCATCTTGAGCTCCTTGGTGTAGATTTAACATCCGATCTGAATTTCGGGAGATACATTGAATCCAAGGCAAAAACGGCAGCCAAAAAGCTTGGTATCCTCTCGAAGGTGAGACTTTACTTCACACCAGAGCAGCTTCTAATATTATACCAAGCTCAAGTTCGGTCATGTATGGAGTACTGCTCTCACTTATGGGACGGATCGGCTCGTTACCAGCTAGATGCCTTGGATTCTATCGACCGACGCACTAGGAGACTCATCAGCGACGAGGAACTTGTATCAAACACGCTCTAAAGCCTCGAGCATCGCCGCAAAGTCGCCTGTCTATCGGTGTTCTACAGGATTCATGGCGGAGAGTGTGCCCTGGAGCTTCACAACCTCATTCCCCCCTCTCCATTTCATCATCGGACGACCAGGCGCGGAGGGCGGTTCCATCCCTTTGTCGTCAATGTTTCACCTTTACGCACGAAGCGTTTTGCGTCTTCGTTCATCATGCGAACGGCCAAGGAGTGGAATTCCCTTCCGGCGTCTGTATTCCCCGATTCGTACAATTTAGGAATCTTCAAGACACTATTTGAGCTTGCGTGTCACATCCTCGGCTACATCGGCACTTACCATCAGGTGAGGTGCAGCCAAACGTACTTACATTCCTAATAAAAAAAAGATAAAAACTGAATGATCAGTATCTATCAGCCTCGGGTGACATCCTTCGGTAACTGTGCTCAAAAAATTTCTACTAGGGATTCCTACGTATTGTATGGATGAACGCCTATTCTCTTTTAAAACTAAGTTAACCTTTAATAGTGTCTACAGTTCAGTGGCATAGTAAATTAGTGGGCTTGCTAGCGACATACACACATCGTAAATGTCAGAGGCGACTTCATCGGTGTTTGTGAATTCGCTCTTAGGTCGCTCTGCGCTTAATTACACCCTTGGAACAATCTGACATGTAGTTTGTTAAATATTCAGGCAGCACGCAACAGGTGTTACTTCTGAAATTTCAATTGTTACATCAATGGACAGGTACACTCTGAGACCTTCAATTCAGAGGCAGTTTATTTTACTTTTAACGTCAGTGTTCGATATTTTCTGAGACGCTACGTGCCAAATTAATTATACTGTTATAAAACGGGGTAAAATAAAAATAAAATACGAGTGTGTATTAGACCACACGACTGAAGTAAAACTTCTTTAGCTCCATCTATATATATGAAAGTAAATAATAGATAATAATCAAATCTTTTTTGTCATATGGAGGTATAGACAGTTTATGAAAAGAGTTTTATGATCCTCTGAAAATAATAAAATATTTTTTATCTTACATGTTTGTTTTGATCGTTTTGATAACCGCTATTTTTGCATTGGCAACCGATTTTGATGGTAAACAAAAATAAATAGTATCTCTCTTTCTATCTTTACTAATTTATATATCCCTCTCAACTTCCGTTCGCCTTGCCCGAAGACACTTCCATAACGCTTACTCCCCAAGTCAAGCGTGCGTAAAGAAGTTTTACTTCAAAAAGGGGATCACTAATTCTTTCGAATTACTGAAGTTCAGTACTAAGTGCTCGTCCACAAATTATTATCTTCACAGGAATTGATGATAAAATATTAAATATTTACATATAATTATATGTATTTCTTTGTACCATGTTGTGACAAAATGTAAGCGACATATAGTAAGATGTCTTTATATGATTTGAATAAAGCTTTAATAACATATTACTTACTTAAGTTATTGTTTCGTTAAGTTCAAGTTCACTTTTAAAGTACCAGCTAGTGAATTTATTAAAAATAACTATCAAGACCTAATAAGTGTGTATCTACTTATATCTAACGCTCTAGGAGTACGTTGTGAATAATATATCTAATATTAAGTTTATAAAAAACACCACTTAATTTTTTAAAGGAATTGCATTTCGATTAACACAACATTATATTGTGTACTTTGTTTGAATCATGTACTTGTAATATTACTAAATTAAATTTAATCTACAAAGTAGAAATACAATTACTTATTTACAAAATGTGGAGTTAAAAATTTGTTATTCAGTCCAATATTGATTATATTAAAATGTTATTTGTGTATAAAACATTTTGTTACAATTTGGTGTACTTAAAATGAGTGCATAAAGTAATTATGGTGTCAAATAAAGAATTGAAACTCATATATTTTTTTTTACATTTTAACCTCGGAGTTTTTATATTCACACTTACATTAACCGTCTCTGTCGCGTCATCATTACAGCTCATACGTACCCCACCGAGGGGCTCGAGCCTACCCTGAATCAGGGCGATTAGGCCTTAGTCAATCACGCGCGCCCAGTGCGGGTTGGTCGACTTCACACACAACCTTCGAGTTTCTTCGCAGGCGTGTGCAGGTTTCCTCACGATATTTTCCTTCACCGTTAAAGCAATCGGTAAGTATGTACTTAATTTTTTAAAAACTCATTGGTACATTGGCCGTCCAGATTTGAACCCGGTACCTCTGGTTAGATGGACCGAGTCGTTACCGGTTAAGCCACCGACGCTTTCTCGTTACCGGTTGAGCCACCGACGCTCTGTCGCGTAACCATTGTTAAGTTCATTAGCTACACATTAGAAGGTCGCAGGTTCAATTCCCGGCGGAGTCAAACTTTGTAAGACTCGGTTAGTTGGCGGAAGGGTATTTTCTAAGCCCGCCTGGCTAGCTACCACCATCTTATCTAAGTCTTGCCGCCGAACATCAATGTGGACAGCATTGATGTGTTTCGGCTTGAGTTAAGATAGCCAGTTCCCCATTGCGTTGGGGAGTTTTGGTAAGCCGCTTCCAACTTTGGCATAATCGTCACTTACCATCAGGTGAGATCTGGCATCATCTCTTCGGCTTACTAATAGGGGATCGGACTGTATCAAAAAAAAACCTGAAATATGATTTCCTAAAATGATCTCCTCCTGAAGTTTCAGAACACCTAACTTGTTTTGTTTTCCATCACGTCTTCAATTTTTAATTGATCAAATTCACAAAATAAGTTCGTCAATGACGCTTAAAATCTATGACGTCACTTGTGGGTATTTCAAACATTTTTAGAACAAAACTTCGTTTTTGACAGATCATAAAAAGTAACTCAAATGACTATCAGTCCTATTCCCGATTGTGGATAAAAAAAAACATAATAATACCAATAATGTCTACACTTGATAGACGCATTAAAACAAAACCCAGAATAAATTTTATATTAAAAATACTCTTCTAAAAGAATGCCCCTTCTGAAAATGTTGCTACTAAAATATGCAAGGCAGGACCCTCCACTCTTTACAAATAAATGATCGCAGTAAATTCAGGCGAATGATTTAAACGAATTAAAGTCTGCGTCGAAAAATGTTTGTCTTAAAAGGAATTCAGTTTATAAGTTTGTTGCTCTTAAGCACAGTCATTACCATCATTACCGACATAGCTCGTAGAACGGATGGCCATTGGGGCAGTAAAGTCCTCGAGTGGCGACCGCGCACCGGAAAACGTAGCCTCCAACTCGGTGGACCGATGATCTGGTGAAGGTCGCGGGAAGCCGCTGGATGCGGGCAGCGCAGAACCGGTCGTCGTAGAAATCTTTGGGGGAGGTCTATGTCCAGCAGTGGACGTCCTTCGGCTGATATGATAATGATGATGAAGCAGTCATTAAAAAACTTTCATTATGCATAAATTATATGTACAGAGGCCAGCACATCAAGCTATACACTTTGGACTTTGTACCGTTCTTATGCCGTGCGCGTATGGATCAGAATCGCACTACGAGTGCCTAGCTTGATGTTCTGGCCTTTGTACATTACTCGTACATTCCCTCTCGTATATCTACCAGATACGCTAAACTGCCAGGTTTATAATATAGCGTCCACACTCACCGACAGCAAGGTCATATAGTGAGGGCCGCTATTCCTGCCAACACCATAAGGTGACGACAAGGACCAGTTACGGTAGGTCTTGCCGCCAAGACGCTTGTCCTGGTACTCTGCAAGGCGAGTACAAAGAAAACATAACTCAACATAAATAACATTACTCGTACAGTACGAACCTTACCTACTGTTTGTAATGTCGTCATATAAATTCGCGAAGGTGTTTCGCCTTTCTATCTGATTATTAGTCTATCTCGCCAAAACTACTGAACTGATTTCGCTCAAATTTAGTACAGAGCTAAAATAATAAGCAGGAAACAACATAGAATACTTTTATCTCGGAAAATGTTATCCCCGAGAATCTGGAAAAACTGGAACTCACCCTGGACACTTCATACAACGGGCCAGAAATGACATTTCAAAAAAACGAATGACCGAACAAACAAATGGCGGATATACCCTATACGTTCGACAACCAAACTGTAACCAATCTGTATCAACCTGGGTGACGAAGGGGTGAGGTCGGAATCTAGAGAGCGGCAGGGAGTGTCTATACTGTATGTTAGTACTAATATATATACTATGAAGTCCACGTTCACGAGCATCTTTCAAAACAGTAATAAAAACGAAAACATAAATAAAAAAAGCTAGTATAAGTCAACTGATAATTGAAAACGCTAAACACGTTAAAAAACTGACTTCCATCGCAACAACTTAGTACATTTTTTCATTATTATTTTTGGTTTTTGTTAATTTTCTACTAAAGTACTGCACCGATTTTGCTAAAATTTATATGGGACTACACGGGAAGCACTAGCTTTCAAATAAAAGAAGAATCATAAAAATTGGTTCACCCAGTCAAAAGTTCTGAGGTAACACACATAAAAAAAATATCTCCTACTCCTTTTTGGAAGTCGCTTGAAAACTCCTTATATAAAAAATAATTAAATAGAAGATTAGCACAAACTCAACCTGTGCCTGAGGATTTAGCAATGCAGGCAAAGCAAAATACATACTGCAAAACATTGCATACAATGTGGATGGGGAGTTTATAAAAGTGCTTACGTGCATTCGGTTCGTGTGACAGGTGAATAGTGGGTTGGTTCGATTTAAATTTTGGTATACAAATAGAGCTTTGATGGTGTTGTGGCACGAACTGCAGGGTGCAGAGCTGGCAAAATGCCATGAGCTTTTGGCCCGCGGAGGCCCACCTCACTCTTGCAAAGTCAACCGATGCTAGACAACTTTTAGGATCATCGGAAACTAATTTAAAATAATCATTGATAGTTACTAGGTTGTTTATTAATCGACAAAAAGAAATTTACGTTTTATACTCTTTTCTCTTTGTTTAGCTAGTGTCACACCCTGGAAACTTCATACAACAGGCCAGAAATGATATTACAAAAAAAAAGAATGACGGAACAAACAAAATGGCGGCGAAATCTTATGCATTCGACAACCAAACTGTAACCAATCTGTATCAATCTGTGTGACGAGGGGGTGAGGTCGCAATTTAGAGAGCGGCTGGTAGTGTCTATACTGTATTTCAATACGAATATCTATATATACTTTGCTAGTGTGCTCTTGTATTGAAGATTTACGATTTGAATTTAAATAAGGTTAAACCAAAGTATATACAATAGTAGTAAGTACTAACATACAGTATGGACACTCCCTGCCGCTCTCTAGATTCCGACCTCACTCCCTCGTTACCCAGATTAATTCAGATTGGATAAAGTTTGGTTTTTGAACGTATGGGATTTCGCCGTGATTTGTTTGCTCCGTCATTTGTTTTTAGAAATGTCATTCCACGACCGCTGTATACAGTGTCCGGGGTGTGGCTAAAGGTAGTATGCCGATTTTGGCAACGACGACAGGCGACCGCCACAAAGTCACTGAAAAATAATAAATAACAATATTTAAGTATTATTTAGTATTCTTTGCCACTGTTTTTTATGAATAGAATAGAATAAAATATTTTAGTTAGAGCTCAGTGCAACAATTCCCAGGTACAATTTACAAAAAATAGAAACATTGAAATAAACTAAGTACAGGGTGGGCCTTAACTATGTTGAAGTTTTGTTTTGTCTATAAATCATAAACCCGCAGAGGTACGCGTGCGGGGGGGGGGGGGGGGGGGGGGTGTCGTTAGACGCGCCATTTCGTGGAATTTTTAGTCGCCATGGATCCGTTCTCAGGAGCGCAACGTGCGTTTTGTGTTCGCGCGTATTATTCAAACAATAATTCTCTGACGATTGCTAGGCGCGCTCACTTCACTAACACGTTGAATAGTCTCCGGGGTCCGCACTGACTTTGGGCGGCCTGTGTTAATGATTCTTACCTTAGAATTAAAGTGCAAGCCATAACCACGCTTGAAGGGTTCCGTACCATCACACAAGATGGCAATAGTTTCTTCACGTTTTAAAAAAAACACGTTTTTTGTATTTTTCTAACATTTAGTATTTGTTGTTATAGCGGCAACAAAAATACATCATGTGTAAAAATTTCAACTCTCTTCTCTTATCGTATGGCACAGTTAACCGTGCTGTAGGGATAGGCGGCGGTTGCATGGTGTTGCACTTAGCATCATCTGCGGTCACGTGTAGGGCATTTAGATTTACACATACGGGCGTGTGCAACGCGACTTTCATACACATCTGGAATCAGATGTGCAGGTTTCTTCACGATTATGTTTTCCGTCACCGTTAAAAAAATTCAAGTGTCTAGCTATCACGGTTCATGACATGGTGACAGACGGACGGACGGACAGCGAAGTCTTAGTAATAGGGTATATGCTGCAGTATACTCTCCAGCGCTGTCATTCTGCCAGAAACCGGTTTGATATGGATAGATAGATAGGCACTGTCACGCGACCCAGTTGCTTGCGTTCGTCAGTGTTTCATACAAATTCTTACAAAGCAATGGTTTGCGCGCCCCGATTCAGGTCTCGGGTCACTGTCACCGGGATTGGTATGCTACCTTGAGGACCCTAAATTGTACATTGAGGTCACTGTGACGGATATTTGAAGCTAAGTACCGCTCTACGATGCCAAAGTATATATATTAGTACTAAAATACAGTTTGGACACTCCCTGCCGCCCTCTAGATTCCGACCTGGCCCCCTTGTTTCCCAGATTGGTTACAGTTTGGTTGTCAAACGCATAGGATTTCGCAGCCATTTTTTTTTGTTCCGTCATTCGTTTTTTAAAATGTAATTTATGGCCCGTTGTATCAAGTGTCCAGGGTGTGACGATGCAGTGACAGCGTCTTGAATAGGATTTGACAGAAAAAAAAATGTTACTTAGCGTTTTTCCTATAAAAGCACAATAAACTAACTAAATAGAATAATTGTACCACACGAGAAAAAACTTTCAAAAAATCTTAAAACTTTTAGGTACAATTTTAATATTGCAGGTCATGCGATATACATATGCATGCAAAATTTAAGCTCAATGGGAAACCGGGAAGGGGGTCAAATTTAACTTGCAAGATTCCATTACAGATACCGGGACAGGTAAAACTAAATAAAAGCTTTTAAAAAGAAAAAAATGATATTTTAATCGATTTTTAATTTAATTTTTACTAAAATAAATAAATAAATTCATCATATTAGCTCATATACGTCCCCACCGAGGGGCTCGAGCCTACCCTAAATTAGGGCGATCGAGCGTTAGTCGACCACGCGGGCCCAGTGCGGGTTGGTCGACTTCATACACAACCTGCCAGTTTCTCCGCAGGATTGTGCAGGTTTCCACCCGATGTTTTTCTTTACCACAAGAGCGTCGGATAAACGTACATATGAAATCTAAATTCGAAATCACATTGGTACGTGGCAGGATTCGAACCACGACCTCCCGGACAGGAGGCGCCGACCCTAGCAGTTACGCTACCGACGCTCCTATAATAAATAAATTACTTTGTCAAAAAAATGAAGTCGCATAATATGCTTGTAATACAAAAAAAAACACAACTAAATATCGTTTTCAACTGACTCACACAAAGCAGGTGGTTCTCAATTCAACTGTATGTATTTTGTGTGTGTTACGCGATATATTCGCAGATGGTGAACCGATTTTTATGATTCTTTTTTATTCAACAGAGTATGCTTCCGAGTTAGTCCCATACAATTTTAAAACAAAAATAAGAAAACTAAGAAAAAAAACTAAGAATTCGCTATCCGTCTGTCCCCAGGTTGTATTTCATGATCCGTGATAGCTAGACAGTTGAAATTGTCACAGATGACGTATTTCAGTTGCCGCTATAACCATAGATTTAGGATGGTACGCGCGGCGCGCTATATCTATGGCTATAACCATAGATTTAGGATGGTACGCGCGGCGCGCGCTATAACAACAAATACTAAAAATTTGAAAAAGTGTAAGTCTCCATACAAAAAACGTGTTCTTTTTTTAAACGTGAAGAAACTAGCGCTATCTAGTATGATGGTACGAAACCTTATGTGTGCGGTTATGACTCGCACTTGGTCGTATTTTTTTTTTAAATTAACAAAATCCAAAAATAAGAATGCATCGTTTTACTAAGTGGTTGCGATGGAAGTAGGTTTGATGAAATGTTATTTGATGAAAAGTAACTCAATTGATATTTGATGAAAAGTAATTCAAAATTGATAATTGATGAAAAGCAACTCAAATGATATTTGATGAAAATTAACTCAAATGGTATTTGATAAAAAGTAACTTAAATGATAAAAAGCGTCGGTGGCTCAACCGGTAACGACTTGGTCCATCTAACCAGAGGTACCGGGTTCAAATCTGGACGGCCAATGTACCAATGAGTTTTTCAAAAAAACTTACGTACATACTTACCGATTGCTTTAACGGTGAAGGAAAACATCGTGAGAAAACCTGCACACGCCTGCAAAGAAACTCGAAGGTTGTGTGTGAAGTCGACCAACCCGCACTGGGCCCGCGTGGTCGACTAAGGCCTAATCGCCCTGATTCAGGGTAGGCTCGAGCCCCTCGGTGGGGACGTTTATGAGTTGTAATGATGATGATGAACTTAAATGATATTTGATGAAAAGTACCTTAAATGATATTTGATGAAAAGTAACCCAAATGATATTTTATGAAAAGCAACTCAAATGATATTTTATGAAAAGTTATTCAAATAATATTTGATGAAAAGTAACTCAAATGACTAGAAGCCAAATACCGCATGCAATTTGCAACAGACTAACCAGCCGTTCGATTGAGCTTTCCTTTTTCGATTCTCCATTGTTAAACGTCAAGCCTCCGTGGCGTAATGGTTAGTCCATTCGCTTCACACCAGGAGGTAGCGGGTTCGATTCCTGGCGGGGCCAACTTGTAAGATTCGGTGCCCGCCTGGCCTAGCTACCACTATCTTATCTAAGACTTGCCGCCAAACATCAGTGTTAACTACATTGATGTGTTCCGGCCCGAAGATAAGAGCCAGTTCCCATAGCGTTGGAAAATCTTGGTAAGCCCGCTTTAAGTTAAAAATAATTACTCGCGATATTTTCAACTAGTGTGTACAATTAGTGTGTACTAACGATAATTTTCAACGATAAATTAGTTTATATAGAAACTAATATAGTTCGCTGTAGTTACAGATAGTAATATAGTTCGCTGTAGTTAATTTTTATCATCATCATGTCAGCTCATATACGGGCTTGAACCTACCCTGAATTAGGGCGATCGTGCCTTAGTCGACCACGCGCGCGGGTCCAGTGCGGGTTGGTCGACTTTACACACAACCTTCGAGTTTCTTCGCAGGCGTGTGCAGGTTTCCTCACGATGTTTTTCCTTCACCGTAAGAGCGTCAGATAAATAAACGTACATATGAAATCAAAATCATTATATTAAAAAAGGGTCTCTTTTACTTTAGGACGACTTATGAACTAAGTCGTGAGGTAATTGTCAACGTGAAAAATAGCATTCCAATTTTACCCAAAAAGTGTTCTACCTATGTCACTAGTAATAAACAAAAAAATCGAGTGGGGGTGTGTCAGAACACACTGCCGTTGTTAAAACGTAAACCGTGTAGTTTTTATATCCCTGATTTTTTTTTGCCTCCAGCCTCTCGCTTTGTTTCTTGTTTTTTTTTTAAATTCACAATTGATAAGGGGCCATCCATAAATTACGTCACATGTTAAGTCCCCCTTGACGACGTCGACGAAGTGTGACATTGTGTGACAAGGGAGTGGGAGGGGTCCTAAATTTTGAGACGTCACATTTCAAAATCTATTTTAATCTAAGTTTTAATTAAAACACATGTGATAATTAAAACTATTAACGAAAAACTCATAAACTTTTGCAACTCTATCTGTAGAAACATAAGGTTCAAATTGTTTTGTCGGTGACTCGCTCTACTAGTGTGACGCGCCAACCGCCTAATTGCCCTTTAATAAATGCCGCTAAATGCACCGTGCCTAGCGGTGATATTGTTTCTATTTCATTTGACAATTGACTTTCGCGGATGAAACGTCGTCGTTCTCTTAGTTCTGCTATTTTGACATTATATTGTTATTGTGACTCCTACTTACAAAACAAGTTTAAAAATAATAAAAAGAGTGATTCAGGTAATCTGTATCGTGAACTTTATTAAGCGTACAGTGCAGCTTATAATATAAATAAAATGAAATATTGTTTATTTCATCATTCAATTTACAAAATAGTTCACAGTTTCTGAATACTTCTTTTAAGCAATGTTAATAACTGCTTGTGTCAGAAGTATTCGCTCTTCTCTACCAAAAACGTGGATTACATAAATATTTTTTTTATTTTTATACTCTAAGACAGATTGAAAAATAATAATAATTAAATTTAGCTTATGCTAATGAAAATAAAGAAAATGTACAAGAAGAAGTTAACAATTTATGGAAAAGTTTGAAAAGTAGTGACAATGTTGAAGGTAAAGTGGAATCTTACATCAAAGAATTGAAAATAAAAATTACGAAAAAGAAAGCGACACTCATGAATTTTTTTTTAATTCCTTCGTCGTCAACATCGCGAATGCAACTGGAGTCCGAGCATCTAAAAGTAAGTTCGAATTTTGTAATAACAACCAAACTAAACTGACTAGGTATTGCTAGGTCGTTCCGCGAAACACTAAATAGGTACCCTATGTGCACCGGGTGGAAATGATAAGTGATCTTATTTGATTATATCTTAACTATGTAAAATAATTGTTTGATGATTTTAGAAAAATAATATACCTATCTTAATTCGCTGCTATCATTATCACACGATAAGCATATAAATATTTTCTTATTCTGCTATTGACGTAAGGTCCACGGGTACGATTCCCGCACAGGGACAGGTGTTCATTAAATAAACAAATAGCTGTTAAATTGAAATAAAACAAATTTTGGAAATGCTGTTTTAATTTAGTAATTATTTCTAGATGTAAATTTGTAAAATATGTGACGTCACACTAGAGAGAGGGAGGGGGTCAAAAATCATGACATTCGTCTGATGTAATTTATGGATGGCCCCTAAGCCCTTGATATCATCTTAATGGAAGCGGGCTTACCAAGAATCCCTAACGCAATGGGGAACTGGTTATCTTATCTTTATCCGGAACATTGGTGTTTGGCGGCAAGACTTAGATAAGACGGTGGAAGCTAGCCACTTGTGCTTAGAAAATGCCCTACCATCAACTAAACCGAGTCTTACAAAGTTAGGCCCCATCGAAAATCGAACCCGCGACCTCCAAGTGTAAAGCGAATGGACTATCCATTACGCCATGGAAGCGGTTCGTATGAAGGAAACAGATTCTTCCGACACTCCTTCTAGCACGGTCCAAGTTTTTGACTTGGCACCACGCATGTGATTTTAAAGACGTTTCATGTCAGAAACATTTTCGACTTGGCACCCCGCATGTGATTTTAAAGACGTTTCATGTCAGAAACAATTTTTAAAGAAGTTTCATGTCAGAAACATTTTTGCCAAAAACATCCGTGACGCTTTTCCTAGCAGCTTAACCAATGGTCAGATTAAGGCGAGGTGCGCTCTAGGTGGCGTAGGCAATGA
Organism: Coleophora flavipennella; assembly: GCA_947284805.1. NCBI lineage: Eukaryota > Metazoa > Arthropoda > Insecta > Lepidoptera > Coleophoridae > Coleophora > Coleophora flavipennella. The sequence goes on along the minus strand of OX369263.1, from coordinate 2,508,365 downwards.
GGGGGTGAAGCAGCGCGCGGGAGGAGCAGGCGCGCGGGGCCCCGCATCTGTTCTAGCGGAGTTTATCACAGAGAAATCGGGATGGCTCGATACGCGCGGTCTTGAAAATAGAATAACATACATTTTGTACATGACGTATTGCAATAAATAAAAAAATAATTATAAATGTATTGCAGTTTTAACCGCAGAAAAATGAGTTTTTCCAACCCCCGATTTAGGGGTTTTCATTATTTTCTGAAATGATTTTGCCTTAACATTAAATTTTGAAGTGAAGAGTTTTACCGTATAACAATTTGTCAAACTATTTCAGGCTTCTAACTGGGTGGTCATAAAAGGGTAGAGCTGCCGAGAAACAAAAAAGAAATGAAATGCAATATTCTCAAAAATGGCTCTAACGATTTTGACGAAAGTTTTAAAGTAGTAACTGTTGTTATCACTATTAAGCAGTAATACTGTTTGTATTGGAAAAAATTGTAAAAGGGTATTTGCCATACATAACAAAAGAAAACGAAAATTAACCTCTTATACGGCTGTAACAATTTCCATGAAACTTTGCGAGTTGTAAAGTTTAGTAGTGAAAAGGTAATAAAGTGGAAGTATTGGTTATTTCCAAAAAAATATAAGAAAGCCCCCATACAATGGATTTTTTTTTATCGTTTAAACGTGCTGTTCATTTTACGACTTTGCAAAAAGTAAGTGCAGTGTCGCTGCGCAATTTATTTAGAAAATGTAAATAAAAAAATAAAATAAAAAAAAATATTTTTTGCAGTAAATGTGGTACAAATAATATTTATGTTTTATATACTAAGAGAACAAGAACACATTAAGTCACAAGAGACATACAATAACAATAACAATAAAAGTAAGTATTTTAAAATCACAATATTGGAAATCATAGTCATTTAAAAACATTACACACCTTAATTACATTATATTACACATGTCAACTATTACTTCAAAAGGGTTATATTGTGGTATACTTAAAAATGAGCAAAATCCACGTGCGATTGACATAGGAACATTGACATTGAAACACACGACTACACAAAGTCATTCCATTTTGTAACATGCCACCTTGTCGCATTGAATTTGCTTTCCTCAAACTCAAATAACTCTTTATTGTACATCAAAATAAATAAATACATAAGTATACAAAATTTAAGGGCAGGCTCCCAACATAAATACATTTTTGCTAGAATTAGTTGAGTCAGCCGCAAGCTTGCTGAACGTGAAAAAAACTACACATCTGATTCTTTGAATCTTTTTCTTTAGTATGGCTAAAACAAAAACACGATTTATTAGTATTCGCTTGATACATTTTATTTTGTAAAAATATGTAGTTTATAAGATTTTTACATATTTCTCTTACATAACATAGGCGAATGAAATAAACACTGACAGTTAGAGAATAAAGGTATTGATAAAACGGCTAAGACGAAATTTTTATAGAATGTTTACTAAGCTCACAATAAACGAAAATGTGCATTTACGCCCGACTTAAAGGACGTAAGTCGCGTTAAGACACTCACGCGAAATTCAACTGTAAAGCTGGTTCCATAACTTTAAATATCAAGTTGTTCGTAAGTGCTACGGTAGGAGTCTGCTCTTAATAAACAGCTAAGATACGTACAATTAAGGCATTTTTTCCTCCTACGTCAATGAGACAAAGTTGTATCCCATTCTGAATATCTGTCGTTAATAGTTATCTGAAGCAATTAAACATTAATTAAGGCTAATTTAAAAAAAAAAACGGTAATTTAAAAAAATAAAAAAACCCGACTGTGTTTTTTTCTGTGTAATTGTAAATTTGTAAATGAAAAACCCTAAAACAAGAAAGTCGTCATACCCGATTGTACTTAACTTAAGAAAAATTGTAGCAGTCGGAACCCATTCTAGAAATAGAGGCTTAGTGAATTGAGAGCACATACCTATATTACATTGCAGATTACTCAAATATACTGACTAGACGGCTGACTTTCTAGAATGGGTCCCGACTGCTAAAATTTTTCTTAAGTTAAGTGCAATCGGGTATGACGACTTTCTTGTTTTAGGGTTTTTCATTTCCAAATTACACAGAAACGCAGTCGGGTTTTTTAGTTTTTTAAATTACCGTTTATTATTTCATTCATTTTTTAGTTTTATTATTGAATGAGTTTGTATAGTAACCTATATACACATGACACACATTAAGATTACGCAGATTATTAACTTGAAATTTGGCGCCAAAAATCCGCCATTTTGTTTTTTTTTTTATTTTGATATACTCAGTGTCACTCTCACAGTAAATACGAATCTAACGACACCTCTCAAGCCAAAATCCATCGAGCCGTTCAGGCTGCAGAGCGTGCCAAACAATTATACATACATACATACATACATACATACACTCGAAAAACATAACCCTCCTTCTGGCGCAGTCGGGTAAAAAAATAGTAAGTGTGTGGTTTTACGAAACCACAGTAAAAGTGAAACTTTACAGAGGACGACTTTACTCTCGCTACGGTACAGAGGACGAAACGATCATACCGTTAGAATAAAAACGACCGTCACACGACATGCATCTCACAGACGAAAAAAATTAAGACCATGTCATAAAAGTTTCACTTAAAAATGGTTGTTAATTAAAGCGATACGACTAACTTCAATGGATGTAATCCAAAGACATTTTTTAAATAAAATACCTACAAATAACAAAATTCGTTAACACCTAGCAAAAATTATGATACAGCACGGGTTTTTTTACCTTTTTTAAGTTGCTTTTTTTACCAATATGTAATTTGACAGAGATAGTTTAAGGTAGGTGTAGTTACTCAAAAACATGTCATATTTATCCCGAACAAATAATATTAAATTAACTGTAATAAAATGAATCACAAATGAAATATTGCAAAGAAACTAAAAAAAATATGGATCGGCAAACGAATTATTAGAGTTATAAATTACATTAACGAAATGTTCCTAGTGTAATGTATAGCGTGTGTCTGGTGGCTGTCGGATTACGCGCGCATGTAAGCTTGTTATGTCCGCTTTATTGGAAAAGTTTATCAAGAATAAAGGAACAGAAAACTTTCTGCATTGAGACGCTACAACATCGACTTGGTCTCTGTTAGAATGTTGCTTATATCCTACGTGATACTCTTTGTTTTTAGAACGCTGTAAAATTTCTGTTTTATTTAGTAGTTTTACAGGACTAATCTGTAAGTATAAAGCAATGAAACTCTCTCTGTTATCGTGTGGCACAATAGGGATGACTACAGCATTAGAAATAAAATATTTACTCCTGATCACTAAATTGCCCTCCTACTTAAACTTCGGAAAACCTTACTCGTTTTGTTTTCCATCAAGTCTTCGATTTTTAATTCACCATAATCACAAAATGAGTACATAAATGACGCTGCAAAACTATGACGTCACGCGTAGGTATTTCAAACATTTTTAGAACAAAATGTCGTTTTTGACAGATGATAAAAAGTAACTCAGATGACTGGCATTCGTTATCCCTATTAACAGTGCTATCCAAGGGATAGACGGCGGTTGCCTGGTGTTGCAATGAAACTATTAATGCCCATCAATTTTAAGCTCGAGGGAACTTTAATTTATTCACCGAGTTCCCTCGGAAGGAGTGGGGTAAACTTTATCCAGTGGTTTATTCCAAGTTTAAATTCTTCAAGAAACAGCAGCACCACAATCTCTGCTTATTTTACTTGCACGCGGTCAACATCTTCCCGTTAACTTTGCGGGTTTTTTTTACCAAGGTATAAGGTTTTACTTTGAATACATAATGTTGAAATGAAATGAAATGAAATGAAATGAAATGATAATTTATTTGCATCAAACATGGTAGTAGGATGTTTAATATAATTTTTAGTGCAATCATGTTTCGCCTGTGCAAGGCATGCAAATGTTTAACATAGATTATAATTATTTTGTCACGTAAACTTTAAAAATTCAAATGTCAATAAGTTTATTTTTGTCACAGAGGTATTCATTAACGCTATAATAATTTTTGTCAATAAGCCATTTCAACAATTTTGTCTTAAAGGTTTTCGATTCAAGCTTTCGCAGTTCAATTGGTAGGTTATTATATATTCTAACGCTCATACACACACAATTTCGGCTATACATTTCAGTCAATGGGATTTCGTTAAAAACTAAACGAAACTAGACTGTTGCCACGCTGATGGTGAAATGGTAACAGGAAAGAAGAAAGTTTCTGATTTTCATACAATGCTTTTTGTACCTAGGCATTCACACTTTGTTACCACACTGATGGTGAATATAGTAACAGGAAAGAAGAAAGTTTCTGATTTTCATACAATGCTTTTTGTACCAAGGTATTTACACTTTGAATACATAATGTTCCCACACTGATGGTGAATACGGTAACAGGAAAGAAGAAAGTTTCTGATTTTCATACAATGCTTTTTGTATCAAGGTATTTACACTTTGAATACATAATGTTACCACACTGATGGTGAAAATGGTGACAGGAAAGAAGTAAGTTACTGATTTTCATACAATGATTTTTGTACCAAGGTATTTTACACTTTGAATACATAATGTTACCACACTGATGGTAACAAGAAAGAAGAAAGTTTTTGATTTTTATACAATTGTTTTCTTACCAAGATATTTACACTTTGAATACATAATGTTATGAGTCTATGATGTTACCACACTGATGGTGAATAAGGTAACAGAAAAGAAGAAAGTTTCTGATTTTGATACAATGCTTTTTGTACCAAGGTATTCACACTTTGAATACATAATGTTACCACCCTAATGGTGAATAAGGTAATAGGAAAGAAGAAAGTTTCTGATTTTCATACAACCCTTTATGTACCAAGGTATTTACACTTTGAATACATAATGTTACCAAACTGATGGTGAATATGGTAACAGGAAAGAAGAAAGTTTCTGATTTTCATACAATGCTTTTTGAGCCAAGGGTTTCGTGCTACATGTTCAAAGGTGTGATTTCAGTACAATGTACATAAAGTTTCCATGACAACACCGAGTTTAGAGCCAAAATAACTAAGTATTTAGTAATCTGTGCATCTATTTAAATTGTCCATTAGCCCCGGCACTGTGGGCGTCTGACACCAACAAACGCTCTTCCATTATTTTGCGCGACAGTTGTGCGTGCCGGCGATAAGCATTTAAACAAGCCCAAGTTGTACTGCAATGCAATTGTTTCCATTTAGACATGTGAGCAGGTCCGGCTTGTAACGAACGAGCCGAGTGGATGAAGCAGACCGCGAAACCTTCAAATTGAATTTTAAGCATCCAATTTGTTTGCGCGGTGACGCCGCCGCCGCCGCCGCGAGTGAATGCCGCCCCGCCCGTCGACGCGCGACTCCCAAAGCCGTAAACCGATTTTTGCCAGTCGCTGCAAAATGCGAACTGGATGGTGTTCTGATGAATTATTTATATGCATACAAGTGCGCTACACAAACATGAAAGTTTGCTTAATGCCGGCCGCTATTACATTTCAGCTAAGGGTGACTTATTTTATGCAACCAGAATAAATTAAAATAGTCCCCGAAACGCTCATCTGTTGAGCTTTATTAGAAAATGTACAGGTTTTGGTACGTACGAATAGTTTGTACCAAAACTCACATTTACATTGTGGTATCTATACATACTTTACATACTGCCTACCTTCAAGCGGGATTCTATCCGTAGCGGATTGAAACGCACCTAAGCAGGATTAAAACGCAAAATGCACCCAAGCGGGATTCTATCCGTAACGGATTGAAACGCAAAACGCACCTAAGCGGGATTCCATCTGTAGCAGATTGAAACGCAAGACGCACCCAAGCGGGATTCTATCCGTAATGGATTGAAACGCAAACGCACCCAAGCGGGATTCTATCCATAGCGGATTGAAACGCAAGACGCACCCAAGCGGGATTCTATCCATAGCGGGTTGAAACGTAAGACGCACCCAAGCGGGCTTCTATCCATAGCGGATTGAAACGCAAGACGCAAACAAGCGGGATTCTATCCATAGCTGATTGAAACGCAAGACGCACCCAAGCGGGATTCTATCCATAGTGGATTGAAAAGCAAGATGCACCCAAGTGGGATTCTATCCATAGTGGATTTAAACGCAAGACGCACCCAAGCGGGGTTCTATCTGTAACGGATTGAAACGCAAGACGCACCCAAGCGGGATTCTATCCATAGCGGATTAAAATGCAAGACGCACCCAAGCGGGATTATCTGTAACGGATTGAAATGCAAGACGCACCCAAGAGGGATTCCATTTATAGCGGATTGAAACGCAAGATGCACCCAAGCGGGAATCTATCCATAGCTGATTGAAAAGCAAGACGCACCCAAGCGGGATTCTATCTGTAGTGGATTGAAACGCAAAACGCACCCAAGCGCGATTCTATCTGTAGCGGATTGAAATGCAAGACGCACCCAAGCGGGATTCTATCCATAGCGGATTGAAACGCAAGACGCACCCTAACGGGATTCTATCTGTAACGGATTGAAACGCAAAACGCACCCAAGCGGGATTCTATCCATAGAGGATTGAAACGCAAGACGCTCCCAAGCGGGATTCTATCCATAGTGGATTGAAATGCAAAACGCACCCAAGCAGGATTGTATCCGCTAAGGATAGAAAGTGTGAAAGCCGTGTGACGGCCGAATGTCAGTTTAAAAAGGGGCACTTAAACTGTTCTGATCCCAGTAAAAGTGTGTGATACACTATGTGTTACAACTATACTTTGAGTTTTTGGACCAACTCTTTAGACCCTTTTTCAGCGTGAAAGTTTCTAAACTCTTTCGGTATCAGATTTCATACAAAATTGGAAACGTGACAACGTTGTTTGAAAATATATACAAAAAGAACAAAAACATTTAATCGTGTGTAAATTGTTATAGGTAGGAAGTCAATTTTATTAGCTAACTACATAGATCAGTATCAGTTTTAACAGATTTCATGCAAAAATGACGGCGCCATTTGATTGTAAGCGGAGCACGCTTTCTTCGCTTAAATTAAATACCCCGCTTACGCGCATGCATTTGAGGCTTGCCTTTGATCTCCGCGCTAGAATAAGATAATCTCGTGGCTAGTTTATACGATATATAAACCTATTTCAAGTTAATTAAGTTTAAATTTAATGGGTACAAATTTGGGTATCTGAAATCCTTCAGCTTAGTAACTAGTGGGTTGATATTTATATATCGTGGAGCTATTTCACGCCTTCGCGGAGCCTGGCAGCGGCTGCGGCTCCAATATCGAGCATTTGGAATTCTCAAGTTACCTCAGTGTAAACATGATTACACGAACGTAGGAATGGATTCATATCTGAGAGCTGTGGTGTTTGAATTCTGTTTTAAATCTTATCTTTTCATTTTGCATCTCTAATCCCTTAAGAGAGAGTTAGATTTTCATAATAAAAACAGTTCAGCCTGATACAAATGTGCATAAAAGTATCTACTCCATAAAACTGGAAAAACTTGGAAGTTCGTTTTTTTTGAAAATGTAAACGCGTTCACGAGTCTGTTGGAGACGGAAAATTTGCAAGACATCATCAGTCGTTCAAAGTCAAATAGTCGTCGTTCAAAGTCAAATAGTCGTCGTTCAAAGTCAAATAGTCGTTGTTCAAAGTCAAATAGTCGTCGTTCAAAGTCAAATAGTCGTTGTTCAAAGTCAAATAGTCGTCGTTCAAAGTCAAATAGTCGTCGTTCAAAGTCAAATAGTCGTTGTTCAAAGTCAAATAGTCGTCGTTCAAAGTCAAATAGTCGTTGTTCAAAGTCAAATAGTCGTCGTTCAAAGTCAAATAGTCGTCGTTCAAAGTCAAATAGTCGTCGTTCAAAGTCAAATAGTCGTCGTTCAAAGTCAAATAGTCGTCGTTCAAAGTCAAATAGTCGTCGTTCAAAGTCAAATAGTAATCGTTCAAAGTCAAATAGTCGTCGTTCAAAGTCAAAAAGTCATCGTTCAAAGTCAAATAGTCGTCGTTCAAAGTCAAATAGTCGTCGTTTAAAGTCAAATAGTCGTCGTTCAAAGTCAAATAGTCGTCGTTCAAAGTCAAATAGTCGTCGTTCAAAGTCAAATAGTCGTCGTTCAAAGTCAAATAGTCGTCGTTCAAAGTCAAATAGTCGTCGTTCAAAGTCAAATAGTCGTCGTTCAAAGTCAAATAGTCGTCGTTCAAAGTCAAATAGTCGTCGTTCAAAGTCAAATAGTCGTCGTTCAAAGTCAAATAGTCGTCGTTCAAAGTCAAATAGTCGTCGTTCAAAGTCAAATAGTCGTCGTTCAAAGTCAAACAGTCGTCGTGAAAAGTCAAATAGTCGTCATTAAAAGTCAAATAGTCGTCGTTCAAAGTCAAACAGTCGTCGTGAAAAGTCAAATAGTCGTCATTCAAAGTCAAATAGTCGTCGTTCAAAGTCAAACAGTCGTCGTTCAAAGTCAAATAGTCGTCGTTCAAAGTCAAATAGTCGTCGTTCAAAGTCAAATAGTCGTCGTTCAAAGTCAAATAGTCGTCGTTCAAAGTCAAATAGTCGTCGTTCAAAGTCAAATAGTCGTCGTTCAAAGTCAAACAGTCGTCGTTCAAAGTCAAATAGTCGTCGTTCAAAGTCAAATAGTCGTCATTCAAAGTCAAATAGTCGTCGTTCAAAGCGCTATTACTTAACCGGTTCACCGTCGAGAGACAACAAGTTGTGGGCCGGTGAACATTGGTCCTAGTTATTATTGATGATAATAAAAGTGGAATTTGCTAGAATAAAAGTAGATTATTATTTTTCAATACTTTTAAATTAATATATAAATTAATAGCTTTTTAATACTTTTTTATGGGATCTGTTGTCTAAAATACACAAGAATAAATAATGGGAAATTTTAAACACGTTAAAAAACTAATTTAATCGCAACTAAAAATTCCATATGGTATGTAGTATGGTTGGGCAATTCAATTTAATATCATCATTACAGCTCATATACGTCCCCACCGAGGGCTCGAGCCTACCTTGAATCAGGGCGATTAGGCCTTAGTCGACCACGCGGGCCCAGTGCGGGTTGAATATATTTATTCAAAATAGGTGTTAATTACACTCTTTCTGATAAACTCATAAAATAATAATAACAATGTCATTTGTAAAGAATCAAAAATAAACAACAATTAGTTAATAACGTCAAAATTAAATCCTTGATATAAACCAGATTATGTCATTAGAACATGAAAACAATATGACACGAAAAGTTATACAAAAAAAAAACATTGAATGCATTTAACAAGAGTAGGCCAGTTCACACGGACTGCACCCGGTCACGAGTATAACGCGAGAGTCAGCCATCGCTCCTCTCAACCATATTAGAGGGAAAGGAACGACCCGGCTCCCGCATTTTAGGGTTCCGTACCCAAAGGGTAAAAACGGGACCCTATTACTAATACTTCGATGTCCGTCCGTCTGTCCGTCTGTCACCAGGCTGTATTTCACGAACCGTGATAGCTAGACAGTTGAAATATTCACAGATAATGTATTTCTGTTGCCGCTATAACTACAAATACGAAAAATTTTAAAAAGTGAAAAAATAAGGGGTATCCATACAAAAACAACAGGGGTATCCATAAAAGTCTGGCCGCCAAACATCAGTGTTAACAACATTGATGTGTTCCGGCTTGAAGATAAGATAGCAAGCTCTCCATTGCGTTGGGGAATTTTGGTAAGCCAGCTTCCATCTAAGGAATAGTCGTCGTTTACAATCAGGTGAGATGATGCCAAGGGATTACCAATTCTGAAAAATCTCAAATCTCAAAAATCCGTTGTTCCATTCCAATGTTAAAGAAATTAACCGAAAAAAGTGTATTTTTTCAGTTCCTCTGGTACTGCATCGGACTATGCTCTTCTCACGGGATAAAAAGTAACCTTTGTCCTTCCCAGTGACACAAACCACCTGCATGCCAAATTTCATCAAGATTGGTCAAGTTGTTGAAACGTGAAAAGGTAACAAACAAACACATTTTCACATCCTTACTAAATATTGTTGGTTACGTTTTAACGCTTTAACACCTTTTTTTTTATTCACAATTGGTAAGCCCTTTGGCATCATCTCACCTTGATGGTAAGTGACGATGATGCCGAAGATGAAAGCGGGCTTACCAAGATTCCCCAATGCAATGGATAACTGGCTATCTTATCTTCAAGCCAGAACATATCAATGTTTTTAACACTGATGTTTGGCGGCAAGACTAAGATAAGATGGTGGTAGCTGGCCAGGCGGGCTTTAGAAAATGTCCTACCAGCAACCAAACCAAGTCTTACAAGTTGACCCCACCGGGAATCGAACCCGCGACCTCCTGTTGCAAAGCGAATGGACTAACCATTACACCACGGAGGCCTCAAAACCTCAACTTATCTTGATGAAATTTAGCATGCAGGTAGCATGTGTCATTGGCAAGGACATAGACGCAGGAAATTGAAGGAGTTGTTGAAGCTTAAAAAGTAACAAACACATTTTCACATTTATAATATTAGTAAGGAATAATTTTCTTTTTCATCTTTACCTATAAACCGGGGAACATACAATAATAGCTACATGCTGCTGAAATGGTTTTAGCCATTTCTCGTGGCATATCCTCTGATGTCCTCGACTCGATGTGTGGTATAAAGATTTATCGAACACTTTTTATAGACAAACCGCGTTCCCGGCCGCTCAAGTTTTCCCACAATCTTTTGACCGAAATGGCAGTGATAAATTTTTGTGTTTGTACGTACCTACTTTTTACATCGACATAAATAAAGATGACGGTCGATATTGAAGCGGCGTGGACGATGTTAGACATCATAGGTACTGAATATAATTTAATTTCTGTACCGCCTTTGAACTAATTTGTGTAAATGTTTTTTTAGGAGGTGTGCCGACGTGTGATTTTCGGGATATTTTCGGGAGAACATTAACCGTAGCTCAGAGGCAAAAGTACAGAACGGAGGCGGTTAAAATGGAAAATTCTATGTAAATTAGTGACATCTATACAAAATTTGAGAAACCAAATGAACGATGCTAAAATTATTGAAAGATTGATGCTTGCTAAAGAAAGCCTATAAATGTAATGAAAATGTAGGATAGATGGCACTGTTAGTGACAGGAGGTTTCTGGGTTGATTAAACGAGTATTCATAAACACTTGATATAGGAATTTTGTGTGACATATGCCCGCTATTGATACGCGACTTTGGGCATTTTAGATCAAATAATCATATTAAGCTAAGTGCTATATAAAGTAAACGATAAATCAGAGAAGACAGTAGTGCAAAGGTAGCATTACCGAAATATACCTTTTCTAAAACCACTTTGGCTGATTTTGGAACTGTATCTTGGCAATTATAACGATTGAGACAATGAAAATATCTTTATTTACGTGTTCTTTCGATGATCCTAGAGTTTCAAGTTTATATTGTAACTCAGATATTTTGAAGATATCCAATGGTTAGGTACAGATAGTTTCAAGATTCAAGGTATTTATTCAAAATAGGTGCAAATTACACTCTTTCTGATATTCATAAAATAATAATATCATAATTTCATTTGTCAAGAAATAAACAATCATTAGCAATAATGTCAAAATGCAATCCTTAAAACAAACCAGATTATGACATTAGAACATGAAAACAATATGACTCGAAAAGTTGTACATAAAAATCATTGTATGTCATTAATACCTTTGACAAGAGTAGGCCAGTTCACACGGGCAGCTTCCGGTCACGAGTATAACGCGAGAGTCAGCCATCGCTCCCATCAACCATATTAGAGGGAAAGGAACGACCCGGCTCCAGATGCGCCACCATCCGCACGAACATTTAAGCGAGCATGCACCACTCATGTCAATGCTAAGATAAAAATGTTAATTAAAAGAAGTACTAATCGTAGACTTGTCATGTCTTGTCGCTTCCACGTCAACTCTTTGGTTGTTTATAATTTTATTACTATTAGACATGATTAGTAGTGTTAATAGAAGAAACACTGTCTACCCATACAATTTTTTCATTTAAATATTCAGATATCTAAGAACAACATTTTTTACAAAGAGTTCTTTGGACACAATTTTTAAACTGTTTTTCTGGAAAATTTAAGACATCATCGGGTAATTTGTTATACATGAGTGAGCATAGTCCCACAAAGGATATATTGATTTTTCTGAGTCTGGTATAAGTTACTTGAATAAGTTTATTCCCATTCCGCAAATTAAGACTGTGCCTGTCACTATTCAATGAAAAGAGATGCAGATATTTATGTACATCCTTAATACTTAATACTTAATCCTTAATTATTTATTATTATTATTATTATTAATTTTAATTATAATTATATAATATTATATAATATAATATAATATTATAATATATATAATATTACTAGCTGTCCCGGCGAACTTCGTACCGCCTTACATTACATTACACTGCCCTGCCCTACCCTACACTACACTACCCTACCCTACCCTACATACACTACACTACACTACCCTACCCTACACTACTCTACACTACCCTACACTACACTACCCTACCCTACCCTACCCTACACTACCCTACCCTACCCTATCCTATCTCTCAAGTTGGATCGAACTGCACATGGTGTGCGAATTTTATTATAATCGGTTAAGTGGTTTAGGAGTCCATTGAGGACAAACATTGTGACACGAGATTTATATATATTAAGATAAATGTGAATGCGTGGATGTTTGTTACGCTTTCACGCAAAAACTACTGAACGGATTTGGCTGAAATTTGGTAGGTCGACAGATTAGGACCTGGATTAAGACATAGGCTACTTTTTACCACGCTCGCGAGCCGCTTGCGGCTCGCGCACTGCGCACCCTCGAAAAGTCATAGAAACGTGGTCCACGCGGGTGAAGCCGCGGGAAACAGCTAGTAAATTATATTTTCAAAAATGTACTGACAGTGGAAAGTCATTATAATTATATCTTTAAACTTATCTCGGAGCGACTCACGAGAACGCATTCCATAATTCGCGTGAACCGCTCTTTTTTGCAGTACAAATATGATATTTATATCGGCTGCCAGTCCCCACAAAAGTATCCCATAATACTATGGAAGTAGCTGAAATATAACAGTCTTGCGGTGTCTATATCTGTAGGGAGCCTATTTTTTTGACTGCATATGCGGCTGAGCTAAGCCTGCCAGCTAGCGTTTCTTTACGAGGCCCCCATTGAAGCCTTGAATCTACAGTTAACCGTAGAAACACGCTTTGATTTACAAATTCTAATACATTACCAGCTAAGGATACTTTGTTGCTTACTTCAATAACATTAAAATTGGTCTTTTTTTGAATTTAAGACTAAGTTATTTATAATAAACCAATTGTAAACATTTGAAAGAGTGTAATTTACTTCATTAGACATATCAGTTTTCTGTCAACCTTAAAAACTAGTGATAGATCATCCGCAAACAACACAATTTTTGACAGTGATTCTACCATAAATAGTAGATCATTAATATCTTATCTTATACCTTTAAACGAGCAATTCTTGTATATATATTTCTGTGATCTCGGAAACGGCTCTAATGATTTCGCTGAAATTTGGTATATGGGGGTTTTTGGGGGTAAACAATCGATCTAGATTAGTTTTATGTTTGGGAAAACGCGTGTTTTCGAGTTTTCATGCGTTTTTCTTCCACGCAGGAGGTCGCTAATTTCGTGCTTATTGCCGGCTGTCCGTCTGGTCCAGCGGGTTAAGACGCGGACGGCAAGAAACGAGTGTGGTTCGAATCCCTCCCGGTGACTTACTTTTTTTTATATTGATCTACACAGAAAGCGATTGTAAATAATAATAATTGTCAGTTCACATTTTACTTTTTAAGTTTATGTAGATTATCCCCTAAACACCACCATATTACAATAAATAGTTATAATCGAGCAAAGCTCGGTCTCCCAGGTACTAAATTAAAAAAAAGGAAAGGTCCTAAGATAGAACCTTAAGGTACACCCATCTTAACTCGAGAAACCCTTGATTTCTTACCATTTATTTGTACTTTTTGTGTCCTATTTACTAAATACGATTCTAATAATCTAGAGCCTTATTTTTAACACCGTAATAGTCCAGTTTTACAAGCAGAGTTTTATGTTCCACACAATCGAATGCCTTTGCCAAGTGGCAGAAAATTCATATCGCATTTTGGGATTTCTCAAAACATTATATATGTTTTAATGAGTTCAATCCCGCATCCGTTGTGGAACGTCCTTTTGAAAAGCCAAACAAAAGGTTATGGAGTAATTTATTGATGTTAAAGTGAGTCAACATTTGGTTCAATATATATATTTTTTAAAAACTTTACTCAAAACTGGTAGCACAGAAACAGGCCTATAATTACTTGGGTCTTTCTTTTCTCCGGACTTGAAGAGTTGAACAACTTTACTAAATTTCATAAGATCCGAAAACTCTCCAGTATCAATACAAATGTTGAATAGATCGGCCAAGCAAGGGGCTAAAGTCTCAATTACGGACTTTATTAAATTAACAGATATGCCTCAGTATTTTTTAGTTCAACAACTTAAAAGCTTTTACAATCGTGTGTGGATAAATTTTTCTAAATGTTAGGTCTTCTTCGCAGTTTGGTACATTTTCAGAAAGTAATTGAATTGCGAGAATAGGCGACGAGTCAAGGCTTTTGGTTGTTTTGAGTGGAACATTTGTAAAGAAAGATTCAAATTCTTCTGTTACCTCCGAGGTTTCAGAAATGAGACCTCGATCAGTTTGCATGACATATTGTTTTTCTCGCAGCATCGTTTTCCCCGTCTCTTTATTAATTATGTATTAATAAGTTTGAAACTAATTAACTGACTCGCTCACTTAAAGATCTTCAAAATAGAACTAGTACTTCCCATATAGCGAGAGAGCTAAAATTTAGTACCTTCAAGAATAGGTTTCAGTACCCACACAAAGAAAACACTTTCAAAATGAGGAATCATACTTTTTTATCATGGAGGAAACGTCAGATAAAAAAAAATCGGAGAAGTGCGAGTCGGACTCGCCCACCGAGGGTTCCGTAATAATCCATAATCCATTTATTCAAAATTTGTAAATTACATGTTAAAATGACATTTTAAAAATACTTAAAAACGGATAAAATAAAATAGTTAACAATAATAAAATTAGGAATGCCAACAATCACAATGGAAATACATGTCAGTAGGTAAATAAATCACATTACACATAAAAACAATTTACAATGTCATAAAACAAAAATAACAATTTCATGTAAAATAATACTACACTCGAGAGCGATGAATCCGGGTCACTTAAAGAATCCTAAAAATCTCGGAAACTAAGAAGGCTAGCTTCATGGAATAAATTATGTTTAATAGACACTTTAATACCCCTTAAATTAAAGTAATAAAATTTACGAGTCACTACATTTTATTTACAAAAAATTACAAAAATAAAAAAAAAACTGCTGATCTCGCCTTAAAACAAAAATAGGAAACATGACATTTTTGAACAACATTACGATTTACTTGAATTTTAATACTTCGTATTGCCTCCTCGTGCTTCCATCACTGTGTTTACGCGGTTTAGCATGCTGTACACCAAGTTCCTTATACGATTTTGGGGAATATTCTCCCATTCCTCTGTGAGAGCAATTTTGAGCTCACGAAGCGTGATTGGGGGAGGGCTTCTTTGTTTTACGCATCTCCCTAGCTCGTCCCTAGCATGCTCGATCGGGTTGATATCCGGGCTGCGTGCTTGCCACTCCATACGAGTAATGTTCATCTCTTGAAGGTAGTCATTCACAATCCAACCCGTATGAGGCCGGGCATTGTCATGCATAAAAATAGCATCCTTACCCAAATAGACCATAAATGGACCAACGTGTTCATTGAGGATTTCTTCCACATATCTTTTGCTAGTTAAAGAGCCGTTTTCTATGAACACCAGTTCTGTGCGACTCTCAGAAGAAATTCCGGCCCACACATGTACAGACCCACCACCGTAGGCTACTTTTTCTTCGATGCATGCTTGCTTGAATCTTTCCCCTGGTCTTCTATACACTCTGTGTCTTCCATCGTGCTTGTAGAGCTTAAATTTTGATTCGTCGGAGAACATAACTTTTGACCAATCTCCAATACTCCAATTTAAGTGGTTCTGGGTATATCTTAGTCTTGAAATACGATGACCACGCTCCAGTTTAGGGCCGTTTGCAGGTCTAAGTGGTTTCAAGTTAGCTTCAGCAAGTCGTCGCCTTACTGTCCATGCGCTTGGGTTACTTCCTCTGAGGCGTCGAAACTGATTTGTAAGTTCAGTTCCTGTGAGAAAGCGATTACGAAGCATTGTGTTCACCAAGTATCGATCTTCTCGTGCTGTGGTACACCTGGGTCTGCCTGTTCCTTGTCTGCGTAGGTTAGAGCCAGTTTCCTCGTAACGTTGGAGAACTCTTTGTACTGTTGAGAGCGACACACCGACAGTCGTGGCTGTATCGCGCTGACCCCGGCCGTGGAAGGTGGGGCGGGTGCTGGTATGGGATGCAACCTGTAAAGACACGCTGGCCCCTTCCCATCTACATGTAACCAACAACAGAGCTGGTGCGGCTTGTGAAGCGGCTGAAAAAGCTGAAACTGGCAAATACAGGAGTCTAGGCTTCGAATATGATTTTGTCCCATTCGGTGTCGAGACCCTTGGTCCGTGGGGTCCTAGCGCTACAAGGCTTTTTAAGGAAATAGCAAAAAGGTTAGTCGACATCACAGGAGACCGAAGAGCTGGCAGCTACCTTGGACAAAGAATTAGTCTAGCTATTCAAAGGGGGAACGCTGCCAGTATCTTCGGAACCTTGCCTAAAGGGACTACTTTTAATTATATATTTTAGGCATATTATATTTTTTAAGGTTTTTAATTTTAAGTTCATTGTTCTAGTATATATATATTTTTTTATTTCTATTAATAATTACATATAATTTTATATTTTTAAGCGACTTCCAAAAAGGAGGAGGTTCTCAATTCGTCTGTATGTTTTTTTTTATGTTTGTTACCTCATAACTTTTTCCTGGGAGAACCAATTTTTACAATTATTTTTTATTTTAAAGCTAGTGCTTCCCGTGTGGTCCCATATAAATTTTATCAAAATCGGTATAGTAATTTATTAGAAAATTGACAAAAACCAAAAATAATAATGCTAAAATGTACTAAATTGTGGCGATGGAAGTCGATTTTTAACGTATTTAGCGATTTAAATCATAACAGTGCAAACTGTTAGGTACTACATACACCAAAATTATTAGGTACTACCTATACATATAAAAATGGGAAAAGTTTTTTTTTATTATTCGTCATAAATTACATATTAATTAACACATCAAAAAAAATAATTATAATCTATTTTAGCTTGTTCTAATGAAACTCTTTCATACGATATCCCACATGACACGGTTAACTCAATTCAAAATTTGGACCGCCGCCGTTCCTTGCATAATTGATTACGTACTTTAAATAAAGACTTTATTTTTTATGATTTAATTACAAAAGTATTGTTTCCAGATTTTCCCTATACTTGTAGTATAAGACGGTAATATTTGCCAAATTTCATAGTTCTCGTTCAACGGGAAGTACCCTATGAATTGGAATTCCCTTGAGAGTGTCGAAATGTAAGTTTTTGCGGCATAAACGGTTGTATATTTTTTTTACGTTAATTTAAAAGTTTGATTTTTTCATTGCTTTAAGGAACTGTAGACCGAAATATATGGATTTAATTTCAACTCGATAACTCCACTCGTTCCCGAGATAAAGGGTCTTAACAGACAGACGGAGGGACGGACGGACAACAAAGTGATCCTATCCCTTGGGATCACTTTGTTGTCCGTCCGTCCGTTTGTCTGTCAAGACCCTCTATCTCGAGAGCGTGTGAGGTATCGAGTTGAAACTAAAACAATATACTAAAACAAACTTTTAAGTTAACGTTTAAAAAAGATACGGATGTTTAAGGCGCAAAAAACGTATATTTTGAGATTCTCAAGGATATCAAAATTCATAGGGTATTTCCAGTTAACTAAAATTTGGCAAGTAATAGCGTCTTATACTACAGGTTTAGGGAAAAATCTGATAACTTATACATTTGTAATTAAATCATTAAAAAAATATATTTCTATTCAAAGTACGTAATAATCAATTATGCAAGGAACGGGGGTCCATATTTTGAATTAAGTCAACCGTGTCATGTGGAGTATTGTATGAAAGGGCTACATTGGCACAAGCTTAAACGGATTTTTTATTATTTTTATGATGTACAAGTTTCGATTTATGACGATTTTATTGTATTGTACAACCATTAAATGGTAATCCATCGACATATTTTCACATTGTCATTGATTTAGACAGACGGACCGACGAACGAACGAACTTTTCTGGCCAATATGTTTGTTTTTTTTACACTTTAATGTTGATTAATACATTACGACTTTTACACTACATTTTTTACTTTCATTAAAATTATTTACATTTAATATTATATTATATTATATTATATTATATTATATTATATTATATTATATTATATTATATTATATTATATTATATTATATTATATTATATTATATTATATTATATTATATTATATTATATTATATTATATTATATTATATTATATTATATTATATTATATTATATTATATTATATTATATTATATTATATTATATTATATTATAATATATTATACTATATTACATTACATTATAACTACTACAAAAATTTAACAATGCATTTTAGGTAATAAAATACATTTACAACATCGTCACTCACCACCAGGTGAGATGTTGTCAAGGGTTTACCAATTGTGCATAAAAAAAAATATTTTTTTTCACGACAGCGATATTAACCTTGCTGTGTATTGTCGCACGAAAATAAAATAATTCATTTTCAGAACATTATTACTCGAAATAGTAAATGATACATATACGGGTATACGTCATAGTCATATATAAATAGTAAATTAATATTTTTCTGATTAAGATATCGACTTAATTTTAATAAGATTGTTATTATTCAGTACCGATTTAAAATTAAAAGCTCTGCAAATGCAATATTCCTCGCGTACCGTTAATATTTCTAGCGTTTAGTATGCTACGAAGCTACGAAGCTGTAACAGCTACGAGCTACGCGCGCTACGACAAGAATGCTTCATATTATTAGCTGTTTCTTGGATTTTTCATTTTTACTTTCGAGCGACGAAGGAAAATAATTTTCGAAAAACCTGAAAGCTTTTAGGCACAAGCTTTTTAAAATAAAAGTACTCGTCAATACGAATCAAAGGAGCCCAAACTCGATGAGGTTGTGTCGTTTCATTGCGAAATTCCTATGGCCATCTTCCAGCTACATCATCAGATCAGCACGATGTCATCATAATATTGCATTGTCACGCGATTTACATATGTATGCAAAATTTCAGCTCAATCGGAAACCGGGAAGTGGGTCAAAATTAACTTGCAAGATTTCACCCGAACAAACATACATACATACATACATACATACATACATACATACATACATTGCAAGTTAATTAAAAGCTCTTAAAAAATTTAGGCTGACATTTTGATGAGAATCGATTATCTTACATTAATAGAGTCTATAAAATAACAAAATAAACAGTTTGTAAGGGTCAGGGTTCTGAAACCTGATATTCTGAGCAAAACTGCACATTGAAATATGTGGATTAAGTGGAAATTCTTAAAATCAAAATCCAAAGGGCTGGACCGATTTTTATAAATTCTTAGTTTGTTTGGATTTGTCTTGGCCCAGAATAGCAGAATAATTATTAAAACATCGAAAAAAAAATAGGAAAAAAAAATAAAATTAACTTTTCCGTACATTAGTGTAGCGTAGTGTGGTGTGGTGCGGCGCGGCGCGGTGCGGCGGGGCGTGGCGTGGCGTGGCGTGGCGTGGTGCACTATACACACCACACAACACCATGGTGTATGTATTTCTACATGGGTGGAAAGTATTTTTTTTTATTTGCCACGGAGTTGAAGATAATTGGGTTACGTCATACACGATTTTACACGATTAAACTTATTTGATAGGACTAAATTTAATTTATGAATTCTGTCCCTGTTTTTTAAAAACAGAAAGAAAAAGACAAAAAGCGTCAATTTAGTTTAGTCCTGTCAAATAAGTAAAATCATGTTTTACCAAATTGACACCATTATTAAAGTACTTTTAAATTAAATTAAGAGGTTATTATTTATTTAAACTCAGCTATACATTAAACGACGTATTTATTAGGTACGATTATTAATTATTTTTAACCGCCTCCGTAGCTCAGAGGCAAAGTTCACTGGCTTTACACAGGAGGTCGCGGGTTCGATTCCCGACGGGGTCAATTGTAAGACTCGGTTTGGTTGGTGGTAGGGCATTTTCTAAGCCCGCCTGGCTAGCTACCACCATCTTATCTAAGTCTTGCCGCCAAATATCAATGTTGATATCATTGGTGTGTTCCGGCATGAAAATAAGATAGCCAGTTCCTCATTGCGTTGGGGAATCTTGGTAAGCCCGCTTACATCTTCGGCAACATCGTCACTTACCACCAGGTGAGATGTTGTCAAGGGTTTTCCAATTGGGAAAAAAATAAAATAAAAATGATCTATAGGTTGATATTAAAATCATTTTACAGTTGGTCTATTTTTTATCTCAATTACAGAAGATCAACATTTTAAACTAATCCTCTATTCTGCTGCCCGCCATAATACCATGATAGCATGACAATTTTTTTTTCACGTTACGGCATGGCCATCTAGATGTACGTTGTGAGCAACTCGATTAGGTACAATCTAGTCGGCCGTGGCAAGTGGCCATTGGGAAGGGATTGGAGGTTGGATATAGGTAGACTTAATTTCCTCACAGTCGAAATGAAAAGTAGAGTTTTTAACTCGGGTGAAATGGGTCGCTTTCTACCCTTGGTCAAATCTACTATTTCTTCAGTTCTCTCGGAAATTGTATCGGACTTTGCTTTTTTCACGTGATAAAAGGTAGTCTGTGTCCTTTACCATGACATTAGCTACCTGCATGTCAAATTTTGTCAAGTATGCTTAAAGTTTTGAAGCGTGAAGAGGTAACAAATTAACAAATACTTTTTTGCATTTATAATATTAATCCTCCATTCACCAAAGGTTGGCTGGAAGAAATCACTTAAAGCGATAATTCCGCCTTTGCATATCATTATTTTGCTAGTTAGTACGTTTTTCATTTTTGTATATTTGGTGTACCATAAAGGATATTTAAAGCGTCGATGGCTCAACCGGTAACGACTCGGTCCTTCTAACCAGAGGTACCGGGTTCAAATCTGGACGGCCAATGTACCAATGAGTTTTTCAAAACTTACGTACATATACGTGAAGGAAAACATCGTGAGGAAACCTGCACACGCCTGCGAAGAAACTCGAAGGTTGTGTGTGAAGTCGACCAACCCGCAATGGGCCCGCGTGGTCGACTCAGGCCTGATCGCCCTAATTTAGGGTAGGCTCGAGCCCCTCGGTAGGGACTTATATGAGCTGATGTGATGAAAGGATATTTATCTTATCTTATCTTAAAGTTAGTAGGGATAAGGATTGGGACAGATTTTGTATATGATTGGAGTAATGAGCGTATGATTAGCGCAATGTAGTGTGCTTAGGAGTGCCGTTAGTGGATTACCAGTAATTAATTATACAGCGTTAAGCAAACACGTGGGCTACCGCGCTTTGCCTACCAACATACAAATGGGATGGTGATATCTATTAAGAATAAATATATATTCAAAACATAACTAAATCTTGTAGAAAACACATTGTTTTATATCATTATTTTTGACACGTAAGTATCTCCTCATCATCATCATCATCATATCAGCCGAAATACGTCCCCCAAAGGTCTCCCCTAAGGATTTCCACGACCGCCGGTCCTGCGTTAAAGTTCATCATCATCATATCAGCTCATATAATACGTCCCCACCAAGGGGCTCGAGCTTACCCTGAATTAGGGTGATCGGGCCTTAGTCGACTACGTGCGGGTTGGTCGACTTCACACACAACCTGCGAGTTTCTTTGCAGGCGTGTGCAGGTTTCCTCACGATGTTTTCCTTCACCGTTAGAGCGTCGGATAAACGTACATATGAAATCGAAATTCGAAATCACATTAGTACGTGGCGGGAGTCAAACCACGACCTCCCGGACAGGAGGCAGCGGCCCTAGCTGTTACGCCACCAACGCTCTAAAGTTACGCCTAACTAATTAGATTTTTTATTTCCACAACGAAGATTTGTTCCATAATAGGACAAGGAAAAAGTTGCTTCGTAATCTGTACGCAAATTCAAACAGGGAGACCAGAGCCAGCTGCATCTTGAACATTAACTTTTTGAGACTGGAAACGTGTGAACAAAGTCTATGTTACTGACTGATACTACATGAGTTCCACAAACAGCACAAATTGATTCCCGGCCTGTGTTGCATTTTTACCTTTTTTATATGAAAAAATCAGAATGTGACGAATTTATTGTTTTTTAACCGCTTTCGTGGCGTAATTGTTAGTCCATTCGCTTCACGCCAGGAGGTCGCGGGTTCCATTCCCGGTGGGGTCAACTCGTAAGACTTAGATTGGTTGATGGTAGGACATTTTCTAAGCCCACCTGGCTAGCCCCCATCATCTTATCTAAGTCTTGCCGCAAATCATCAGTGTTGACAAAATTGATGTGTTCCGGCTTGAAGATAAGATAGCCAGCTCTCCATTGCGTTCGAGAATCTCGATAAGCCCGCTTCCATCTTCGGCATCATCGTCACTTACCATCAGGTTAGATAACACCAAGGGCTTACAAATTGTAAATATTTTTTTTCATAGACTGAGCAATTGAAAAATAGTGGGATTTTTTAAATTATTTTTTATAAAAATTTCGAAAGTTCACCTTTTTAATTTTATTACAACTAGGCAGGTACAAAAGATTCTATTTCCCTCGTCTTAGACTGACAGTACAGGGCATCTTTCGCTCTCCACAGTGAGTCGGTAGACCCAGGAAATTTTTCATCTACGTTCAATTTTCATCAATCAGTTTGTTATAATTAGTCATCGTTACAGAACATATTAAGGAATTTCGCATGAAAACACCAAACTTCAGTGTAGTTTTTGGAGGAAAACCATACTGCTTATCTAAATAAATCCACATTTCCCTTTGTGAATTCTTAGCCATATGTTTATAAAGGCTTATACCGCCGCCAACGACCAAATAAAATCAAATCAAAATAACTTATTTTAAATAGGTGTTTACACACACTTTTAAATAATTAAAAAAAACTTATTGTATATTAGAAATAATTTCATGATTCACATTACAGTCTCTAGTCAGTATCAACTTTGTAACCACTTTTTATTTCAATATTTTCAATTTTTGTTACTTACAAGATATGAGGAGTGATTTGGATTTCCTAGAATTCTATTTTATTACACAGAACTAAAGAAAAAACATAGCTTACTGCATACTTTTTTTGTAGTTCTAACCATAGAACTGGTGCAATTTTAATTGAAACATTATGAAGATTTATTAACTTCTTAACAAAACATTATAAAATGATTTTGTTTAATTATTTTTTGGAAATTTTTCTTATTTTGTTCATAACAAACTAAAAACCACAATTTTAGTACGAGTTGTCCGCAGCGATTGACGTAACAGCAACGCTGCAGTACGAGCTGACAAGAACTTTATTTCCAAGCTGTTTCATTCGATGTTTGAAACATCGTGAATCGAGTTGCTAATTTTAGGGACGGAGGAGCTCTAATAACCGATGCAGCCATTTTGTAAAGATTTCGCCGCCCGCACCTCAGACTTTCCCCTCAACTTTGTCCACGAGGTTCCATATTGAAACCAAAATAACAGCACTCAATAGAGGTTAGCCAAATTTTGTTACCTCTGTGGCAGGTAAAAATAATACAAGCAAAGAGATGTGATTACTAATGTATACTTGCAAAATACGAAGAAATTTTAACCCGCTCCTATATAATAGATGCTGTTCCATCGTCGTGAAACTCTTTATAGGACATTTACAATCGGGGATGATACATGAAACAATTCAAATAAAAAATTGAGATTCCCAAGAATTGAGAAAATCATCATTTTTTTAAGTTGGTTAAAAAATTACATTAAATTTGTTAACTCTTTTCTCTCTCTCTCTCTCTTATCGTGTGGCACAATTAACTGGGACATCCCATGGGATAGACGGTGGTTGCCTGGTGTTGCACTTAGCATCACCCGCGGTCACGTGTAGGGCATTTAGATTTAAACCTACGGACGTGTGCAGCGCGACCTTCATACATTTCTGGAATCAGATGTACAGGTTTCCTCACGATGTTTTTCTTCGCCCTGGAAGATGTTTTTAAGCTTTTGGACTGGGGTGGACTCGCCATCAATATCAACAGCGAGTACATCACACACCTTCGATTCGCTGACGATATCGCGGTCATGGCTGAGACTATGGACGACTTAGGCACAATGCTCGATCACCTCAGTAGAGCCTCTCAACAAGTGGGTCTTAAAATGAACATGGACAAGGAGAAAATTATGTCGAACGTCCGTGTCACATCTACTCCTCTGAAGGTTGGAGACTCTACACTTGAAGTTGTTGCCGAATATGTGTACCTGGGACGAACAGCCAGTTAGGTAGGTTTAACTTCAAGAAAAGATCGATCGTCGAATCCCACTCGGCTGGGCAGCGTTTGAGAAGCTTCGCAATATCTTCACGTCCCAGATACCGCAGTGTCCTAAGACCAAGGTTTTCGAAGTGTGTGTGTTAGAAGTAATGACATGCGGAACTGAGATATAGTTGCTTACTATGGGCCTCATACGAAGGCTCAGAATTGAAACCTGCACACGCCTGCAGAGAAACTCGAAGGTTGTGTGTGAAGTCGACCAACCCGCACTGGGCCCGTGTGGTCGACTAAGGCCCGATCGTCCTAATTCAGGGTAGACTCGAGCCCCTCGGTGGGGACGTATATGAGCTGATATAATGGCTCAGTAGATTTTACACAAAGCGGCGGCGCCTCATACAATGCGGCTTACTTTATTTCAGCCAAATTGCAATCCGGCTAGCTTACAATCAGCCAACTAGATGAACGTTGAGTGACGCTTGTTCAATCAACGTTCGGCCTAGTCATTCAATTGAATGTCACCATTCAATCAACGGGTTAGCGTTTCAATCAAATTAAAGATTTAACCAGATGGATGCGATATCGCGAAAGTTTGTAAGAATGTATGGATGTATGTTTGTTTCTCTTTCACGCAAAAAATACTAAACGGATCTGGTTGAAATTTGGTAGGTAGAAATATTAGGACCTGGATTAACACTTAGGCTACTTTTTACCACGCTCGCGATCTGCTTGCGCCTCGCGCACTGCACACCCTCGAAAAGTCATAGAAACGTTGTCCACGCGGGTGAAGCCGCGTGAAACAGCTAGTTAGTCGTAACGTTAGGCAGGTAAATCAATAACAACTATCGAATCGTTATAATTAATACAATCACCTGAACAACCGCCGCCGCCGGGCAGGAACGGTTGACAGAATAAATTACTGGCGTGGACGAATTAATCGAAACGAAATAAGTTACTGGCTCGTCGCCTGCTGGCTATTTTGTCAGTCTTGAAGGAGTATTGAGTATTCTCCATTGCGTTGGGGAATCTTGGTAAGCCCGCTTCCATCTTCGGCATCATCGTCACTAACCATCAGGTGAGATGATGCCAAGGGCTTACCAATTGTTAATACAAAATAAATAAAATAAATATTGAAGCGGTCGTGCTCAGTGCAACTTGCGTGGTTGGGTCGATCACGCAAGTTAACTGGCCTGAAGCACGGTCATTACCTGGATGGGTATGACTGTTAGTAGCATTTTTCTTGACCGTTTTCGAGCTTCGCAAGGCAGTTTGTAGCGCGGTGCGCTGTTATTCATTCTCCTTTCATTCCATCTATTTCTTTTACGAGCATCCATCTGACATTATTATTAAAAAAAAAAATCTTCCGATCATCCATTCATCCTTCATATTTTGTAATAAAATAAATAAAATATTTATCTTATAAAAGACACATTTTGGTTAAGTTTTAGTTTATATTTTGTGATTTTTGGTCTTTTACTCTTATTTTATATAATACCAATAAACTAAATTGTTCACGAATGGAATTTTCAAAAACCCACACCCTATACCTACTCCTTCCGTCGTGTTACAAGTTAAGCATTGGTGCGGCAGGCTATCAATAGATGGCAGTCGTCAAGCCATGTCAGGTGTCTTGCAGGCGGCTTGAAAACCTTCTGACATTAGGGTTCGTAACTACCCGGAACAAAGTATATATATTAGTACTAACATACAGTATGGACACTCCCTGCCGCTCTCTAGATTGCGACCTCACCCCCTCGTCACCTAGATTGATACCGATTGGTTACAGTTTCGTTGTCGAACGTATACGATTTCGCCGCTATTTTGTTAGTTCCGTCTTTCCTTTTTTTAAATGTCATTTCTGGCCCCTTGTATGAAGTGTCCGGGGTGTTACCTGGATGTGTGTGACTGTTAGTGGCATTTTTCTGTACCGTTTCCGTGCTTCGCAAGGCTGTTAATCGTTGGTGTCGGTTGCTATCAATAGATGGCAGTCGTCAAGCCATGTCAGGTGCCTTGTAGGTGGCCTAAAAACCTTCTGACATTAGGGATCGCCACTAACCCTACAAACTCCACCAACCAAGACTTAGACCCCGTGTATGGAGTATAGTCTTACCTTGTAACGCGGCACGCTGTTATGCGTTCTCCTTTCATTCGATCTTTTTTCATTCCATCTATTTCTTTTTCACGCTTGCGATGACATTTCATTCAAAAATAAAAAATATTTTCCTCTATTCAACATATTTTGAAAATCAAACTTGGAAACTTTATAAATTAATTATTTTAACCAGCTGCTTCCTTTTAAGATACGTCTATATCATAAAATAGTTTGAGAAAATAGAAAAAAATATGTTTGTTATTTGGGATTATAATTTAAGTGTGTTAAGTTTGTATAATTTATGTGTTCTTTTTAACCGACTTCAAAAAAGGAGGAGGTTTCTCAATTCGACCGTATATATATATATATATATATATTTTATGTGTGTTCGCGGATAACTTCGTCGTTTATGAACCGATTTTCATGATTCTTTTTTTATTGGAAAGGAGATATGACAAGGAAACCAGGACCTGATGATGGCATTCCAGAGAAATTGAGAGGAACCTTAGTTTCCTGTTTGAAGTCGGTTTTGTTTAGGTCTTTATTTCATCTTACTCAACTGTAAATAAATCTAAATACCTGTGAATACGTCATTACCTACGCACGCCCACTTCTGTACCTAAACCTATGACGACGTGTCACAACCTTCCCCAGTTTTTACAAACTGAAACTTGCGATTTACTCACAAACGGTTAGAGCTATTGAATTGTCACATACTACGAAAAAGTATATTTTTGGTCATGCAATATAAATTCATGATAAGTATTAAAAAAAACATTTTTTGTTTAAAAAATAAATATGTAAAACAACTTGTCGAGAAAGTTTAGTGCAGGCTGACGTACAATTTATTTTTGTTTATGTTAGTCACACTATCATCGATCTTCCATTAATTGTAAGGGATTGTGGAATAGTCATAGACAGTGCGTCTTCGAGATCATTACTTCAAAATCTGCAATTATTCTTAACTTTTCCTATTTATGTGTAACTTGTGTTCCTCCTAGTTTAACCTTAAACATTCTTTGTGTATATGTATTGATATATATTGTTATAGTATATATTTATATTTATTTATGTATTTGTAACTTATATATTTATAAATCGACTAAGGCCCGATCGCCCTAATTCAGGGTAGATTCTAGCCCCTCGTTGGGAACGTATATAAGCTGATATGATGATGATATTTATTTATATGTATTTATTTATGTATTTATAATTTATCTTTATTATTAAGTATTAATTTTTAGTTTTAGTTGCACATGCACCCACCCGCTATCGTTTCACTTTCTCCTCTCCTTCATTCACTAAAGCTTGGCTGGAAGAAATCGCTGAAAGCGATAAGTCCGCCTTTGCATATCATTGTATGTTTTGCTAGTTAATAAGTTTTTCATTTTTGTATATTTGGTGCGCAATAAAGGATATTAATCTTATGTTATTAAAGAAGATTTTTAAAGTAATTATATTATCTTTTAAAAATAATTCTTGCTAATATTCTGTCACTTACATAGGCTTGTGAATTTAAAGTTCAAAGGATATTTTTTGTACAATGTTCTGTTTTTTAATTTTAAGATAGTTTCAAGCTAGAAAAACTTGTCATGTCATAGTAAGAAAGCCAAGAGCGCAGTATAAAAATATGCTTCATCAAACTTCCAGTAAAGCAGATATTTATAAGAATAATGTTTAAAACATGTGTATAATGATATATAATACCTTACCTACCTAATGATTTAATAATATTACAAGGGACAGAATATAAGACAAAACAAACAAAATGGCTAATGAATTATTGTTTTTACAGTATTAGGGAATTTATGGACTACAAAAATTACATACAGTGACATTTTTAAGAAATCTGGAACTGATATTGCTTACTAACCTACTTTAATCATTATTAATATTGACAATTTATTTTTTATTTGTTTTTAATTTGATGTCTTCATAAGACTGAATACGTTTACTGGTATTGTAGTTTTTAAGATGTGTATATTTATGACTTAAGTATTCTTGCAAATAAATGATACTGATTCTGATAGAAAGAAGTCAAACTTGTGTAAGTTTTCCCAAAAGATGAAAATAAATACAGTCTTTGGTAAATGAATATTACAGAGACATACAATTTTTATGTTGATGTTATCTCTGGATCTACAGACTAAATTTACGTTTTTTTTCGTTAAAAGAATACCAGATATTTATGGGTTAATATATTTTTCTTGTGAGTTAGTTGCGGTAAACATGAGCGCCGATGGCTTTAAGGCGGCGTGCCGACTTTTTGAGGTCTGCGGCGGCGGCGTGATCTTCAAAGCATTTTTAATTAAATGTGGAATGGTATATATAAAATGGAATAATAACAAACAAACAAATGTATAAAGTCAAATATTTTTTTTTTGCTCGTAAACTTTACCTGAGCGTATCCTTTAAGCATTCCAAGGTTGACTGGAAGAGATCCCGAAAGGGATAAGTCCGCCTTTGCTATATTTATATTCTTTTGTTAACACCTTATTTGTTTTAAATGCAATAAAGAGTTTACAAACAAACAAACAAACTGTTCCGTCGTAGAAATAATAACATAGATTATCGATTAAAAACCTTTTGTTTATTACAAGTGCTCCTTGTTCGCTCCCTTCTTCTCCCTTTACTGGACTATGGTGATGTCGCCTATCTGGACCCTACGGCCGAATTATTGGATAAGCTAGATAAACTTCAGAATCAGTGCATACGTTATATTTTCGGTCTCCAAAAATACGGCCATTTTCAGAATTCCGCACTCAGCTAGGTTCGCCACTCATCCGCCAGCGCAGGAATACCCATATCCTGTGTCATCTTTTTAATATACTTTTTAACCCTTGTGCCACGCATTATCTACGTGAAAGGTTCGTATTTCTCACAGCAATGGATAACCGACTGCGCTGTATTAAAAACCTGGCACTTGCGATTCCTGCACACAGCACTGATGCCTACACTAAATCGTTTACGGTTCTCGCGGCTCGCTTGTGGAATGCATTGCCAGTGGAAATAAGAATGTGTTCCTCCATCTCCACGTTCAAGGCCCATCTTATGAAGACATGACATCCGTTTATTTGTGTATTCCTACTTGAGCTAAGTACCTATTTATATATGTAAGTATGTAAAGTACTATAGTATGTATATATTTATTTATATATTTATTATATTTTATTTAATATGTATATTTATTATATGTATCTAATTGTAATATAACATCTGTTTATAACTTTAGATTATTGTTTTCACTTCTTTTAAAATGTGTACTAATTATTTTGTTTCTTTGCTTACACTCGTAGTGTGAATCCTTTCAGTAAATAAGGGTTGGCTGGAAGAGATCCCTGTTTGGGATAAGTCCTCCTTTGTGCATGCTACTGCTATTATGTATCAATAATTGTATATTTCGTTGTACAATAAAGAGTTTACAAACAAACAAACATACAAGTTAAAAATATCTACTCGTACTACGGGACACAAAAAGGTTCCTGCAACTTAAAAAAATTCGGTTTTTAGGGTTCCCTTTCTCAAAATAAAAAAAAATAACTCTTTTGGGATCAATTCGTTGTCCGTCTATCTGTCTGACTCTTTTTCTTAGGAATGCGTAGAGGTATCAAGATGAAATTAATATCAATAACTATGGTCTACGGTCGCTTAGATATTTAAAAAAATAAAGCTTTTAAGTCAACGCATTCAAAAATATGGACATTTATTATTTTTATTTTGATATAAAGGGCAAGTAAACGAATTCTTATTCTAATGCTATACTCGCAGTATTAAACTTCCCGTTGAAATAAAATCATGAAATTTGGTAAAAGTAAGATCTCAAAGTAAAGGAGAAAATCCGAAAATCGACAATTTAATTTTTTTTGCGATTACAAACTCATATTTGCAGTTGAAAAATAGACAATTACGTAAATCGATGTATGAGAGAAAATTGTTTTCAACTACAAAGTTAAGTTTGTCCTTCAGTCTGACTTATTTTCTGTTAAATTGTATATAATTCGCTTTTTTTAATGGCCGCAGCATTCAAGATGAGCCTGGTCATTATCCTTGCCCACCTTGTCATTATTCCCCGATTCGTACAATTTAGGAATCTTTAAGACGAGAGTGAATAGGCACTATTTGAGTTTGCGTGTCACATCCTCGGCTGCATCGGCACTTACCATCAGGTGAGGTGCAGCCAAACGTACTCAAATTCTTAATAAAAAAAAAAAAAAAAGATTGACCTGTTTTTTTACTTGTGTGGGCTCTGAATAAATGCTTATCTTATCTTTATAAGATAACAAAGCACCTGTTAACTGAGAACTTCTTTTTTCCCATCTTTATTACTATGTACGTCCAAATTAGTTTATGCGGTAACTGTGTTCAGTCTTTATTTTTGAGAATGGAGTGACGGTAATTTTACCCACTTTAATTTTATTTACGTCTACATTGTCACCTTATAAAGAATCCGTTAGTCTAACGCAGACGACTAGCTTTACAAGGCACGGGGGTCAAAGTGCGAGACGGGGGAGGTCGAGCCCGGATTGCCATATTCTCCGTTCGGGATACTTTATACTAATAATTTAGGCAGTGGCGGCAAACCACGTGACCAGTGACTAGTGAATTCAGTTTAGACGCAGACATCAAAAGATTTGGGCCTGTGTATGGATTCTAACACTGTAACATTGTGTTCTGAATCTGATAACGCCGACGCCATTTTGCGTAAGAAGATGAACGCGTAACGCGTCCTCCTAGGACAACGAGCTTTTATGTACTGATCCAATATCTCTTTGTTCGTATCGTACTGATTCAATTTTTATTCTTTCAATCGGCGCGGCGGCGCGTCGTACGATACGTTTTGGCCATTTTTAGGGTACCGTTTAACAAAAAAAACGGAACCCTTATAGGATCACTCGTGCGTCTGTCTGTCGGTCCGTCCGTCACAGCCAATTTTCTCCGAATCTAAGGACCAAATCAGGTGAAATTTGGTAGGATGTTGTAATCCTATGTCCCAAACACAGATGTGCAAAGTCTTTTTTTTTAAATAAGGGTCATTTTCGGGGGAAAAAAATTAGGAAATTTAAAAAAAAGTTTTACAAACCTTACTAAATCATATATCAAATGAAAGGACTCGTTATGAGGATTTCAAATATATTTTTGTTATTATAGTAAAATAATTAGTTTTGATTTTATTCATGAAAGAACTACTTGAGCCTAAAGTTTAGAAAAAAATACTTAATGTAGATCATTGCTTGTAGATTACAGGAAAACCTATAAGAATTCTATAAACTCAAAACAAAGTAATAAATTAAATATAATACGTTCACTTACGGAAAATATTTCACATAAACACCACTAGATAGCGCTAGTAATATTTTTCTGTTGCTCGCGTTTGTGTCTTTTGTTTGTCATGTGAATAGGTATCATTGTCATAGTTGTGTGGAGAGGTGTGGTGGTACGGAACCCTCATACCGTGAGTCCAACTCGCACTTGGCCAGTTTTTTATTTATTTGTGAGTATAGTTGAGTTAATGTTCAAAGTACTCTTTAAAAAAAAATGCGTGCAGATTGTTACATCAAACACTATTGATGTGAAGTTAACTGTCTATATCGTCGTCACTGCTAGGGCACGTCTCTCTTTTCAAAGGGATTTGAAAATTTTTGTATGGAGACTGGCATAGTACCAGGTCCACCATTATCAAAACAGCGTTGAATAGAAAACATTTAAAGGGACAAAATATTATGTCATTTAGCACTACGTCCTAAAACGTCATGTTACGGAAATAAAAAAAACTTAGAGACAAAAAAATATATATTTCGAGTCATTCTGCAATTTGATGTCCAGTTACCTCCGCAGTGTGACGTTTTAGAACCTTGTGTTTAATGGATTTTTTTGTCAGTCTGTATGTCTCATATCCAAATTCATTTCATCGTCCGACATAATTTTGACAAAATAATAAAATGGATTCATCACATCAGCTCATATACGTCCCCTCCGAGGGGCTCGAGCCTACCCTAAATTAAGGCGATCGGGCCTTAGTCGACCACGCGGGCTCAGTGCGGGTTGGTCGACTTCGCACACAACCTTCGAGTTTCTTCGCAGGAGTATGCAGGTTTCCTCACGATGTTTTCCTTCACCGTAAAAGAGCGTCGGATTAACGTACATATGAAATCGAAAACACATTTGTACGTGACAGCATCGAACCACGACCTGCCGGACAGGAGGTCGCCTTGCCATTACGCCGACAACACCACAATAAAATGGATTATGCGAATGATTTTCAGAGGGAAGTTATGCTATACTCCTCAAACTGGGCCGAAATCCGGATTCATGGGGGCTAGCGGTGATTCCTACTGACCGAAGTTTCCACGCCACCTATAAGGGCTCTGACATAGCTTGGAGACTGCTATTTAATTGATACCCACCAGCGCCAATAGCTTAAAGTGCCTTGCGAAGTACGAAAACGGTCGAATTAACGGCCACTAACAAGTAAACCTATCCAGTTAATGATCGTGCCCATGATCAGTTGACCTATGTGATCGATGTGATCAGGAAATTCGCACTGAGCTATAATTGGTTCACTTTTGATGTCAAGCAATAAATTTATATAATACTAGCTGTTGCCCGCGGCTTGGCCCTTGTGAATATCGAGAGTGAGCGGGTTTTTAGGCTATGTCCATCCGTGTCGTTTCTTTCCCTCTAATATGGTTGATGGGAGCGATGGCTGACTCTCGCATTATACTCGTGATCGGGTGCTGTCCATGTGAACTGGTCTACTCTTGTCAAAGCTATCAATGACATTCAATGATTTTTATGTATAACTTTTCGTGTCATATTGTTTTCATGTTCTAATGACACAATCTGGTTTATTTTAAGGATTGCATTTTGACATTATTGACTAATGATTGTTTATTTCAAAATTTTTTACAAATGAAATTATGTTAATATTATTTTATCTATCAGATAAAGTGTAATTTTCACCTATTTTGAATAAATACCTTTGAATATTGAATTCTGTATTTCTGTAAGTTCTCGAGTGGCGACCGCGCACCGGAAAACGTAGCGTAGGCAGGCCTCCCACGCGGTGGACCGACGACCTGGTGAAGATCGCGGGAAGCCGATGGATGCGAGCAGCGCAGGACCGGTCGTCGTAAAAATCCTTGGGGTAGGCCTTTGTCCAGCAGTGGACGATTTTCGACTGATGATGATGATGATAATTTCTATTCTAACTATTGGTGAAATATATTCTTAAATCAGATGAGTAGCATTGAAGATTACCTCCTACATACCAACATACAAACTTCACCTCTTTATAGTATTAGTGTAGATGTTAAAAAAGGAGAAGAGCAAAACTTGCTAATATTTCCTTTTAATGGTGTGTAGCAAAAAGAAAAAAGTTGAGGAGAGAGAGTCGCGAACAATTCTGAACCCTCGTGATAAATGATGGACATGACACCATTCGATTTAATTCGCAGAATTGCCGTCCAATGGCATAAAAAGAAAAGTTACGTACTTTTTGTTTCTTGTTTCTGAACAAAATGCTTCGTTTATAAAATGAATGGCAATGAAAAAAAAACAACGTAAAATAAAAAGACTATTTGTCTAAATTTTAAAGGCAAAAATCTTTGTACATTTTTTTTTGTGCCTGGTCGGTGAATAAACGGTTTATCTATCTATCTATCTACTTCCAACACATTCGGAAAATAACTAACCAGTGCGACATAAATATAAAACTTTTTTTAAAATTTTCATTGGTAAGCCCTTGGCATCATTTCACCTGATGAAGATGCCGAAGATGGAAGCGGGCTTCAATGGGGATCTGGCTATCTTATCTTTAAGCCGGAACATATCAATGTTGTTTACAATGATATTTGGCGGAAAGACTTAGATAAGATGGTGGTGGCTAGCCAGACGGGCTATGAAAATGGCCTACCACCAACCAAACCGAGTCTTACAAAAATAACCCCACCGGGAATCGAACCCGCGACCTCCTGGTTTGAAGCGAATGGACTAACCATACGCCACGGAGGCGGTTAACTGAACAAGATAGATGAGATTTTTTTTTTCTGTTTGATCAGTTTGAAAATGCATCACTCAAAAACCAACGAACGGATTAAAACGAAACATTGTATCATCATATCAGCTCATATACATCCCTACCGAGGGGCTCGAGCCTACCCTGAATTAGGGCGATCGGGCCTTAGTCGACCACGCGGGCCCAGTGCGGGTTAGTCGACTTTTCGTTCATCGTAAGAGCATCGGATAAAGTACATCATTATATCAGCTCATATTCGTCCCCACCGAGGGGCTCGAGCCTACCATGAATTAGGGCGATCGGGCCTTAGTCAACCACGCGGGCCCAGTGCGGGTTGGTCGACTTCACACACAACCTTCGAGTTTCTTCGCAGGTGTGTGCAGGTTTCCTCGCGATTCTTTCCTTCACCGTTAAAGCAATCAGTGAGTATATGTACGTAAGTTTCGAAAAACTCATTGGTACATTGGCCGTCCGGATTTGAACCCGGCACCTCTGGTTAGGAGGACCGAGTCGTAACCGGTTGAGCCACCGACGCTTCTTACATATGAAATCTAAATTCGAAATCACATTGGTACGTGGCAGGATTCGAACCACGACCTCCCGGAGAGGAGGCGGCGGCCCTAGCCGTTACGCCACCGACGTAAATAAACGTATGCAAACATTGTATAATATCAGTATATGTAAAAAAATCTCGGAAATTGACTGAGAAACAGTTAACCAGCTACTAAAAACTAACAAGTAGTTACCGATAAGACCGTCTATATGTAACTACTACTTTCTCAATCATTGTATCTGTTTTTTTTCTTATATTGTGCAATAAAGTGTTTTCAATCAATCAATAAATAAAAGTTAGTATATTTCAGAGGTCCGTTATAATATAATATAATATTTTGAAGTGCGGATAGTTAACTTCGGTTGCTGAAGATGAAAGCGGGCTTCCTAAAATACCCCAATGCAATACTCGTAGAACTGGATAGCTTATCTTTATGCCGGAACACATCATAATGTTAATATTGATGTTGTGGCGGAAAAACTTAGATAACATAGGGTTAAACAGCCAGACGGGCTTAAAAAATGAACAGCCACCATTCAAACCGAATCTCCCAAATTAAGGCCACATAGATCGTAGAGCAGATTGCCGTTGGAGCAGAAAAGTTACCTGGTGAAAGTAAACCTGGTGAAGATCTGGTAGCCACTGGATGCGGGCTGCGCAGGACCGATCGTCGTGGAAATCTGATTTCAGTACAGATGAAATGTTCAATACCGTGAGTGATAACATCCCAAGACTCAACCAATCCCAAGAGTTAAGCAAAGATTTTGATAAAATATTAGCAAAGTATACATATTAGTACTAACAAATATGGACTGCCTGCCGCTCTCTAGATTGCGACCTCACCCCCTCGTCACCCAGATTGATACAGATTGGTTACAGTTTGGTTGTCGAACGTATAGGATTTCGCCGCCATTTTGTTTGTTCCGTCATTCCTTTTTTGAAATGTCATTTTGGGTCCCTTGGATGAAGTGTCCAGTCCAGGGTGTGGTAGTAGGAAGCGCACAGCTGCCAGCTCGGATATATTTTTAACTGGCATACTTCTGGCGAAATCAAGTGACAACGGAAAATAGTTCACGCCAGTATCTTCAGGGATCGCTGCCACACTGCTTCCTGACGGTAAAACGTCTTTTGGCGGTAACGCGTTATTTCAAAAGAAAATTATTACAGGTAAAGTAAACGTTCTTCATTATATTTGTCCCCACCGAGGGGCTTGAGCCTGCCCTGAATTTCCTCACGATATGTTTTCTTTCACCGTAAAAACGTCGGATAAAAATACATAAGAAATCGAAATTCAAAAACACATTGGTGCGTGGCAGGATTTGAATCACGACCTCCCAGACAGGAGGTAGCGGTTCTAACTGTTACACATCCGACGCAGTAATAGTCGGGTGACCTAAAATATGCAGTTTATAAAAACTCAAAAAATTGAAAAAAATAGATTGTTTTTTTAAAATACCCATTCATTTTTTGACCCATTGCGGAACCCTACTTTACGCGTAGTCTGACGTGCACTTAGCCAATTTTTTATACTAAGCATCCCCTCACATCCTGGAAAACTTCTCGTTCCCGTTCAAGCGCGTGCGCAGTTTCCTGTGTGTATCTGTTTCACAACGACCATTTTCAATTTTTTATGATCTCAAATGACTCATTTTCATGTAGTTTCTCCTTCCGTTGGAGGCTCCATTTATACATTTATTTCACAATTTATTGCACACAAAAGTTACAGCTTATTTCTATTAGAAATTTCTTCCAGCAGACCTAGGAAGGAGAAATTACAAAAGAATGGCAGAAGACGTGTACTCAAAGACAACATTTTTAAAAATATAAATTTATACTCTATACTTGAATTTGTTGCAAAATATGTGTATCTGGGACCCCTGGTCCAGTAAGGTAGGTCCAACTTCGAGAAAGAGATCAATCGTCAAATCCAACTTGACTGGGCAGCGTTCGGGAAGTGTCGCAATATCTTCACGTCCCAAATATTGCAGTGTTTTAAGACCAAAGTCTTCTACCTGTGTGTTCCAAGTGATGACATACGGAACTCAGACATGGTCTCTTACTATGGGCCTCATAAGAAGGCTCAAAGTCACCCAAAGGGCAATGGAGGGTGCTACACTTGGAGTTCCTTTGCGTGATCGAATCAGAAACGAGAAGATCCATAGGAGGACCAATGTAACTGCTAAATTTAAGTCGCAGTGGGCAGGGCATATAGCTCGTAGAACAGATGGTTGTTGGGGCAGTAAAGTTTTCGAGTGGCGACCGCGCACTGGAAAACGTAGCGTAGGCAGACCACCCATTCAGTGGACCGATGACCTGGTGAAGGTCGCGGGAAGCCGCTGGATGTGGGCAGCGCTGAATGGTCATCGTGGAAATGCTTAGGAGAGGCCTTCGTCCAGCAGTGGACGTCCTTGACTGATATTATGATTCAATGAAACCCCACTTGACATAGTTCGTCGACTTTATATTTTTCTTTTTCACAATAAGGCGTCAGTTGTCGCCATATTGAATTTTGATTACTATCGTGTCTTTGATAACTTTGGCAAGATAAGGACGACTCGATTGACGTAAGAATCATCAAAATCGGTTCATGCATTTGGTCTCTAGAGCGGAAAAAAGGAACATACATACATCATACATACATAGGCCGATAAACACAATACCCTAATTTGCGTCGCGCAGTCGGGTATAAAAAAAGTGTTTTTAGTTGCTCGAAAACTGCATCGGACTATGTTATTTTTACGGGATAAAAAGTACCCCATGTCCATCCCAATGACACAGGCTACTGCATGCTAAATTTCATCAAGATTGGTCAAGGTGTTGAAGCATGAAAAGGTAACAAACAAACAAACAAGCAAACGCATTTTCACATTTATAACATTAGTAACGATATTTAATTTTATTAAATTAAATTTTAACTGACTTCGAAAGGAAAATTTTATCCTTTAGCGACCAAAACTGGAGGTACAAACTTCTCACTCGCGATTAAAAACCAGACACAATTATGTTACCAGAACCGCCAATGCCCGTTTTGACCCCACTTGAAGTCTTTTCACTTGAATCATAGCCTATTAACTGTCTAAATGATCTGCATAATTTATTTCTTTCAGCTCTATCTAAAATTCAGAGTAATTTTCCTTGTCTGACTTTTTAATGTTAATTTATGCAGTTAATTTGCCTTTTCTCTAACACTCAAAAAGACGAAATTAGATTAAGATAACCTTACTGTTTTATTAAAACTAGACATTTGATTAGGGCAGTTTATTTTGTACCCCGCCCACTGTCACTTAAGTTTAGCTATTATGAGAGCTATATCGGTTACTCAGGTTCTCCTACGGATCTCCTAGATTCTGATTCGATCACGCAGCAAAGCTCCTAGCATAGCTCGCTCCATTACCCACCGACTCAGAGAAATCAAAGAAATGATGATATCGAGAAATCGTTGTACGTACACTATTTTGCTATATATTTACACTAATTGAACCGGTGAGTCCAGTGTTGCCAGATACACTGTAATTACAGCAGATCTACCGTATTTTCACACTTTTTACTGTACACAGTAGATAGAAATTGGGGTTTTTGACTCAACTACCAGTGTAAGGATAGAGCTCTCCGGTGGTACGTAGAGTATCGTGTTCGAAGGTCTGGTTATGTTGGTGGCCCGTAGAGGTCTGGCATGACCGTGTTGTTGGTCGCTTAACCTGAGTGATGTCGAGAGCCGCTGGTGCGACGCCGGAGCGCCATTGTTGGTGGTGTGTGGTGTGAAGACAGGTGTGATAGGTGTGTTCAACAGCCGCTGCTGCGACGCCGGAGCGCCATTGTTGGTGGTGGTGGTGGTGGTGTGTTGTGAAGATAGGTGTTATGAGTTGAGGGTGTGATTTAACATCCGGTGGAAGGTCCTAGGGGATGGTGCATACATCCTGTGAGGTGCTAGGTGTAAGGTTCTAGAGGGGTGTGGAGTTGAGGGTGTGGAGGTTCTAGGGGATGATTGGTGGAGTGCTAGGTTCTAGAGGGGGTGGGTAAGGTTCTAGAGGGGTGGAGAGTTGAGGGTGTGGAGGTTCTAGGGGATGATTGGTGGAGTGAGGGGTGGGTTTTAGGGGTATGTTTAGCAGGGTGGGAGGCTCTGAGGGGTGGGTAAAGGTTCTGAGGGGTGGGGTGGGGGGATGGTGCTTGATCAAGGCTTCGTAAGGTTAACGTTAGACAAGTATACGGATGCAGCGAGATATCCTATGTGTTAGAGCGAGACAGAGCGATGGTGTGAGAATCGAACCCCTAATCCACAATATGCA
The DNA here is from genome assembly GCA_947284805.1 of Coleophora flavipennella. Classification (NCBI taxonomy): domain Eukaryota; kingdom Metazoa; phylum Arthropoda; class Insecta; order Lepidoptera; family Coleophoridae; genus Coleophora; species Coleophora flavipennella. Next base: position 2,468,797 of record OX369263.1, on the reverse strand, counting down.
ATGCACTGCACACCTAACCACTGTGCCGTGAGAGCAACACGGCCTTCCCGAGTCAGCGCGCGCGCGCGCCGCTCGCAGGCGGATGTGGGCAGCAGCTAGTATAAAGTTTAATAGAATTTTATGTGGTTAGATAAGAAATATGATAATATATTTTCCCATCGTTAAAAACTGATGTGTGTGCGGTTTGACACACTTACTGAAACGTGCAAAATACATGGTAGGTACTGTGTGTGTGTCCTATCTGTTATAGAAGCTCTTTACAGAGTTCTCACGCTTAATTTATTACATTTATGTAGCGTGCTATCACACAGGATATGGTTTGAGGTTTGTGTTTTTTTCTTCATTTCAACTATAAATAGTATTAGAATTTTATAACTGACATACAGTGTTTTACTGTGACTGCAAGCAGCAGTACATACATATTGCGCAGGTTAGCAAGTGTTTTGTTGAAAAAAAAAAATCAATATTATGTCTGAATCAATGAAAAAATTAAATACCTGTGGAGAGGTTGTGAGTACGTGGTTAAAGATGAAAGATTTAAAAGTGAATAAATCATATTTAATTTTGGATTGCATCAAACAGCAATCCAAATTTGATAAACTGCGAATGGATGTAGTACTCGTACTTAAAGAAGGAAAAGTAACCTTACCCTCAAGATTCTCCATGTTGGACGATATTGATATTGAATACTTAAAATCGGGAAATGTAACCATCATCAATAGAGGATCCAAAGATAAATCTTGGATAATTAACTTCGAAGAAAACGTTACAAATGAATAATGTAAGTTTTTTTTCTTTTTTCAGATATTATATTTATTTACCACTATTAATCAGTATACCTATTAATTAAAAAAAAATATGGAGACGTCGACTAGTACTCCTTCTGGTATGTTTTATTTTTAATTATTGATTATTATCCAACTCGGCTGGACAGCGTTCGGGAAGCTTCGCAATATCTTCACATCCCATTGAGGTAGTAAAGTTCTCGAGTGGCGACCACGCACTGGAAGACGTAGCGTAGGCAGGCCTTCCACTCGGTGGACCGACGACGACCTGGTGAGGGTTGCGGGAAGCTGCTGGATGCGGGCAGCGCAGGACCGGTCGTTGTGGAGATCTTTGGGGAGGAGACCTTGGTCCAGCAGTGGACGTCTTTCGGCTGATATGATGATGATGATGATAAAACATATTTGTGTGAGACGACACTACGCTACCTATCCTTATTATTCTAATATTTGTTTCACTGCTTGTTACAGACTCTATTAACTGCAGCAGCAGCAGCAATGTGATGACGGTTTCTAATGAAAACCTTGAATGTGAAGAGGACCAATTCCAAGAGGTAGATGAGAACCAAATCAATCAGTTTCATATTGAGTGTAAGAACGAATGGCTAAATGGTTTTTTATGCGATGATGTTCTAAGAAAGTGGACAATATCTTTCCCATTCATACTCATGTCTCAAGATGTTTCAAGAATATTAAAAGAGTTGTACAATACATACGAAGATTCTGAATATTACTTACTCGTAAGGATGTGGGATAATATATGTGCAGAAATCGAAGAAAAAATGGGAGATCGAAATATCGGATATTTCGAATGGATAGATTTGCTGCATGAATGTTGTGATGCAGAAAATTTTGCATTCATATGTTATTCAAAGAACGTTTACGAAAAACTGGGCAAAATAATTTGTATTGTTCTAGGCTTTTACACCTACACTTCGTTCTTTTAGTAGTTGTCTATATTATATAGAACACTCGGTGAAGAAATAAGAATACAAAAATATTCAAGATCTACCTCGTTATACGATGAAGATTGTTAACTTACATCACATTGCTTTTTTTAATTTTAGTCAATATAATAATATGCTTATGTTATTTTATCAATCATGAATATTATCTTAGAATAAAATGTGTATATGCAAATAATGAGTCATTGTTTTTTTTAAACCTTATGTTTAATAACATTTTTAGGGTTTCGCATGTGAATCTTAAAAATAAAAAACCATTTTCATATAATAAGTATATACTAGTTTTTTTTAATTCATCAACTTATAAAATAGGTATTAAACAAAAATTCGAGACAAAAACATGCTATTTCACAATCGATAATAGACGTTTTATCACACACTTGATCTAGAATAGCACTCGTTTCCTGTAGTGTAAGCGGTTGCCTATGTTTCAGATGTCTCTTGAACAAATTAATTCGATTTTCATAGGTAGCCCCGAGTTTATGTAATCGTTGCATCTGTGCACTAATACACCCCATAAGTTTCTCAATGTTTCTCCAATCTTCATGACTTAATACGACGTATTTTTCCGGCTGGGTTACTCGTGTTATTAATAAATCTGCGCAGACATCCGGCCGGGGTGGTAAGTTGAAAACAGCTAGATTTCCAAAGCAGGTTATTTCCATCGGCATCTCAGGTGATGTAGGTGAGCTGGTGAAGAAATTTCTCAAGATATCAGCTTTCTCCACGAATAGTCCAAACCACTCTCGTTCACTTAGTTCCAGCTTCCCATCGAGGTTCACACAAATTGATAAATCTTGCGGTTTGTTCCCCGCCACCACAGCAGCCTCCATATTATGCTGTGATAGTTGTAGATTTAGGTATACGTATACGGAAGATAATTTCTGCTGTCCAGCTGTTGTAGTTGTAGTTGGTACTAGACTGAACTGACTCTTACTTAGTTCACACTTCCGCCAAACCACAGATGGCGTGTACGAGGGAAATAAACCCAACATTTTTTTTATATTTAGAAAATTTGAAGACGTATGTTATCTACACTGCACTCTTCAAGAGACCGAGGGTAACTGACTTATTTTTTACTGTGTTATCTTTCGCACACTTCCGGTGAGTGCGGTATACTCAAACATAGAGTCATTGATGATAAGACAGTAGGCTGTAGTGTTACCAGGAACATTCTTTTTAAAATCCAGCTCAACTTTGATATCGATAGCGCCACCAGCGTTGTAGGTATCGCACTGTCGCGATGTATCGATTACCACTAACGCACATTTAGTTTTATAGTGCGCAACGTCCACTTGTGGGCTACTATGTAAGCGATGATAGTAGTTTTGTTGAAAATTGGCGAATGCATCATACAATAGGGGGTAGGAGCCCTTTTCAAAATCAGCTGAAAATGAGTCGTATGGGTAGTACTGAGAGTTCAAGTACACTTTACAGTTTGTTAGATTGCAGTGGTCGAATAGACTCATATCCTTCATCTCCTCATTTTTCTTGCCCGTTTGCAGTCCAATGATGACATAGCGAGGTTTCTCCAGTTGTGAGGTGGTTTTAATTGTCCACACATGTTTTTGAGCGGATGGCAACACCGGATACTCGTACAGGTCCCAGGTGCGGAATGCGATAGGGATAGGTATATTTCTCTCTACATAGGTTAGAAGTCGTAGTTTTTCCTTATCAGACACCTTAATGATTGGCACGCGCCAAACAAGACGAGTGATTTCTATTTCCGGATGCTTGGCAACTTCCTTGGTGATTGCAGCATTGATGTTTGTATTGGCTCTATTTAAAACCAATTCATGTTTAGCATTCATTATCACCCGTCGATAGTCCTCAGCGAATCCAAGCAGGTGTGAGAGTGGCACCGTAAAGCTAAAGTCTCCATCTTCAATCGTCTTTATCACACCGGTATTCCACCCAGCGTTCTCCAAGGCGTTCTCCGTCTCTTTAGCGTACGAGATTAGACCCTTCATGGTGGATGTGACACCGCAATTCTTGGTCCTATCAATTTCCACTCCATTCAATTCGTAGCGTATGTCTTGAAACAGGTAGGCTAATCCATTGTTGATGAAGGTGCACTCCTTGTTAATAGTGCCTTCTATTAAAATTTGGCTATCGCACGGCAACACTATCAAATCTTGGCGGTTGATACAAATACGAATCTCATCGTTGTTTTTGAAAGAGTTATTGTATGGGTTAAAGGTGTGATATTCAATACTCTCTATGCTATCATCAAACACCACACTCTCAGCTATATCTAAGATAGTGGATGATGATGACATGGTGGTACTTTAAACCCAATCGATTGCAAAAATAAGATATTTTCTTTAGATAATTTTTTAACAGCGGTAGTAGGTGGTGGGTGTCTCCACTCACGATGATCACTACTTAATGTAGACGTCACCTGCTTGCTCTCACTTTTATACACAATCATCGCACTACCTTTCTAATGTGCAATCGTAGCGATATATTTTCACCTTGAAAATTAACCAGGTCTCCACGCTCGTTGACAATGCGCACCTTAATTTCTTGTATAGTGTTTCTCTTGATTGGTAAATAGATAATATTCGAAGGGGTCTCCACTATCTGATAGCCAGGTGGGACAGTAGGTGAAAACTCGTGAATCACATGCGATGGCTCGTTATTGATGAATGAACCCTCCACTACGCTGCACTCTATTCTTATAGTATGCGTTATCAGTATATCAATCTGCTTATCGGACCAGTGCATCATCTTGGAGTTAAGAACTCGCGGCGAGAAGCCTAAAAGTGGTGCGATAGAGTTCTTTTTGTTGAAATAAACCTCATATTTAGGTGAGTACACTAAGCATTTCGCTGTGTTTACATTCGCCTCCAACTCGAGTATACCTCCACTCTTCGCATCTCCATCGATTTGAGCCTGAGCAATCATTTGCTTGTACAGGTTCTTGATGATATCGCGCAGTTCATAAGTCCCCTCGGGCACCTTAAGTATTTTATCACCATAATGAAATAAATTATTACTTTTATCCACATTAGGTATGGAATTGAATGTCTTAAAATAGACCAAAGCACATTCATAGTCCCCATTGTCTAGTTCTAGCGGTGTAAGAAAATCCGCAGACAACTCTGAGCTATTACTGTTAAGGGAAATTGTAAAAGAGTGCGGCATGTTTAGGTATTTGCGTGGTAATGATCAATAATAAACTCTAACATCGGTTTATATATATATAGATATATTTTGAACTTACTTATTAAACATTCTATGGGTATAGGTGGTTAAAAACTTTAAACATAAATGACCACAGTTTTTAGCGGTGAAACGTTGAACTCTATCATAATTATACTCTATATGTATTTTATTCATATAACGAACAAACTCCAACGGTGGCCTCAAGTCTCCATAGCTATCAAAATACATGCAAATATTGTCTTTTTTCACATAGGCAACCCAATGTGTTCCGGGTCCTTCTCGATTATCCAAGTTGATAACACCTGTTTCGCAGCGATGTGGAGCGGTGTTCGGTAGACTGTCTCTCATGAAAACACCTCTGAAGAAAGGTATTCCCACCTTTTTAACATACTCTCGGATATCATTATCGGTGAGCTGCACCTCTACCGCTCTTAGTAGTTTTTTGGGGGTGCTAGGTAAAGCCCCATCCCACGTTTGTAAGGAGCCACATACAATCCTTTTCCAACCTTTCCCCCATCACCGCCGCCGCTTTTCCCTTTCGCCATTTCATAAATGTTTTTAGCCGCGGTGGTGACACCTCCTGCAAGGGTTCCGGCAGCTGCTAGCGCACCTAATAGAGGAATAAGCGGTAAGAACCCTCCTCTTTTGGACGGTACAGGTATGACCCTCGGCATCTGAATCGTTTTTCCTCTAGCGTATTGCTTGGCGACTTTCACGGCGGCACTCAATAGCGCAGCAGTGGTAGATGTCGTATTTTTCTTTTTAATTTTATTCTTCATAGCCTTGCGGGTAGCACTAATGACCCGGGATATGGGAATCCCCATCCCACGCTTGACTTTGAACTTCATCGCTTTATTCACAGCAAGGCCGGCCAGTCGCTCTGATAAATTCGATGATTCACGCCAACGTTTTTCAGCGGCGGTTGCTAGCTCCAAATCAGCCTTATGTCTCGCCTCTAAGGATGAATTTTGCGCGTACGCAATATCGTGTAATTTACAGGCTTCGTCGAGCAGGTTAATGCCCCTATCACCACGTGATAACCGTTTCTTTAGTTTGGTTCCTGGTCCACAATAGTTATAACCAGGTATGTGGAGTTCAAACGGAAGATTATTGATAACACTATTTAAGAGTCCCGATCCACGTTTGACCACTTTAACTTTTCGTTTCATAATGCACTAATATCATGTGTGTAATCGCCTTAAATAGAAACATTTATTAGTCGTGTGCAGGTGAAGTGATTACAACAGCAGCAGCAAGGTGGTGGTGGTGAGTCATCGTTGTTGTTATCATCTTTCTTAGCCTGTTGCTCACAGCTAGTTTCCGATTGCTTCTTCTTCTTCTCACCCTCTTGTTGTTGTTGTTGTTGTTGTTGTATGCAGTACGGGCAACTCTTCCTCAAAAACCAAGGTGAATCAATTTGAGTGGCGTTCGGATCCGGATTGACGGGATGCTCTGTACAGATAAAATACTTTCGAATATCCGGGTCGTTTCGCAGGTAATCCGGAAGAATATCCTCCAATTCCATCACCCACTCAAAAGGATGTTGGTAGGTACTAAGGATTTTTTTCAACTCATTTTTTATTTTTTCTTTATCAACAGGAGACATGGTTATGGAGTCTATCTATCTATCTATATATAACACGTTCAACTCGAGCGGGTTCTCACAACGTAATGAAACTTAGAAAGCAAAGCTCGTGTCTTAAAGTGAAGGATTGGGGTGATTATTGTTGCGATGGCAGCAGCGGTACATCAATGGTCAACTCAAAAAATGGTGTGTTGCTATCAAACAGTATAAGATGTCTTATCTGTGGACCCTCAAACTGTGGGAAAACCAACGTTCTCCTAACACTACTGCTCGACCCAAACGGAATCAAGTTTTCTAATGTGTACCTGTACTCCAAGTCGCTCCATCAACCAAAATACCTATTTCTTGATAGGGTGCTGAAGAAAGTAAAGGGTTTAACGTTTTATGCGTACAATGATAAGAGTCAAGTGGTGCCACCGAATGAAGCTCAAGACCATAGTGTTGTTATTTTCGATGACGTGGCTTTAGAGGATCAAGACGCTATACGCCAGTACTTTTCTATGGGGCGTCACAAGGGGTTGGATTGTTTCTACTTGTGTCAAACCTATAGTAAAATACCAAAACAGCTGGTTAGAGACAATGCAAACTTGATACTGCTGTTTAAACAGGATGATCTAAATCTAAGACACTCGTACGATGATCACGTAAACACCGATATGACTTGGGAGCAATTTCAAGACATTTGTCGCAAGTGTTGGGAGGAAAAGTACTCTTTTCTGGTGATTGATAAGGATAGAGATATAAGTAAAGGACGCTATCGGAGAGGATTTGATACATTTATTACATTATAAATTGATTCGTCACCCACTTGTGTACTTCATTAGGCAAAATGTCATCATCAAAGGTGCAGGTCTTTGGTGATAAGGAGTTGAAACGTAAGCTTACGCAATCCATTGATGCTGTAAGGAAAAAAGTTAAGGCGCTACAATCAGATAAACAGATGCTTACAACACGATTGGAGGAAACATTTGAACCCATCACGAAACCCTTAAAAGCTCTATCATCAGATCTGATGACGATAAAACCAGAACCATCACCGCAGGCGGCTTATTTACAAACAAAAACCTCTACACCCTATAAAATGAGTTTTAAAAAGGAAATGGATGATGATGATGCTGATGAGGACTTGGGTGAAGACTATTCAATAGAACCCGAGGAGGAAGAAGATGATCCAGCAGATGTATCTGCGATACCATCGGAATTTATGGTGGCAGGGGAAGAAAGTGGTGCTAGCATGGATGAAACGAGTATGCTACCATATTTGGCGAACCTGTTTAAACGGGAGAAGATTCCATTCGGTGTTCACATACAACGTGATAAGATGTATGTAGGAGATAGCCCGCTCAAAATTGAAAACAATGAAATTAGTGTTAAGGGGAAAACGTTTGAAAAAACACTCGGTTTATTAGAGCTTCTCTTCAAAAAAGTTCCTAATAAAGAAATTGTTCTCAAAGCTGATATCGATAACTACTTAAACATTCTAAACTTAACCAATGCTTATCGACGTGGGTATTTACCTGAAGGTCAAGTGCAAGGGACGAAAGGTATCAAGTATAATACATACATTAGACGTTATTTGGGTAATATGAGACCGCAGCAGCAGCAGTCAAACAAGGCTGGTGGTGGTTGCCTTCTCACACAAAAATCCTACTACCCCACCACTGATTACATTTATTGGGATGATCCCAATGAGCTTGTAGATCGTCTGCGACTACTGATTGCATCTCAGAACGCTGGTAACACGGGGCACACCAATGAAATCAACGCTATTACAGAGGAGCTCATAGAAGCTGGTATTGTATTGAAGAAGAACTGATATACCTACATTAACCGCTAGACCTAATAGCCGATAATATGAGGTCTAACAGCTAAAAATATGAAACAGGGTCTATAGCTAAACAGATGAGATTAGCTCTGATAGCTGATGAGATTAGCTCTGATTTAGGTCTGTAGATATGTGGTAAGTCAGAGTCTAATAAAAGCCGCTATAACTTTCGCCTATACATCATAACTAAAATGCCTGTCCACAAGTTCGGACATCACCTCCACTCTGGGGGAGTGCTTATAAATAATCTAAAATCGAGTATACGAGAAATCGATTGTGAAAATAAGCGATTGACAGAGGTTGATAGGGGTACGAGTAAAAGTGATGCAGTGATAAAGGAACAGCTGGACGAGGTGTTCGAGCAATGTCTCACACATACTCGTAACACAGCTATAGCGCTTGAAGCGCTTCAAAAATCTATAGAATTGTTAAATAAAAGGTTCACTGCACCATTAAATAAAAGCAGCACTAGTGCAGAGTCTAATCCAGCTAAAAGCAGACGTGTCACCCCACAAAGTATAGTGGGTAAAAAAAAACAACAAAAGAATCCCCTAGTAGCACCAAAAACACACAATGAGTAAGGCGCAAGTTGTTAAAGAAATACATAGATACGCAAGAAAGAACTTCCCCCGCAGACGTTTCATACAAAAGGGTATTGATGACACCTGGCAAATTGATCTGATTGATATGCAGAAACACTCTAGAGATAACGGCGGGTATAAGTATATTCTATTGTGTATAGACACCTTTTCAAAATTTATTTGGACTCAACCATTGAAGAGTAAAAATGCTGATGACGTCACGAGAGCTATGCAAGAGATTTTGAGTGGGCGAAGAAAACCGAAAAACCTTCAATCTGATCAAGGAAAGGAATTTTTCAATAGCAAGTTTGAAGCGCTCATGAAACGTTATGCAATCAACCATTACTCCACTTATAGCGTAATGAAGGCATCTATAGCAGAGCGGGCGATAAGGACCCTCAAACATTGGTTATGGCAAAATTTTAGCTTGAATGGCTCCTACAATTGGACTAAACACATACGCGAGATTGTTGAGCGATACAATAGTAAAAAACACTCAACAATAGGTATGGCACCATCCGATGTGAGCAAATCAAACTCTCAGGAAATCCTCCATAGAGTGTACAACAATATCAAGATTGCACCACAAGCTAAATTCAAGGTTGGAGATCATGTTCGTATAAGCAAGTTTAAGACGATATTCTCTAAAGGTTACACCGGCAATTGGTCAGCGGAAATTTTTAAAATTGTCAAGGTACAAATCACAAATCCAGTCACATATTTACTTGAAGATTCGAAGCAAGAACCAATCTTGGGGGCATTCTATGAGTCTGAGTTGCAAAGAGTGAAATATTCAGATGTTTACCTTATTGAGAAAGTGTTAAAACGTAAAGGTGATAAACTATATGTTAAATGGTTGGGTCTTAACGAAAAAAATTGGGTACCTAAGGCGAACATTGTTTGATTAAAATAAATGTTGATTAAATATATTATTTAGTTTTACTATCCTTCTTCCCCTTAATAAGTACTGCCCCTTAAATAATATCATTCTTATCAGCGCGCGCCGCTACTCGTATTCATACGAGGACCTAACTAGATACCTACTATTCACACTCTGTTATCACTCAGTGGCGCGAGTGATGGATATGGTTTTGTGCCATCGAGGGGTACTGGGTTTGACTCCTGTACAAGTTAAATAACAAAAAAAAATAGGTAAGGTACCTATGGCAAATATTGTTTATTAAAATAATTTTAATTAAATATAATATTTAGTTTTATTAAACACCTTAAAGTGTACACCGTATCTTAAAACCGCGTTAGAATGAAGCGAAACTACGAAGTCTTCCATATAAATATCAAAAAAATACTCAAATAATTTGATAAAAAAACCACAAAATAGCCTTGAAAAAAAAACAAGTCGAGGAAGTGAAACCACAGAAAATGATGTTTTCAATATATTATCATATTTCTTATCTAACCACATTTTCCATATTATTTATTTTACATTTTACAAAAAAGGAAGTAACGACCTCGTAAAGAAACCGCAACGATAAACTATAACGAGCTACAGTTTTGAATTTTATAAGAAAAAAAACAACGATGCTAAACTCAACACCAACGCTTATCAGCTGCCCACATCCGCCTGCGAGCGGCGCGCGCGCGCGCTGACTCGGGAAGGCCGTGTTGCTCTCACGGCACAGTGGTTAGGTGTGCAGTGCATTGCATATTGTGGATTAGGGGTTCGATTCTCACACCATCGCTCTGTCTCGCTCTAACACATAGGATATCTCGCTGCATCCGTATACTTGTCTAACGTTAACCTTACGAAGCCTTGATCAAGCACCATCCCCCCACCCCACCCCTCAGAACCTTTACCCACCCCTCAGAGCCTCCCACCCTGCTAAACATACCCCTAAAACCCACCCCTCACTCCACCAATCATCCCCTAGAACCTCCACACCCTCAACTCTCCACCCCTCTAGAACCTTACCCACCCCCTCTAGAACCTAGCACTCCACCAATCATCCCCTAGAACCTCCACACCCTCAACTCCACACCCCTCTAGAACCTTACACCTAGCACCTCACAGGATGTATGCACCATCCCCTAGGACCTTCCACCGGATGTTAAATCACACCCTCAACTCATAACACCTATCTTCACAACACACCACCACCACCACCACCAACAATGGCGCTCCGGCGTCGCAGCAGCGGCTGTTGAACACACCTATCACACCTGTCTTCACACCACACACCACCAACAATGGCGCTCCGGCGTCGCACCAGCGGCTCTCGACATCACTCAGGTTAAGCGACCAACAACACGGTCATGCCAGACCTCTACGGGCCACCAACATAACCAGACCTTCGAACACGATACTCTACGTACCACCGGAGAGCTCTATCCTTACACTGGTTGGTGAGTCAAAAACCCCAATTTCTATCTACTGTACACTGTAATACTAAAATTACAGTACGTATATTTGCATCTAAGACTTTTTATTTTTTATAGAAATATATCTAAGTATTTATTTATTTTGCAAACTACAATATTTTTTAATATGTTGCTTTTCAGGTGGAATCGGGCTAAATGATAGTGACAGTGATCGATAAGTGGTTAGTTAGTCAACTATAAAGTGTTATTATTATTATAACAGCTCATATACGTCCCCACCGAGGGGCTCGAGCCTACCCTGAATCAGGGCGATTAGGCCTTAGTCGACCACGCGGGCCCAGTGCGGGTTGGTCGACTTCACACACAACCTTCGAGTTTCTTCGCAGGCGTGTGCAGGTTTCCTCACGATATTTTCCTTCGTTTATTCCCATCTGCCCCCTTCAGAGCTTGCCACCGGGGTGGCGGTTGGGACTAATTAGGTGACGTTCGCCACCATCGTTTATTCCCATCTGCCCCCTTCGGAGCTTGCCACCGGGGTGGCGGTTGGCACTAAATTTAGTGCGTTTATTCCCATCTGCCCCCTTCGGAGCTTGTCACCGGGGTGGCGGTTGGCACTAATTAGATGACGTTCAGCACCACCGTTTATTCCCATCTGCCCCCTTCGGAGCTTGCCACCGGGGTGGCGGTTGGCACTAAATTTGGTGCGTTTATTCCCATCTGCCCCCTTCGGAGCTTGCCACCGGGGTGGAGGTTGGCACTAATTAGGTGGCGTTTACCGCCCCGGTGATCGATGGCACCTATTTAGTTTCATCTGCCCCCCTCGTAGTTATATTACAGGGGTTTAAAGGGTTTATCGAATTTCGTATTGGAAATTATCAATGGAAATTAATATAAAACCTAACTGTATATCATGAGCAATAAAAATTATGTTTAAAATAAATAATTTTGGAATTCTTATAGTTAGTAAATTATTATAAAAATAATTTACATGGATAAATGATTTTTTTAAATTCTTTATTTCTTTTATTGGGTATAACTGTACTCTTACAATAATCAAAGATGGGTGTAAATGTCTCTGGATGTTATGTATGAGTAATAAAAATTAGGTTTATCACTATTAAATGTTATTTCATTATTATGTTGTTTTGTTTGTTTATTAATTTTATGCCATTTCAAATAATATTAAACATTTTTAACAGTAGTAATTAGAGAAACAATTTACATGGATGGGTATATAAATTATTTTAAATTACTTTGTTTCTTTATTGGGTACTAGCTTTTTCCCGCGGCTTCACCCGCAGCATGGACAACGTTTCTATGACTTTTCGAGGGTGCGCAGTGTGCGAGCCGCAAGCGGCTCACGAGCGTGGAAAAAAGTAGCCTATGCTTAATTGTGATCCTTGTTGGTACAGGGGTCTAAAGGGTTTATCACATTTCGTATTGAACGTTATCAATGGAAATTGATATAAAACATCACTGGGTATCACGAGCAATAAATATGTATATTAATGGATAATAAATGGAACTTTTATTTTAATTACTAATTCTAATTCATAAATACCATGAACGTTTTATTCTAGCAATTATTATTATCTTTCATACACTTACTTGTTATTTTATATACAGTTGGTAAACCATAGCAGCAATATTTATATACCCATCCATGTAAACTGTTTCTCTAATTCTAGAGCAGCAATATTTATATACCCATCCATGTAAATTGTTTCTCTAATTCTAGAGAAACAATTTACATGGATGGGTATATAAATATTGCTGCTATGGTTTACCAACTGTGTATAAAATAACAAGTAAGTGTATGAAAGATAATAATAATTGCTAGAATAAAACGTTCATGGTATTTATGAACATTTATTATCCATCTTTATTCAATAATTTACTAACTATAAGAATTCCAAAATTATTTATTTTAAACATAATTTTTATTGCTCATGATATACAGTTAGGTTTTATATTAATTTCCATTGATAATGTCCAATACGAAATGCGATAAACCCTTTAAACCCCTGTAATATAACTACGAGGGGGGCAGATGAAACTAAATAGGTGCCATCGATCACCGGGGCGGTAAACGCCACCTAATTAGTGCCAACCTCCACCCCGATGGCAAGCTCCGAAGGGGGCAGATGGGAATAAACGCACCAAATTTAGTGCCAACCGCCACCCCGGTGGCAAGCTCCGAAGGGGGCAGATGGGAATAAACGGTGGTGCTGAACGTCATCTAATTAGTGCCAACCGCCACCCCGGTGACAAGCTCCGAAGGGGGCAGATGGGAATAAACGCACCAAATTTAGTGCCAACCGCCACCCCGGTGGCAAGCTCCGAAGGGAGCAGATGGGAATAAACGAAATTTGTCTCAAACACTATATTTTTTCGCACCCAACACTGTAACATTAGTTTCATGTAATATTAGTCTGCCTGAAGATGGTGTACGAAACCGGTCGCTGACAAATTATAATGTGTAGTTTCGTTTAATTTCTGTGGAATTAGTGTAAATATATACCAAAATGAGTGATATAATGTTCCACCAAGAATCTACAGACAAAAGTATCGACTACACTATTTTGCTTAAGAAATGTATCCTTCAAGTGAATTATATTTGACTGAAAGTCAGCACTAAAACTTCGTTGTAAGTACCTACATCTTATAAGGAAAGTTCTGAATTTCCTCCGGAGAATCTATAAAGAGAAAGTTGTTACGTCCCGGGTCTGCTTTGTCGTTTACTATCACTTAACTCATTTTTATACGAGCCGTTTTGGCCGGCCGTGACTCGTGGCCTACATTCGCTATGAATACAGAGTAGGCTCCCGCTGATACGATACACGGCCTACTTATAAGGCGTTCTAGAGTTTACTAGTAATATATCGTTTTTATGCAACTTTTATCAGTTTTGTCAAGTTAATGGTTCATCATATCAGCCGGTGGACGTCCACTGCTGGTCATAGGCCTCCCCCAAGGATCTCTACGACGACCGGTTCTGCGCTGCCCGCATCCAGCGGCTTCCCGCGACCTTCACCAGGTCATCGGTCCACCGAGTGGGAGGCCTGCCTACACTTCGCTTTCCGGTGCGTGGTCGCCACTCGAGAACTATGTATAGTTACTGTAGCCCCAACGGCCATCTGTTCTACGAGCAATGTGCCCCGCCCACTGCCCAAAAGAAGGTGGGTGATGTACTCGCCGTTGATATTGATGGCGAGTCCACCCCAGTCCAAAAGCTTAAAAACATCTTCCAGGGCGGCGGTGAACAGTTTCGGAGATATAACGTCTCCCTGTCTCACCCCTCGCTGCAGCTGGATAGGTTCCGAGTTTTGATCCAACATGGTGGCGTTTTCATACAAACACTTCAGGGCCTCTTTATGATGAACTCCTTCTTCAAAAAGCCTAAACAGCGAAAGTGGACATGGTTGCATCCCAATGGCGTAACTCTTCGTTACGCGATCGACTTCATCTTGTCGACGAGAAGGCAAATATTCAATTATGTCTCTGTGATCAACTCTGTAAAAACAGGAAGCGATCACCGAATGGTAAGAGGCACATTGAATCTAAAAACCAAGCTAGAAAGATGTTGACTCATGAAGTCCACGCTCCTACCAGCGCCCATCCAGCTCCAAAACCCCGAGAACTTTCAGCTCGAGTTGCACAATCGCTTCGAATGCCTAGGAGACTGCGAGAATGTGGACGATTATAACGACAAGTTCGTGGAAATTGTCCAAACGGTCGGGTCTAAGATTTTTAAAATTCGCCGTTCAAACAGAACCAAAAAAATCTCAGACTTCACCAGCAACCTCATGAAAGAAAGACGCAGATTGGTTTTGCAGTCCTCTAAAGACGCTACTCAGTATCGGCAACTAAACAAGCAGATCTCTAAGTCTCTAACTCGCAATTTGCGCCATTATAATACAAATTGTATTAAAGAGGCGATTGAGAAAAATAAAGGCTCAAAAGTTTTCGCGATAGATCTGTCTGTTGGTCAAAGCCAAGTGATCAAGCTGAAGACTGAAGATTGCAGGATCATATCGTCTAAGACTGAGTTGCTGAAAGAAGTTGAGAAGTTCTACGGACAATTGTACGTCCACCAACGTCTGCCTGTCAGCGATCTGGCTAAAAACCCAAGAGCTAGACTTACCCGACACTATACCGAAGATATCCCGGACGTCAGCCTGTACGAGATTAGAATGACTCTTAAACAGCTTAAAAACAATAAGGCACCGGGTGATGATGGAATTACGGCTGAACTTTTGAAAGCAGGTGGAACACCGGTACTTAAAGCTCTTCAGAAGTTATTTATTTCCGTTATACTTGAGGGACAAACGCCTAAGGTTTGGCACAGAAGTGTGGTCGTGCTTTTCTTCAAAAAGGGCGACAATACCCTGCTGAAGAACTACAGACCCATCTAGCTTCTGAGCCATGTCTACAAACTGTTTTCGAGAGTCATAACAAATCGTCTCGCACGCAGGTATGACGACTTCCAGCCTCCCGAACAAGCCGGTTTCCTAAAGGGATTTAGTACCATGGACCACATACATACGCTGCGGCAGATTATACAGAAGACCGAAGAGTACAATCAGCCACTATGCTTGGCGTTCGTGGACTATGAGAAAGCCTTCGATTCGGTCGAAACTTGGGCTGTGTTACTGTCTCTCCAGAGATGCCAAATTGACTATCGATATATCGAAGTTAATGATTCACTACATTAAAATTTGACTAATTTACGAGGTATCCAAAGTTCCTGAAAGAAATTACGCTTGCATTTGATAATCCTTGACTTCGATTTCCAGTAGACATAAAGACTTCAGACATTTTTAAAAGTTAATCTTCTTTATCTTATCAGCTCATATACGTTCCCACCGAGGGGCTCGAGCCTACCCTGAATTAGGGCCGATCGGGCCTTAGTCGACCACGCGGGCCCAGTGCGGGTTGGTCGACTTCACACACAACCTGCGAGTTTCTTCGCAGGCGCGTGCAGGTTTCCTCGCGATGTTTTCCTTCATAGTAAGAGCGTCGGATAAACGTACATATATGAAATCTTAATTCAAAATCACATTAGTACGTGGCAGGTTCAAACCACGACCTCCCGGACAGGAGGTGGCGGCCCTAGCCATTACGCCACCGACGCTCTTAAAAACCAGGCAAACCGAGTCATACAAAGTTAGACTCAATACTCAATACTCAATACTCAATTATTTATTGCATCCATGAGTTATTACAGATGTTAGAAACAATAAAAGTGCTTCATGGACCCAGTTTGGGCACAACAATATTTGAAGAGAGGAGGACTTAAGTGTAGTACAAATAAGAATACATAATAATAAATAATTTTGTAAAGCAAAACGGATATTTATATTAATTTTGAGTCTTATTATTTTTTATTTTTTTAAAGTATATGTATTATTTTAAGTTGTCGTTTAGGTATTCATTTACTGTGTAATAGCATTTATCGTGTAAAAAATTCTTAATTTGTTGTACAAATTTGTTAGTTTTGGCTTCGCTTTTTATTTCTGTAGGTAATTTGTTATATATTTTTACAGACATCACAAATGGGCTAGTCGAGTGCATTGTCAAGCGAGATGTTGGTAGCAACAGTCTATCTCGGTGACGTAACGTGTAGGTAGTGATTTCGTTTTTTTGTTGTTTGTAGAAGTCCATATGTTTATGCACAAACTTGCACATTTCTAATATATAAATTGATGGGAGGGTTAAGATTTTTAGTTCACGGAAATGAGGTTTACAACTGTCGTCATTTTTTATATTTACCAAGATTCTAATTAACTTCTTTTGCAATAAAAACAGGTCAGGTGCATCGGTGCTGTATCCCCACAATATAATACCGTAACTCAGCCATGCATAGGCATAAGCATAGTAGGTAGTTAGTGCCGTTTGTAGGTCAGTTGTTTTTTTAACTTCCTTTAGTGCGTACGTAAACCTAGACAGTTTTGTGCGGAGTTTTTGGATGTGGGATTTCCAGTTGACGTGTGAATCAATGTTTAGACCGAGCAATGTATATTCATTTACGACTTCTAGTGTTGTGTGTTCATATGTGAAGCTAAGATGTAACGGAGACTTTTGGTAAGGTCGGAAGGTTATTATTTTTGTTTTACTGAAGTTTATATTTAAGTTATGGTCACTGAGCCATGATACAGTTTTTTTCATAATTGAGTGTAGTTTGTTATTTATATTATTATTATTAGAGCATGATGAGAGAAAAGAGATATCATCCGCGAATAATACGCACGGTTCTTCCATGATTTTGGGTAAATCGTTTATATAAATTAAAAACAATAGACAGCCTACCACACTTCCTTGGGGAATAGACGCGTTAATGCATTCGGCGTTGGATCGAATAGATGATATTTTGGCTGTTTCGTGTTCATAATGTTCAAGTTCCACGTATTGTATTCGATTGCGTAGATAAGAGGAAAACCATTTATGTGCATTTCCACGAATACCTATCCCGTATAACTTGTTAAGCAGTATTTTGTGCTGGACTTTATCATACGCTTTTGTCATGTCTAGGAGAATACCTACTGCGTATTTCTTGTTGTTTAAGATATTTAGTACCTCCTGAATGTATTTATAGACGGCCAGGGTAGTAGATTTGTTTTTGCGAAATCCATTTTGGCTTTCGTCGAATACTTCAAACTTTTCACAGAATGAGTAAACTCGGTCATACATAGCCTTTTCTAATATTTTTGAAAAAGTTGATAGAAGAGCTATGGGACGGTAGTTATTTGGGTCTGATTTCGATCCTTTTTTGTGGACTGGTTTTACTATCGTTTCTTTTAGGGAATCTGGGAATATACCTTCTGTAAAGGACTGGTTAGTTAAGAAGCACAGGGGCTCTGTCAGTTCGTCAGCACACTGTTTTATTAAGTATGGTGGGAATTCGTCAGAACCACAGCTATGTTTGTTTTTAAGGTTTTTTATGATTTTGTTTATTTCGGGAGTGTTCGTCGGTCTTAGGTACATGGTTGTAAGTGTGGGGTGAAGGACGGGGCGGCCGCACGGGGCCAGCGGCGCAGGCTGCGACGGCGGCGGAGCCGTTAGTGCTTCGCCCGCGCAGCTGATCGATGACGTCATTGTGGCTGCCTGAGTTGCACACTTGATTGCGTCTCCTATTGATGCAAAGTAGGTATTAAACGTGTTTGCGACTTGTTTTATGTTAGTAATTAAGTTTTTATTAAAAAATAATTTGACATTTTGTTTTTCCTTTTTTTTACTTTTATTGGTGCGTTCATTTATTATGTTCCACATTGTTTTAACCTTATTATTCGAAGTTATTAATTTATTTTTGTAGTGTAGTCTTTTTGCCGTTATGACTGTTTTTTTCAGTATTTTTTCATATTTTTTGTAGTATCCGTTCAGTATTTGATTTTCAGCTGCTATTGTGAGAATTTTTAATAATCTCTTATTTTTACACGAGTTTTTGATTCCTTTAGTGAGCCAATATTTTTTGAATTTTTCTTTTAGTTTTATTTTTTGTTTTGGAATACATTCGTTTAAGATGTTCGTCAGTTTGTCTCTGAACGCGTTGTAATTTACGTTGACACAGTTTTCATTAGAGAAAAATTTGGACCAATCTACTTCTTTTAATTTAAATTTAAATTTTTCTACATTGCGTTGATTATAGAATCGTTTTTCTACGTGCCAGTTAATCGACTTTCTTTGATTTTTTTCGCTTACATATAATATTGTTCCCCTATGGTCTGAAAAACCAAAATCTTTTACTGTAGAGTAAACAGCATTTTTGTCAAAGTTTATAAATACTAGATCCAGACATGTCGAGGATTTTTTGGTTACTCGGGTTGGTTTTTTAATGAGTTGTGTGAAATTATATTCGGTCATCAAATCTAGGAGTCGTTTGGTTTCGGTATTACTTTTTAAAACGTCAATATTAAAGTCTCCGCCTATAGCTATGTTCATTTTATTATGTTTTTTGTAAATGTATTGTAAAACAGTAAGCATTTGTCTGTAAAATACGTCTTCCTCTCTTCTGTTCCAGTACATTGTTATTAATAAAATATTTAAATCAGGTATTTCAATAGCACACAATTCTAATATATATTCTATAGACATATCCATTATCTCTGTTCTTTCTAAACAATTGATATCTTCTCTGAGTAAGATGCACACGCCGCCGCCTTCACGGTTTTCTCGGCAGTATGATGCAGCGACTTTATATCCGGCAAATTCTATTAAATCTAATTTTCCACGTGATAGCCATGTTTCTGAAATACACACAGCATGATAAGTTTTTTCTTGGCTGAGAAAAGCTTCTAAGATGTGTTGTTTATTATATAGGCTCTGAGTGTTTTGGAAAAGTATTCTGAATTGCGCTGTCTTAGCCTCGGAAGGAAACATTTTCATAGTTACAGAATAGTTCTTAAAGTTTTTAGCGTTGTTAATTTTTTTACTAGATAATTTGTATTGTTCAGTTTTGTCGAAAGGAATGTCTCTGTGTTGGGTTTTCGTTTATGTTTTGTGTCTGAATATTTTGATTATCACTCTGGTTTCTCGTAGTCGTAGCCGTAGCTCTAGAGTCACTATACTTTGTTTCCGAGTCCTGTAGTTTTACATTTGAATTGAGTGTTTGTGATAGAGTAGGTGGTCCCTCATTTTCTTCGCCAATCGTAGATACCCGTCCGTTTATAATCAGCTTATTCTGTCGTATGATAGCATGGTGTCCGTTTTTTCTAGCCGTGATAAGAGCACGTTTTAGTTCTCTTCTTTCTCGCAGGGTGATTTCATCAAGGTACTCTGATACTCCTATGCCCGCAACTTTAAAATAATTCTGATTTTCTATTATGTAGTTTCTCATTCTTCTACTGATCAGTTCTATTTTTATTGGTCTTTTGTATCCTTTGTTTTTTCCAATGAAGTTAATTGAGTCTATATACCCAATAATGTTTATATTTAATATCTCATACATTATGTGTGACACTCGTTCGGCTAGTTGAGATTCAGTTTCCCAATGGTTTTGTTCCAGTCCATGGAGTACGAACGTCTTTTCATTGACATCTTTCACTTTTTCTGGGTTAAAGTTTGCCTTTTGATCTTGTACCTGTGTACGTAGTTGTTCATTTTCTTTTTGTAGTGTTAAATATTGTTGTTGCATTATTTTTATTTTATGATCTAACGTCATTATTTCATGTCTAATTTCGGCTTGTTCTTTTTTTGTTTTTTCATATGTATGTTTATTCTCTGTTTGTAGTTGGGTTATAGCCATTTCAATTTGGTCTTTAATTGTTTCTCGAAATTGTGTTAATATGTATTTATTGTTTTCTTGGAGAAGAGCAGTAAACTGTTGTAGTGTGATTTGTTCTTGTTTGTTTGGTTTTGAAGTCTCATCTACTTTAAATTCCAATGTGGTTGCATTTCCTTGTAGATCGATGATTGAGCTGTTTGTAGTTGGTGAAATTAATTGAGGAGGTCGTGGTCTTCGTTTTGTTACATTTTGATCGAGAATACCACTGTCATGTATATATATCGCATTGTTATCTAAAGGCGTATCTATATGGTGTGGGTCCAACAGTTTACGAATCGGTGTGGTATATTTATCGTTTTCCGGTTCTTTACTCCGGCATAGGGGGCATTTCCATGCGATTTTGTGTTCAGGCGTCATCGTATTATAGAATCGTTTTTCAGGAACGTTAGCGCATTCTAAATCATAAATTTGATTACATAGTGAACACTCGAGGAATCGTCTGTCAAGTATCTGCTGGCAACAGCCTGCACATTGGTGCGCCATCTTACGGTGAGTTATTGTATAATGAAGTGTTCTATCTAATACTATCAAGGTGTATTGATGTCAATCAATCGATATGTTCGTAGCTGTTTACAGGTTGTCGTGGTTTTATAGTAATTTATCAGATGGAGCCACTTCAGTTTTCTTTGTATGAGATAATTATGATTAATACAGGTTTATTAATTATAGGTTATGATTGATTTAATATGTGACATACCTGTATAATAAAGCGATGGATGGTTGCGTATATGCCTCCCTTTTCACAGTTTCAATTAAAGTGAAGGTGGTGCTCCGGTAGTCAATATTTTAAAGAACAAGATCAAAAAATAGGTCGTTCACAAATTAGTAAGATATTGGGATTTAACACTAGTATTTCTTAAAGATAACACTTTTTGGCTGGTATCTTGTTTGTTTGCACTAGGTTAGACAAGTTATTCTTTATTCGATCTATGTTAAGTAACTCCGCTGGGAATCGAACCCGCGACCTCCTGATGTGAAGCTAATGGTCGTTACCATAATGCCACAGAGGCAGTTACGTGTGAAATCGAAATTTGAAAACACATTGGTAACCTTAACGCCACCGACGCTAAAAGTGAATCCAATAAAATTAATAACGCTAAGTGTAGTATGGTCATAGGACGGCCGACCAGCGCATGCGACTGCGACCCTTCACTGTAGACGAGGTGTATCGTATCATGACATCCCGAGTAGCACAAAAACCAACAAAGGATGTATAAGATAAGATAAGATAAATACTCTTTATTGTCCACACTAGTTAATAAAAATATAAACAAATTAAAAAAAACTTACCTAGAAAAATATAAAAAAACAAACACAGTATAAAAAAAGGAACTATAGCGGTACAATTTGGGCGGTCTTATCGCTCAAAGTGATTTCTTCTAGACAACCCGGTGTTTGGAGACAAAAGCATAAAAACAGGTAGTGCACGAGTATCTAACTAAAAACAATACTAGAGTTCTACAAGTTAAAATTGATACATTTGTAAAATTACAATACTTATAAATAAGACGATACATATACTCGTATATGGCATTTCAGTGTGATTTTTGAGTGCAGCGGCAATAACGTTGTCACCAATTATTGCATACGTGTTCAATCGGTGCCTCACTGAGAGTGCCTTTCCGAAACCTTTGAAAACGAGTAAGATCTCACCTATTTTCAAGGGCGAGAGCATGCGTGACGATATTGACGGTTATAGACCCGTGTCCATAATTCCGGTTATCTCGAAAGTTATGGAGAATGGCCTGAGCTCCCGCCTCATGACATTCCTAACATCGTCGGCTGCGCTATGTGGTTTGGATGTAGCGGACTCGCCCTAAACCTCCAAAAAACGCACTTCCTGCATTTCCATCTAGGAGGGAAACCACCAAGAAGTATGTCGAAACGAGTAGGTGGAGTAAATATAGACCAGGTGGACACCACCACCTTCTCGATCGTGGTCTCACCTGGGAATCTCACATAGCAAAGCTATGTGGGAAACTAGGAGGAGTGTGCTTCGCTCTCCGGCGGCTCTAGTGGGTGGTCCCGACGGAGGTGGTGAGGTCCAGCTATTTCGCGACGGCACAGTCTCTTCTGCAGTACGGGATGGAGCTGTGGGGCCGTGCAGCCGATTGGGAGCGCGCCTTCCGGAAGTAGAAGAGGGCCGTGCGTGCGATAGTGCAGGTATCGCGCTACACTTCTGTCAAGCCTTACTTTAAAAGTTTAGGAATCCTTACACTGCCCTCGCTACTGATCCTTCAGGTGGCTGTGTATGTGTACAAGCATCGTCACGAGTACGTGACACCGAGGGACGTACACACTCGCAACCACCGCCACGTGGACAGGCTCCTGCCGGTGCGCTGTAGACTCGCTAAGTCCGGTAAGACGACTCATATGTTGGGGCCATCAGTCTACAAGAAGCTGCCGACTCACATCACTGAAGCTCTATACAGGCAAGCTTTAAAGCAAAGTTAAAGCGTTGGCTTCTCGAGTACTTGTTTTACAGTTTGAATGAATTCTTAAATTTAAAATAACATTATCTTTTGTTAAGTAATTTTTATTTTATGATATGACATATAATTATTATTTTGTATTGACTGACTGTTTTTACAATCCAGTATTTTAATTTAATGTTTTAATATTTTTATTTTGTATTTAAATGTAATGTTTAAATCGAAATTGACGTGTAAACATTGTTCATCAATAAATGATTATGATTATGATTATCAGATCAGCAATATGCCTGCCGCCCGGGTTGGTCCACGATCACGATGGCAAAGGAAGTGGTCAAACGTATTGTGAAAGCGCGAGAAAATGGGCAACAAGTTGCCATCCTCTGCTGTAATCTATCTAAGGCATTCGATGTAGCGGATCATGATATCCTCGGTGTAAAGTTGAGACACTATGGAATTGATGGACCTTCCTACTTTATACTGATGGATCTTCTTCGTGAAAGGTCTCAGCTAGTCATTGGTGACGGTGGTGAAGTCAGATCGGATACGTTTATATCAAATATGGGCGTGGCAAAGGGGTCCTCAGTATCTAATATTCTTTTTTGTCTTCTGATGAATGACCTTCCAGAAGCAATAACATCAGGAAAAACTTTTATGTAAGCTGATGATGTGGCAGTTATTGTACAGGCACAATCCCACTTTGCCCTAGAAATTGCTTTGAACCAGACAGCTGCCCACATCCAGCGGTTTACCTCACCATCTACCGGTGCGCGGTCGCTACTTGAGAACTTTTCTACCCCAACGGCCATCTATACACCACTCACTTCTGTTCCTCTGGAAGAAAACTACGAGCATGACATACTCCACCGCCCTTTGTGTGATCTTGAGCCTGCTTATAAGGCCCATAGTAAGCGACCATGTCACAATTCCCTATATCATACGTAAGTCATAACTGGTGTTGCCACACTGGTAAAGACCTTAATCTTGAGACACTGCGGTATTTGGGACGTGAAGATAATTCCAAGCATCCCTAGCGCTGCCCAGTCGAGTTGTTTAGACGATTGATCTCACTTAAAATTTACCCATATTAAAAGAGTGTGAAATAAAACCCTTGCGTTTATTTTTATCCACAATTGATAAGCCCTTGACATCATCTCACCTGATGGTAAATGACGATGATGCCGGAGATAGAAGCGGGCTTACCAAGATTCCCCAACGCAATAGGGATCTGGCTACCTTTTCTTAAAGCCGGAGCACATCAATGCTGTTAACAATGATGTATGGCGGCAAGACTTAGATAAGATGGTAGTAGCTAGCCAGGCTATGAAAATGCCCGAGTACCACCCAAACCGCGTCTCGGGAATCGAACCCGCGACCTCCTGGTGTGAACGCCACGGAGGAGGTTATTTGACGTAGTGTCGCTGTCTTTTTTGTCCCCTTAATAAGAGAATCCTTATCTCATTGAAAAAACAAATCTACTTACCTTTTTTGTAGTTATCTTAGAATCTATCTGATCCATAAAGGGAAAAAAACGAAAAACCTAACCACTCGGGAGTGTCGACAGAAGTGAAAACTTAAAGGGCTTGTACCCAGAGACTTTAACATATTCTTTAAAAAATCTGTTACGGTAACGGTAACTGGGCGTTGATTACGGTAACGCTAACAGTGTCACGAGTTCAATGGTTTTTTCAAAAAACTTTTTTGCCATTTCAAAACTGCCCAACGCGCCTAAAAAAATTTTTACTTCAAAAATGTTCATTTTTAATAGCTTTTATTTAACTTGCAATGTATGTATGTATGTTTGTTCGGGTGAAATCTTGCAAGTTAATTTTGACCCACTTCCCGGTTTCCGATTGAGCTGAAATTTTGCATGCAAATATATATCTCGAGACAATGCAATATTAAAAGCTTGTACCTGAAAGTTTTTAGGTTTTTCGAAAATTATTTCCCTTATGATCTAACCCAA
The DNA here is from genome assembly GCA_947284805.1 of Coleophora flavipennella. NCBI lineage: Eukaryota > Metazoa > Arthropoda > Insecta > Lepidoptera > Coleophoridae > Coleophora > Coleophora flavipennella. Next base: position 2,443,876 of record OX369263.1, on the reverse strand, counting down.
ACAATAGTTGTGTCGAATCTATTTTATAAAAGAATGTAAAACAAAACACTGGGCGTTACGTAACGTTTTAATTTGAGATTGATCGGTTCAGCGGGTCTGTAAATAGAAGATTATTCAAAATTTCTATTTTAGACTTACAGAAGTACTAGCTTTTTCCCTCGGCTTCACTCGCGTGGATGTCGTTTTTATTAGGACTGTATTTCGTATCCTGTGGGAATTTAGAAAATCCGTCCGAATTGCTTGACTAAATCATAAAGGAATTCTCTTAGCAAAATTGCAGCTTTATAGCTCCAAGGTTTCGGCACAGTATTACGATATGGCTTACAGTAGCGCAACGCCTTTGATGTCGCACGATGCGCCGCCAGCGTATAGGTATTAGCCCATACTAGCCGCCCGCTGCCCCGCAAGTACCCTTCCGTTGCTCTGCGTAAGTACATTCGTTGCGCTACTGTAAGCCGCGATATTGTAATACTGTGGTTTCGGGCTGGGTGTGGGTATTGATGTGTCGGTGAGTGACAGAACTTATCTTTTTACTCAACTGAATCAAAAGAAGAGTTATGTTTTTCGAGTGTATGAATGTATGCAAGTATGCATGTATTTATGTATGTATGTATGCACGTTTATTTCTTTGGCACGCCCTGTAGCTTCTGTCAAGCACCTTACTATATTAGCAAATACTCCCTCAGGCACCGCCGGTCCGCGCGCGCCGACCCTTCTTTGATACGTATTTATGCACCACGAGGGCTTAAAGTGGCGTGCACCCTTCGGGAGCCAATGGGTTCCGTTAGGCTCTGAGCGGGTTAGCATTTACCTCGGAGCCATTAGGTTCCGTTATGGCTTGACAGGTTGAACGGCTTGATGGATTTTGGAGAGCGAGGTATCGTTAGTTTTGTCCATATCCCGTGAGTGACATAGGATACATTTTTGTCCATATCCCGTGAGTGACATAGGATACATTTGTCCATATCCCGTGAGTGACATAGGATACATTTGTCCATATCCCGTGAGTGACATAGGATACATTTTTGCCCGCCTGGACAAAAAAGGGGTTAAGTTTTTAAGCAGTCGGGTTTTTTGTATTTATAAGTACTGATTACAGATTTATGTTAACTGGTATGTTAGAATAGCCTAGGAAGAACTGTATTATAATTAATTATTCACATTGAGCTAATCAGTATGATTACTAGAGAAGAAGTGGTATATGTACAAAGATATTTATTATATATTGATGGGAATGTCGACCAACCCGCACTGGGCCCGCGTGGTCGACTAAGGCCTAGTCGCCCAGATTCAGGGTAGGCTCGAGCCCCTCGGTGGGGACGTATATGAGCTGCAATGATGATTGACGGGAATGTACATATTTTAAAGGTACTTAGGTAGGTAATACTTACACTCGCGAGCGTTACAACCCCGCACCCCCCTTTTCTTTGCAATAAGTTCTCCATATTGTAATGAAATTATTGTTTTTATTTATTTATTAGCTTTTACCCGCGGCTTCGCCCGCATGGACATCGTTTTTCCGACTGACGTAGAGGGTGCGCGGTGCGCGAGCCGCAAGCGGCTCGCGAGCGTGGACGTGACTTTTCTCCAGATCCCTCGGGAACTATGTCAGGATATGCTTATTAATAAATCGTGTCATTTCCCACCCCCTCAACCATCTCTGAGCAAAAAATCACACAATCCATTATTTCTTTGCGATATTAAAGAAATTAACCAAAAAAGAGTATATTTTCAGTTCCCTCGGGAATCGCATCGGAATATGCTATTTTCACGGCATAAAAAGTAGCCTATGTCCTTCCTTGTGACACAGGCTACCTGCATGCCAAATTTCATTAAGATTGGTCAAGGCGTTGAAGCGTGAAAAGGTAACAAACAAACACATTTTCACATTTATAATATTAAGTAAGGATTGCCTTGTGAATAAAAATATAATTATTATTAAATTTCTATCCAAAGTTAGGCCTTCCACACTACCTTGCCGGATTTTAACGCCCACGCATGTATAATTATTACTATTAGAACAATCAATCAAGTTACCAATAGTCCTCAACATACTTAGGATCATTTGATCAACTCTTGGTGAATTAACTTCGAGCTCTAAGGCCAAAATTATTCAGTATTTTTTTTAAATGCAGTCCGTTTGGCTGCACTTCACCTGATAGTAAGTTGCAGTTCGATAAGGCCGAAGATGTAACACGTAAGCACAAATAGTGCTTATTCACTCTCGTCTTGAAGATTACTAAATTATACGATTCGGGGAATACAGACACCAGCAGGGAATTCCACTCCTTGGCCGTTCGCATAATGAGCGAAGAAAGCAAAACTGAAAAGTTTTGTGAAAATCGAGGTGAGGTAGCCATATTGAGGTAGAAAATTTGTGTTCCTACTCTTTAGAGCAAACGTAGATATCTCCAGGCGAGGTGGTGTGCCTAGGGTTCGGCCGTGGTCTCAAATTGTGGGCCTCGATCGGTTTTGATCAAAAGGGGCACTCCGAAACGCGCTACTCAACTTCTTTCTTTAATCTTCAGCTGTGATGGATGTTGTGGGCCAGACTTCAGGCCACCTGTTTAAACGATCAATAGCGGTTATGCAGTAAGTATAGTCTTCAGAAAAAGGGAGGGGTCACCAATGTAGGAACATTGTGTTCCTAGAGGAACACTGTGTTCCTACATGACGAGCACAATAGGAAGATATCTCCGCCAGGCGAGGTGATGTGCCTGGACCCTAGTGGACATAGGCGACTTTGCGGCGATGCTCGAGGCTGTGGAGCCTGTTTGAAACAAATTCCTCGTCGCCAATGAGTATCCTAGCGCGGCGGTCGATAGAATACAAGGCATCTATCTGATAACGAGCCGATCGGTTCCTACATACGTATGTACGTATTCGTCCGTGTAAACAGATTGATGTTATGCCTGGTATTCTATCTAACATCTAATAGCTAACTTTTATTAAATAATAAATACTTTATCACCATCATCATATCAGTCGAAAGAAGTTGATAGAAGAAACACTGTCTACCCATACATTTTTAAATGACAAAAATGTATGGGTAGACAGTGTTTCTTCTATCAACACTACTAATCATGTTTAATAGTAATAAAATGATGACCAACCTAAGAATTGATGTGGAAGCGATGAGACATGACAAGTGTAGTACTTCTTTTAATAAATATTTTTATCTTAGCATTGACATGAGTGGTGCATGCTCGCTTAAATGTTCGTGCGGATGGTGGCGCATCGGGAGCCGGATCGTTCCTTTCCCTCAAATATGGTTGATGGGAGCGATGGGTGACTCTCGCGTTATACTCGTGACCGGGTGCTGTCCGTGTGAACTGGCCTACTCTTGTTAAATGCATTCAATGATTTTTTATTATGTATAACTTTTTGTGTCATATTTTTTTTTATGTTCTAATGACATACATAATCTATCTACATATAATCAAGGATTTAATTTTGACGTTATTAACTAGTTATAATTATTGTTTGTTTCTTGATTCTTCACAAATGACATTGTTATTATTATTTTATGACTATCAGAAAGAGTGTAATTTGCCCCTTTTTAGAATAAATATATTGAATTTGTATTTAGAAAGTTTCCCTACGAGATCAAACCGGAAATAAGGAAATCCGCATAAGAACGAAAGCACACCCTGGACACTTCATACAACGGGCCAGAAATGACATTTCAAAAAATGAATGACGGAACAAACCAAAATGGCGGCGAAATCCTGTACGTTCGACAACCAAACTGTAACCAATCTATATCAATCTGGGTGACGAGGGGGTGAGGTCGCAATCTAGAGAGTAGCAGGGAGTGTCCATACTGTATGTTAGTACTAATATATATACTTTGACGAAAGTAACATAACCTAACCATGTGGTTTTAGAAATTAGTGGGTAGCACTGCTTACCGACGCCGTATCAAGTCCCTTCACAAAGTAAATTTACATGGTCGTCGGTGAATCCCCCTCTTGAGAAAGCCCGCTATGCAAAAGTCACAGATGTTTGGTAAAATGAATTTAGTTTAGCGATTCTGTGAGCTTTGTCGGTTATTTTGGTTCTCCTGCAGATCTCCTCATATCTGATACGATCGCGTAGGCAGGGCACATAGCTTGTAGAACAGATGACCGTTTGGGTAGTGAAATTCTCGAGTGGCGACCGCGCATCGGAAAGCGTTCGGCTGATAGCCCTGCCCACTGCCACTTAAGTTTAGCAATTCTCATAGCTATGTCGTTTACTTTGGTTCTCCTACTGATCTCCTTGTTTCTGATTCGATTACGCAGAAAAACTCCGAGCATAGCACGCTCCATTGCCCTTTGGGTGACCTTGAGCCTTCTTATGAGGTGCATAGTAAGCGACCATGTCTCAGTTCCGCATGTCATCATCACTGGCAACACACACTGGTCGAAGACCTTGGTCTCAAGACACTGAGGTATCTGGAACGTAAAGATGTTGCGAAGCTTCCCGAACGCTACCCAGCCGAGTTGGATTCGACGATTGATCGAATCTTAATTATTTATTATATTTAATCCTGCATAAATAAAAGCGGTTGGCCTAACGCCAAATAATCTAGCTCACATTTATGTTCAACCTTATCTTACCAATAGAGAATAAAAAAAAAAAAAAAAAATCTCTGTGAGGCCTCATTTCTCTCTTTACGGGACCGTGCCCGAAAAGCTTCATAAAAAAATTTCATTATCGTTTACCAGCGTCCGCCGTAAGACCGGTGAGGACCGGAAATGTTTGCCTCCCACCATTTTCCTGCATTTTAAATTAGCTTTTTATAGTTTGCACAAATTCATTTACTTTTTTATCGCACCGCAAATTACAAAGTGGCCTTTAAGCTTAAACTGTGCACAATACCTGTAAAAAATAATTTAACAGCCACGCTGTACATACTTTCTCGCGAAATTTTTTTTTTTTAAGCCCGCCTAGCTAGCTACCACCATTTTATCTAAGTCTTGCCTCCAAACATCAGTGTTAACAACATTGATGTGTTCCGGCATGAAGATAAGATAGCCAGTTCTCCATTGCGTTGGGGAATCTTGGTAAGCCCGTTGCCATCTTCGGCATCATCGTCACTTACCATCAGGTGAGATGATGCCAAGGGCTTACCGATCGTGAATGAAAAAAAAACTACTGAACGGATCTGGCTGAAATTTGGTAGGTAGACAGATTAGGACCTAGATTAATACATAGGATTCTTTTTTGAACGCTCGCGAGCCTTAAGCGGCGCTGCGCACCCTCGAAAAGTCATAGAAACATTGCGACGCGGGTGAAGCCACGGGAAACAACTAGTAAACAACAAAGATTACAGGAACTTAGTCTGTAGGGTAGGAATTATTAAGAGGTGTATTTTAAGTATATCAGACTTAAGAAATAAACTAACAAATAAATTTGATAAATTAAGATAAATTTTATTCATAGGGACTACTCAGAGTAACCTAGGTCTTAAATATCAAACTTAACTTAAGTATTCCAAGTTTCCTAAAAATCTTTAAAGTACTTTCAATCAAAATTACAAAGAAACTTGGTTTGTACAAAAACACTTGGTGTAAAGTAGGCCCTATAAACTACACTATACGAAATTTCATCGAAATTACAAGAACAATATTAGAAAATGAAGTTTTTACTGTTGTGGCAACCCTAAGAAATCAAGCTCAAAAAAAGCTGGATTTATGTAAAATTATTATCCTATCCCAAATTTTATGTTAATCGGTCCTAAGAGGTATCGAATACGTACAAACTCTATCTAAACTAATATTAGTAAATGCGAAAGTAACACTGTCTGTCTGTTTGTTAGGTTTTCACGCCTTTAAGTTTTCGCTAAACCAATTTTGTATAATTTTGTTTCAGTGATCTATGTGACTTTGAAAAAGGACAAAGGCTACCTTTTGCAGCCAAAATAAAACTTGAAGGGGGTGGAATAGGGGATGAAAATTTTTAAATTAAATTACTTGCCCCGCGTAAACCCCGGCGTCGCGTTTTGTATATCAATATAACTCAAAAATGTTAATAGTGCAATACAAAATTTTATTATTAAAATATCTATTCAATCGATAAAGTCAACTGTTAAACTAGCTATTTTTACAAAATCTATAATTTTATCAACGAGTACGTACATACATAAGTAATAAAAATAATTATTTATTAGTAACAAAATAATCTAATGAGAGCGTCGGTGGCGCAACGGCAAGGACCGGTACCTCCTAGCCGGGAAGTCGTGGTTCGAGTCCTGCCACGTACCAATGTGTTTTCGAATTTCGATTTCATATGTATGTTTATCCGACGCTCTTACGGTGAAGGAAAACATCGTGACGAAACCTGCACATGCTTGCGAAGAAACTCGAAGGTTGTGTGTGAAGTCGACCAATCCGCACTGGGCCCGCGTGGTCGACTAAGGCCCGATCGCCTTAATTCAGGGTAGGCTCCAGCCCCTCTGTGGGGACGTATATGATCTGACATGATGAAAAAGCCTAAAATGGAACACCTAAAAAACCAAAAATCACACCTTAAATAAAAAAAAAAAAAAAATTATTATAAATATATGAAAATATCTTGATTATATTTATCTATAACTTTACTTCGTAATTTTTGATAAATGATACTTTAGAAAAATTATTTACAATATTTTCTTTTTAAATGACCGTACGTCCATAAGTGTAAGTTATAATATAAGGCATTATAAAGTTTGACCGCATGATGTTAACAGTTTATTTAGGTTTTTCAAACGATCTTGAGAAGGAGCCAAATAATTAGATACAAAAAAAAACAAATAGCGGCTATTTTAACGAAAAGAAAGTTTTTATTACAACCAGATTTTTATGCTATAAATAGATTCAAGATTCAAGATTTTTATTCAAAATAGGTGCAAATCACACTCTTTCTGATAGTCATAAAATAGTAATTACACATTGTTATTTGTGAACAATCAAGAAATAAACAATCATTATAGTTAATAATGTAAAAATCCAATCCTTGATAAAAACAAATTATGTCATTAGAATATGAAAAAACAATATGACACGAGAAGTTATACATTAAAATCATTGAATGCCATTAATGCCTTCCAGTTCACACTGACAGCACCCGATTGAGGATTCTTGGTAAGCCCGCTTCCATCTTTGGCAGTATCGGCACTTACCAACAGACAGTGTGAGATGTTGTCAAGGGTTTACCAATTGTGAATAAAAAAAAGAGGAAATTGTCCATTTAGGCGGTCTTGTCGCTAACAAGTGAACTCTACAAGACTTCTAACTCCGGTGATTTTTTTATAATTTTGAGATAAAATAATTTAAGCATTGAACTAAAGGTTCTATCATGTATTATCACCCACAGAACAGATATTGAATTTTTATTCAAACGGAAGCGTCATTTTGAAAAGTGTTGTATTCTCTAAATTGCACGATTTTTGGGCGCCGTGTTTTTTGTAGGCGGCAATTTTTTTTCTTATCTGTGGTTGTAGTCACCATGATACGGTGTGCGCTAATATTAACTTATCTACGTTACTAAAACACGTTGTTAGTTATTGCATTGTTATTGACGTGATAACGTCTTATAAATCAATGAACGCCGGCTGCATGCACGAAAAAGTGTCACGTTCCGCGTGCAAGCGAGAGCGCGGAAGAAGCGATAGAAAGGTACGATCAGCCTAAGCGTTCGGCTTGTGATCAATGTTTTCTTATGACGTTATCACGTAAAATTATCGTCCGCAAACCGACTTTACAGACAACCATTTTTTTTCTAAATTTAATCTATAGAGAATCGAACTTCTAATTTGAGTTTTGAAAATTAAGTATTTTTTTTATTCTTTTAATAAAAATATCGGCTTTTTTAAAATCGCTGTTCAATTTGTTGTGATTTTAGAAAAGTTAAAAAGTGATGATGTCACAGGCTCAAATACTTTGAAAAGAGCGGCCCGAGTACTAATTCCAATCGACGATTATAAAATGAATTTAATTATTTAGTTAGTGTTAATAAGTACTTATTACCGTATGAAATTGTTAAATCTTTGAATGTTTTTTTTTAATTTAAAGACCATGAGGTATGACATGAAATATTACCGTATGAAATAGTTGAATCTTTAAATGTTTTTTTTATTTACATACCATGATGACATCATCATCATATCAGCCGAAGGACGTCCACTGCTGGACGTAGGCCTCCCCCAAGGATTTCCACGACGACCGCTTCTGCGCAGTCCGCATCCAGACCTTTTTTTTTTTAATTGTTAAGCCATTGGCATCATCTCACCTGATGGTAAGTGACGATGATGCCGAAGATGGAAGCGCGCTTACCAAGATTCCCCAACGCAATGGGTATATGGCTATCTTATCTTCTAGATGCCATACCACCAAACAAACCGAGTCTTACAAGTTGACCCCGCCGGGAATCGAATCCGCGACCTCCTGTGTAAAGCCAGTGAACATTGCCTCTGGGCTACGGAGGCGGTTAAAACCCTGGCTGCTCCCACCGAATAATTAACGAACTTCCGCGATTTTCGAGTTTGTAAATTGCCTCATGGTCTCGTCGACCCGCGCGCCCCTGGTTTGTTGATATAAATTATGTGCGCAGAAAAATTAATCCTAGTGATTTAGGTATACATTCATACCCTTTCTTTTTAAGGCTTCTATTTAATTAACGTATTCTTTCTAGAAAATCCTCGGGGATTCCGAACAGATATTTTGTGAGTCTTCTTAATGGAGGTTACATTGAAAGCCGTACTGCCACAGTAGCCGGACTGACATTTACAAAGTACTCGAGCTGAAAGACGTTGCCCCTGTATTAAAATTATGTGTATTCGAGTTAAATACCCATGGGTAAAACGAGACATCAATAATGTCATCTGCAATAAGAGATTTCCGTAGAAGCTTCGAAAATAAAGGCTGATGAAAGACAGCGACCATCTTTTTTCCTGACATTTCTTACATTATACGCGTTGTATAATTTTAATGGATTATTCAAGTTGAAGTATATAACACAGGGCAGGGCACATAGCTCGTAGAACAGATGGCCGATGGGGCAGTAAAGTTCTCGAGTGGTGACCGCGCCCCGGAAAACGTAGCGTAGGCAGGCTTGCCACGCAGTGGATCGATGACCCGGTGAAGATCGCGGGAAGCCGATGGATGCGGGCAGCGCAGTATCGGTCGTCGTGGAAATCCTTCGGGGAGGCCTTTGTCCAGCAGTGGACGATTTTCGGCTAATATGATGATGATGATGATTATAAAACACAGTAAAGATGATTTGTAAAAAACCGGCCAAGTGCAAATCAGAACCGCACACAAAGGGTTCCGTATCATCATACTAGATGGCGCTAGTTTCATGTAAAAAAAACGTTTTTTGTATGAAGACCCCCCCTTATTTTTTTTCACTTTTTCTAATTTTTAGTATTTGTTGCCAATAACAGTCGTGATATTGTAAATAAATTTAATATAATGTAAATGTAATTGTGTATATTACTAACACTAGTCTAAGTCCTAGAATGTTACTAACACTATGATGATCCCTTGTTGGTCGATAAATAAATTTTAATAATAATAATAATAGCGGCAACAGAAATACGTAATCTGTGAAAATTTCAACTGTCTAGCAATAACGGTTCATGAAATACAGCCTGGTGACATACGGACAGACAGACAGATGGGCAGACACACAGACGGACGGACAGCGAAATCTTAGTAATAGGGTCCCGTTTTTACCTTTTGGGTATGGAACCCTAAAAAATCCAAACTTTTTTTCACTTTTCATACAGTCCTTGAATTTTATCATCATTATATTATTATATCACCCATAATACGTCCACTGCTGGACATAGGCCTCCCACAAGAATTTCCACAACGACCGGTCCTGTGCTACCCGCATCCAGCGGCTTTTCGCGTTCTTTACCAGGTCGTTTCAGCAAGTGAGAGGCCTGCCTACGCTACGTCTTCCGGTGCGTACTCGCCACTCGAGAACTTTACAACCCAACGGTCATCTATACTACGAACTATGAGCTCCGCCCACTGCCACTAAGTTAAAAAAAAACGGCAAATAAATACCGCGACGTGACGTAGAGTCGGTCATTCGCCGCCTGTTCGACCAATCGCTAAACATCATCATCATCATATCAGCTCATATACGTCCCCACCGGGGCTCGAGCCTACCCTGAATTAGGGCGATCAGGCCTTAGTCAACCACGCGGGCCCAGTGCGGGTTGGTCCACTTCACACACAACCTGCGAGTTTCTCAGCAGGCGTGTGAAAGTTTCCTCACGATGTTTTTCCTTCACCGTAAGAGCGTCGGATAAAAGTACATATGAAATCTTAATTCGAAATCACATCGGTACGTGGCAGGATTCGAACAACGACCTCTTGGAAAGGAGGCGGCGGCCCTAGTCGTTACGCCACCGACGCTCGCTGATATACCCACGTAAAATAAGTTTTATTCCTAGTTTTTTATGACTATATTGCCTACCGAGTCTATAAACGGGTGGGCATTCAGCTATATTATATTAAACATTCAATGACGATTTGTAAAAAAAAACCTAACTACTACGGGAGTATCGACAGAAATGAAATCTTTTTGCAGTTTTATAAGTTTTGACCCTCCGAGTGTTCCTGGTTACGGTAACGGTAACAGGTAACGGTAACAGTGTCGCGAGTTCAATGGTTTTTCCCCATCTCAAAAATGCCCAACGCGCCTAAAGAAGTTTTCTTTTCATAAAAGATTTTTAAAAATACATTATTAAGAAGAAGGTGAAATCAAAACAGATTAAAAATAAACCAAAAAGTATGATATCGTCACACTCACAGATAAGAAAAAATTTTTGGAGCTCCGTTAGATTGCGGAAGAAGACGTGGCAGGAGCGTCAGCTTCTTGTACAAAGAGACATGTTGCTGTCATTCGTAAATTATTGTACTGCGCATAAATTGCACAACTTCATGGCAGGCTGAGCTCCGCGTATTTTGGTGACAAAATGCTGAGATGTGCAATTAGCTGCAAAAAATACAAGTGGCAAAGTAAATTAAAAAAATTGAAGAGTTTCTTACCATGTGTAAGTGAATAACTTAAATAAATAATAATAAACTTAAATAATTAAGGAAATAAAATAAAAATAAATAAATAAAAAAATAAAAATAAATAAATAAAAATCAATAGTTATAAAATATGAACTTTTATTTTTGGTTTATTGTTATTTAGTACGAGGGTATTGTCGATATTCTTCAACGATATTTATTTTTTATTTTAAAGAGATATCGATTTTAAAAGTGATCGGCCAGGTAACTAAAAAGTCCCTCCAGCCGAAGGTAGAAACGTCGCACCATAACTCTAAAATATGCGTGAATATTCGAACTTGCAGTGATAGACTTAATATCTAATTGATCATCATTAGACCCTCAAGTTTAAGCTTGAACAGGAGCGCCACCATTAACTCAAACAATGCGTGAAAATTTTAAATTTCAAGTAATAACCATTACTGAGATTCAATATATATATATCTAGCTGATCATCATCAGACCCTCAAGCTTGAGGGAGCAGAAGAGCCACCATAAATCTAAACATATCCCCATATACCCTTCAAGTACTTTTTGATCAGAAAAGAAATACTGAAACCAAGTATCAACTGTGTTTAGTAATTCAGCAAATCGCATCATCTATGTGAGCATGAGCCACGTGCTCGTATGCGAGCTACACTACCTAAATCTAAAATTGGAGGGCGCAAAATCGTTCAAACGTCCTTAAATTAAATATTTTTAATATATGCATACCTCGCATACCACATCTAATCTATCGATATTAAAAATGCCTTGATAATACTACAACACTAATGGGAGTGATACCATTTGTGGAAAGAAAATTGCACGGAAAGTTTCAATTGAATAACTTACTTCTAATCTAACGATCTACAAATTTAATTCGAAAAAAATGTTGTTTAATTAATGGCACATTACAAATTATTTCTTTACTTCTTAAAAGTCCCATTATTTTTTTAATTTTAAATGCTCAACAATTAAACTAGGAAGTTTACTATCCTGGTATCACTTAACCATTGTCAGTCTGTCAATTTTAATAAACTCATCCTTATCATATATAATTTAAAGTCCATTTTAATTTAATGATTTTATAGGTTTTTTTTTGTTTTTGGGGAAGGTTACTTTATAAAAATTCCCAATAGCATCAACCTGTTTGTAGTGTGCTGTATGTGTAATGGCTCGCTCGGTGTAGGTACTACAAAATCATGTCCAGCGTTCTATAGAATTCTTCTATTCTGTGGTCACACTATATTTACGCGAGCAAAGGTGCGGGAAAAAATCGCTTGTTAATGTATATTTTACGTGGAATTTCATAATACGATCACGAATTACTAATCGTGTTCTCGTCGTTACAAAGACATTAAAACAAACATAGAACACTGGCAGCCTCTTAAACATCTGATAATGAACACAGTATGAATAATGTAACCGTTACTTACAATTTTCTCTTCAAGCTTCCCATCTCGCGGCGTTGTTCTAAGGGCCTTATCGCACTAGCGAGTTGCGAGCGAGTGGAAAGCGCAGCGAGCTCGCAATGTGTGCGTGGCGAACACGCCGCGGGTGGGCAGCGAGTTCGCGGCGATCGATCCGCGTTTTGTACATTCAGTGGCAAGCGAGGCAAACCTGCAGGCAAGCGAGGTCGGCCCTTCCGGCAGCTAACCCTGGTCTATCCAGGAGGCTTCTGAGACTTGGGAGACCTCAGGTCCGCAAGGTAACAGCCGCTATTACTGAACATGGCCATTTTAATAAACACCTATTCGCTCTAGGTATCACCGACAGCCCCCTATGCAGAGCGTGTATGGAGGCTGAGGAGACTGCTGCCCACATCCTGCAGGATTGCTGGGGGCTGGCACAGTACAGGGTCGTGCACCTTGGTGACCCGAGGTCACTCCAGGAAGTCTTCGGCAACCTACGGAGGCTTCTTGGCTTCTTGGAGGAGCTAGGCTGGCAATGATGCCGGCCAATCACGCAAAATGGGCGCAGTGGTCGCCTGGTTGTGGAAATCAGCCCGCCCCTAACTTCAACTTCAACTTCATTCAGTGGCAGAAGGGAACGAGAGTGTACAAAATGGCGTCGACAGCGCTGTTCGCTGCGAACTCGCTAACTTGCAGCGAGCTCGCTGGGCACTCGCTCCGCTTTCCACTCGCTCGCAACTCGTTAGTGTGATAAGGCCGTAAGAAATAAAATTAACTCTCAATATAGACGCAAGGGTTGCCGGCTTGGCGGTGGGTGAGTGACGTTGTGAGGCTACAGTCGTAATAAAACGCGAAGCCGTATATAAAGTGTACTCGGATAACTGAACACTGGCGTAATTAACAAACAAAATAAATTTGATATTGCATTATTTTTTAACCCGGAGGAAATTGAGCTTTGGGTTTGGGCATAGACATCATAATAGGTTACAATATTTGCACAAGGATTATAAATATTTTATCAGCTCATGTATACGTCCCCAACCAAGAGGCTCGAGCCCACCCTTGAATAGGGCGATCGGGCCTTAGTCGACCACGCGGGCCCAATGGGGGTTGGTCAACTTCACACACAACCTTCGAGTTTCTTCGCAGGTGTGAGCAGGTTTCCTCACCTTGTTGTCTTTCACCGTAAGAGCACACCCTGGACATTTCATACAACGGGTCAGAAATGACATTTCAAAAAATGAATGACGGAACAAAATCAATCTGGGTGACGAGGGGGAGAGGTCGGAATCTAGAGAGCGGCAAGGAGTGTCCATAGGTACTGTATGTTAGTACTAATATATATATTTTGGTAAGAGCGTCCGTTAAACAAACATATGAAATCGAAATTCGAAAACACATTGGTACGTAGCAGGACACGAACCACGACCTCCCGGATAGGAGGTAGCGGCCCTTGCCGTTACGCCACCGACGCTCAACTAAAATATTGTAGGAGTATATGAAAGATAAAAGCGACCTTTACGAGGCTGATGTTGACCACAAACGGGTTGACCCCCCCATGTACCCAACCTCAGACTCGTACCCACTGATGTATTTAGGCGCCACAAATTATATGGAACCCGTTTTACATTTTGATGAGAAGCGTGAGCTTGTAAATTTTGTGTTTATACTAGCGTTGGCAACCCCCATTCTCTTAAATTCATAGTGTTCAGTAATCACAGAGCTACAGGGTGGGGGAGTGCACTCAGTCAAAGTATATATATTAGTATACTAACATACATTATGGACACTCCCTGCCGCTCTATAGATTGCAACCTCACCCCGTCGTCAGCCAGATTGATACAGATTGGTTACAGTTTGTTTGTCGAACGTATAGGATTTAACCACATTTTTTTTTTATTCCGTCGTTCGTTTTTTGAAATGTCATTTCTGGCCCGTTGTATGAAGTGTCCAGGTTAGCCACTCAGCTAACCTGATCACATTACCTACAGGATAACGTTATGTCTATAAACAGGAATACCTTAATTATGTTTGTGTTATTGCTAAACATATTTTTCGCCTTCATTACGAAGCCGAAATTGACAGGTCCTGTATTACAAAGGATGTAAAAAGTGCAAATGAAATATCTCGATAGCGATTACTTAGTATTTTTTTATATTCACCATTGGCAAGCCCTTGGCTCGCCGCCTCCTGTCCGGGAGGTCGTGGTTCAAATCCTGCCACGTACCAATGTGATTTCGAATGAAGATTTCAGTATGTACGTTTATCCGAAGCTCTTACGGTGAAGGAAAACATCGTGAGGAAACGTGCACACGCCAACGAAGAAATTCGCAGGTTGTGTGAAGTCGACCAACCCACACTGGGCCCGCGTGGTCGACTAAGGCCCGATCGCCCTAATTCAGGGTAGACTCGAGCCCCTCGGTGGGGACGTATATGAGCTGATATGATGATGATGAAGCCCTTCGCTTCATCTCAGCTGATGGTAAGTGACGATGATGCCGAAGATGGAAGCGGGCTTACCAATATTCCCCAACGCAACGGAGATCTGGCTATCTTATCTTTAAGCCGGAATACATCAATGCTGTTAACACTGATGTTTAGCGGCAGACTTAGATATGATGGTGGTAGGCTTAGATATCGAGTAAAATATATTAAAAAAATCGGTTTTTGAAGTGAAAACTTCTTTATGCGCGTTGGGCATTTTTGAGATTGGAAAAAACCATTGAACTCGTGACACTGTAACCGTCAACGACACCGTACCAGGAATACTCGCAGGGTCAAAATTTTATTAACCTAGTCGCTCGCCAGTAACACTCGGAGGGTCGAAACTTATAAAACTTTAAAAAGTTTATACTTATGTCGGCACTTCCGAAGTGGTTCGGTTTTTTTTTGTACTACAAGATAATGCCAAGGGCTTATCAATGGTGAATAAAAAAAAATCCTTATCGAATCTATAACAACATATAGCTGAATTCCCGCCCGTTTGTTGACACGGTAGGCAATAGGCATTAAAAACTGGGATTGCGCGGAAAGACGAAATTTATTTTATATCATACATGCTCAGTAAATAGGATTTACTGCTATGCAGCTGTGTAAGATGACATTTGGAACCCAATACATTTTTTAAAGAAGAAGTTCCCTTTTCAAATCACTTCACGTCACACTATGCTTAAATTGTAAAGTGAACTTTACAGTTCAAGCTACGCAAAACTCCTTGGTGAAACAATCTTTTTTCTTATAAAATGATAAGGAAACTTGTTACTGAAAAAAAAACAATGGAAATGGCGGAATTTCATTTCATTTGATGCTTGTTCACTTGCGACTGCACCCAGGGCCTTCCAAATTGGACGAGGCTACACGTCACGAACTGGGCCCGCGTGGTCGACTAAGGCCCGATCACCCTAATTCAGGGTAGGCTCGAGCTCCTCGGTTGGGACGTATATGAGCTGATATGATGATGATGATGACACGTCACTAAGATAGTGTGGCACTAACTTAAAACTTAGTTCAAACAGTGCACATGCCTGGCCAACCAGTGTCACTGCATTTCAAGAGTTGTAGTAATTTTACTATTAATTTTAGTAAATAATAATTTATATCTAATAAAAGTTACATGTTGTCGTACTGTTACAGGGTGTAACAAAATTGGTGTAGGTCCCGTTAACTGGGTGTTCTACTCGTCAAACTGAACAACTTTCTCCAAGGAACCCATAGTCAATTCTCAAAACAAAAAAATTGACCCTCCATACTAAAATGCACAAAATTAGTCGCTCAGCTGATCGATTTGTATGAAGAGTAAAATTTTTTTTTACATTTTCAGCAAAATCGTAAAACAAAAGTTGTTCAGTATGATGAGTACAAGCTCCAGTTAACGGGACCTACACAAATATTGTTACACCCTGTATAAATGTAATAACAGTTACCTCGCACGAATGATGTAAAGTAGAATGCTTACCTCGGTTGTAAGTAGCTATTACACCCTCGAACTATCTAAATCTAAATAATCTAAATACAAAATAATAATAGATTAGTCTGAATATCTCGAATGCACTCGACCCATTAGCTGCGCAAGGGCGCCAAAATGGATCTTGTTCTGTAATAGCTCACTTACTTCCCTTGTATAACAATCTACTATTACGGTCTTCCTACGCTAGGTATTCCTTGTATTTTTATAAAAAGTTAGTTCCGATTCAAAGTTAATCCTTTAGTAATTAAAGTAAAAAGTGGTTACAAAGTTGGTCGTTGGCGGCGGTATAAGCCTTAACCAAAGTATATATATTAGTACTAACATTCAGTATGAACCCTCCCTGCCGCTCTCTTTATTGCGACCTCACCCCCCCGTCACCCAGATTGATACAGATTGGTAACAGTTTGGTTGTATAGGATTTCGCCGCCATTTTGTTTGTACCGTCATTCCTTTTTTGAAATATCATTTCTGGCTCGTTGTATGAAGTGTCCAAGTTGTGCCCTAACATAACTAACTCAAAAGGTATTGTCTTTTTCAGTCTCTATCTGATCTGACTGAATCAGATGGATCTCTCTACACAGAGAGCTCATGAAACTGTACAACTTAGTCAAATGATACATAGTCTGTTCGCATAACTGGTTTCAGCTACTTTATGTTTATTCATAACTAGCTGTTTCCCGTGGCTTCACCCGCGTGGACAACGTTTCTATGACTTTTCGAGGGTGCGCAGTGCGCAAACCGCAAGTGGCTTGCGAGCGTAAAAAAAATTAACCTATGTATTAATGTAGGTCCTAATCTGTCTACCTACCAAATTTGAGCCAGATCCGTTCAGTAGTTTTTGCGTGAAGAAGTAACAAACATACACACTCACAAACTTTCGCCTTTTTAATATTACCTAGGTTACTAGATAAGTTTTGCAATATACAAATATGAAACAAAGAGGTGGCATATCATATATATATTTTAAAACTATATTTCCATAGACAAAGTTTGGCGGGAAAAAGTTTTGGTTTTTTATTATTTTTTTATTATAAAAATAGATTTAATATTTAAAGATGTCGGCGTGGTCTAGAGACGACTTACGAGTTGTAATTCGTTACAACTTTGAGAGGGGTCTGTCGTTAGATGACTATCTCAAGGAAATGCAATCTGTATTCAAACAAAATTGCCCTCATCGTACGACTGTTTATCGTTGGTATTGTGAGTTTAAACGTGGAAATTTTGAAGTTTCTGATGCACCAAGATCGGGACGACCTAGTGACGTGTGTACTCCAGATAACGTTGCCAAAATAGAAGAAATGTTAAGAGTTGATCGTCGAATGACTTATAGGCAAATAGAAGAAGCCCTGGGCATCAGTGCACCAAGTGTTCACAAAATTTTGCACGAAATTCTTGGAGTAAGAAAAGTTTGCACTCTATGGGTACCTCACGACCTAACGGAGGAGCAAAAGGACTGTCGTGTATTATGGTGTAAAAAAATTATAAAAAAATTGAAAACGGGTCAAGTGCTTATGTTAACAGCACCGTCACTGGTGATGAAACTTGGCTATATTATTATGATGTGCCATCTAAAAGTAAAAATAAAGTTTGGCTCTTTGAAAATGAGCCTACGCCAACACAACCCCGCAAATCAAAATATGTTAAAAAGAAGATGATAGCTGTATTTTTTTACTAGCTGTAGTATAATCGATCAAGTAGTTCTGGACAGTCAGCGTACTGTAACAGCTAACTGGTACACTAATGAATGTTTACCTCAGGTGCTTGATAAACTTAAGGAAATGCGTCTCAACTCCAGACTCGGTACTTGGCATTTTCACCATGATAACGCACCGGCACATCGAGCGGCTCTCACAGTGAATTTTTTGACAACTGCTAGGATAAAAATAGTTGAGCATCCACCATACAACCCCGACCTAGCCCCTTGTGACTTTGCTTTATTTCCTATTATCAAAGATAAGCTGAAAGGGCGGAAATTTACCAGCGACGATGAATTTTTGAGAGCTTGGGATCATAAGTGTGCTGTACTTCCAGAAAACAAATGGATAGATATTTTTTATGATTGGTTTTTACTTATGACTAAATGTATTAACTGTAACGGAAATAACTTTGAGCGATTGTAAAAAATAAAGTCGTTTTGCAAAATTTATCTAGTAACCTATGATTGGTAAGCCTTTGACATAATCTCAACTGATGGTAAGTGACTATGATTCCAAAGATGAAATCGGGTTAACCAAGATTCCCTAACGTAATGGGGAACTGGGTTTCTTATCTTCAAGCCCAAAGCCAAAGCCAAAGCCGAAATAGCCCTGAACAGTACAATGCGAAAACTTAATGAATGGTTCGTATTGAATGGTTTAGCACTCAACAGGGACAAAACCAGTTTTTTACATTTTAGTTTAAACGGCCACCGCACACACCGTCTGACTGTTCGTGCAGGCGATAGCAGTATTGAACAAATGACAGTTACAAAGCTGCTAGGGTTTAATATCGACAGCGCCCTGACGTGGGAAACTCACATCGATGAGATATGCGGCAGGCTAGGAAGATCTTGTTTCGCACTGCGCCGCCTGGCGCGCACCGCATCCGCCAGCACAGTGCGCGCGTGCTACTACGCGACCGTACACTCGTGCTGATGTACGGCACGGAGCTGTGGGCGCGCGCCGCCGACTGGCGCCGCGCCTTCGTGCTACAGAAGCGAGCCGTGCGCGCCATGGCTGGCGTCGCCGACGATGTGCCCACCCGCGAGTACTTTCGTCAGTACGAGATTCTCCCCCTACCCTGCCTTTACATTACGCAGGTGGCATTGTTTGTGCATAACCATCTGGACCGTTTTGAAAGGAGACGCGCGAATGAGCGAAATCTTCGTAGTAATAAGTACGAGGGCCAGTTAGCAGACCAGCCTCATAAACTAAAAAAATCTGAACAGTCCATTTATGTGATTGGACCTGAAATCTACAATCGGTTGCCCGCCGCCGTAAAAAATTCAGCTTCCACAAATGTTTTTAAAAAAACTTTGAAAGAGTGGCTGCATGAAAAAGTATTTTATAGCTACGAAGATTTTTTTAAATCGCCTAAATTACATATAACGTAATTTTTTTTATTGTGTACATTTTAGTATAATTAATCCTTTAGTAATGACATTTATATTTAAATTTTATGATTTTATAAAATCTCATTTGACGTATAACAATTTGTTACTAATAAATAATTTCATTTCATTTCATTTCAAGCCGGAACACATTAATTCCTAATTAATACTTAGATAAGATGGTTGTAGCTAGCCAGGCGGGTGTAGAAAATGCTATTCCACCAACCAAACCGGGTCTACGTCAAAGTTAGACTACGTCAGGAATCGAACCCGCCGCTTTCTGATGTGAAGCTAATGGACTTAACTATTACACCACGGAGGCGGTTGGTTAACTTTTTAGACCAACCAAAATTTGGGTTGTGTACCTACTGGGAAACAAGGTAATATTCTGTTGGTTCAATGGGTACTGATCATAAAACATGCGATTACGCGGAATGTAATTATACCTGGAAGGGTTGCTCCTCAGGGCGGCCAGTGCCCTCGGAGGAACAAGTCACGTGCCAGAACAATGGATGTACCTATACTCCTATCTTTTAATTGTGATTAAATATTTCTGAATACCTATCTAGTTATTGGCAAAAGAGATTAGATTTAAAATCGAAAAAATCTACATAGCAAATAATACAATATAACAATAGTGAGCAAGACTTTGAATCGTACATGTGAAATCTAAATTCGAAGTCACATTGGTACGTGGCAGGGTTCGAACCACGACCTCCCGGACAGGAGACGGCGGCCCTAGCCGTTACGCCACCGACGCTCTTACGGTGAAGCAAAACTTCGCGAGGAAACCTGCACACGCCTGCGGATAAACTAGCCCGGTCGCCCTAATTTAGGGTAGGCTCGAACCCCTCGGTGGGGACGTATGTGAGTTGTTATGATGATGATGATGAGCAAGAATATGACACATTAGTAAAATTTTAGTCTATAAGTTTCTTAACTAGTTTAATGTTGAATTGGTAAGCCCTTGGCATTATCTCAACTCATGGTAAGTGACGATGGTGCCGAAGATGAAAGCGGGCTTACCAAGATTCCCCAACTTGGCAAGTAAGGCCAAGAGGCCTAACTAAAACTCGTTTTCCAAACATCCAAAAATTTGCTTTTTGACTGTAAGGTGCAAATATTGAGATATGTTATTGAGTTCATACAAAAATCTCATAAAAAGAGTACATTCGGTTTTTCACGAATTTAGTAAATTTTTTGGTCAATTTTTCCATTTTTGCGAATGTGCCATTTTTTATTAAATTTTATACTTTCGAAATTTAAGTTTGTAAAAATATAAAAAGTTTTATTAATTAGTCTTAAAAACAGAATCACACTAATAAAAATACCTAAAACACCTAAAATACCTGAAATGAAACACTTAAAATACCTAAAATAAAACACCTACTTACTTACTTCGCTGGCTCAGCGACCCGCAGTGGATCTTGGCCTCCGACATTAAAGTGCGCCACTCTATTCTATTTTGTGCCAAGTTTGACCATTCGGGCACTCCCAACTCTTTGAGGTCTTTGGGGACTTCATCTTTCCAGAGATTCCTTGGTCGACCCACCGGGCGACGCCCGCAGGGTTTTCCAAGATATGCTCTTTTCGCAGCTCGATCCTCTCCCATTCTTTCTACAAGTCCTAGCCAGCGAAGTCGTGCTGCTTTTAAAATAAAATACCTGAAATGAACCACTCCAAATACCTAAAATAAAATACCTAAAAGTATTTTACAATTAAAGCGTCGGTGGCTCAACCGGTAACGACTCGGTCCTTCTAACCAGAGGTACCGGGTTCAAATCTGGACGGCCAATGTACCAATGAGTTTTTCAAAAACTTACGTACATACTTACCGATTGCTTTAACGGTGAAGGAAAACATCGTGAGGAAACCTGCACGCACCTGCGAAGAAACTCGCAGGTTGTGTGCGAAGTTGACCAACCCGCACTGGGCCCGCGTGGTCGACTAAGGCCTGATCGCCCTAATTCAGGGTAGGCTCGAGCCCCTCGCTGGGGACGTATATGACCTGATATGATGATGATGATGATCAGCGATCGGGCGCACAGTCAGCGCACGACTGACTCAACGTCGCGTCGCGGTATTTACTTACCGATTTTTGTCTCAGTAAATTCTCGGCTCAGAGAAGCGCTAAACTTAGTGGCAGTGGACAAGATTCAAGATTAAAGGTATTTATTCAAAACTCGTGCAAATTACACTCTTTCTGTTAGTCATAAAATAATAATGAATCATCAATTTTATACAATTATTGCGGTTTTGTGTCTTGCTTATACAAATTAAGTTTAATTAGAATAGGTTCATCCATTAAAAAATATATTAGGTGTTAGTTTGTATGGAAAACTAGTTTCGGAAAGGCCTCGTAATAAAAGGTGGATTCAATAGTTTCCTTGCACAGTACCTGAGCCTTGTCAGTCACAGTATATCTCGTCCCACAATATCAGTTAACCAATATACATAATTATACAGCTTTACAGCCTCTCCGAAGGCTGTGTTTGATCGATCAACACGTTCAGCTTACAGTTTGTAGCGAACATTATGTGAGGCCCTGTAATAATCCTTACTAATATTGTAAATGTAAAAATGTGTTTGTTTGTTTGTTACCTTTTCACGCTTCGACGCCTTGACCGATCTTAATGAAATTTGGCATGCAGGTAGCCTGTGTCACAAGGAAGGACATAGGCTACTTTTTATCCCGTGAAAATAGCATAGCTCGATGCAGTTCCCGAGGGAAGTGAAAGTATAATCTTTTTTGGTTAATTTCTTTAACGTCACAACGGAACAATGGATTGTGTGATTTTTTGCACAAAGATGGTTGAGGGGGTGGGAAATGACATGATTTACTAATAAGCATATCCTGACATAGTTCCCGAGGGATCTGGTAAAAAGTCATGTCCACGCTCGCAAGCCGCTTGCTGCTCGCGCACCGCGCACCCTCTAAGACGGTCATAAAAACGATGTCCACGCGGACGAAGCCGCAGGCAAAAGCTAGTATACAATATACTATGGCCCTGACTAGTTAAGGCTTCGTACGCTTATCGTATGGCTCCCGTATGGCTCCCGGCTAGCCGTATGGCTCCCGGCTTAGAATAGGACCATCCTATTTCATCCAATAGGTGTCGTAAGAGCCGACTAAGGGACTCAAACCGGAGGATGGGCAGCAGCGTCTTTCCGTGACTTGCAGCCAATCTGCAATAACACTGCGATCGCCAACCCGCCTGCCAAGCGTGGCGATTACGGCAACACCCCCCAAATGACCGACACAAATAAAAAACGGCCCCCAGTCCCCGGCGGCCCCGCTATTCCTGGCTCCGGTAGCGGTCAAGGTAACGGCGGGGCATGGGGTGCGAAGAATCCCCGGCAGATGCCAGGCTACCAAAACAAAAGACCTCTGGCCCTGGAAACCTACAACACGCGCACACTGCGAACCGACGTAAAGTTAACAGAACTCGAGGAAGCATCGAGCAGGTTACGATGGGACATCGTAGGATTGTGTGAAGTCCGAAGAGAGGGGGAGGACACCATAATCCTTAAATCCGGAAACCTGCTCTATTTCCGGGAGGGCGACCAACTGTCCGAGGGTGGTGTCGGGTTTCTAGTCCACAAGTCCCTCATTAACAATGTGGTCCGGATCGAGAGTGTTTCGACGAGGGTAGCGTACCTTATTCTCCGAATTACCAAACGGTATTCGCTGAAAGTTATTCAGGTTTATGCACCGACCGCGCAACACTCCGACGACGAAGTGGAGCTCCTATATGAGGATATCTCTAGAGCTCTACATAATAACTCCCGGACTCAATACACCATTGTTATGGGGGACTTTAACGCGAAACTGGGCAAACGAAGTGATGGTGAGCTGAGAGTGGGGCAATTTGGATATGGAGAGAGAAATGCACGTGGCCAGCTGCTGGCCGACTTTATGGAGAAGGAGGGCCTCTTTATGATGAACTCCTTCTTCAAAAAGCCTAAACAGCGAAAGTGGACATGGTTGCATCCCAATGGCGTAACGAAGAACGAGATCGACTTCATCTTGTCGACAAGAAGGCAAATATTCAATGATGTCTCTGTGATCAACTCAGTCAAAACAGGAAGCGATCACCGAATGGTAAGAGGCACATTGAATCTAAAGCCCAAGCTAGAAAGATGTCGACTGATGAAGTCCACACTCCGACCAGCGCCCATCCAGTTCCAAAACCCCGAAAACTTTCAGCTCGAGTTGCACAATCGCTTCGAATGCCTAGGAGACTGCGAGAATGTGGACGATTATAACGACAGGTTCGTGGAAATTGTCCAAACGGTCGGGTCTAAGATTTTCAAAACCCGCCGTTCAAACAGAACCAAAAAAATCTCTGACTTGACCAGCAACCTCATGGAAGAAAGACGAAGATTGGTTTTGCAGTCCTCTGATGACGCTACTCAGTATCGGCAACTAAACAGGCAGATCTCTGAGTCTCTAACTCGCGATTTGCGCCACTATAATACAAATTGTATTAAAGAGGCGATTGAGAACAACAAAGGCTCAAAAGTGTTCGCAAGAGATCTGTCTGTTGGTCAAAGTCAACTGACCAAGCTGAAGACTGAGGACGGCAGGATCATATCGTCTAAGACTGAGTTGCTGGAAGAAGTTGAGAAGTTCTACGGACAATTGTACACGACCACACGTCTGCCTGTCAGCGATCTGGCTAAAGACCCAAGAGCTAGACTTACCCGACACTATACCGAAGATATCCCGGACGTCAGCCTGTACGAGATTAGAATGGCTCTTAAACAGCTTAAAAACAATAAGGCACCGGGTGATGATGGAATTACGGCTGAACTTCTGAAAGCAGGTGGAACACCGGTACTTAAAGCTCTTCAGAAATTATTTAATTCCGTCATACTTGAAGGACAAACGCCTAAGGCATGGCACAGAAGTGTGGTCGTGCTTTTCTTCAAAAAGGGCGACAATACCCTGCTGAAGAACTACAGACCCATCTCACTTCTGAGCCATGTCTACAAACTGTTTTCGAGGGTCATTACGAATCGTCTCGCACGCAGGTTTGACGACTTCCAGCCTCCCGAACAAGCCGGTTTCCGAAAAGGATTTAGTACCATAGACCACATACATACGCTGCGGCAGATTATACAGAAGACCGAAGAGTACAATCAGCCACTATGCTTGGCGTTCGTGGACAATGAGAAAGCCTTCGATTCGGTCGAAACCTGGGCTGTGTTACAGTCTCTCCAGAGGTGCCAAATTGACTATCGATATATCGAAGTGCTAAAGTGTTTGTATGAAAACGCCACCATGTCGGTTCGCCTCCAGGATCAAAACTCGGAACCTATCCAGCTGCAGCGAGGGGTGAGACAGGGAGACGTTATATCTCCGAAACTGTTCACCGCCGCCCTGGAAGATGTTTTTAAGCTTTTGGACTGGGGTGGACTCGGCATCAATATCAACGGCGAGTACATCACCCACCTTCGATTCGCTGACGATATCGTGGTCATGGCTGAGACTATGGACGACTTAGGTACAATGCTCGATGGCCTCAGTAGAGCCTCTCAACAAGTGGGTCTTAGAATGAACATGGACAAGACGAAAATTATGTCAAACGTCCGTGTCATACCTACTCCTCTGAAGGTTGGAGGCTCTACACTCGAAGTTGTTACCGAATATGTATACCTGGGACAAACAGTCCAGTTAGGTAGGTCCAACTTCGAGAAAGAGATCAATCGTCGAATCCAACTCGGCTGGGCAGCGTTCGGGAAGCTTCGCAATATCTTTACGTCACAGATACCGCAGTGTCTTAAGACCAAGGTCTTCGACCAATGTGTGTTGCCAGTGATGACGTACGGAACTGAGACATGGTCGCTTACTATGGGCCTCATAAGAAGGCTCAAGGTCACCCAAAGGGCAATGGAGCGTGCTATGCTCGGAGTTTCTCTGCGTGATCGAATCAGAAACGAGGAGATCCGTAAGAGAACCAAAGTAACCGACATAGCTCTCAGAATTGCTAAACTTAAGTGGCAGTGGGCGGGGCACATTGCTCGTAGAACAGATGGCCGTTGGGGCAGCAAAGTTCTCGAGTGGCGACCACGCACCGGAAAGCGTAGTGTAGGCAGGCCTCCCACTCGGTGGACCGATGACCTGGTGAAGGTCGCGGGAAGCCGTTGGATGCGGGCAGCGCAGAACCGGTCGTCGTGGAGATCCTTGGGGGAGGCCTATGTCCAGCAGTGGACTTCCTTCGGCTGATATGATGATGATGACGCTTATCGTATCTGTAACGCAACGCTAGAATTTCACTTAGCAAGCATTTTCCTCATTCCAACACCACAATGCAACACAAAGATTACCATTCTGAACAGCGTTGCTCAACTACAAAATATAATACCAGTTAGAATAAATATAGTTAAAAAAAACTGAAAAACACGCTTTTAAAGGACATTTAACTAAAAAGTTAAAAATAATTCTAAATATAAGCTGAAAACAATAATGAACGAAAAATACTAGTATTATTGTAAAAAAAGCGTTAGGCGTTATATTTCGTATATCGAGCAACCCACGCTTTTTTCACTAGTCATCATATATATCAGCCAAAAATCGTCCACCGCTGGACAGAGGCCTCCCCTAGTAGTACAAAAAGGCCTTCACTAGTATATTTTATTTATTATTGTTTTCAGCTTATGTTAAGAATTATTTGTCACTTTTTAGTTTGATGTGCTAATAAAAGCGTGTTTTTTTAGTTTTTTTACCTATATTAATTATCAATTTTTAGTTTGATGTGCATTTAATCCTGGCGATCCTGAACAGGATAATGAGATAAACTTCTGAAATTATTTTTTTGTCAATTCTTGATAAATGTACAAAGTTTGAATTAAATCTATCCGTTTAAAGTGTGTCAAAATCGAGTGCAAAGGAGTCGGTTACAAACAAACATACACACATACAGGTGAAATAAAAGCGTAATAAAAAGAGGCGGCCGTCTCGTCCGCTCTCTGCTGCGCTGAATTACGATGAATTACATACTCACTGCACTAACTACACTATGTTCGTGCGGATGGTGGCGCATCGGGAGCCGGGTCGTTCCTTTCCCTCTAATATGGTTGATGGGAGCGATGGCTGACTCTCGCGTTATACTCGTGTAAACTGGCCTACTCTTGTTAAATGCATTCAATGATTTTTATGTATAACTTTTCGTGTCATATTGTTTTCATGTTCTAATGACATAATCTGATTTATATCAAGTATTTAATTTTGACGTTATTAACTAATATTTGTTTATTTCTTGATTCTTCACAAATGACGTTATTATTATTATTTTATGACTATCAGAAAGAGTGTAGTTTGCACCTATTTTGAATAAATATAATGAATTGAATTGAATAATTTACACATACGCAACTGAGACATGGTCGCTTACTATAGGCCTCATGAGAAGGCTCAAGGCCAAAGGGCAATGGAGCGTGCTATGCTCGGAGTTTCTCTGCGTGATCGAATCAGAAACGAGGAAATCCGTAGGAGAACCAAAGTAACCGACATAGCTCTTAGAATTGCTAAACTTAAGTGGCAGTGGGCGGGGCACATAGCTCATAGAACAGATGGCCGTTGGGGTAGTAAAGTTCTCGAGTGGCGACCGCGCACCGGAAAACGTAGCATAGGCAGGCCACCCACTAGGTGGACCGATGACCTGGTGAAGGTCGCGGGAAGCCGCTGGATGCAGGCAGCGGGGAACCGGTTATCGTGGAAATCAGCTGATGTTCTTCGGCTGATATGATGACTCACTACGCGAATAGTTTTAGGACTATAAACTTGAAATATCAATTTAATTTTAAAGTACATGGGCTCGGTGAAGGCCTTTATATCAATCTAAACGGAATTGTTTGGGGTTTATACATTTCCCGATTTGATTGTATCCATTATGTATAAGTAAGGTCTTAGAGGGATAATATGGATTAAACGGGACTCGGAGTTTATGACATCGGTATGTTCAATACGCCAATCACAAGATAATTTATGGGTAGCGCAGAACATCGGCATGAATTGCAAATTCATTGTTATAGTCGAACGTTGACTGATATATACCTCTTTAAGTACCCATCAACTGTGTTTGAAAACTACGGTGCTTACTACACGAGATATGACACAACATTCAGGAATTTTGACATTCGGGTAATCGGACATTCGAGGAATAAGACAGGGCCTTGACGTTCGAGGAATGAGACATACAGGTACTGGACATTTGGGGAATTGGAATTGTCCATAAAAGTGATAGAAGATAAACTAAAAATTGTTCTGAGAAACAGCTGAAACCACAAAAAATAAGGCTTTCCATACAAATTGATAATCTCAGCTTGTATTTATGTCGCTCAAATTAATTTTGAATCATTGTTACATTTTTTTAGCAAGCTTTTATAAATTTATTTAACTTGCAATGTTCATATGTACGTGATGTAAGTTTTCCAATTCAAAATTTGCAATTCAATTTGACCCACTTCCCGGTTACTGATTAAGCTGAAATTTTGCTTACACGTTTAGTTTGGATGATAATGCCTAGTAAGCTAAGTGACTTCATTCTAAATCCAATATGGCTGCCTCCCAAAGATGACGTACCAATTATATTCTATGCACCCCCATTATATGGGTATCAAAAGATGGGGTTTGCTGAGAAGAACACGAAATAATAAAAAATATTTTACAATAAAAGATTATAACTAAAAGTTTTTAGTATTTGAAAAAGCTTATTTTTCTAATTAGTTATTAGTATAACAAAGGAACATATTTTGTTCCGAGGGCGTTAGTTTGAATTTTGAGCTAAACGAAGGATTCTACGACTTGTAGAATCCCGAGCGCAGTGAGGGAATCTAGAGTAGAATCCTGAGCTTAGCGAAGGATTCTACTGTAGAATCCCGGGCGCATTAAGGGAATCTAAAGTAAAATCCTGAGCTTAGCGAAAAAATAAATAACTAATTTAAAATAAAATAAATACTTAAGGGGGCTTCCATACAACGAACGTGATTTTTATAGATAATGGTACGAAGCCGGTTTTATTTTCGACAGATTTCATAAAAAATATGCAGTTTCAAGGCTCAAAAATTTGTGCACAGATCTTTTCAAATACTTTAAAATTTTCAAAATATACTTATGGACACCTGACAAAATACTAACGCAGATATAAGTTTATAGAACGTGTTTACAAAATGAATCAATAACTTTGATTAACTTATATTTTAAATAAGAACCAAACTTCTTTTGTATGAAGCACTCTAGAGCCACATTGCCACACCTCTTTGTTAAGGCTACTCATTAGAATACAGTTGTCTCTTTTTTTTTCTTCAGGTGTAAAGAGTAAAGAAAATAACCACACTTTAGCACTTTTTCACTGTTTTTTGTTGTTTTCAAAAAAAAAAACCTGCAATTATTTTTCAAAAATTCAACTGGCATATTGAAGTGTGTGTTTAGAATAATCGACTAAGAAAATTTAGAGGTTTTAATCGTTCTGGTTCACCTGTAGGATGCAAATCTATGTCTTAAAAGAGCGTTTCTTTGATATATATTTTTTCTGTTATAAAAGTTAGCTCTCTCTTATCGTGTGGCACAAGTCAAGTAGGCGGTTGTCTGGAGTTGCACTTAGCGTAACGGTCACGTGTTGGGCATTTTATATATTTACACCAACGGACGTGTGCAACGCGACCTTCATACACATCTGGTATCAGATACGCAGGTTTCCTCACGATGTTTTCCCTTACCGTTAACGCAATCGGTAATATATACGTAAGTTTTGAAAAACTCATTGGCACATTGGCCATCATCCGGATTTGAACCTGGAACCTCTGGTTAAGAGGACAGAGTCGTTACCGATTGAGCCAAATGACGAAATGAATGAACTCACAAATAGACGTCATTGAAATGAAGAAACATGTAATATATTAAGTTTATGAGTTTATTCGGAAAAATCCTTACTAATCCCTACTAATATTATAAATGTGAAAGTAACTCTGTCTGTCTGTTACGCTTTCCCGCAAAAACTACTGAACGGATTTGGCTGAAATTTGGTAGGTAGACAGATTAGGACCTGGGTTAAGACATAGGCTACTTTATACCACGCTCGCGAGCCGCTTGCGGCTCGCGCACTGCGCACCCTCGAAAAGTCATAGAAATGTGGTCCACGCGGGTGAAGCCGCGGGAATCAGCTAGTAATATTATAAATTTGAAAATGCGTTTGTTTGTTACCTTTTCACGCTTCAATACCTCAACCAATATTAAAGAAATTTGGCATGTAGGTAGCCTGTGTCACTGGGAAGGACATAGGCTACTTTTTATCCCGTAAAAATAGCTTAATCCGATGCATAAAGGTCGCGTTGCACACGTCCGTAGGTGTAAATCTACATGCCCTACACGTGACCGTGGGTGATGCTAAGTGCAACACCAAACAACCGCCGTATCTCCATTAGATAGCACGGTTAATTGTGCCACACGATAAGAGAGAGAGATCCGATGCAGTTCCTGACGGAATTATTGGTTTATTTCTCTAACATCGCAACGAAACAATGATTGTTGTGATTTTTTCCCAATAAAGGGGGTGGGAAATAATATAATTTGCTAATTAGCATATCTTGACATAGTTCTCCAGGGATCTGGGGAAAACTCAACGCATGCGCATGTCAGCGTCGCAACGTAGCAACGGATTGAAGTGATTTTTTGTAGAGAATTGGTTCAAAAAGTGGACAGTGACATTAACTGCTAATCAGAATAGCCCGATATAGTGATCTGGAGATAACCCATGTCCACGCTCTTGAGACACTCGCGGATCGCGCACCACTCACCCTCAAATACAGTCATAAAAACGATGATCACGCGGGCGAAGCCGCGGGCAAAATAATTACAGTACTAATACTATTTAAACAACTTTACTATTATCTATACTAATTAAACTAATTTAAACAAACTATAGTTAAATATTAAAATTATCACTTTCATGTGTTTTGTAATTGTAAAAAAATTCAAGATCCCTGCCATCAAATTTCCAACGCGTAGCCTGTAGACACATTAACGCACTTATGTATCTTCCAAATCAAAAACTAATACATAAACTGCGTTGTATATGAAGTGTTCATAACAAAAGCGATTATAATGACAAATACTTAACAACAGCCGAAGGTGGCAGGCAAGGCTTAAACTTACCCGCTAACCTGCGGTTTGTGCGGCGGTGGCTGTTAATCCGTACGAGGCTCACTCGTGGCGTGCCACGTTCGTGCTCCGTCTTTGTGCTGTCTCCGCGGTAGATGAACTAAGAAAAGCTATTGTCTCCGACAGAGCTCCGGAGGCATACATCAGCCCGCAATACTTGAGATTTCCTGAGGGCTTTCCTAATGATTTCTCAACAGACTCCCGAGCTCTAAGAACAGGCTTTGATCGATTGGTACCTTAATTTTTTATACGCAGATACATGATTGATCGATTCATTATCTAGCTATGATTTTCAGTTTAGGTATAAATCATGCCAATCAGCATATCAACGGTTCTACTCGTACATTTGAGAGTTATGTTTTAGGGTTCCGTACGCGCAAAGGGTGACCAACGGGACCCTATTACTAAGCCTCCGCTATCTGTCCGTCTATCAGCGGGCTGTATTTCAACATTTCAAGAGCTGTATTACGTAGAAGGTTGAAATTTTACAGAATGTATATTTCTATTACCGCTATAACAACAAATAATAAAAAAATCGAATAAGTGAAAAAATAAGGGGGGTCTCTATACAAAAAAGTGTTTTTTGAAAGTCTTTTAGAAGTATTCTATCGTAAAAACGGTAATACACACAAGCGTAAAACTAGCTGTCATTAAAGTACTGGTACTGAAGTAAAACAACAAATATTAAAAATTTGCCAAGTGTGAGTTGTACTCGTACTAAGGAGTCAAAAAAATTTCGACGCTCGTGTTGCTGTCTTTTGTTTGTAAATGTCAATAGGTATCATTTTCATTATACTATGTAGTTGTGTAGGAGCGTCGGTGGCGCAAGGGCAAGGGCCGCTACCTCCTATCCGGGAGGTCGTGGTTTGAGTCCTGCCACGCACCAATGTGTTTTCGAATTTCGATCTCATGTACGTTTATCCGACGCTCTTACGGTGAAGGAAAACATAGCGACGAAACCTGCACACATCTGCGAAGTAACTTCGAAGGCTGTGTGTGAAGTCGACCAACCCTAAGACTAAGGCCCGATCGCCCTAATTCAAGGTAGGCTCGAGCCCCTCGGTGGGGACGTAAATATGAGCTGATGTGATGATGTAGTTGTGTGCATCGGTACGGAACCCTCGGAGTGCTAATCCAACTAGAATTTGGCCGGTTTTTCATTTATCATTTGTCTAAAATTACATTTAACCAGAGTAGAGGGAAGTGATCTCAGAAGAATGATTGCACAATTAAGTAAGAAGTTCAAATTCGTCAAGACTAAAGTACACGCCACTTAGGAAATATGAGGAGGCCATAACTCCGGCAAATGAAGGACGCCGGATCAGGCCGCGCGGTAATGAAAGCGATAAGGGTTTCAGAATGATGTGAGCAGCGCCGAGGGTTTCGCCAGAGCAGCGGCTTTACGAGTCCCCGCCGAAGATATTCATCAGTCACTCGTTTTTTTTTTATTAACCGACTTCAAAAAAGGAGGAGGTTCTATGTTCGACTGTATACTTTCTTTTAATGTATGTTCACCGATTTTCCCGTCAATTGTGGACCGATTTTAATAATTTTTTTTTATTCTAAAGAGTATAAGGGGTTATGACCAAGTCAGGATCTGATGGAATCCCAGGGAAATCGAGAGCAACCCTCAAATTACTCATTAATACATAGGCACTTATTACGTGAGTCATATATTTTCTAAAGCTATTAAAATACTTGCGTCTGTTAGTCATCATCTCATAATGATAAGCTGTTGAAGGAAGGTAACGGTTAGGAGTTGGAGGAAAATTATTTCAATATTATTTCTTTTTTATTCACAATTAGTAAACCCTTGGCATCATCTCACCTGATGGTAAGTGACGATGATGCCGAAGATGGAAGCGGGCTTACCAAGATTCCCCAACGCAATGGAGAACTGGCTCTCTTATCTTCATGCCGGAACACATCAATGTTTTTAACACACTTAATGTTTGGCGGCAAGACTTAGATAAGATGGTGGTAGCTAGCCAGGCGGGCTTAGGAAATGCCCTATAACCAACCAAACCGAGTCTTACAAGTTGACCCCACCATGAATCGAACCCGCGACCTCTTGGTATGAAGCGAATGGACTAACCATTATGCCACGGAGGCGGTTAAAAAGGCGGTTCCGTCCAACCAACGTACTGTCACGTCACAATCACACCCCGACATGAAACTGGTGAGACTCATATTTCCTCACACCTGTCTGCAGACACAATTCCGGTGATTTGCATACGAGAGTCGCATTCACGTGGGTTTTATTCAATTCCTTCCGCAATGACGAATTCATTCGACCATTCTGCGCTGGTGTTGGAACTTCGTAATTGAGATACTTAGCGAGAGCTCAACAACGGGCTCAACTAAAATAAACGCTGAATTTTCCATTAATTTTCACGTTATATAAACACTAAAGGCTGAGGTAAATTAAAGACGAAAGGCTAAAAATAAAGGTTGTCTCAGAAATGATTTTCTTATTTGAAATGCGAAAATGAAAATTTAAACTACTAACTATATATACCAACTTACAGAGAAAAAAAAACTTTATTTTATTTGTGAAAATCAACCTATTTAGGGTTCCGTACCCAAAGGACCCAAAAACGGGACCCTATTACTAAGACTCAGCTGTTCGTCCGTCCGTCCGTCTGTCACCAGGCTGTATTTCATGAACCGTGATAGCTAGACAGCTGAAATTTTCACAGATGATGTATTTCTGTTGCAGCTATAATAACAAATACTAAAAATTTAAAAAATGAAAGTCTCCATACAAAGAACGTGTTTTTTTAAACTTGAAGAAACGAGTGCCATCTAGTATGATAGTACGGAACTGAAGAAACTAGTGCCATCTAGTATGATGGTACGGAAACCTATGTGTGCGGTTATGCCTCGCACATATACGGTTTATTTTTTATTTATTATTTACAATTGGTAAGCCCTTGGCATCATCTCACCTGATGGTAAGTGACGATGATGCCGAAGATGGAAGCGGGCTTACCAAGATTCCCCAACGCAATGGAGAACTGGCTATCTTATCTAGAAGCCGGAACACATCAATGTTATTAACACTGATGTTTGGCGGCAAGACTTAGATAAGATGGTGGTAGCTAGCAAGGCGGGCTTAGAAAATGCCCTACCACCAACCAAACCGAGTCTCACAAATTGACCCCGCCACCTCCTAGTGTGAGGCGAATAGACTAACCATTACGCCACGGAGGCAGTCTTCTGATTTCTGTGAAACTATACCACAATACTGTGGAGGGATTGTAACATTATTATTTATGCATCGTTCATTTTACTCATTCCATAGACATTTTTTGTGAGGTGACGATTTATTTCATTTTTTTACACCGCCGATCCGCCATTTTCGCCTTGAATCAGTGCAGAGTTGTTCTGTGAGAGTGAAAATTACGTGAAAGTGTTATTGGAATCGTAATTGTATCGTATATTGTTACTATAACTATAACTGTAGGGATAGGTAGACGTAATAATATATTTATTAAGAATCATCAATTGGCATCATAAACAAATTTTGAAGAATGCATTTAATTTAGACTATTATGAATTTTGACGGAAGTGTAAATAATAATTGATGTTAGTGTAATTGTATTTTTTTCTCTCGTTTTCAATAACCTTTTTTATTTGTAAATTTCCGACAAAATATTGTATGGAATAAATTAAAAAAAAAAATAGCTTCGTCTCTTTTCTACATCATTAGTCAGTTTTAAAGTTTTCATACAAAATAACGAGAAATCCTCGAAAATATGCAGCGCGCCCGCACCTCCCGCGCAGCATAAATTTTAACTATTTTTGCAATAATTTTTGTTGTATTTTTTTTGCAACACAAGATATCTAAAATATATACACATAGAAAGTACATTTTATTACTTTTCTAGATCAGTCATTTGTTTTTATAGGATTTATACAAAAATACTGGGAAATCCTTGAAGCGCGGCCGACCCCCGCTAATCCGGCGAAATTACTCGCCCGCTTGAGCTCCGTTTAATACGCACGTTAGAAGGGATAAGAGAATTTTCTGAGACACACCTTATTTCAGTTGTTCTGAGTATGCAACGTAATTTCATATTACAATACTTACGTGTGAAAAAGGAAAAAACTCAAGAGCCTGTCTGTAATTAAAAATGTCTGCCAGTCCATGACTTTTTGGTAAAACGATAAAAAATCTTGTAAAACAGATCAGTACACTCAAGTCGATAAAACCATGAAGAAAATAGTTATTTATGATAAAAAGGATTACAAAGTTGGTAAAAAGGTAAGTAACAAATGAGTGAGATTTGTGAACCCGAGCCGCAAGCGAGGGTTTACCATCGTTACGAGTTTGTCATTTCTATTTACACCCATGTATCATACGATATTTTTCAATACAGTTGTGAGAAAACAGGTAAAATAGTTTTTGAAAAACCTAAAAACTTTTAGGTACAAGCTTTTATTTGTCACGCGATATTCAAATTTTTATTATTCAATTGCATGCAAAATTTCAGCTCAATCGGAAACCAGGAAGTGGGTCAAATTTAACTTGCAAGATTCCACCCAAACAAACATATATACATTGCAAGTCAAATAAAAGCTAATTTCTGGTGCGCGAGAACTCGTTTCTCGAGAACTTTACTGCCCCATCGGCCATCTGTTCTACGAGCTATGTGCCCTGCCCACTGCCACTTCAGTTTAGCGATTCTGTGAGCTATGTCGATTACTTTGGTTCTCCTGCGAATCTCCTCGTTTCTGATTTGATCACGCAGAGAAACTCCGAGCATAGCACGCTCCATTGCCCTTTGGGTGACCTTGAGCCTTCTTATGAGGCCCATAGTAAGCGACCATGTCTCAAGCTTGCTCAGTTTTCTCAAGCATGTCTCAGCTTTTTTTAATAAACAATATTGACTATTCATAAATTTATTCGTATTATAACAACTCAATTCAGCTTTACGAAAATTGCGCCATATTTAATTTAGATAGGCACACTACGCATGCGTTAGTTTTTTTTTAATATTACCATAAATAGATAAGGCTTGGGATAAAATTAATATTAAGCATTAAAACCTCTTTGGAAAAGATGACCCCTTCCATGGTGTATCCTATGCGCTTCATTCATATTTATTCTCCTTTCTTCACAAAGATATAGTCCAAAGAGAATCTAATTAGCTAGCGTTATGTACTTACCTCACGGAGGAACAACCTAACTTTTTTAAATTCTCCTTCAATAGTATCTTTGGTTATTATATTTTTAATATTCTAGAAATATCTTGTTTCTCAGAGCTACAAATTAAAAAAAAAGTGGCAAAGTAAAAGCACCACTTTTCGAGCAACTGTATATTGAAAAACGACGGGTTGCACTCCAGGAGTGCCGGCAGAAGTGAAAACTTGAATATTAACGTTGTGCATTTTTGATATTTTGGAATGGTTAGGGAATAATTTTGCATGAATTGCTTTGATTATCAGTATAAAAGTACTATCATTTATGTGTTAGAATACAATATTTATTTATTGCGCTATCGTACACAAACATGTTAATTTATATTACATTAAAAAGTTTATATCAGAAAAATCAACAAAAAATCAACTCCATCCGTCTTACGAATTTTCGATTACAGGTCACGTGTCCTGACGCGATTTTAACATTTTTTACCCATTACAAAACAAGTACACAACGCCGCTAAAGAAGTTTTCACTTCAAAAAAAATTCATTTCTCCATAGATAAAACAGATTTCCAAAAATTTCGTTTTTGTGAACCTTGATACAGACTTTTTATTCTACTTGATATTTATTGTTCAGTAAATTTACCAAGGAATTTCAGATTTATAAATTATGTACGGAGTCTGTTTTTTTTTGCATCGTATGATCTTCTTTGGGGAAAGTTGCACAGTTTCTTGAGTAGAATCTACATTTTCTGCTTCGGCCAAGTGTGTGTCTGACCACTTATAGGGTTCCGGAGTCGTTACTTTAAAATTTTTCAATAGTTAAGACTTTTGTTAGCTATATATTATGTGACAAATACGTGTTAAAAGAAAGCGACCACTACTTTATTTAAAAAAGACCAATTCAATGATACCTCACAAGCAGTGGTTTATAAATTTTAACTTTAACTTGTATGGGAGGCACCGCAAAAAAATTAGTTTGTCAAAAAGATTCCTTTTTTTATTTTGCATCATAATTTAAAATGTACCTACATAATTTTATAACGCTTGATCATATAGATGAGTAGGTGCAGTCAAAAACAACTTTCAATTGTATGAGAAGGAAGGTAATTTTTTTTTCACCATCTAAATAATAAATTCATTTGCTGCTTTTAGTTATGTATTATCTGTATTTTTCTGAATTTTAAGAGTTAGAGAGGGACACGAAAAGAGTCATTTTGAAACTCAATAATTTACAATGTATACTTTTATTTATTTTATGAGACCTTTATTTCACGAAATCCCGTTCAAAGGGACAAAAAACATCCATTCACGTGTGGGCGAAGCCACAATATTTTTTCAATAATCGTTTCTTCTGTTTGCATCCACCCTGACCATCTAGATTAAATTATAATACAAACTTCAACTGATGCTCGGTAGATCATATTCTAAGGTCTAACATTGGCAAAAAAAATTGACTGTGACAAACGGACAAACAGACGGACGTATAAACAGACAAACATGATAAGATTATAAGAGTTAAACTTTTTGACGTTTAGGCACCGGAACCCTAAAATCATCCTGTATAATAGGAATGACGAATGCTAGTCATCTGAGTAACTTTTTATCATATGTAATAAACGACATTTTGTTCTAAAAATGTTTGATATACCTAGGCGTGACGTCATAGTATTGCAGCGTCATTTATGTAGGTACCCATTTTGTGATTTAAAAATCGAAGACTTGATGGAAAACAAAACGAGTAAGGTTTTTCGAATTTTAATTAGGAAAATTAATTAATAAATTAATTAATTAATTTTTAGTGATCAAGAGTTCATAATTCATTAATTCGGTGTACCACGACTTAACTCATTCGACAGAACTAAGCTAAATTTATGAAATTTAATTTATTTGAAAAAACTAAACTAAATTTGACCGACGAAAGTAACCGACATAGTTCTTAGAATTGTGAAACTTAAGTGGCAGTGGGCGGGGCACATAGCTCTTATAACAGATAACCGTTGGGGTAGTAAAGTAGCGTAGGCCAGCCTCCCACTCGGTGGACCGATGCCCTTGTGAAGGTCGTGGGAAGCCGCTGGATGCGGGTAGAGCAGAATCGTTCGTTGTAGAAATCCTAGGGGGAGGCCTATTTCCAGCAGTGGACGAAACTAAATTTAAACATTCTATCATTTTATTTTTGATACAGAAAGAAAAAGACAGAATGCGTAAATTTAGTACACCGAATCAAAATGTTTATAATAAAATAAATGATATCTGGATTAAGGAGTTTAAAAAACTGTTAATTCACTCTGTTAAATTTTCCAGTAGGTACATAATTTGAAATGCAGTTATTTTAAATTAGTTTGAGCACAAAGAGAAGTAAACCAAACAAGTATACGTTGCTGGAAAGTTTTCCGCATGTCTTTAGGCCGACTTCACTAGCCCGGCGCTCTCATTTCCGAGAGTAGGCACCAGATTGGACGTCAAGTTTTCGTCTTTTTCCACTCACGACAGAGTGTAGCTGTACACAAAGAACTCATCTTTCGATGAAGAGAACTTTTCTTGTACCTTGTCTGTCTATACCTGCTAAGATATCTTCCACGATGAAGAATAAGTCTGGCATGAGAAAACAAAGTACCTAACTATACGTTTTTGAAGTGGATACTTCTTGGACTGCTAGTCATTTGAGTTACTTTTTATGACCTGTCAAAAACGAAATTTTGTTATAAAAATGTTTTAAATACCCACAAGTGACGTCATAGATTTTTTGCATCATTGACGAACTTATTTTGTGAATTTGATCAATTATAAATTAAGGACGTGATGGAAAAACAAAACAAGTAAGGTTTTTGAAACTTCAAGAGGAGAGCAATTTAGGAAATCATATTAATGAATTTATTTTTGATGCAATCCGATATTAAAAATTTTGAAGGTCACATCCAGAACCACTTTTTTAGGGCAGGAGAATTTGATTTCTGATTATAGAGAAGGTAAAAAAATAGATAATTAGGTTTTTAATCAATTATAATTTGTCATTAGTTATTATTCATATTATGTTTGGTTTTTCTTTTGATAGAAATAATAAAGTATTGAAATTACTTCTTAAGCAAATCCAAGGGTATGTTCCATTTAGTCAAATCAGCTTCTTTTTAACGTCTGTCATAAACGCTATTTTGTTCTAAAATTATTCGTGTTACACAAATATCTAAAAGTGCTTTTACAATTTTATTTTTGTATTTTAATATTTGATTACAAAAAAAATCATAATTAATAAAAGAGTCAAAGAAGAAGAAAGGTTTCCAGATATTTTAGGAGGTATGCTATTTTCTGAATAATGTTTAATTTTTTTTTTGATACTGTAAAATACCCTATTGCAGAGGCGTAAATAGGCGGGAAAAAAGTTTAAATAATTTTCTGTTGTATATTGGATACAACCTGTTGCTTTTTAGGGTTCCGAACCCAAAGGGTGACCAACGGTACTCTATTACTAAGCTTCCGCTCTCTGTCCGTCTGACAGTGTGCTGTATTTCATAGTTAGACAGTTGAAATGTTATTTTTATTGCCGCTATAGCAACAAATAAATACTAATAATTAAAAAGTGATAAAATAAGAGAGGTACATACGAAAAACGTAGTTTTTATAGGTCTTAAAAATATTTTTGATTTAGCTCTATTGAAAAATATATGTAAGTGAAAATATAACATACAAGCGTGAGAATTGGTGTAATTATAGTAATAATACTGAAGTAAAACAAAGTAAAACAAATAATAACTGAATAAGAAAAAAACTTATTTTTGATGCTCGCGTTGATGTCTTTCGTTTGCAATGTAAAAATGTATCATTAATGTAAAATGATATTTTCAGTATAATGATACTAGGCAATGGAGCGTGCTATGCTCGGAGTTTCTCTGCGTGATCGAATCAGAAACGAGGAGATCCGTAAGAGAACCAAAGTAACCGACATAGCTCTCAGGATTGCTAAACTTAAGTGGCAGTGGGCGGGGCACATTGCTCGTAGAACAGATGGCCGTTGGGGCAGTAAAGTTCTCGAGTGGCGACCACGCACCGGAAAGCGTAGTGTAGGCAGGCCTCCCACTCGGTGGACCGATGACCTGGTGAAGGTCGCGGGAAGCCGCTGGATGCGGGCAGCGCAGAACCGATCATCGTGGAGATCCTTGGGGGAGGCCTATGTCCAGCAGTGGACTTCCTTCGGCTGATATGATGATGATGATGATACTAGGTAGTTGTATGAAGAGGTGTGGTGGTACGGAACCCTCGGAGTGCTGGTACGACTCACACTTGGCCGGTATTTTCACTACACAGTTGTTATTTGAAATCCGAAATACCTTTACCAGTGCCTACTTTCAACGTTCCGATTTTGTTCGCTTAGTTTGAAAGTATTTATAAATTTAATTTTAGAAGACTTTGATATTTGACTTGAATTGAATCGTCCTTACCTTTTAATAATATAAAATTACTCTCTCTTCCTTAATGATAAATGGAAACGGTTAAAATCCTTGACGTTAACATTTAATTAGGCTTTAAAATAGAGATTTAATATGTTAGCATTATGTGTCTATCTTGCTATTTTACAAGCTTTATATTAACTTACCGTGTTGGTTAGTGTGTTTTTTAGGATAAATCTTCGAAGCTAAATTAAAACCATTTCCAGGTTTCCGATTGAGCTGAAATTATGCATGCACGTTAAGTTTGGAGAAAAATACATGGGTAGCTAAAGTCGACGCCATAATTCGAGAGACAACTTTGACAATTCGTTTTGCACAAGTGTTGCCATAGTTAGGGTAGTGCTGTTCGTATCGATATTTAAAAAAATACGGCTATGGATACCAGTGCTATTAGTTACGGTGAAATGATCAAATTTATTTAATATTTTACATTACAATGTAAGATATAAACATAGGAAGTGCAAATACTAACCAACGACGATTATTAAAGTCGTTCGTTTTGATTGGCCTCACCGCTATACGTATATTTGAGCAAATGACACTATGGCCGGCATCAAGTGCGATAACCAAGGTAGCACTACGACACTTGATAGGGTTGACACTTGTGTAATATTACTGATTGAGATGGAAATAGGAGTATGGAGTAGATTGAGATACTAAGAAAATTTATTATTAAATGATGCCGGGAAATATTTCATACAATTCTTGAGCCAGAATTTATGTAGCTACTCGGTCGGCGGCGGCGCGACGACGATGGGGACAAAGTATGCAGTATTCAGGTAGCTGAAGATAAACAAAACGCGGTGCCCACTTTTCAATGTCAACCGTAGTGCGATAGATTTCGTAATCTATAATATAATAAAACTGTAACGGGGCCGTGTCTGTACATGAAATATTTTTGGAAAATAATAACTGTGGTGGACATTACTAACGATACAGAGGTCAAAACAACAACTTTTGGAATTTTTGTCTGTCTGTCTGTCTGTCTGTCTGTCTGTATGTTCGCGCATCACGCAAAAACTACCAGGCTGATTTTGATGAAATTTTGTATGGTGGTTCCTTATAGCCCTGGTTAACATATAGGATACTTTTTATCCCAGAAAATTCAAGAGTTCCCGTGGGAAAATCAAAAGTATTCATTTATAGAGTGGCTCACCACGAAAATGTGGCTTGACCTATTACAATCAAATTTTACACGTTGATACCCTTATCGCGAACTAAAACTGGGACATAGTGAATCCCAAAAAAATTTGGGTTCCTACAGGAATGCAAAAAAAATTATCTTTAGAATGACTCAACGTAACAATATGAAACCTTTACATAGGGATGGGGTGTTATAATCATCATTGTATAGTCGGGTATTCTTTATCCCAGAAAACTAAAGAGGTCCCGTGGGAAATTATCTATCGATACATACAATAATAACAAAAGAGTACTTTTTTCTATATATTAGCTACACATACCAAACATTATAATCATAGTAGCAGAATGTCAATAGATGGCACTGCAGGGATAATAAAACGCGCTTAAGTTGTATTAAAACATTATTTCATACTTTTGAGTGGATTTCTTTTATGTATTTTTCAGCATACGCTACTTTAAACTCTGGAACTATGGTACGTAGCGATGTGTTTCATAGACGAACAGACAGGTATTTTTTTACAGATTCCAATCGTGTATAAAAATATAAACACATAAATCGAGTTTAACATCTTTTAACAGGAGGCACAGATATGGGAACTCTTTTAACGGCGACTATTTGCGTGTGGTAGTTGCTCTCCGCCTGCAATATCAATATCTGTGAACCTCATCAATGTATTTGCGGGTCCTCGGTGGAGGCAATTGGCCATCACTCACTGAGTTGCCACGTCACCAATTCCTTAATGACCTCACTCGGAGGGCACTGGTCTCAGCCAGATGGAATATTCCATCTTTGATGCAGCCGCCGGCCGGGCTTTAGTCGATCTGATGGCAAAAGGCCGGAGGGTTTAAACAGGTGATATGGCAGAGAGGAACGTGTCTGCTTTGGGAAGCCACTTTTTCTGTCTCACTCCTCACCCGTACGGTACTGCTGCTCAATTTGCGGTGAGAAAGAAGCATAATAAGTACTCGGTCTTGGAGGCAAATTACTGCTTTGTGCCGCTGGTCTGTGAGACAACCGGCTGCTGAACCCTAAGAGGCTTTTGCCTTCACAAAGAAGATTGGCCTTCGCCTCCGAGAGAGGAGATGTGACGTGAGGTCCTACCTGCTGCTAAGGTTGTCTATTGCCATCCAGCGCGGCAACGAGAAGTGCGTCTTGGGCTTCTTTGGAGCTGATACGACTCGAGGATTTGACCCATATTGTTAGGAAATTTTATTACTAGATTGATACCTATAATGATTTGAATTAGTATTTTGATAATATTTCATCATATCAGTTTATATACGTCCCCACCAAGGGGCTCGACCTGCCCTGAGTTAGGGCGATCTGGCCTTAGACGATCACGCGGGCCCATTGCGGGTTGATTGACTTCACACATAAGCTTCGAATTTCTTCGCAGGCGTGTGCAGGTTTCCTCACGATGTTTTCTCTCACCGTAAGAGCGTCGGATAAACGTACATACCAGTATGAAATCGATATTCGTATAGATATTGGTAAGTGGCAGGATTCGAACCACGGCCTTCCGGACAGGAGGTAGAGGCCCTAACCGTTTTGCCACCGACGCTCTATATTTTATTTAAGATTTAGAAATCCTTACTTTATATTATAAATGTGAAAATGTGTTTGTTTGTTTGTTTACTATTCACACTTCAACACCTCTACCAATCTTAATGAAATTTGGCATGCAGGTAGCCTGTATCACTGGGAATGAAATAGTCAACCTTTTATCTGTGGAAATTATCATAGTCCGATGCAGTTCCTGAGGAAACTGAAACAATACTCTTTGTTCGTTTTATTTAAAATCGTAACGAAAAAATGGATTGGTGTGATTTTTCGCACAGAGATGAGGTGGAAAATGATATAATTTACTAATAAGTATATCCTGACATAGTTCCCGAGGGATCTGGGGACAACTGTTTTCTACGCTC
The DNA here is from genome assembly GCA_947284805.1 of Coleophora flavipennella. NCBI lineage: Eukaryota > Metazoa > Arthropoda > Insecta > Lepidoptera > Coleophoridae > Coleophora > Coleophora flavipennella. Next base: position 2,400,568 of record OX369263.1, on the reverse strand, counting down.
GCGCACGTCGGTGGCGTCGCAACGGAGCAACGCAATGATATATAATGTTACTATCGTGAGCAACGGATTAAAGTGATTTTTTGTATAGAATTTGTTGAGGGGGTGGGAAGTGACAAAGACTGCTAATCCGAATAGCCCGATACAGTTCCTGAGGTACCTGGTGAAAACTCATGTCCACGCTTGCGAGCTGATTGCGGCTCGCGCACCACTCACCCTCAAAAAGAGTCATAAAAGCTATGTCCACGTGGGCGAAGCCGCGGGCAAAAGCTAGTAATAAATAAATAAGGTTAAAATACGGGATTAAACCTTTAATTTTAAGGGTTTAAACCTCTCCGTAAATGTTAATAGATGTGTGTGAACTCTTGATAGGGTTGACACATGTGTTGTGTACAACAATAGTACTGATTGAGATTGGAATGGCAGTACGGAGTAGATTGAGATACTGAGAAAAAATATTATAAAATGATGCCGGGAAAGGTTTCATACAACTCTTAAGGCAGAATTAATCAGCTAGTCTGTCGACGGCGTGAAGTATGCAGGATGCAGGTAGCCAGCAGCATTCGTAGTATCTTTGAAAGTACGATCTCCACCGACCAGACGGCACGGCAACGGATTTTTAAACTGTCAATATTACAAAGCCAGGCAGATTCCACGTCACTCGGTACACAATAAACATACAAATTAAAATAAAAAACAACCTTTTTTGAAGTCAGGTGAAACCATAAACTTTGAGCTAGAAATAGACTTATAAGTAACTATTAAGTCAATATTATGCCATCTATGCCGCGTCCCGAAACAATCATTTTGAACTTATTTTGAACGAAATTCTCGTGTTTTGGAACGCGGCATAGGTCATAATATGACCTTGACATGTTTGTGCTTTTTTTAGAAATATAAATTCCCGATTCATTATATTCCCGAGTATAGATCTCAATCACAGTCTCTAAGCGAAACCGGTTGGCGAAACTAATTGACTTTGTGGATCAAGTTTGTGTTTGAGTAATCTATACTGAGGATGGCGTTTTACTACGAAAAACGCCAATTGCAACAATATTCCCGAATTTGATCAAAAATTCCGACTTAACAAACCATATAGTCGAGTCGATACTGTCTATCGATATCGGCCACATCACTATTTAATTTCGTCTAATCCTGGTAACCCTTTATCTGTCACTTACTTGTCAAACTTGTCTCTCGAATTATGGCGTCGACTTTAAGTGATGTCATTCTAAATCCAATATGGAGAAGTCCCAAAGATGGCGGACCCTTTTTAATACACCGCCATGATATGGGTTACCAATTGTAAATAAAAAAAATAAAGGGTTCACTGCAAAGAATATGAAATAATTAAAATTCTTTTCAAATTAAAGCTTGTATGGTCGGCTGAAAAAGTAGTATGCCCGTTTATAATGAAGGTCAAAGTAACATCACTAATCCATGACTTCAGATGTCAGGAATCTAAGATAACAGACAATACGTAATAATAGGGATGACGACAACACTATGAACTCTTGATCACTAAATTGCCCTCCTATTTAAACTTCTGAAAACCTTACTTTTAATCAAGCCTTCGATTTTTAATTCACTAAAATCACAAAAGTACATAAATGACGCTGAAAAACTATAACGTCACGCCTAGGTATTTCAAAAATTTTTAGAACAAAATGTCGTTTTTGACAGATGATAAAAAGTAAATCAGATGACTAGAATTCGTTATCCCAATTCACTTTGTGCAAAATTTATTTTACCGCTCACGTGCTTTACAATTTTCTACTTTTTTAAATTCTAGCTCGGAGGAACAAGACATTTACATATAATAATCAAAGATACAGAACCTTCTTTGAGACTTTTGAAAGCAGAATTTTAAAAGAGACAGGTTGTTCCTGCAAGAGGTTTCATAACGCTAGTTGGTTAGATTCTCTTTGAATTATTATCTTTTATAAAGAAAAGAGAATATATACCACGGGGGCCCACAGGCCAAGAAAGAGATAGATTAATGCAACATGAAGTACGTAAGTCACACCTAGAAATAGGTCAACTTTTTCAAGTAGGTTTTAATACTTACATAATTATCTCAAGCCTTATTGTTATCTGTATACTAACGGTATAACTCGTAATATAAAAACTTACGCATGCGTAGGTGTGCCTGGCTAAAATTAGTTGTAAATTTTTAGTTGTTAATACGGATAAAATAATGAATAGTTAATAAATGCGTGATTCAAAACATACGTATGTTTGTGTATAGGAAAACAAAGTAAGATTTATATGAGCGATATTAAAAATGAGCGACAAGTCGCGTAAAATGAATTTTAGGTATGTAAGTCATACATTTTGATTGTCTGTTACGGTCTTTCTTTTTTACCTTCTTTTAGCCGACTTCCAAAGAGGAGAGGAGGTTCTCAATTCGAATGTATGGCTTTTTTGTATGTTTATTACGCGATATCTTTGCAGATTGTGAACCAATTTTCATGATTATTTTATTATTCTATAGGATGTGCTGCCAGGTTGGTCCCATAAAAATGTTATCAAAATCGGTGTAGTACTTTTTTTAGAAAATTTACAAAAACCAACAATAATAATGAAAAATAGGGATGACAACAGCATCAGAAATAAATTATGAACTCTTGATCACCAAATCGCCTCCTAGTTAAACTTCGGAAAACCTTACTCGTTTTTTTTCCATCAAGTCTTCGATTTTTAATTCACCAAAATCACAAAATGAGTACATAAATGACGCTGCTAAACTACGACGTCGCGCCTAGGTATTTCAAACATTTTTAGAATAAAATTTTGGTTTCTGACAGATAGTAAAAAGTAACTCAGATGACTAGTATTCGTCATTCCTATTGTACCAAGTCGTTGCGATGGAGATCGGTTTTTTTAACGTGTTTAGCGTTTCCAATTATCTTACAAATGTATTTAAAAAAAATAATTTAATCTGTTTTTTTTGAGTTACATATAAAAAAGAACAACATAAAGTGATAAACGTCGTGTGAATGGGTGTAAAAGGTAAATAGCAAACTCGTGACGACGGTAAACCCTCACCTGCAGCTCGGGCTTACAAATCTCACTCGTTTGTTTACTTATTTACTTTTTTACTACGGATGTATCATAAATAACTACATCCTGTTTAAAAAAATACAAGTTAACCCCTTACCGCACGAGGTTCCAGAACCATAATGGCAAAAAATGGAACCCTAAAAATTTCGTCATATCTGTCCGTCTTTCTGTATATCACAGCCAATTTCCTCTGTGGCTATTAGACCTATAGTTATATATTTTTTGAACAGATGTTAAATTTTTTGACCTGAAGTCTGTTGACTTGTTGTTTTGGTTTCGGCATGTTTGTCGGAAAAAGTTTTTAAGTGTAGCCTCCTCTACATGTAAGAGGGGGATAACGAGTCGGGCCGTTCCTTTCCCTCTAATATGGTTGAGAGGAGCGATGGCTGACTCTCGCGTTATACTCGTGACCGGGTTCTGTCCGTATGAACTGGCCCACACTTGTCAAAGGCGTTCATGACATTCAATCATTTTAATGTGTAACCTCTCGTGTCATGTTGTTTTCATGTTCTAATGACATTATTTGTTTTTTTTTATATCACGGATTGGATTTTGACGTTATTCACTAATGATTGTTTATTTCTTGATTTTTTACAAATAAAATTATGTAATCACTATTTTATGACTCAGAAAGAGTGTAATTTACACCTATTTTGAATAAATATCTTGAATCTTGAAAAAATAAATTTGATTTTTTGTTCAAATTTCTGAAACTGAAGTTTCTAAGCTGTAATACCTAAAACCAAAGATCCCTTCATCAACCATGAAATCTTAATTTCTACAAACCGATATACCCACGATGCGTTCACTCACAGACACTTGTCGCAAAGGGAAGCGAGACGAGATAATAAATGGTTGATAGTAGGTTACGTTACGTTACGATTCCGAGAGTTTGCTGTAATGTCGGGGAGTCTCGAAAACCGCGGGCGTATGGAAGCTTCCTACTAGCGCTGAAGACGCTCCGTCTATGCTCCAACTATTTAATACTAGATTTTGCCCGCGGCTTCGCCCGCGTGGATATCGTTTTTATGACTGTCTTAGAGGGTGCGCGGTGCGGACATAACTTTTCTCCAGATCCCTCGGGATCTATGTCAGGATATGCTTATTAGTAAATCATGTTATTTCCCACCCCCTCTGTGCAAAAAATCACATAATCCATTGTTATGTTGCGATGTTAAAGAAATTAACCAAAAAAGAGTATATTTTCAGTTCCCTCAGGAAATACATCGGGCTGTGCTATTTTCACAGGCTAAAAGTAGCCTATGTCCTTCCTCGTAACACAGGCTATCTGCATACCAAATTTCATTAAGATTGGTCGAGGATTTGAAGCGTGAAAAGGTAACAAACAAACACATTTTCACATATATAATATTATTATAAGTAAGGATTATAAATGTGTTTGTTTGCTACCTTTTCACGCTTAAACACCTTGACCAATCTTGATGAAATATGGCAAGCAGGTAGCCCGTGTCACGGGGAAGGACATAGGCTACTTTTAGCCCGTGAAAATAGCACAGCCCGATGCATTTCCTGAGGGAACTGAAAATATACTCTTTTTTGGTTAATTTCTTTAACATCGCAACATAACAATGGATTGTGTGATTTTTTGCACAGAGGGGGTGGGAAATGACATGATTTACTAATAAGCATATCCTGACATAGGTCCTGAGGGATCTGGATAAAAGTTATGTCCACGCTCGCGAGACGCTTGCGGCACGCGCACCGCGCACCCTCTAAGACAGTCATAAAAACGATAAAAGCTAGTGCTCCAATAAAACAGGGTCTTCTCTTCCGGGAGTGACACTTGCATACGTCACTGTCCAGTTACCACTTTATTGCTGCAAAACACGAAATTGAGGAATCTTTAAATACCATACTTTTGCAATAAAAAGTCAGCTCATATACGTCCCTGTGACCAGGTGTTCCAACTCAGAAGGAGGCTGCTACAAATACTGTCAAGAACTCCAGAGAAGATTTATAATGTACTGGCACTAGAATTACAAATCAAAGAAGAAATCAAGATGAGAAATGAAGATTGTCTCAAAAGGGATTGTACCCAGAGATGTTAATATATTTTAACCAACCATATTATGATTGGCTATGACGTAATCTAGTGTCACATACGTGACCTCTGTTTCTCGAAAAAGAATAGCAAGTACAGTTAAACACCATATATCTAAGAAACGCGATAGGTGGGGGAGGGGAGGTCAGAGTTGTGATTGTCCGTGTAAGAGTCCAATATAAATTTTTATTGTCACTTTTAAAACGTAAACATCGTTTATGCAAGTCTTTCTGCTCCGCTGCCCGCTGTAGTGGAGACTCCACGGCAAGGAGGACACCGCTGGAGCGTGTATCGGCATAAGCCGCGGCTCGGGCACTCGGCGCCTCCGCCCCCAGACACTCGACACTCGACACGAGTGCCGTACGTGACCGCGCAGACAGCTGCACTAATCTCGTTTCTCAGCTGAGTTTAACATGAGCTGTCACATTCGTATCACACAACACTATCTAAGTTTCGTTAATCTAAGCTATAGCAAAGCTCCAATTTTACTGTGGAAATTAAAAGCAAATCAACAAATGGTATGACTACCTGCATAAACACACAGTAGAAAATAGCATTTCATTAGTTCTAAATTCTAACTAATTAATTGCATAGGGAAACGAACTAGTTAGGTTTTTGGGGTTTTAATTTATGCAAATATTATGCATACGTCCAAAAGTTGGTTGCGAAATTTTCAGACAATGCATCCATGTACCCAATTCTAATTCAGCAAACGAAATGCAATTTCTCTTAATGGAGATCGTTCTGTTGCAGTTTCAAAGAGAATACTTAAGTCATAAAAAACCAGCCAAGTGCGAGTCGGTCTCGCACACCGAGGAATCCGTACCAGCACACCTGAATATACAGCGTAAAAAAATAATTAAACAAAGCTATTTTTTTTTATAATTTTTTACTTTCGGATTCCTTATATCTAGGGGTATCCAATTCACTTTCATATACGTTCCGCGAAAGTCCATGGTTTAAAATATATTCACGTATCGATTTTCAGATTTTGTATTAAAAATATCTTTGGTGGACCATGACGGAAGACCTAGTGTATGCTGCACATTTATGGGGTGAAGCCATAGAGAAACACTTGAAGCTATTGCCGTATCTCTCGATATTTTCAAGGCTTATGATAGGGTTTGAAACATGCAATGCGACAACTTTATTTTGAGATTTTTGTCAATTTTTTATAGACTTTTTTTCAGGTCGAAGGATTCTAAACTCTTTTGGTGTCAGGTTTGATACAAACGTAGAAAATCGAAATCTGACACCGTTGTTTGCAAAAAAACGCAAAAAACAATGGTATCGGATTTGAATTGATACAAATAAAAAGAAGATTTCATTAGCTAACTAGATCAATAATTAGTTTTTACAGAAATCCTCGGAAACCCGCAATGCGGCCGTCCCCCGCTAATCCGGCGAAATTACCCCGCGCGCATGCGCTCCAGCGGCTCGTTTGATCGCGCGCTGGAAAGGATACATGTCTATAAAATTTGAGGTTTGCCCTCGATTTCCCTAGGATCCCATTATCAGATCCTGACTTGGTGACAATGGGGCCACCTCAGAAGTATGATATCAGCTCATATACGTCCCCACAGAGGGGCTCGAGCCTACCCTGAATTAGGGCGATCGGGCCTTAGTCAACCACGCGGGCCCAGTGCGGGTTGGTCGACTTCACACACAACCTGCGAGTTTCTTCGCAGCCGTGTGCAGGTTTCCTCACGATGTTTTCCTTCACCGTAAGAGCGCCGGATAAGCGAACATATGAAATCTAAATTCTAATATAGTATATAAGGTGTAAAAAAATTAGCTGAAACTATTTTAACTTTTGCTTCTACCCATGAAACTGAACAACTTTCCCCATGGAACCCATAGTAAAATCGCAAAAAAAAAAGTCTCTCCCGTACTAACTCGATCAGCTGATCAGCCAAGTTAGTATGGGAAGTTCAATTTTTTTTTTGAGATTTCACTATGGGTTTCATGGGGAAAGTTGTTCAGTTTCATGGGTAGAAGCACCAGTTAAAATAGTTTCAGCTAATTTTGTTGGACCTTATATATACTCATTCAAATACAAAAATATTGAAAATCGGTCCTTAATCGACTGAGAAATCGTTGAACATAAATAAAAAAAAACATACATTCAGTGGAACAGAGAACTTCCACGTTTTTTGAAGACGGTTAAAAATGAGCAAAAACACGCTCTATATTATTCTAGTTAATCAGTTTTGTAGACTCTGTCTGACACGAGTTTTTCCTTAGAATCTGTAAAAGTCCGTAAAAATCTGTAAAAGTAAGTAGGTTTGTTTGTTTGTTTGTAAAAACTCTTTAATGCATTAAAAAAAATAAGCTGTTAACAAAAGAATAACAATATAGCAAAGGCGGACTCATCCCTTTCGGGATCTCTTCCAGTCAACCTTGTAACGTGTCTAGTATAATTAATATGTAAATAGAGTATATACATATGTAACTCGAGAGTCAAGGTATTTATTCAAAATAAATGCAAATTAAATTCTTTCTGATAGTCTGAATTCTGAAATAATGATAACATAATTTCATTTGTGAAAAATCAAGAAATAAACAATCATTAGTTAAATGTTATTTCATCATTAAAGAATTGTATTATACAGGGTGATTTCGGGGTCGTGATCCCAACCATTTTTTTCTGACTCAGTAAATGATTGCGATGCTACCTGTATTTATTTTAATTGAAACAAAGATGATTCGTTATTTACGTATTTTTATTTAAAAATTATTATTGACTCAAAATGCGTGGTCACCCTACTTTGAATTACACCTTTTTATTAATGTTTATTAATAGTAGGGTGACAATTGATCTCGAATTATCGCAGTTTTTTTTTGCTGACTAAAAGTAAAAGTCGCTGGTGTACTGTTAGTCCTTAGGAGAATGTAAGTTAAATGCTTCTTTCTTGCTCCACGACCCCGTAATCACCCTGTATAGTGATAACGTCACAATTCAATCCATGAAATAACCCAGATTATGTCATTAGAACATGAAAACAATATGACACGAAAATTTATACATAAAAATCATTGAATTTCATAAATGCCTTTGACAAGAGTAGGCTAGTTCACACGGGCAGCACCCAGTCACGAGTATAACACGAGAGTCAGGAAAGAAACGACCCGGCTAGGTAGCCAATAAGGTCTTTTTTGAAATAAGATGGGTAACTCATTTGTATTACGTGTAGATTATTACCGTCAGGTGAGATTATGCCAATGGTTTTCCAGTTGAGGATTAAGAAAAAAAGATTTATACATAAAGAGTATTTTAAGCAAGTTCAGATATTTTATGGGCTTAGGGACTTTGCCAAACTCGAGTTAAGATTTCCAGTGTCCCTTAATAATTATTATTATTGTTACTTATAAAGTATGTACACATTTACCATCACCAAGAATAAAAAGCAAACAAAAGATCAAAAAATCAAGATAAACGCCACAGACAGTCCATGCTAAGCATGCGGTGAAACACAGTAATGTCCCAAAAAGACCAAAGCCTGTGTAAGGGTACACTACAGAACATTTACACTAGTAAACCTTTCAATTAGCTAGGGAGAACGGTCAGTGCAGCAATCCAGTTAAAGTTATGGTAAAAAAGCCGATACAGATAGCTAATCTAGAAACTAAACTAAATATAAAATAAACTTTAGGTATAAGTAACAATAATCTTAATCAAACTATTATGAATATCATTAAATTGCTTAATACTGTATTTTAAGAGATATTTTTTAATTTATGAATTTAGGATTTTAACTTTACAATATTAATAAACCCAAATTTGGACTGTGTGTGTGGAGCGGTGCAGTCCATGGCTCATTTAGTTTCCTGTCCTGTCTGCCCTGTCACCTGTTCGCAGCAGGACTTAATGGACGCCACAAATAGTGCAGTCGAAGTGGCTAAGTTCTGGGCCGGAATGATTTAATTTGTCATCGACACGCAAAGAAGAAGAAGACTTTACAATGAGGTCTTATCAAATCATTAACATTACGAAAACTAAATATAAGATTATTTAATTCTTGTGGTAAAAGTTCAAAATATCGCGGGCAATAGCTGTGAAACACTACTTACTTACAAGGTTCGCGAGCAATACAGAGCTGTTTTGTATGCAACGTCAGATTCCCAGTCACGTCCACTAACATGGAGACCAAATTTTCCCAGCCCCTTTATCGATGACAAAAAGAATGAGAAGCGAGAAATAAATGGTGTAGAAATGTCGCAGCGAGCTGTTTTTGTATTCAAACTTCTCTACTAAATCAAAAACTACTTCAGCAAGTGCGCCTATAATAAAACTTGTGATGTGTTGTGCTACTAACTGTATTGGGTGTTATTGAGACAACTTCTCTCAACTACTTAAAAACAAAATTTTCCTATCGTGTCTGTCATACTATCATCATATCAGCTCATATACGTCCCCACCGAGGGGCTCGAGCCTGCCCTGAATTAGGACAATCGGGCCTTAGTTGACCTATGTCAACAACACAAGACGTAAAAAAATGGTGTAGGTCCCGTTAACCGGGGCTTCTACTCATCATACTGAACAACTTTCCCCAAGGAAACCATAGTCAATTCTCTAAAAAAAATTGAACCCTCCATACAAAAATGGTCGATCAGCTGATCTGATCAATTTTTTTTTTTGCGATTTCTGCAATGTCATAGAACAAAAAGTTGTTCGTTATGATGAGTAGAAGCCCCAGTTAACGGGACCTACGTCAATTTTGTTACACCCTGTATACATAAAAGTCGATATTTATATGTGGGTATTGTATGTGTGTTCCCATGGACGCCTAAGCTTTTCATAGAAGCTTCAGATTAACCTTCCCTTCAGATCTTGTAGAAAATAATATTGCTTAAATACACATAATCTATTTAAATAAAAATGAAATGCTGTTCGTTGTTAAGCGCAAGACTTAAGAACGGCTGAACTGATTTCGCTAATTTTTAAGTTTAAAATGTTCATTTACCCAGCGAGCGCGAAGCCCAAGCATCTCTGTTTCAACTTGGGCAAAAATGTTTTCGTATGTCCGGATCTCCCTGTTCACCTCAACAGGTCGCTTTTCGCAATCGTTTCTCGTGAAATTTTGTACCTATTACCTATTGTGTTCCTTTCCCGGAGTTTTCCTACATGGTCGAATCTGAAATAAGGAGACAGGAGAAATAAAGTAACCGTAATAGAATTGCTAAACTCAAGTGGCCATTGGAGCAGTCAAGATCTCGAGTGGTGACCGCGCACTGGAAATCGTAGCTTAGGAAGGCCTCCTGCTCGGTGGACCAGACCTCGTGAAGGTTGCCAGAGGTTGCCTGGTGTTGTACTTAGCATCACCCGCGGTCACGTTTAGATTTCCACCTACGGACGTATGCACGCGACCTTTATACACATCTGGAACCAGATGTTCAGGTTTCCTCACGATTTTTTCCTTCACCGTTAAAGCAATCAATAAGTTTATGTAAAAAACTCATTGGTACATTGGCCGTCCGGATTTGAACCCGGCACCTCTGGTTAGGAGGACCGAGTTGTTACCGGTTGATCCACCGACGCTTTTTTACCAAATATATGTACGTATGTATGTATTTATAGATGTATGAATATACCAAATATCATATCTAGCTAATGATACTTACTTAGACGATGTCTGCTCTTCGATAACAGTAGAAATTGAGCGCAAGAGTTTCTTTAATATCTCTAGAGGCTTAATTGAAAACGCTAAATACGTTAAAAACTGGAATTCCATCGCAACAACTTAATATTAAGCATTATTATATTTGGTTTTTGTAAATATAAAAAAAAGGTATTACACAAAATTTGATACAACTTATATGGGATACCAACCTCGAATAAAAAATAATTAAGAAAATCGTTTAATAATCTGCGAAGATATCGAGTAACAAACAAACAAATAAAAAATAAAAAAACTCATCTGCATAAAAACTGAAACACTATTTTTTGATCGGTCGGGTAAAAATGTATCCTACGTCACTCACGGGATCAAGAAGATTCGTATCTAACGACACCCTGCACTCCAAAATCCATCTAGCCGTCTAGGCTACAGAGCGTGCCAAAGAAATAAATAATCTCTTTATTGGCTAGTCGGGTAAAAATGTATCCTATATCACTCACGGGATCAAGAAAAATCCAACGACGCCACGAAGTTCAAAATCCATCTAGCCGTTTAGGCTACAGAGCGTGCCAAAGAAATAAATAATCTCTTTATTGGCTAGTCGGGTAAAAATGTATCCTATATCACTCACGGATCAAGAAAAATCCAACGACGCCACGAAGTTCAAAATCCATCTAGCCGTTTAGGCTACAGAGCGTGCCAAAGAAATAAATAATCTCTTTATTGGCTAGTCGGGTAAAAATGTATCCTATATCACTCACGGATCAAGAAAAATCCAACGACGCCACGAAGTTCAAAATCCATCTAGCCGTTTAGGCTACAGAGCATGCCAAAGAAATAAATAATCTCTTTATTGGCTAGTCGGGTAAAAATGTATCCTATATCACTCACGGGATCAAGAAAAATCCAACGACGCCACGAAGTTCAAAATCCATCTAGCCGTTTAGGCTACAGAGCATGCCAAAGAAATAAATAATCTCTTTATTGGCTAGTCGGGTAAAAATGTATCCTATATCACTCACGGGATCAAGAAAAATCCAACGACGCCACGAAGTTCAAAATCCATCTAGCCGTTTAGGCTACAGAGCATGCCAAAGAAATAAATAATCTCTTTATTGGCTAGTCGGGTAAAAATGTATCCTATATCACTCACGGGATCAAGAAAAATCCAACGACGCCACGAAGTTCAAAATCCATCTAGCCGTTTAGGCTACAGGGCGTACCAAAGAAATAAATAATCTCTTTTTTGGCTAGTCGGGTAAAAATGTATCCTATATCACTCACGGGATCAAGAAAAATCCAACGACGCCACGAAGTTCAAAATCCATCTAGCCGTTTAGGCTACAGAGCATGCCAAAGAAATAAATAATCTCTTTATTGGCTAGTCGGGTAAAAATGTATCCTATATCACTCACGGGATCAAGAAAAATCCAAAGCCGCCACGAAGTTCAAAATCCATCTAGCCGTTTAGGCTACAGAGCGTGCCAAAGAAACAAATAATCTCTTTTTTGGCTAGTCGGGTAAAAATGTATCCTATATCACTCACGGGATCAAGAAAAATCCAACGACGCCTCGAAGTTCAAAATCCATCTAGCCGTTTAGGCTACAAGGCGTACCAAAAAATATACATACATATATTCATATATACATACACATACATACACTCGTAAAACATAACCCTCCTTTAGGTGAAGTCGGGTAAAAAAAACATGTAGTGGAATTGAGAATTTCCTCTATTTTTGAAACTCAGTTAAAAATGTATTTTCCAAGTCACGTCAAGATTCAAGGTATTTATTAAAAATAGGTGCAAATTACACTCTTTCTGATAGCAATAAAATAATAATAACAATGTCGTTTGTGATAAATCAAGAAAAAAAACAACCATTAGTTAATAATGTCAAAATTCAATCCATAAAATAAACCAGATTATGTCATTAGACCATGAAAAAAAAATAACACGAAAAGTTTATACATACATAAAAATCATTGAATGTCATTGATACCTTTGACAAGAGTAGGCCAGTTCACACGAACAGCACCCGGTCACGTGTCGACTCAGAAGTAGAGTCACTTAACAGATTCAAAGACGAATAAACTGTATGAAAAGTGCACGGTAAGTCGTACGGCATACTCAAACGTGGGGCCATTTATATGACTAGAAATTTCTGTCTGGGGACAATTATAGGAACTCTTTGATATTGGGAGTCGTTCTGGCGGTATCGCCCTGTGAGGGACGGTAAACGTTTGCCTTGTTAACTAAGTTTCAGCTGTTGGAACGGAACGTAATAACGACTTGCGAAGTTTAAGTCAACTGTGACTTAAATATAGCTGTTTACTTACCTGGCTTCGAAGTAAAATTCAATTAGTAATTATTGGTTTTACGAATTTGCAAACGAAACATTCTCACAGGAAACAATAGAAGATCAGATCAAATGGCGAATCATTTTCAATTTACATTGCTTTTAACTATTAATTAGGAAAGCTCAAGGTCACCCAAAGGGCAATGCAGCGTGCTGTGCTCGGAGTTTCTCAGCGTGATCGAATCAGAAACGAGGAGATCCGTAGGCGAATCAAAGTAACCGACATAGCTCTCAGAATTGCTAAACTTAAGTGGCAGTGGGCGGGGCACATAGCTCGTAGAAAAGATGGCCGTTAAGTTCTCGAGTGGTGACCGCGCACCGGAAAACGTAGCGTAGGGAGTCCTCCCACGTGGTAGACCGACGACCGACGCGGGAAGCCGATGGATGCGGGCAGCGCAGGACCGGTCGTCTTGGAAATCCTTGGGTGAGGCCTTTGTCCAGCAGTGGACGTTTTTCGCCTGATATGATGGCTTTTTGAGAACCTGGCGTATTATATAGGTACTAAAATATAATAATTTAATTACAGGGTTTCCTTTGATACTCGTAATGAATTAGGATAAATAGGAAAGTGTTAGCCAAGGAGCTCGTCAAGAATGGCAGCCTTTGAGCAATCGCCTTCAGTCGCTGGGGTAAAGAGGATTTGCAACAAAAGAGGGGAAAAGGTGGACTCCTCAATCACAGCAAAAATAATATTCACCATAGGACAAGACCGGAAAAAAGTGGGCACAACCTGAATTTCGCGAGTGAATTGGATGTTTGGCCGTGGGATCAGCGCCGATCGCGCCATATATGAAATTCCTCAATTCACGGTGTAAGCTGTATGCTAACATGTCATGACTGAATAGAAAAAGAGCTTCGCAAATACCCGTTTTGATACATGAAAATGTAAATTCCACAATATTTCAAGTATTAAATGTTTTGTATAGTAGGCGTGTGTTGCCTCTATGTTAAAGGAAAATGATAAAAATATTACTAAATTTTAAATATCTAGGACAACTTTTAACATTAACATAAATAAATTGTTATTTTATATTGTTGTAAGGTTGTTTTTTTAATTCGTTTTTATAATTCTACTAGCTGGCCCGGGAAACTGTTCCAACTTACACTACACTACCCTACCCAACACTACACTGTACCCTACCCTACCCTGCCCTACATCACACTACCCAACCCTACACTACCCTACCCTACCCTACCCTACCCTACACTACATTACCATACCTTTCCCTACCCTAAAACCATAACCTTAACCTAAAAAATAACAAACTCAACAAAATAAGAATTAGCGAAATCTGTCCAGCCGTTCTTAAGTTATTAATGGTGTAAATAAGTCGACTTTCTTTTATAGATAGAGATATAGAGATAATAATAATAACTTATATTAGTGAATAGTGTGGTGTTGAGTGTGATGTTGTTTTATTTGTCCTTCTTTCACGTCGTAACAGAGAAACGGATGAATATATTTATTTTATTTTACCTGATTTTATTTTACGTAAGTGCCGATGCAGCCGAGGATGTGACACGCAAGCTCAAATAGTGCCTATTCACTCTCGTCTTGAAGATTCCTTAATTATACGAATCGGGGAATACATTTTTTATGTCGTTCGTGGATAAGTTCATCGTATGTGAACCGATCTTGAGGATTCTTTTTTTGTTGGAAAGTAGATATCCCAAAGGTGGAACTATGATAAGGAAACCAGGATCTGATGATGGCATCCCAGAGAAATCGAGGGGAACCTTAGATTCCTGTTTGAAGTCCGTTTTTTTTGTTCAAAACTATAATCAGTACCGAATACGGTTCCTAACCTTTTGGATAATTACTCTCTAACTTTAGGATTATAATATTCGCAGTTTACATTTGAATAACATTGAATAAAGAAAAACAAGCAGAAACTTGGATGAACTTCGGAAAGATAATACGCTTTGACTCGCGAAACTTTTGAAAGTAAAACATCATAGGTATTAATTTCACGTTCTTGTTGTAAAGTTTATCAGTAAGTTGAGCCTGATTCAGACTAGAGCAGGCGGGCCTAGACGGGTTGGTGTTCAAACAACAAACCATTAGCACAGGCTCAGTACTGGCAAAGTATATAATACTAGCTGTTTCCCGCGGCTTCACCCGCGTGGACCACGTTTCTATGACTTTTCGAGGGTGCGCAGTGCGTGGTATAAAGTAGCCTATGTCTTAATCCAGGTCCTAATCTGTCTACCTACCAAATTTCAGCCAAATCCATTCAGTAGTTTTTGCGGGAAAGCGTAACAGACAGACAGAGTTATTTTCGCATTTATAATATTACTAGCTGATTCCCGCGGCTTCACCCGCGTGGACCACATTTCTATGACTTTTCGAGGGTGCGCAGTGCGCGAGCCGCAAGCGGCTCGCGAGCGTGGTAAAAAGTAGCCTATGTCTTAACCCAGGTCCTAATCTGTCTACCTACCAAATTTCAGCCAAATCCGTTCAGTAGTTTTTGCGGGAAAGCGTAACAGACAGACAGAGTTACTTTCACATTTATAATATTATATAGTAGGGATTATAAGTAGGGATACCAGCTGTCCCGGCGAACTTCGTACCACTTTACACTACACACCATACCCTACCCTACCCTACATAAAAACCTTCTCCTGACAATAACGACCTCATGAAAAAAAGAAATAGTTAAATCGGTCCAGCCGATGACCAAGGGAAATAGGGATTCATTTGTATATATAGAATAGAACTAACATACAGTATGGACACCCCCTCGTCACCCAGATTGATACAGATTGGTTGTCGAACGTATAGGACTTCGCCGCCATTTTGTTTGTTCCGTCATTCCTTTTTTGAAATGTGATTTCTGGCCCGTTGTATGAAGTGTCCAGGGTGTGGTACTGGTCTGATAGTATCGATCAAGCATGAGCACTGACAGTCGGTGGCTCAACCGGTAACGACTCGGTCCTCCTAACCAGAGGTCCCGGTTGGAAATCCGGACGGCCAATGTACCAATGAGTTTTTTGCTATTTACGTACATATACTAACCGATTTCTTTAACGGTGAAAGAAAACATCGTGAAGAAATTACCAAATTAGGCAGATTATGTGAAACTTTATATTACTTTAAGATCTTTGTACCATAATCAACAATAAAAACTCTGATTCTGATTCTGAAACCTGCACATCTGCTTCCAGATGTGTATGAAGGTCGTGCTGCACACGTCCGTTAGTATAAATCTATGCCCTATGACGTGACCACGGGTGAAGTTAAGTGCAACAGCAGGCAACCGCCGCGCCGCCGTGGATACCTTGGATAGCAAGGTTAATTGTGCCAAACGATAAGAAGTAAAGCATTATCAGTAAATACAAGGGTCAAGCCCAGCTGAAAAGATCTGAAACAGTCAGAAAGCCAAGCAAAAGCCAAATAAAATCGAAAGGTAGCGCCAATGGTAGGTATGTGGTGATCCACATGCCTACCTAAATTTATAGTGATTTAGGAAACCACCTTTAACCCAACATAGGGATGGAGTGGTTTGATAACACAAACCATTAGCGTGTCTCGGCTGGGCGCCGGGTCACATTAAGGCTTATACCTTCGCAAAGACCACCTTAGTAACCACTTTTCACTTCGATTAAGAATTTTTTAACAAAAAAATAATAGGAAATCGGACTGATAGTCATTTAAGTTACTTTTTATGATATGTCAAAACGAAATTTTGTTCTAAAAATTTTTGAAATACCCACAAGTGACGTCATAGATTTGAAGCGTGACTTATTGTGAAGTGTGACTTATTTTGTGAATTTGATCAATTAAAAATTGAAGACGTGATGGAAGAACAAAATAACAAGTAAGGTTTTTTGAAACTTCAAGAGGAGAGCAATTTAGGAAATAATATTCCAGATTTTATTTTTTATGCAGTCCGATCCCCTATTGTTTTGTAATTTGAAGGATATGAGGAGTGATTTTGATTTCCTCGAATTTTATTTTAATGCACAGAACTAAAGAAACAAAATTTCTAATGCACCCTTTTTTTCTAGTTGTAACCATAGAACTGCTGCAATTTTAATCGAAACATTATGATAATTTAAGAACTTTATAACAAAACAATATTAAATGATTTTGTTTTCTTACCTCAAACTCAAACTCAAATAACTCTTTATTGTACATCAAAATAAATAAATACATATTCAAAATTTAAATAAAAAACTAAGAGACGTACAATTTAGGCGGTCTTATTGCTGAGAGTGATTTCTACCAGAAAACCCAGTGGTCGGAGAAAAAGCAAGGAAAATTTAACCTTTTGGAAATTATTCTTATTTTAATATTTAAAAAAAAAACACAATTTTCGCACGATTCGTCCGCAGCGATTGACGTAACAGCCACGTTGAAGTACGAGCTGACAAGAACTGTATTTCCAAGCCGTTTCGTTCGATTCTTTGAAACACCGTGAATCGAGTGTCTAATAGAGGAGCCTTAACTAGACGCTTAGTGAGCGTTGCTTCGCTCCCTGAAGCGCCGCGAAACCGCTCGCCTTCCAATTTACGTCCCAACTTCGGTGACACGTGCGTTCTATTGATTCAGTTTGGCAATAGCCGTGGGAGAGGGCGCTCTCCGCACTTTGAATCACTTACGTTCATCTCTAGTGTATCTTTGCTATATTATAAATGTGAAAATGTGTTTGTTTGTTACCTTTTCACGCTTCAACGCCTTGACCAATCTTAATGAAATTTGGCATGCAGGTAGCCTGTGTCAAAAGGAAGAACATAGGCTATTTTTTATCCCGTGAAAATAGCATAGCCCGATGCAATTCCCGAGGGAATTTAAAATATAATCTTTTTTGGTTAATTTCTCTAATATCGCAACGGAACAATGGATTGTGTGATTTTTTGCACAGAGATGGTGAGTGGGTGGGAAATGACACGATTTACTAATATCCTGACATAGTTCCCGAGGGATCTAGAGAAAATTAATGTGCACGCTCGCGAGCCGCTTGCAGCTCGCGCACCGCGCACCCTCTAAGTTAGTCACAAAAACGATGTCCACGCGGGCGAAGCTGCGGGCAAAAGCTAGTTATACATAAGTTCTAACCGCCTCCGTAGACCAGAGGCAAAAGTTCACTGGCTTTACACAGGAGGTCGCGGGTTCGATTCCCGGCGGGGTCAATTGTAAGACTCGGTTTGGTTGGTGGTAGGGCATTTTCTAAGCCCGCCTGGCTAGCTACCACCATCTATTTACCAGCTACCACGTCTTGCCGCCAAATATCAATTTTAATATCATTGGTGTGTTCCGGCATGAAGATAAGATAGCCAGGTCCCCATTGCGTTGGGGAATCTTGGTAAGCCCGCTTCCATCTTCGGCAACATCGTCACTTACCACCAGGTGAGTTGTTGTCAAGGGTTTACCAATTGTGAATATAAAAAAAAGTAGATGAGGCAAAAAATTACAAAAATGTATGGGTAGATAGTGTTTCTTCTATCAACACTACTAATCATGTTTAATAGTAATAAAATGATGACCAACCTAAGAATTGACGTAAAAGCGATCAGACATGACAAGTCTAGTACTTCTTTTATAATAAATATATTTATCTCAACATTGACATGAGTGGTGCATACTTGCTTAAATGTTCGTGCGGATGGTGGCGCATCGGGAGCCGGGTAGTTTCTTTCCCTCTAATATGGTTGATGGGAGCGATGGCTGACTCTCGCGTTATACTCGTGACCGGGTGCAGTCCGTGCGAACTGGCCTACTCTTGTTAAAGGCATTAATGACATTCAATGATTTTTATGAATAACTTTTCGTGTCATATTGTTTTCAAGTTCTAATGACATAATCTGGTTTATATCAAGGATTGAGTTTTGACGTTATTAACTAATGATTGTTTATTTCTTGGTTTTTTACAAATGAAATTATGTACTTACGAGGGCTGTTTGATAAGTACCCGTTTATGGCAAAAAAGATCTTTTTTTTTTTGTATATATGCATTTATTTTTCTACGTAGTCACCTTTTAACTCTATACACTTGTTCCACCTATACTCAAGCTTCAATAAACCATCCATAATTTGATTTTGGAAAGTCATTAAAATAGGCCTCTGTGGCGGCAATGACTTCGTCATTTGAACCAAATCGCTTACCACCGAGCCATTTTTTTAGGTTGGGAAACAAAAAGAAATCGCATGGGGCCAAATCTGAAGAATACGGGGGGTGAGGCAATAGTTCGTAGCGTAACTGTGCTAATTTAGCCGTCACAACTCTGGACGAATGAGCCGGGACGTTGTCGTGATGAAACAGTACTTTTTTTTTAAATGGGGTCGTTTGTCCTTTAAGAGGCCTTAAATTTATCCAATAAATTAGCATAGCACTGCCCTGTTATCGTTTTCCCCTTTTCTAAGTAGTCAATATGTAATACCCTGCGAATGCCAAAAAACAGTCGCCATGACCTTTCCAGCCGATGGGACGGTTTTTGCTTTCTTTGGAGCAGGTTCACCCAGTAAAATCCACTGCTTCGACTGCTCTTTCATTTCCGGGGTGTAGTGGTGAACCCACGTTTTGTCCACGGTTACGAAACGACGCAGAAACTCCTTCGGGTTACGTTTAAACACGGCCAAACACTGCTCCGAAGTAGTCAGTCGGTTCCGTTTTTGCTCCTCCGTGAGTAAACGCGGCACCCACCTCGCCGATACTTTCTTCATACCCAATTTTTCTTCTAATATGTGTTGTACCCTCTCGATTGAAACGTTTACACCATCTACGATTTCTCGAAGTTTAATTCGGCGGTCGGCTAAAACGATATTTTCAATTTTCTTAACCATATCGTCTGTAGTCACCTCAATTGGCCGGCCTGGGCGATCCTCATCAAAGACGGTTGTTCTTCCCCGCTTAAACTCGTTATACCAATATCTGACGGTTGTCATAGAAGAAGCACATTCATGGTAAACCGCTTGCATTCTTACTTTTATTTCATCACATGTTTTTCCTTCCAAAAACAAGAATCTAATTACAGACCGATACTTTTCTTTCTCCATTTTAACAATTTTAAGTTCACGCTTTCACTAAATCGCTGTCAAATGAGAAAAAAAAACAAAAGAATGCAATTTTTTTTCTTTTTCCCGCCTCTGAAAAATGGCTTAAAAAGGTGGTATACTTATTTTCGGCCAGTGATATTAATATATTTAGTAAACGGGTACTTATCAAACAGCCTAGGTATTCACTATTTTATGACTATCAGAAAGAGTGTAATTTTCACCTATTTTGAATAAATATCTTGAATCTACGTTCATCTCTAGTGTATCATATATAAGTAGATGAGGCAAATATGTTTGAACATTCGTAAAAATCGTAACTGCCTCCGTGGCGCAATTAGCGCGTTAGTCCATTCGCTTCACGCCAGGAGGTCGCGCGTTCGATTCGCGGTAGGGTAAACTTGTAAGACTCGGTTTGGTTGGTGGTAGGGCATTTTCTAAGCCCGCCTGGCTCGATATCACCATCTTATCTAAGTCTTGCCGCCAAACATCAGTGTTAACACGACTTCATACAAACACTTTCAACACACACACTCAAAATTTACACATTCCTTATACACACTACACACATAACGTATAACATTTTGCGCTGCCCGTTTCATAATTAATGTTCTTGTTTATTTTATTGTACTTTTTTTTGGTTTTAAAATTTTTGCTTTATTAATGTTATTTTCTATTACATGTATTATTACATTATTTGTCTTTAAGCCTACTTCGTCCATTTTTAATTTTTAATTAGTCGAATTTCGTAATTTGCTTTCTAAACTTTGCTTTATACAAACAAACAATTGTAATATTTATGTGTAATAAGCTGTGAAATTTGCGACCGTAAATAAATAAACTAATAACAATATTGATGTGTTCCGGCTTGAACATAAAATAGCCAGTTCTCCATTACGTTGGGGAATCTTGGTTAGCTCACTTCCATCTTCGGCATCAACGTCACTTACCATCAGGTGAGATGATACCAAGGGCTTATTATAACAGCTTATGTACGTCCCCACCGAGGGGCTCGAGCCTACCCTGAATCAGGGCGATTAGGCCTTAGTCGACCACGCGGGCCCAGTGCGGGTTGGTCGACTTCACACACAACCTTCGAGTTTCTTCGCAGGCGTGTGCAGGTTTCCTCACGATGTTTTTCCTTCACCGTTAAAGCAATCGGTAAGTATATGTACGTAAGTTTTTGAAAAACTCATTGGTACATTGGCCGTCCAGAGTTGAACCCGGTACCTCTGGTTAGATGGACCGAGTCGTTACCGGTTGAGCCACCGACGCTTTCGTTGAGCCACCGACGCTTTCAAGGGCCTACCAATAGATAATAATAAAAAAAGGATCGTCTTGGTTTTTGAGTTGCCTAGTTGGTTAGCGCTTCTATCGGTCTATCTTTAGTTCGGTTCCCATCCAGGATAAATATACTTGTCACGAGCATGTATTTCAAGTGAAAACTTTTTTAGGCGCGATGGGCATTTTTTGAGATGGGAAAAACCATTGAACTCGCGACACTGTTACCGTAACTGTCACCGCGCTAGGAACACTCGGAGGGTCAATACTTATTAAACTATTTTTGAGACGGAAAAAACCATTGAACTCGCGACACTGTTACCATAACCGTCACAGCGCCAGGAATACTCGGAGGGTCAAAACATAAAACTGTGAAAAGTTTTCACTTCTGTCGGTTAGGTTCCTTTATTTGTCTGGGTGTTGTCTTAGTTGTGTTTACATCTCAAGTATTTATTTATAGGTTCCTATCATCATCATCATAATATCAACCGACGGACGTCCACTGCTGGACATAGGCCTCTCCCAAGGATTTCCATGACGACCGGTTCTGCGCTGCCCGCATCCAGCGGCTTCCCGCGACCTTAACCAGGTCATCGGTCCACCGAGTTTGAGGCCTGCCTACGCTACGTTTTCCAGTGCGCGGTCGCCACTCGAGAACTTTACTGCCCCAACGGCCATCTGTTCCACGATCTATGTGCCAGGTTCCTCATATCAGCTTATTTACGTCCCCACCGAGGGGCTCGAGCCTACCCTGAATTAGGGCGATTGGGTTTTAGACGAACACGCGGGCCCAGTGCGGGTTGGTCTACTTCACACACAACCTTTGAGTTTCTCTGCAGGTGTGTGCAGGTTTCCTCACGATGTTTTCCTTCACCGTAAGTGCGTCGGATAAACGTACATATGAAATCTAAATTTGAAATCACCACGACCTCCCGGACAGGAGGCGGCGGCCCTAGCCGTTACGCCACCGACGCTCTGTAAGTCCTAAAGTAAGTGATGATAATTAACCAACTGCCTATAAACACAGAGAGAACAAGATTATAATCTTTTCAATCTTCTTTGGATAATCGGGTCAGCATTTTAATCTAAAGTTTGTGTTAGGTAACCACTGTGCGCTTGGTTATTTTCGTTTTATTCCTGGGAAATTAAGATACGTTGCTCAGAATTTATTCGGATCCAAAAGTAAGGACTTAACTAAACTCGACGAGATTTTCTGTGAGTGCGCATCAAAAGATTAGAAGAAAACAACTAGAAAATTCTTATAAAAAATTTAACCATTTATTGTGTTGGATGGCGATCGTTCTATGCTGAATCATAATGGTTGATAAATAGTGAATTTTATGGTATCTGAGAGCTTACAAATCTGTGACTAGTTCGCAAATTTTGTAGCTTTTTAGAGAATGAACGAAAATACACATCAAATGTCACAAAGGAAGTCTATACACTCTATAAAAACTTAATGAAGATAATGTCTAATTACACATATAAAGTTTCAGAAAGAAAGACATCCTTTTACAACTCGAGATAATAAATAATAACATAAAAACATTGGCAGTTTTCACTAGCAAACAAAGAAGAAACCTAAATTACTCTATAATTATATCTATGACCTATTTCTTCTTAAGTAAAACATTAATTACGAAACAGTAGCTCTATGCATATCTTTATACACGATCCTGAACTATATAAACTTATCTACGGTATTAATGTCGCATATTTTAAATTTGCATAACTTTTATGTATTTTTTTTTACATTTTCATTTCCTAAGACCCTTAAAATTAACCCTTACCTCTAAATTAGAAAGAAAAAGACTATTTTACTTATATTATTTGACCACGAGGTGGTGTCATGCAATTGCCAGAAACCAATAGCAGTACCGTACTTCCGTCGGAATTTCCCTACTCTCAAAATAATACTTTGTCCTGTTAGATAACGACTGCAACATACATATTATTAATATAAAAAGCACCCTAGGTCAGTCGGGCCAATGGAGAAAGAAAAGATAAGAGAGAGAGAGGACCTACTTGGAATCTGAAGATTGTCTGAAAATTTCATCGAAATCGGTCCAGCCGTTTTGGAGTCTATAAGGAACATTTTTTTTTCCTTCACATAGCACAACAGAGATAGACTGGATTCAAGTGCTAATAACTACAGCCTCCCTGATATAATAAAAGGATTTGAATGTAAATCACATGTTAAACGCTCATAAGAATTAGAAATGATTTGAACGATTAAAAATTATTCAAAATGATTACAAATCAAATCATTTTTAATCCTTTTTAATGATTTTGTTTAATCAGGGCTGTGATTAAAATAACTAAAAAAGAGATTATAAGGTTTTCTTATTTGTTTACTTAACTTAAGTAATAAAAATATGTATCGTTTATTTAAGTAAATAAACTTTAAACAAAAAAAAATGTTATGAGGACAGGTTATAGCGGTGAATACTTATAACCTGTTTTGTCCGTTAAATTTGGAACCATATTAAAATAAATAAACTCATGTGAGTCCAACTATGTAACTTAATTAATTAATTCATTAACTTTAATTATCTTAACGTTAGTTAAAAACACTATAATATTAAGAAATTATAAAGTCACATGAACAATGCGTTCATAAATCTTATTATTGGTCAACTGACAGCCAAAACCGTGTGCTAACACTGGTCTTATGTACAGTTGGTAATATTACAAATTATACAGTCAGTCATTCAAATCACCTACCCAGATAACCAGGGTTGTCAATTTTGAACTACATAAATATAATCATAAAGTTTAAAAGACACTTACAATTACAAATTTTGAAATTACATGAATACAAACGCAAATTTAAATTTCCAACTAATTAACCAAGAAAGTGTAACAACGGTACTTTTTAAAGATTATTTTAATTTAATTAAATCATGGTAGATCTTATCTATGGTTTCTGTATCTTTCCTTTTATTAATTAAATCTTGATGCCTCTCCATTTACATAGATTCCATAATCAGACGCTTTTTATAATTATGTTCTGTATTTAAAATTTTTAATATTTTAAGATTTTAGCCTGCTTACCCTCGAGTAGGCTTTATCATTACAAAATACAAAAGCTTTAGCTCAACCTTTTTTTTTAAAATAAAGACAAAAATAATATAAAACTCATGGCATTTAAAAAAACAGAAACAAAACGATTTACAAAAAGTATTGTATCATATAACACTTGACAGCCCTACCAGCACATCACACACCAGAAACTATGCACTCGCGACTTAGCTTGCTCAATAGCAAGTAAGTGGTTATAGCATCGTCTTGAATTCATCCAGGGAAGCAGCAGTTGAAACAGCAGGTGGCACAAAGTTCCAGAAAGCAACTCCAAGGACAAGAAAAGAGCTCTTGTACATTGATGTACCCGGAATCGGCGATAACAGCGTATAGTCCGGTTGTTCTCAGATCATTGCAGAGTCGGATCGATAATAGCTTCCAGGTTCTTGAGAATACTAACTTACTCAATATCTTTACCAGCTAACGACAGCACTGGCTTCTCACTGCTATCTATGAGGATAGTACGTTTAGACAAACACCAAAAAAAATGTTAGACACGAAATTCATGATGTGTGAACGGAAGATTAACACTTTTTTTTTTTTTTTTCTTCTCCTCCTCGATAAATTTATTTATTCCGCAGTCTCTGCACCACCTCCAAAATGGGCTGAAATCGTACACTCTGCCACAATTGATACATGTTTTTTTTTGGGACTCCATTTGACTGGAATGGTTGCAACAATATGAATCATTTCGACCCTCCGTCTCCGTTTAAATAGCAATGCTTATCAAAACTAGGGCTACCACTTTCTCATAACATTTTTTTTTGTTTAAAGTTTATTTACTTAAATAAACGATACATATTTTTATTACTTAAGCTAAGTAAACAAATAAGAAAACCTTATAATCTCTTTTTTAGTTATTTTAATCACAGCCCTGATTAAACAAAATCATTAAAAAGGATTAAAAATGATTTGATTTGTAATCATTTTGAATAATTTTTAATCGTTCAAATCATTTCTAATTCTTATGAGCGTTTAACATGTGATTTACATTCAAATCCTTTTATTATATCAGGGAGGCTGTAGTTATTAGCACTTGAGGGAGTAGTAGGAGAGAGGAGGGTAGTAGCCGAGTAAACATCAGCTGCGTAAATTATTTGTTTAAAATATTACTTAACATAGATCGAATAAAGAATAACTTGTCTAACCTAGTGCAAACAAACAAGATACCAGCCAAAAAGTGTTATCTTTAAGAAATACTAGTGTTAAATCCGAATATCTTACTAATTTGTGAACGACCCATTTTTTGATCTTGTTCTTTAAAATATTGACTACCGGAGCACCACCTTCACTTTAATTGAAACTGTGAAAAGGGAGGCATATACGCAACCATCCATCGCTTTATTATACAGGTATGTCACATATTAAATCAATCATAACCTATAATTATTAAACCTGTATTAATCATAATTATCTCATACAAAGAAAACTGAAGTGGCTCCATCTGATAAATTACTATAAAACCACGACAACCTGTAAACAGCTACGAACATATCGATTGATTGACATCAATACACCTTGATAGTATTAGATAGAACACTTCATTATACAATAACTCACCGTAAGATGGCGCACCAATGTGCAGGCTGTTGCCAGCAGATACTTGACAGACGATTCCTCGAGTGTTCACTATGTAATCAAATTTATGATTTAGAATGCGCTAACGTTCCTGAAAAACGATTCTATAATACGATGACGCCTGAACACAAAATCGCATGGAAATGCCCCCTATGCCGGAGTAAAGAACCGGAAAACGATAAATATACCACACCGATTCGTAAACTGTTGGACCCACACCATATAGATACGCCTTTAGATAACAATGCGATATATATACATGACAGTGGTATTCTCGATCAAAATGTAACAAAACGAAGACCACGACCTCCTCAATTAATTTCACCAACTACAAACAGCTCAATCATCGATCTACAAGGAAATGCAACCACATCGGAATTTAAAGTAGATGAGACTTCAAAACCAAACAAACAAGAACAAATCACACTACAACAGTTTACTGCTCTTCTCCAAGAAAACAATAAATACATATTAACACAATTTCGAGAAACAATTAAAGACCAAATTGAAATGGCTATAACCCAACTACAAACAGAGAATAAACATACATATGAAAAAACAAAAAAAGAACAAGCCGAAATTAGACATGAAATAATGACGTTAGATCATAAAATAAAAATAATGCAACAACAATATTTAACACTACAAAAAGAAAATGAACAACTACGTACACAGGTACAAGATCAAAAGGCAAACTTTAACCCAGAAAAAGTGAAAGATGTCAATGAAAAGACGTTCGTACTCCATGGACTGGAACAAAACCATTGGGAAACTGAATCTCAACTAGCCGAACGAGTGTCACACATAATGTATGAGATATTAAATATAAACATTATTGGGTATATAGACTCAATTAACTTCATTGGAAAAAACAAAGGATACAAAAGACCAATAAAAATAGAACTGATCAGTAGAAGAATGAGAAACTACATAATAGAAAATCAGAATTATTTTAAAGTTGCGGGCATAGGAGTATCAGAGTACCTTGATGAAATCACCCTGCGAGAAAGAAGAGAACTAAAACGTGCTCTTATCACGGCTAGAAAAAACGGACACCATGCTATCATACGACAGAATAAGCTGATTATAAACGGACGGGTATCTACGATTGGCGAAGAAAATGAGGGACCACCTACTCTATCACAAACACTCAATTCAAATGTAAAACTACAGGACTCGGAAACAAAGTATAGTGACTCTAGAGCTACGGCTACGACTACGAGAAACCAGAGTGATAATCAAAATATTCAGACACAAAACATAAACGAAAACCCAACACAGAGACATTCCTTTCGACAAAACTGAACAATACAAATTGTCTAGTAAAAAAATTAACAACGCTAAAAACTTTAAGAACTATTCTGTAACTATGAAAATGTTTCCTTCCGAGGCTAAGATAGCGCAATTCAGAATACTTTTCCAAAACACTCAGAGCCTATATAATAAACAACACATCTTAGAAGCTTTTCTCAGCCAAGAAAAAACTTATCATGCTGTGTGTATTTCAGAAACATGGCTATCACGTGGAAAATTAGATTTAATAGAATTTGCCGGATATAAAGTCGCTGCATCATACTGCCGAGAAAACCGTGAAGGCGGCGGCGTGTGCATCTTACTCAGAGAAGATATAAATTGTTTAGAAAGAACAGAGATAATGGATATGTCTATAGAATATATATTAGAATTGTGTGCTATTGAAATACCTGATTTAAATATTTTATTAATAACAATGTACTGGAACAGAAGAGAGGAAGACGTATTTTACAAACAAATGCTTACTGTTTTACAATACATTTACAAAAAACATAATAAAATGAACATAGCTATAGGCGGAGACTTCAATATTGACGTTTTAAAAAGTAATACCGAAACCAAACGACTCCTAGATTTGATGACCGAATATAATTTCACACAACTCATTAAAAAACCAACCCGAGTAACCAAAAAATCCTCGACATGTCTGGATCTAGTATTTATAAACTTTGACAAAAATGCTGTTTACTCTACAGTAAAAGATTTTGGTTTTTCAGACCATAGGGGAACAATATTATATGTAAGCGAAAAAAATCAAAGAAAGTCGATTAACTGGCACGTAGAAAAACGATTCTATAATCAACGCAATGTAGAAAAATTTAAATTTAAATTAAAAGAAGTAGATTGGTCCAAATTTTTCTCTAATGAAAACTGTGTCAACGTAAATTACAACGCGTTCAGAGACAAACTGACGAACATCTTAAACGAATGTATTCCAAAACAAAAAATAAAACTAAAAGAAAAATTCAAAAAATATTGGCTCACTAAAGGAATCAAAAACTCGTGTAAAAATAAGAGATTATTAAAAATGCTCACAATAGCAGCTGAAAATCAAATACTGAACGGATACTACAAAAAATATGAAAAAACACTGAAAAAAACAGTCATAACGGCAAAAAGACTACACTACAAAAATAAATTAATAACTTCGAATAATAAGGTTAAAACAATGTGGAACATAATAAATGAACGCACCAATAAAAGTAAAAAAAAGGAAAAACAAAATGTCAAATTATTTTTTAATAAAAACTTAATTACTAACATAAAACAAGTCGCAAACACGTTTAATACCTACTTTGCATCAATAGGAGACGCAATCAAGTGTGCAACTCAGGCAGCCACAATGACGTCATCGATCAGCTGCGCGGGCGAAGCACTAACGGCTCCGCCGCCGTCGCAGCCTGCGCCGCTGGCCCCGTGCGGCCGCCCCGTCCTTCACCCCACACTTACAACCATGTACCTAAGACCGACGAACACTCGCGAAATAAACAAAATCATAAAAAACCTTAAAAACAAACATAGCTGTGGTTCTGACGAATTCCCACCATACTTAATAAAACAGTGTGCTGACGAACTGACAGAGCCCCTGTGCTTCTTAACTAACCAGTCCTTTACAGAAGGTATATTCCCAGATTCCCTAAAAGAAACGATAGTAAAACCAGTCCACAAAAAAGGATCGAAATCAGACCCAAATAACTACCGTCCCATAGCTCTTCTGTCAACTTTTTCAAAAATATTAGAAAAGGCTATGTATGACCGAGTTTACTCATTCTGTGAAAAGTTTGAAGTATTCGACGAAAGCCAAAATGGATTTCGCAAAAACAAATCTACTACCCTGGCCGTCTATAAATACATTCAGGAGGTACTAAATATCTTAAACAACAAGAAATACGCAGTAGGTATTCTCCTAGACATGACAAAAGCGTATGATAAAGTCCAGCACAAAATACTGCTTAACAAGTTATACGGGATAGGTATTCGTGGAAATGCACATAAATGGTTTTCCTCTTATCTACGCAATCGAATACAATACGTGGAACTTGAACATTATGAACACGAAACAGCCAAAATATCATCTATTCGATCCAACGCCGAATGCATTAACGCGTCTATTCCCCAAGGAAGTGTGGTAGGCTGTCTATTGTTTTTAATTTATATAAACGATTTACCCAAAATCATGGAAGAACCGTGCGTATTATTCGCGGATGATATCTCTTTTCTCTCATCATGCTCTAATAATAATAATATAAATAACAAACTACACTCAATTATGAAAAAAACTGTATCATGGCTCAGTGACCATAACTTAAATATAAACTTCAGTAAAACAAAAATAATAACCTTCCGACCTTACCAAAAGTCTCCGTTACATCTTAGCTTCACATATGAACACACTACACTAGAAGTCGTAAATGAATTTACATTGCTCGGTCTAAACATTGATTCACACGTCAACTGGAAATCCCACATCCAAAAACTCCGCACAAAACTGTCTAGGTTTACGTACGCACTACAGGAAGTTAAAAAAACAACTGACCTACAAACGGCACTAACTACCTACTATGCTTATGCCTATGCATGGCTGAGTTACGGTATTATATTGTGGGGATACAGCACCGATGCACCTGACCTGTTTTTATTGCAAAAGAAGTTAATTAGAATCTTGGTAAATATAAAAAATGACGACAGTTGTAAACCTCATTTCCGTGAACTAAAAATCTTAACCCTCCCATCAATTTATATATTAGAAATGTGCAAGTTTGTGCATAAACATATGGACTTCTACAAACAACA
Source organism: Coleophora flavipennella (assembly GCA_947284805.1). Lineage (NCBI taxonomy): Eukaryota > Metazoa > Arthropoda > Insecta > Lepidoptera > Coleophoridae > Coleophora > Coleophora flavipennella. The sequence continues at coordinate 2,370,427 of OX369263.1, read as the reverse complement.
AAAAAACGAAATCACTACCTACACGTTACGTCACCGAGATAGACTGTTGCTACCAACATCTCGCTTGACAATGCACTCGACTAGCCCATTTGTGATGTCTGTAAAAATATATAACAAATTACCTACAGAAATAAAAAGCGAAGCCAAAACTAACAAATTTGTACAACAAATTAAGAATTTTTTACACGATAAATGCTATTACACAGTAAATGAATACCTAAACGACAACTTAAAATAATACATATACTTAAAAAAAAATAATAATAATAATAATAAGACTCAAAATTAATATAAATATCCGTTTTGCTTTACAAAATTATTTATTAATATGTATTCTTATTTGTACTACACTTAAGTCCTCCTCTCTTCAAATATTGTTGTGCCCAAACTGGGTCCATGAAGCACTTTTATTGTTTCTAACATCTGTAATAACTCATGGTTGCAATAAATAATTGAGTATTGAGTATTGAGTATTGAATCCAGTCTATCTCTGTGCTATGTGAAGGAAAAAAAAATGTTCCTTATAAAAAAATGTTCCTTTAGACTCCAAAACGGCTGGACCGATTTCGATGAAATTTTCAGACAATCTTCAGATTCCAAGTAGGTCCTCTCTCTCGCTTAACTTTTCTTTCTCCATTGGCCCGACTGACCTAGGGTCCTTTTTACTTTTAAATTGCATATTTTTAAGACCATTTTTCAAACAACTATCAAATGTCCACGTAAGCTATTTATATCTTGTTATTGAAGTGTGGTTTTCCTTAATAAATGCGATGTACCTATGCTGACCACTCTTATCTAAAAAGTTTTATGTTTACATATTTTTAGTTCGGGAATTCACATGACTAATATAATGTGTGTGTTACAGTCGTTATCTGACAGAAAAACATCCTGTTTTGAGAGTAGGGAAAATCCCAAAGTTCTGTCATCCACGGATTGTAAGTACATTCACCATCAACCAACTGATCTATCTCAACCAGTTCACGTATTTTGGGTACCAAGAAGCTAGAAGCTAAGAAGCTAGTGGGTGTTTGATAGACATAAAATTAGCATATGATTTGACTAGGTTATGGATCATCTATTTTGAATGGAAATTATTTATTTAAAAAAATGGTCAGATTTCAGACAAGTTTCGTCATCAAATAAATCCTATGTTGCGCAAACGCCGCCCCCCATCCTCACCCCGCTCGCGCCTTCCTTGCGCTATGCTATTTCCATTCGTGCCAGATAAGCAAAGTAATATTTCACTTTATACATGACACTGTTTTCCCTGATAACAACACTAGCTGAAGTTCGTGGCTAACGACAGTTTACAAGATGAGTTTTGGACGGGTCGAAGTGATGGGCTTCCCTTGGGACTATTAGGTTAGGTACTTGGCAAATGTGGGACGATAGGTTGTCATGGATAGGTAGTTACTATTCTTTAGTTAAGGCAAAGTATATATATTAGTACTACAATACAATACAATATTCTTTATTGCATCACAACATAAAAAAGAAATTGACAATATAGAAGAAAGCCTACCACCATCTGCTGCCAAATATCAATGTTGTTATCATTGGTGTGTTCCGGCATGAAGATAAGATAGCCAGTTCCCCATTGCGTTGGAGAATCTTGGTAAGCCAGCTTCCATCTTCGGCAACATCGTCACTTACCACCAGGTGAGATGTTGTCAAGGGTTTATCAATTGTTAATAAAAGATAAAATAAAATAACATACAGTATGGACACTCCCTGCCGTTCTCTAGATTGCGACCTCACCCCCTCGTCACCCAGATTGATACAAATTGGTTACATTATGGTTGTCTAACGTATAGGATTTCATTGGCCATTTTGTTTGTTCCCTCATTCCTTTTTTGAAATGTCATTTCTGGCTCGTTGTATGATGTGTCTAGGGTGCGGTTGAGCCGAGGCATTGGTTGGAACAGTTGTCTCTGTATTTTTCTTTACGTGTAAAGAGCAAAGAAAATAACCACACTTTTGCACTTTTTCAATGGTTTTTCGTTTCAATCAATTTCAAAAACTACAATTAGTTTGAAAAAAACCCAACTGACATATTAAAGTGTGTGTTTAGACTAAACGACTAAGAAAATTTAGAGGTACTAAACCAGTCTGGTTTGCCTAGTAGAATGCAAATATCTGTTTTAAAAAAGGTTTCTTGAATATATATTTTTTCTGTTATATAAGAAAGAAAGAAAGAAAGAAAGAAATAATCGTATTTCGGCAACTGACAAAATGTAGTCATTGAAATAAAGAATCAGGTTACAAAATATCACTATCATATGTTTTGTAATTGCTGAGAAAAATCTAGATCCCTGCGACCAAAGTTTCCAATGCGTGGCCTAAAGCAGAGAAATTGGTCCGTTTCGTCACGATTTAAACGAGTATCTATCTGGTTCTTAAAATAATACTGTATTGACTAAATGTTTTATTACTTACTAGTGAAATATATATACTGTGCTAGTGAGCAGCTTCGCCCGCGCAGATCACGTTTTTTGCGGTTCCCGTGGGAATGTCCTAGAATCCTTTCTTAGTAGATGCCCATGTCCTAATTGCTATTCCAAATTTCAGCGAAATCCGTTTTGGCTGTGCGTTAATATACCAGTCAGTCCTTTTATGTATACCGACCAAACTAGTATAATTATAATTGCTGTTTGGGCGAATTCAGTTATAAATTAGACTCAATTAGTATATTTATGGACTCATTTGAAAATTTAAAAAAAAACCGCCAATTGCGAGTTGGACTCGTGCAAAGAAGGTTTACGTAATCTTTTTAAAAAGCAAAATTGTTTCTGCAGTTGGCATTTTGTATGGAAAGTCTTTGAACTTTTTACAAATCTATTTATTTATTTGGTCGAATATTACTCCTAAACCACACCTTGGACACTTCATACAACGGGTCAGAAATGACATTTCAAAAAAAGAATGACGGAACAAACAAAATGGCGGCGAAATCCTATACGTTCGACAACCGAACTGTAACCAATCTGTATCAATATGGGTGACGAGGGGGTGGGGTCGCAATCTAGAGATAGCGATAGATAGAGCGTGTCCATACTGTGTGTTAGTACTAATATATTATATACTTTGCCTAAACTAAGAAGGCCTACTTAGCCGTGATAGTTGTTTTTCTTTAAATTGATATAATTATGTATGTCCTACTACTTAATAAATCGCCTAGCAACCGTTGTCCGCGCCTTATTTGCCTAGCAACCTCCGTTCGCGCTTGCGCCCTTGCCGCGTCGTAGGTACCTGATTTTTGTTGCTATTTATATTTAACAATTTTAGGTTACATATTGTGGAGTGTATGTAAATTCTATTTATTGATTTTGTAAAATATAGTAAGTATTCATTCTCATAACTCAAAATTAAGCAAAAAGACTGAGTAAGTTTGACGCCCCTATTTATAACGCCAAATTACAGTTTTTTTTTTCCATAGGACAAGCTTGTTGTTGGCCATTGGGGCCTTTACAACTTCACCGGGCAGGGGAGGCGAGTACGGAAGCCACTCAACCTAGTGCAAAGCAAAAAGATGCAACTGCCTAAGGGCGCCCAGGTGGGCACGGACCTCGGCTTAGGTCGTTGCTTGGATGTGGGAGGATCGGAAAGAAGCGAAAAAAAAAATTACAGTGTAGACATAAATTACGGAACTGAGACATGGTCACTTACTATGGACCTCCTATGAAGGCTCAAGGTCACCCAAAGGGCAATGGAGCGTGCTATGCTCGGAGTTCCTCTGCGTGATCGAATCAGAAACAAGGAGATCCGCAGGAGAACCAAAGTATCCGACATAGCTCACAAAATCGCTAAACTGAAGTGGCAGCGGGCAGGGCACATAGCTCGTAGAAAAGATGGCCGATGGGGCAGTTAAGTTCTCGACTGGCAAGCGCGCACCGGAAAACATAGCGTAGGTAGGCCTTCCACGTGATGAACCGACGACCTGGTGAAGATCGCGGGAAGCCTCTGGATGCGGGTAGCGCAGGACCGGTCGTCGTGTAAATCCTTGAGGGAGGCTTTTTCCAGCAGTAGACGATTTTCGGCTGATATGATGAAAAATCACAGATTTTTTTTTTCATTAAGTTCAGATTTCTTAGCACAAGTACGATTCATTTTTGGCCTGTTTTTTTTTAGTTTTTAGTTTTTTTTTATTATTTCAGTGTTAATGCTGTAATCAATCACACCAAGTTTAACGTTTGTATGTTTGACCGTTTTTAAGATAGGGCTAAATCAAAAATACGTTTACGATACCTTTAAAAACACGTTTTTTTTAGGGAGACCCCTTTTTTTTATCACTTTTTAAAATTTTTAGTATACGTTGTTATAGCGGCAATAAAAATACACATTCTGAAAAAAAATCATATATCTACCTATTACGGTTTAAGAAATACAGCCCGCTGACAGACGGACAGACAGCTGACGCTTAGTAATAGGGTCCCGTTGGTCACCCTTTGTGTGTACGGAACCCAAAAAAATCGGCCAAGTGCGAGTCGGACTAGCACTCCGAGGGTTCCCTGCCACCACACCTCTCCACACAACTACATAGCATAAGGACAATGATACCTATTCACATTACAAACAAAAGACATCAACGCGAGCGACAAGAATATGCTTTTTTTGTCATTCAGTTCAGACTCTTTAGCGCGAGTACGACTCACACTTGGCCAATTTTTATTATTTTTTGTTTTACTTTAGTATTATTACTATAGTCACAGCAAGTTTAACGCTTGTATGTATTACCGTTATTGCGATAGAGCTATATCAAAAATACTTCTAAAGACCTATAAAATAACAGGTTTTTTTGTATGGAGACCCCCTTTATTTTTGCTCATTTCTAATTTTTTGTATTTTTTATTATAGCGGCAACAAAAATACACATTCTGTGAAAATTTAAACTATCTATCTATTACGGTTCATGAAATACAACCCGCCGACGGACGGACAGACGGACAGACAGCGGAGGCAATAGGGTCCCGATGGTCACCCGTTGGGTGCACGGAACCTTAAAAAGGATTGGCTAAAGTTTTTAAGTCATACTTTTTTTTTTTTAGATTGTTACATTCATGCAATACTGACCACACATTTTAATACCTACATACTTCATCATATCAGCTCATATACGTCCCCACCGAGGGGCTCGAGCCTACCCTGAATCAGGGCGATCAGGCCTTAGTCGACCACGCGGGCCCAGTGCCGGTTGGTCGACTTCACACAAAACCTGCGAGTTTCTCCGCAGGCGTGTGCAGGTTTCCTCACGATGTGTTTCCTTCACCGTTATGTTATAGCAATCGGTAAGTATGTACGTAAGTTTTGGGAAAACTCATTGGTACATTGGCCGTCCAGATTTGAACCCGGTACCTCTGGTTAGAAGGACCGAGTCGGTACCGGTTGAGCCACCGACGCTTTTTAACGATCTACATAATTACGCTTATATTATAAATAGTTTATGAATTTAGTTTTCATCCCTCACGGTTGGATTCACGAAAGGGCCTTTTGATATAAATTTTCAAATCCTTACTTAATATTATAAATGTGAAAATGTGTTTGTTTGTTACCTTTTCACGCTTCTACACCTCAGCCAATCTTGACAAAATTTTTCGTGCAGGTAGCCTGTGTCACGGGGAAGGACATAGACTACTTTTTATCCAGGGAAAATAGAATAATCTGATGCAATTCCCGAGCGAACTAAAAAAACTCTCTTTTTTGGTTAATTACTTTTACATCGCAACGGAACAATGGATTGTTGTGATTTTTTGCACAGAGATGGTTAAGTAGGTGGGAAACGACATAATCTACTAATCACCGAAGTCGCGGGAAAAAGCTAGTACTTTATATAAAACGTTTATTATGTCTAACAAAAATAAGGTAGGTAGGTAGCTGAATGTCCGCAATTAAAAGTTTTACGAGTTAAATATCAGGGATCTCAATTTGTGTAGGCACAGGTACTTCAATTATAATGGAAACTGGGTTATTTGAAAACTCCAAGTTTAATATTATCCAAATTCAATTAATGCTCCTTTTTTCCTTTGTTGCTAAAATTTTTCCAAAGGTTAACTTGAATAATTTTCGAAAAACCTTAAAAATTTTAGAAACAAGGTTTTAATATTGCATTGTCACGTGATATACATATGCATGCAAAATATCAGCTACATCGGAAACCGGGAAGTGTGTCAAAATTAACTTGCAAGATTTCATTACCGGCACCGAGCAGGTGAAACTAAATAAAAGCTTGTTATTATTTTGAAAATCTAAAAACTTTTAGGTAAAAGCTTTAAATATTGCATTGTCACGCGATATTCATATGCATGCAAAATTTCAGCTAAATTGGAAACCGAGAAGTGGGTCGAATTTAACTTACACGATTGTATTACAGACACCGAGACAGGTGAAACTAAATAAAAGCTTGTTATTATTTTGTATACCTAAAAACTTTTAGGTAAAAGCTTTTAATATTGCATTGTCGCGCGATATTCATATCCATGCAAAATTTCAGCTAGATTGGAAACTGAGAAATGGGTCAAATTTAACTTGCAAGATTTCCATACAGACATCGGGAAACTAAGTAAAAGCTTGTAAAAAGGATTCGGTCGGTATGTACGGTTTGGTTGCGACCACAGAGTACTATACAAGGTGTAAAAATCCACTTATCATACTGAAAAACTTTCCCCAAGGAACTCATGGTCAATTCTAAAAAAAAAAATTGGATCCTCCATACTAAAATGCACAAAATTGCTCAGTCAGCTGATCGATTTGTATGAAGAGTAAACTTTTTTTTTTTTCGATTTCAGCAAAGTTGTAGAACAAAAGTTATTCAGTTTGATGAGTACAAGCTCCAGTTAACGGGACCTACACCAGTTTTGTTACATCCTGTATCATCATACCAGCTCATATACGTCCCCACCGAGGGGCTCGAGCCTACCCTGAATTAGGGCGATCGGGCCTTAGTCGCCCACGCGGGCTCAGTGCGGGTTGGTCGACTTCACACACAACCTGCGAGCAAAGTATATCTTCTTAATATATATAAATCTCGTGTCACAATGTTTGTCCTCAATGGACTCCTAAACCACTTAACCGATTATAATAAAATTCGCACACCATGTGCAGTTCGATCCAACTTGAGAGATAGGATAGGGTAGGGTAGGGTAGTGTAGGGTAGGGTAGTGTAGGGTAGGATAGGGTAGTGTAGTGTAGGGTAGTGTAGAGTAGTGTAGGGTAGGGTAGTGTAGTGTATGTAGGGTAGGGTAGTGTAGGGTAGGGTAGTATAGTGTAGTGTAGGGTAGTGTAGGGTAGGGCAGGGCAGTGTAATGTAATGTAAGGCGGTACGAAGTTCGCCGGGACAGCTAGTATATTATATATTAGTACTAACGTACAGTAGGTACCTACAGTATTAGTAGGGATTGTATATTAGTACTAATTTAGTACTAATGTACACTCCCTCCCGCTCTCTAGATTGCGACCTCACCCCCTCGTTACCAGATACAGATTGGTTACAGTTTGGTTGTCGAACGTATAGGATTTCGCCGCCATTTTGTTTGTTTCGTCATTCCTTTTTTGAAATGTCATTTCTGGCCCGTTGTATGAAGTGTCCAGGGTGTGCTGCAGTTTCTCCACACCCTGTATAGGGAGTTGCAACTCAATAACTGATCACTGAACACAAAGCACAAATCCGGAAACGGAAACAAAAAAATCCCAGTTCTATTGTTCGAGCGGAGACCGTCAATGGCAGCCTTGCTTGCTGGTAGCACGTTACAGCAACCACGCTGTTTGTAGCGCCCCCGTTGCGGCGAAAATTGGTTACTGTCCCTTTCTTTATCTTGATGTTAGAATGAGACGACAGTTGTTGTTTTGCGTGTTGAGGTACCTACTCTACAGATACTTGTTGTAGCCCCAGTCCGCAGGGAAGCGAATGAGAAACTTTTATTTTTCAACATCCAGTGTGTAATGATTTCTTGCTTTCATTACCCATTGTTAACCAAGTTTTTATTTCAGTATTTTAAAAGGTATATGTATTACAATTACACAGTGGATCTACAAGCTAATATCGTCGACGAGTGCTGGAGCAAAAGTAAGGGCGTGTCACTTCGAGCAAACACTTTGATACCTACTTTCGTAGTGATCCTATCTTCTTTGCACGCGCCCTGACCGAATCGGAAAATCGGTAAACGACGAATAATGAATGACCGCCATCTTGAATGAATTGTTGTGTTGCACGAGCGACTCGCTAGATGGCTGTAGCAGCGAACGCGAGACAATCGCTGCGTTGTCTTAAATGTTGCCAACACCATTTTGATTATTTGTATGTTTTACTATATTCAACAAAAATAAATTTGGAATAATTATATCAAAAAAAAATTATAATATGATATAAAACACGGACAAGTGCTAGTCGGACTCGCCCACCGAGAGTTCCGTACAAATTTGTAGGTATACAGTTTATAAATAATAACAGTGCAAGTCTTATAAATCTATAAATATAAAAAAGTGTCACGGTGTTTGTGTTCGTACTCCTCCGAAACGGCTCGACCGATTTGCATGAAATTGTTTATGTATATTTGGTAGGGTTAGCTAGTGTTTATACAAAAAGCCTCTTAAATAATTTTAATTTCATTATATTCCAGTCATAGTGTCGTGTCGGAAAATTGTATTACTAGATTTTGCCAGCGGCTTCGTTCGCGTGAACATAGTTTCTATGACTGACTTCGAGGGTGCACAGTGCGCGAGGCGAAAGCTGCTCGCGAGCGTGGAAAAAGTAGTCTATGTGTTAATCCAGGTCCTAATCTGTCTACCTACCAAATTTCAGCCAAATACGTTCAGTAGTTTTTGCGTCAAAGAGTATTAAACATCCATACATTTACGTTCATATTTTTGTAGGATATATCTTTTTTAGGGTTCCGTACCTCAGAAGGAATAAACGGAACCCTTATGGGATCACTTTGGTGTCCGTCCGTCCGTCTGTCTGTCAAGAGACCCTTTATCTCGGGAACGCGTGGAGGTATCGAGTTGAAATTAAAACCATATACTCCGGTCTACAGTACCTTGAAACTGTGAAAAAATCGAACTTCTAAATTAACGTAAAAAAAGATACGGCCGTTTATGCCGCAAAAACGTATATTTCGACACTCTTATAGGAATCAAAATTCATAGGGTATTTTCCGTTGACCTAGAACTATCATCATATCAGCCGAAGGACGTCCACTGCTGGACATAGGCTTTCCTCAAAGATTTCCACGACGACCGGTTCTGCGCTGCCCGCATCCAGCGGCTTCCCGCGACCTTCACCAGATCATCGGTCTACCGAGTGGAAGGCCTGCCTACACTACGTTTTCCGGTGCGTGGTCGCCACTCAAGAACTTTACTACCCCAACGGCCATCCGTTCTACGAGCAATGTGCCCCGCCCACTGTCACTTAAGTTAAGACCTAGAACTATAAAATTTGTCAATTAATACCGCCTTATTCTACAAGTATAGGGAGAAATCTCAAAACTATACATTCGTAATTAAATCTTAAAAAATATAGTCTTTATTAAAAGTAAGTAATCATATTATGCAAGGAACGGCGGCCCAAATTTTTTATTGAGTTAACCGTGTCATGTGGGGTATCGTATGAGAGGGCTTCAATGGTACAAGCTTAAACAGATTTTTAATTATTATTTTTATGATGTGTTTAAGGTTTCCGTGTCATGTGGGGTATCGTATGAGAGGGCTTCAATGGTACAAGCTTAAACAGATTTTTAATTATTATTTTTATGATGTGTTTAAGGTTTCCGTGTCATGTGGGGTATCGTATGAGAGGGCTTCAATGGTACAAGCTTAAACAGATTTTTAATTATTATTTTTATGATGTGTTTAAGGTTTCCGTGTCATGTGGGGTATCGTATGAGAGGGCTTCAATGGTACAAGCTTAAACAGATTTTTAATTATTATTTTTATGATGTGTTTAAGGTTTCCGTGTCATGTGGGGTATCGTATGAGAGGGCTTCAATGGTACAAGCTTAAACAGATTTTTAATTATTATTTTTATGATGTGTTTAAGGTTTCCGTGTCATGTGGGGTATCGTATGAGAGGGCTTCAATGGTACAAGCTTAAACAGATTTTTTATTATTATTTTTATGATGTGTTTAAGGTTTCCGTGTCATGTGGGGTATCGTATGAGAGGGCTTCAATGGTACAAGCTTAAACAGATTTTTAATTATTATTTTTATGATGTGTTTAAGGTTTCCGTGTCATCTGGGGTCTCGTATGAGAGGGCTTCAATGGTACAAGCTTAAACAGATTTGTAATTATTATTTTTATGATGTGTTTAAGGTTTCCGTGTCATGTGGGGTATCGTATGAGAGGGCTTCAATGGTACAAGCTTAAACAGATTTTTAATTATTATTTTTATGATGTGTTTAAGGTTTCCGTGTCATGTGGGGTATCGTATGAGAGGGCTTCAATGGTACAAGCTTAAACAGATTTTTAATTATTATTTTTATGATGTGTTTAAGGTTTCCGTGTCATGTGGGGTATCGTATGAGAGGGCTTCAATGGTACAAGCTTAAACAGATTTTTAATTATTATTTTTATGATGTGTTTAAGGTTTCCGTGTCATGTGGGGTATCGTATGAGAGGGCTTCAATGGTACAAGCTTAAACAGATTTTTAATTATTATTTTTATGATGTGTTTAAGGTTTCCGTGTCATGTGGGGTATCGTATGAGAGGGCTTCAATGGTACAAGCTTAAACAGATTTTTAATTATTATTTTTACGATGTGTTTAAGGTTTATGATGAAAAAGGAAAAAAAATCTTTACCCTTTTTAGGTTTCCGTACTCGAAGAGTAAAAACGAGACCCTATTACTAAGATTCCGCTGTCCGTCCGTCTGTCTGTCTGTCCGTCTGTCACCAGGCTGTATTTCGTGAACCGTGATAGCTAGACTGTTAATTTTATTTTACAGATGATGTATTTCTGTTGCCACTATAACAACAAATACTAAAAATTGGAACACCATACAAGAAACGTGTTTTTCAAAGTTTTTTTTTATTGTGCTCTATAGTAAAAACGTTAATACGTACAAGCGTAAAAATTGGTGTGATTATATTACTCATCATATCAGCTGAAAAACGTGTGCTGGACAAAGGCCTCCCCCAAGGATTTCCTCGAACCGGTCCTGCGCTGCCCGCATCCAGCGGCTTCCCGCGACCTTCACCAGGCCTTCGGTCCACCATGTAGGAGGCCTGCTTACGCTACGTCTTCCGGTGTGCGGTTGCTACTCGAGAACTTTACTACACCAACACCCATCTGTTCTACGAGCTATGTAGTACCCATCCTAAAATTAAACAAAAAATAATAAAAACCGTCTAAACAGGAGTCCTTCTCGAGCTAAGGAGTCTGAACTGAATAAAAAAACGGCATTTAGTTGTGTCGTTGTACCGAATCCCCGATACGCGAGGCCGACTCGCACTTGGCCGGTTTTTTTATATAAAGAGGATAACTCTGTTGGGGGCACAATTAAAGATCGGTCATAAACTCAGAAGATACTCCACAAAACTGCCCAATAAAATGCCTTTCCGTGGTTTAGAAATAAGTACATGTAGCATCGCCATCTATTGATAATATAGCGCAACTTTTTTCTGTTAAAGTATGTTTTAATCTCACTAATGTTCGCAAAACCTAAAAACTATTAGGTTCAAGTTTATATTTGAAAAGAACTTAATTATTTCGTATTCTTCTCAGCCAACCCTTATAATTTGATACCCATATCATTGGGGTGCATAAAAAAACAGGTCTTCCATCTTTGGGAGTCCGCCGTATTGGATTAAGAATGACGTAACACAGTTAACCATGTATTGTCATCCAAACTGAACGTGTATACAAAATTTCAACTCAAACGGTTGACGATATCTGCTTCAAAAATTGTAAGTTAAATAAAAACTTGTAAAAAGCCAAATGCTCAGCAGTAACAACATCATTGAAGGTCGTACTAGATAACAGCAGCCCGTACAAGGCCTTCCCTCGTGGCACGGACATTCAGTGTTGTAATGCGCATGGATAAGCGGGACATTCCTTTTTTATGCTGTTTCTTTGTGTAAAGTGTAAAGTGCGCCTCCTTCTTTGGGGTGCGCTCCCTACACCCCAAAGAAGCAAAGCAGCACCGTGGCGGAACGATACCTAACTGACCGGGGGCTTCCCGGATTAAAGCGGGCGGTGATCGAACAGCGGGCCTACGACGGACCCTCCCTCTGACGAAAGTGACCACTAGCACCCGCACTTACGCCCATCTGTGCGGACTCATCACTAGTAACTGCCACTCCCGTGTTATTGCCCACGCAGCAGAGCTGACGTGGGTAGAGTGACCTCTCCGCGGACACTGTACCACCTGGGACGGAGTTAAGAAGACGCAGGGCTGCCCAGGACCTACGACACCCTCTAGGCCTTACTGGCTGGACCTGCAGGAAGTACTAGTCGATACGTGCGAGGCCAGGTCGACTGCAGAAGACCGCCGCATTTTTGAGTTGAACTCTACTTGCGCCTGACGGAGACTCCATGCCGGGTTTGTATTTGGAGTTTTTCTTATCCTAGACGGGTTGCAAACCAATGTTTACGAGGCCCGTCTCCCCGGAGACCACCACGTTTTCAGGTTGGACCCTACTTACGCTTAACGGAGACTCTATGCCGGGTTTATTTTTTTGGAGTTTTCCTTCTCCTAGACGGGTTGCAGACTAATGCTAACGAAGCCCATCTACCCGAAATCATGGTAAACAAACATATGTGATTTTTTTGATCATAGTAAACAAACATACCCTAAAAGCATCGCATCTGGTCAACCATTTCATGAAATCGTCGTGCATTCCAAAATCTGGCCAAAGGTGAATAGACATATCATCAGACGTTGGCGTTTAAACAATAATATGGTCAGTTTTAGTTGTCGATTTCATTAAATTAATGAAAATTGTGATGATGTATTTCGTTTGTAATGTGAATAGGTATCATAGTTGTGTGAAGAGGTGTGGTGGTACAGAACCCTCTTAGTGTGGTTCCGACTCGCACTTGGCCGGTTATTAGATATGTCAAACTAAATTTAAACCTATTTGAACCGCGATATTCTTTGGGGACCACTAACTTCTGAAAAACCACAAAAGTGCAAATTTTGTGATAAATACCAAAGTATTGTGATAGTATATAAGTCCTGATGCTCCAAGATACTGTACCTCTGATCTGAGAGTATCATGATGACCAGGTTGATGGTGGACAGCTCTATAAAAGAGTCGAAGATAGAAGTTTGACGTTTAGACCAAGATACATCAGCACACTGTGCGACTCCGACCCGAAGAACTGTCAGGACACTCAATGGCGGATAGTAAATCGTTTGGATTGCAAAGCCAACACCGTGTTCTAGAACTTAAGCGGAGTCTTTTACTCTCCAGAAAAACGTATACAAGGCCTCACGCAACGAGCCTTTGTCAGGTAGTCTGTTTTCTTGCAGAACACAGCTTTTTTTGTGATTTTGGTGAATTAAAAATCGAAGACTTGATGGAAAACAAAACGAGTAAGGTTTTTCGAAGTTCAACTAGGAGAGCAATTTAGTGATCAAGAGTTCATAATATATTTCTGATGATGTCGTCATCCATATTATTACGGATGCACTAATTCAAATAGGTAGCAACTAGGTACTGTAAGGGCATTGGGGAAAGCTCAGCGGTATATTGGCATTGCCAAGACGATTGGTATCGGTGTGGGGGATAAAACGTAACACTTCAATACACTTTTATTTTTATTATTTCGTCTTACGACTTGTTATTTTCGCCGAAGTGGAGATTGGCGAGAGTGTGTCAACTTTGACATTCCAGAACAAATACCAAATATTCAATATTTAGTTGTGATTTTTTTTTCAATTTATTTTTATTCACAATTGGTAAGCCCTTCTCGAGTGGCAACCGCGCACCGGAAAACGTAGCGTAGGCAGGCAGAAGCAAAGTAATCGGCATAGCTCACAGAATCGCTAAACTGAAGTGGCAGTGGGCAGGGCACATAGCTCGAAGAACAGATGACCGTTGGGGTAGTAAAGTTCTCTAGTGCCAACCACGCACCGGAAAACGTAGCGTAGGCAGGCCTCCCACGCGGTGGACCAACGACCATTCTTATGGGAGGCCTTTGTCCAGCAGTGGACATTTTTCGGCTGATATGATGGTAAGCCCTTGGCATCGACTCACCTAATGGTAAATGACAATGATGCCGAAGATGGAAGCAGGCTTACCAAGATTCCCTAACGCAATGGGGGAACTGGCTATCTTATCTTCAAGCCGGAATATATCCATGGTGTTAACATTGATTTTTGGCGGTAAGACCTAGATAAGATGATGGTAGCTAGCCAAGCGGGTTTAATAAATGCCCTTCCACCAACCAAACCATGTCTTATAAAGTTAGACGCCTCCGGGATTGAACCCGTGACCTCCTGATGTGAAGCTAATGGACTCCACCATTACATATGCGGTTAACATAAGTACACCCTAGCTTCATACAACGGGCCAGAAATGACATTTCAAAAAAGGAATGACGGAACCAACAAAATGGTGGCTAAATCCTATACGTTCGATAACCAAACTGTAACCAATCCGTATCAATCTCGGTGACGTCGGAAGATAGAAAGCGGCAGGGAGTGTCCATGCTGTATGTTAGTACTAATATAAATATACTTTGACGGGGTCGAGAAAGTAAAAATTACATACGGTGGAATATAGAACCTCCTCCTAACCTAGTTAAAAATCGGTTAATTTTTTATCCACAATTGATAAGCCCTTGGCATCATCTCACCTGATGGTAAGTGACGATGATGCCGAAAATGGGAGTGGGCTACCAAAGACTCCCCAACGCAATGAGGATCTGGCTATCTTATCTTCAAGCCAGATTCATACAGATTATCAATCTGGGTGACGAGGGGGTGAGGTCGCAATCTAGAGAGCGGCAGGGAGTGTCCATACTGTATGTTAGTACTAATATATACACTTAGACATAAGTCAGTCAGTAATTTCTCTAAAGAAAACTCCACAGTAGCTAGTGTTGTACGTATAATCCGAAGTTCATGTACGTTTGTTAACCTAGATTTATATCCGTAACACTGCAAACTGTGAAACTCAACCGTACATGAAAAATATGGATTAATGTCGTGTCGAAAAGGAATATCTGGGGGAAAAATGTTAGAGAATCGGGTAATGAGCCGCGACGGGGTTGTGTATGAGATTCAGTTTCTGTTTCAGATAAATAATGCGTTTTTAATTGTTTTCTTTTATGTACAATTTTCATATGTACGTTTATCCAACGTTCTTACGGTGAAGGAAAACATCGTGAGGAAACCTGCACACGCCTTCGAAGAAACTCGAAGGTTGTGTGTGAAGTTGACCAACCTGCACTGGTCGACTAACATAAGGCCCGATCGCCCTAATTCAGGGTAGGCTCGAGCCCCTCGGTGGGGACGTATATATGAGCTGATGTGTGATGTACAATCTTATACAGCTCAATAATTCTTTGCCCTGCTATTTGTTTGCAGCAAATAAAAATCTCATGGATTAGTGTTATTTAGTTTTAAGTAATATAAAATAATTTGATTACTACTACAGGTGATATTTATTTATTTATTTTTAAATTAATCATAAATTTAAGTCTCTGGAGCACCTAACTTTGACCTCTCATAGCAAGAATTTTAAATGGATTAGGAACGTGGAGTTTTCGCTATTTGAAAGCTCACATGATGTAGAATAACTTAAAGTCATAAAACATCTGAGTTTTCTAATATTTTATGATTATTTAAAAAAAAACGCACAAAATTTGATATGTTTTCGACATTAAAAAACTATTTTTTTATTAACTTTAGGACTTTTTAAAAGTAAATCTTAATATCAAGGGCAGGGCCAACTGTTTCCAAGTCTCACTGCTTTTGTGTTCACATTTTTAGAGTAAAATCTGCATCTCTTTTCACTGAATAGTGACAGGCACAGTCGTAATCTTCGGAATAGGAATAAACTTCAAGTAACTATACCAGACTTAGTAAAATCAATAAGTCCTTTGTGGGTCAATGCATCGTTGACGTTATTAACTAATGATTGTTTATTTCTTCATTTTTTACAAATGAAATTATGTAATCACTAATTTATGACTATCAGAAAGAGTGTAATTTTCACCTGTTTTGAATAAATATCTTGAATCTTGCCCTTTATTTAAAAGAAACGATGTTTTGTTTACTTATGGTCAAAAAAATTATAAAAAAAATTAAAACACCCACAAAACTAAGATGTTATTATTATTTTTATTATTATTTTTGTGGATAAAATTGAGTCTACTTTGGCCTTCTTTTATATGTGCACTTTATAAAGTCTCACCCTGTATAACTGCGAACCTAATAAGTGGTGATACTACATGCCGGGTTGTTTCTTTCCCTCTAATATGGTTGATGGGAGCGATGGCTGACTCTCGCTTTAAACTCGTGCCCAGGTGCTGCCCGTGTGAACTGGCCTACTCTTGTCAAAAGCATTAATGATATTCAATTATTTTTATTTATAACTTTTCGTGTCATATTGTTTTCACGTACTAATGACATAATCTGGTTTATATCAAGGATTGAATTTTGAAGTTATTAACTAATTATTGTTTATTTCTTGATTCTTCGCAAATGACGTTATTATTATTATTTTATGACTATCAGAAAGAGTGTAGTTTGCACCTATTTTGTGTAAACAACATTGATATATTCCGGCTTGAATATAAGATAGCCAGTTCTCCATTGCATTGGGGAATCTTGGTTAGCTCGCTTCCATCTTCGGCATCATCGTCACTTACGTCGTGAGATGATGCCAAAGGCTTACCAATTGTAAATAAAAAATAGAAAAAGATCTTTTAGCCCTACGATGTTTTAATATAATTTAAATGAACTAGCATAGTAACAGGGGTGCAACGTCACCCCATGATAATAAAATGAAAAAAAAAAACTTTTGTTTAATGAAAAATAACTTTTTATTCATGAAACAAACTAAAAGAACACTCTTCTTGAGATCAATCAGTAATTAAATGAAATTATATTAATGTTTTAAGCTATTTAAACACAATTTAGACAAATTTTCACACAATATTCAGGGCAAATAGTTTTCAATAAATCGGCGCGTGATTGCATGCGTGGGGTGTTGGGGGACCCCTGTTACCATCCTAAGGTTAATATTGATCGGAGTAGAAAGATATTTCAGATCAAAGGCAGTTAACTCGGTCAAGGCGAAATATAGCCATGATATTTTATCTTCAGCCACAGACTCGGACATATATTACGTGAATGAAGAAATAGTTTCATTATTCGGATCTCGGCCGTAACTCCTCAGCGATAACGAGCTCTTTGTCTCATCGCATGTTATTTACGCTGGTTGATTGATAGAGATGAATATTCAGGCGGCTGCCTCGACAAATCTCACTGTTTTGTCTGTAATGGCCTATTTCTCCTCACCTTCTGGAATTGAAACGTAAATCTATGTCCAAAATGGGTAGTTTCGCTTGTATCATTACGTTGCGTCGCAAAAATAACTATTCGCTTCGTAGTAATAATAACTAAATAAATAAATATTTTGGGACAAATCAATCGCATTTCCTGTGTTATGGGAACCAGAGACTGATATAAATACTTATATACGTTTAAATACATACATATATAGATATTTAACACCCAGAAACAGAGCAAACAAATCTGCTCATCACACAAATGTTTGCCCTGGGTGGGGATCGACCCCACAACTCTCGGATCAGCAGTCAAGAGCACTAACCACTGAGCCACTGAGTCAGTCAAAGTATTAGTAGTATTCATATATATTTATTTCATCATCATCATTTCAGCTCATATACGTCCCCACCGAGGGGCTCGAGCCTATCCTGAATTAGGGCGATCGGGCCTTAGTCGACTACGCGGGCCCAGTGCGGTTATATTTATTTAATTAGTCTTAATTATTTTACAGATTTCTCCAAATCACCAACTTGTCATTCAAAGTTACTTAAGTAAATATTATATTTCATTCAAATCAAAATTAAAAATACAAACATACTTTAGATAAAATAAAAAAATGGATGTGTCGTAAAAAAGGAATACTTACTGAGTGTCGGTAGCGCAACGGCAAGGGCCGCTACCTCCTATCCGGGAGTTCGTGGTTGGAGTCCTGCCACATACCAATGTGTTTTCGAATTTAAATCTCATATATTCGTTTATACGACGCTCTTGCGGTAAAGGAAAACATCGCGAGGAAACCTGCACACATCTGCGAAACTCGAACGTTGTGTGTGAAGTTGACTAACCTGCACTGGGCCCGCGTGGTCGACTTAGGCCCGACCGCCCTAATTCAGGGTAGGCTCGAGTCCCTCGGTGGGGACGTATATATGAGCTGAAGTGATGTGATGACTTACTAAGTAATAAGCAAGCTTTTATAACGTGGCTTTTTTAAGACTGCTTCGGCAGTTACCATCAGGTGAGGTGCAGCCAAACGCACTCAAATTTTTATTAGAAAAAATTAAAAAAATAATAGTAACATAATAAAATGCAAAATTTTATTTTATTTGACCAATTTGGGAAATCAACAGCGTATATGGATAACGATAGATGATTAAAATACTGCAACCTAAGATATGGTTATACCTTTACAAAATCAACCATAAACCAAATTGATAGGAAAATTATTTATGTTAGTAAAACTACTTAGTTTTCTTTTTGAGGGCTCCGTACACGGGACCCTATTGCTAGCCTTCGCTGTCTGTCCGTCTGTCTGTCAGCGGGATGTATTTCATGAACCGTAATAGGTAGACAAATGAAATTTTCACATAATGTGTATTTCTATTGTCGCTATAATAAAAAATACAAAAAATTAGAAAAAGTGAAAAAATAAGGGGAGTCTCCATACAAAAATGTGTTTTTTGTAGGCCTTTAGAACTATATTTGATTTAGCTCTATGGTGAAAACGGTAATACATACTAGATATAGTACTTATACTCAAGTAAAATAACAAATAACAAGATCGGCCAGGTGTGAGTCTTACTCGTCCGAACTAAATGACAAAAAAACATATTTTCGTCGCTCGCGTTGATGTCTTTTGTTTGTAATGTGAATAGGTATCATTGTCATTATACTATGTGGTTGTGTGGAGACGTGCGGTGTTACGGAACCCTTGGAAAGCTAGTCAGACTCGCACTTGGCCGGTTTTTTTCACAGTTGATAAGCCCTTGGCTTTATCATTAGTAAGTACCGATGATACCAAAGATAGAATTGGGATTACCGAGGCCAAAGGAGATCCGTAGTAAAACCAAAGTAACCATAGCTCACATAATCGCTAAACTTATTATGTGGCAGTGGGTGGGTCACTTAGCTTGTTGAACAGTTGGCCGCTTGGGCAGTAAAGTCCCCGAGTGGCAAACGAGCACCGGAAGACGTAGCATACCAGGCCTCCCGCTCGGTAGACCGATGACTCGGAGCGATCAGCGCTGGACCGGCCGTAGTGGAAATACTTGAGAAGGCCTTTGTCCAGCAACGGACATCTTCGGCTGATATGAGATCTGAAAAAAAAATTGAAGTTAAGGCGGTGAAATCATCTATCAAGTTCAAATACAAAGGAAATAAGCCAAATAGTTTTATTAATGTATTTAAAAAAGGTAGTAAGCTATTTTATTGTGTGTAGGTAGACGATACAATTTAGATGGGACATGTAGATTGGGTCGAGTGAATTGGTGTTCCTACCTGACAAGCCAACCGTAGTGAAACGAGTGATAAGTTTGAGCGAGTATCACGTTAGAACAGATGGCCGTTGGGGTAGTAAAGTTCTCGAGTGGCGACTGCGCACCAGAAAACATAGCGTCGTAGGCAGCCACCGACGCGTTGGACCGACGACCTGGTGAAGATCGCGGCAAGCCGCTATATGCAGGTAGAGCAGGGACCGGTCGTCGTGGAAATCCTTGGGGGAGGCCTTTGTCCAGCAGTGGACATTTTTCAGCTGATATGATGATAATGATGAAGTATCACGTTAGATCCGGTTTTTATATGAATGACAGGCTTTTTCCCGCGGCTTTGGCCTCATGGATACAGTTTTAAACATGAAGGAAAAAAAATTGCGGCGCCCGAATGGAGTATACTTACTCTTGTCAAAGGTATCAATGACATTCAATGATTTCTATGTATAAATTTTCGTGTCATATTGTTTTCATGTTCTATTGACATAACCTAGTTTATTTCAAGGATTGAATTTTGACATTGTTGACTAATGGTTGTTTATTTCTTGATTTTACACAAATGAAATTATGCTATTTATTATTTTATTTTATTTCAAAAACTTACGTACATATAATTACCGATTGCTTTAACGGTGAAGGAAAACATCGTGAGGAAACCTGCACACGCCTGCGAAGAAACTCGAAGGTTGTGTGTGAAGTCGACCAACCCGCACTGGTCGACTAAGGCCTAATCGCCCTGATTCAGGGTAGGCTCGAGCCCCTCGGTGGGGACGTATATGGGCTGATATAATTATTTTATGACTATCAGAAAGAGTGTAACTTGCACCTATTTTGAATAAATACCTTGAATCTAATCAAATCAATCTCTGAGTGCCGTCTGAGTATCACATTTGGTTCTCACACACACATTAACACTTTTCTTTCCAATAGTCGTTCACAGCATGTGACATTGACTGTAATGTTGCTCTGGTATAAATACAAATACAAATATATTTATTACCAAATAATGGTGTACCATACAGTGTAAAGTATGCCTTGTGACCCCACACTAGACAGAGCCCGTATCGTGTTGGTCACGACAAAAAATCATTTTTTTTATTCACAGTTGGTAAACCCTTGACAACACCTCACCTGGTGGTAAGTGACGATGGTGCCGAAGATGGAAGCGGGCTTACCAAGATTCCCCAACGCAATGGGGAACTGGCTATCTTATCTTCATGCCGGAACACACCAATGATATCAACATTGATATTTGGCGGCAAGACATAAGATAAGATGGTGGTAGCTAGCCAGGCGGGCTTAGAAAATGCCCTACCACCAACCAAACCGAGTCTTACAATTGACCCCGCCGGGAATCGAACCCGCGACCGCCTGTGTAAAGCCAGTGAACTTTGCCTCTAAGCTACGGACGCGGTTATTAGCAATCAACCAGTTTAAAGATCATTTACAAAATTATATAAAATTACATCTAAACGACAAAGGAAAAACTGTAATTATTATTATGTAAGTTAATAATCGATAAACCAATGAAAGGATTACCTATATTATATTGATGACTATAGTGTAAGAAATGTATAGTTACATACATAAACAAAGTTAAAGACAAAGAAAAAAAAGGACAAGCTAATTAAAATTAAATTAAAATTACACTGCTAATAGTAAATTTCTAAAAGATTTTCCGTGTGTTTGAAAGTTATAAAATATATGTTATAAATTTATACAAAGATATCGGCTTCGTTCGCGTGAACATAGTTTCTATGACTGTCATCGAGGGTGCGCAGTGCGTGGAAATATGTAGACTATATGTCCAGTTCCTAATCTGTCTACCTACCAAATTTCAGCCAGATGCGTACAATAGTTATTGCGTGAAAGAGTAACAAACATCCATACATCTATACATACAAACTTTCGCGTTCATAATATTAGTAGAATAATAAAAACCGTTAAACTGTGCCGGAATCATGCCGCAAGCAAAACTAGAAAGCTTTCTGGTATCACATTTCTCTGGTATGTAATATAAAGCTTGGTTTTCACAATTTTCATAGTCTAACTTTAATCGAAATAACTTTAATCGGTGTTATTGATTTTAAGTATTGTGACTTAACTCGATAAACAATAGTATAAAATCAGTTCGTCACCTTAAAATATTTTAATTTTATAGGGACCTATTTTTTTTCCTTCATGGTTTTATGACTGTAACCGAGCGTGGACACGAACTTTTTAGAGATCCCTAGAAAATCATGCATTTTCCGGGATAAAAAGTGTCCCATGTTGTTTTTTACTTTCAACTTTAGTTCTTTGCCGAATTTTGGAAAAATCGGTAGTAGTTATTTTTATGAAATTTGAGATATTCACAAGACTCATGAATTTTTCTGGAATAAAAAAAAAGACTCAAATTAATTCAGTATTTGGTTTATTTACGTACCAAATCCATTCAGTCGTTTAAGGGTGACAATTGAATGAACAAACAAAAATGACATCATTATACTTTAAAAGGCATGAGTGATGCGATGGTTGTTATTGGAATCCCATAGATAAGACAAGCGCTCGGGGCTCTGTCACCTCCCGCGTCTCCCCAGGAGTTAAGCCTCTCCTGGCGCGCCCATAAATATCAGTTCTTGGAGAGCGTTGGCAAGCACTCAGCTTGGAATTCTACCAAATTTAAATATCCTCTTTGTGAAATCATAAAATTCACATTACTTATGACAGACAAAACCCATTGTCTCTTAGTGAGTCATCATTTTAACAGCTGACGCTAATAATTAAATTTTCTGTGTGTGCTCTCTGAAAATTTACTCAAAACCAATTAATGCTTTTATGTAAACACTAGCTTTTGACTGCGGCTTCACTCGCGTAGACATCGTTTTTGTGACTGTCTTAAAGGGTGCGCGGTACGCAAGCCGCTTGGGCATAAATTTTCTCCGTATCCCTCGGGAACTATGTCACGATATGCTTATTAGTAAGTCATGTCATTTCATATCCCCTCAACCATCTCTGTGCAAAGAATCACACAATCCATTATTCCGTTGCGATGTAAGAGAAATTTACCAAAAAAGAGTATATTTTCAGTTCCCTCAGGAATTGCATCGGGCTATGCTATTTTCACGAGATAAAAAGTAGCCTATGTGACGCAGGCTACCCGCATACCAAATTTATTAAGATTGGTCAAGGGGTTGAAGCGTGAAAAGGTAACAAACAAACACAGTTTCACATTTATAATATTAGTAAGGATTTCGAGACGACCGACCCTTAAATTCATTCGAAAGGCATGTAAAACGTTATAGGTAGGCAAGATTGTGGATACGCCGAAATTAGGTTGTTCTGTTGTCGGTTTTGCCGACCATTTAGATATTTGGCCGGAGGCAGTGCTTCGCTTCGGTCCGTTCGATCTCCAGTGTCCCCTCTAAACACAGACATACGAATGTGAGCTGGTTCCTCTGCAACTGATTGCAGTTTTAGTACCTGGAAGCCATAACAATTGTCTTATTCTCATACTTAAAAAAGTAGACTCTAACGTTTAAATACGAAACATAATCATTTTGGTTTGTTTGTTTGTATACTCTCGAATAAAACTGTTAAAAGTAGGGCATCAAAAAATAAGAAGCTTTTAATTAGCATATTGTAGCCACAAAAAAAACTTTTTAACATAAAAGCCGACGATAAAAGAAAGGAACTGATAAGCGAAAAATAAAAATAACCTTTTTAGTCTAACTGAGCTCTTACACTACTTAAAATAATAAAGTAAAAAGGACTTATACACATACAAAGGCAATAGTTTAACGCTTATTTTAATTAAGTTTTGTATGTATATTAACTTTAAATTAAAAAAAATATTTAAGAAAACGCGGCTGCATAAAATACTACCCCTCTTTTTTGGGAAGTCGGGTAAAATGTATCCTATATCACTCACGGGACTTAGACATTTACAACAAGTCATTTAGAAGATATCGCGTAATAAAGAAACATTCATACATACTTTAGACCTGAATGAAAACAATAGACTCTTTTTTTCTAGGCAGTCGTGTCAAAATTAAAAAAGATTTAATTCTGTAAATAAAGGTATATTTATGTTTCTTAACTTTATTGTCTTAAACACAATCCTATCTTTGCTGACGTACATTTGGACTGGAGATGCGTAGGACGGAGATATTGACTGAAGATTCCTTCTAAATCTTCCATTTTTTTTTAAGTTTATGTATTTTTCTTTTTTGCGTCTCATCTTTATATATGTCACCGGGATATTGTGAAAACCGCGATATTACAATCTCACTAGTTAGATTATTATATAACGATAAATTGTGAATCGGATCACAATTTCACTGCTTATTCTTGAACCCCCGAATAAAACCGATGATTTCTTCTGCTGCGAAGCATTCTGATACCCAGGGGGGACTCTTTGACTGTTAAATCAATCAAACCTGACCGAACCTAACATCATTATTTAGTGTTTTGCACTTCGCTTAGTGTTATTGTAATGTCACTAGTGAGTTTACAATGTCACTAGTGAAATTGTAAACAATATGTTACAGTTCACAATCTTTCGACACTTCACAATCTCGCGAAATAAATTCCGTTAGATTATAATCTAACGGAATTTACAATCTTACGGTGACTTCTGTATGTTGCTTCGTTATTAAATATTACATCTTTGCGTAAAATAAATTCCTCGTCGCATTACCCATTTGTCCCAGTTCGTTTAGGAGCGAGCCGCAAGCCGCACGGAGCCGCACGGAGCCGCAGTGGACGCCTGCAGCGAGCGTTTGGCGCACGAGCACAAGTCAATCCAATTTGCCGCGACAGTCGAGTGGGCACAGGTTATCGCTACCAATATTTGTACTACAACACGTCGTCGTGTCGCACGAAATTCTTCACGGTGTCTGTACTCTGTACAAATTGTATCTATTGGAAAACATAACAAAACATGTTATGACGAAAGCGAATCATGTGACACATTATTATTATATCTTTGTTTCCACCCAATTTAATATCATGTATTCGAGCAAATAACTAATATTCATTCAAGCATTCATATTCATTCATTTATTCATTATTGTTTTGGTCGGTTATGTTGTGACGAAGTCAACTTTTAGTTTATTTTCGATCTATTTTGATATTATCTTCTTTTTTATTTGTTTTTTTTTTTAAATATAGGTACACTTTTTTACGATTCTAACTCCCACCATTTCTCTTTTCCTACTGGTCTGTTCTTCTTAAAAACTTTTATTTAACTAGCAATGTTTGTATGTATGTTTGTATCAGGATTTTAGGGCCACTTCCAGGGCTCCGATTAAGCTGAAATTTGGAATGAAGCCGTATTCCCGGTGACAAAAGATCCTTTTGGTATTTTTAAGTTGATAATATGATAATGCACTTTGGAGGTAGAATCAATGTCCCAGAATCGTCTTTTATTTATCAATCCAAACAACTAGACTTTATTGTGCTCACTTTTTAAATGTGGAACCGTGTATTTTATTATATTCATTTGAAAATTTGGATTTTTGAGCATAAAAACTATTTTCAAAGTTTTTCGAAAACCATTTATAGGTTTGATTATTTTCTTTTTAAGATCATCATCATATCAGCTAATATACGACCCCTAGGAGGAGCTCGAGCCTACCCTGAATTAGGGCGATCGGGCGTTAGTTGACCACGCGGGCCCAGTGCGGGTTGGTTGACTTCACACACAACCTGCGAGTTTCTTCGCAGGCGTGTGCAGGTTTTCCTCACGATGTTATCCTTCACCCTAAGAGCGTCGAATAAACCTATATATGAAATCGAAAAACTGGTGGTAACTACAGTTGTAGGGGAAGGCGGGGTAATTACGAACACCTAAGAGAGTTTACAGATTAATCAAAAAATAGTATCTGTAGGTAAACTTTATTAGTCTCTTCTGAAAGGTAAATTATCACACATTAAATTACTACAATCAACAATATTAATTTCTCTTTATATAATCAACTTTTATAACAAAAACAAAACCTCTAGTGTTCGTGTTTACCCGACACAGGTCGGGCAATCACGGACACCTAATGGGGCAATTGCGATCGGTCGCAATTGACCCATATACTAGCCTACAAATGAGATCATGTACGACAGATTAGTCAGGATTAAACTAAAACTTAAAAACGTATTGCCCGGCAAAAATCACAACGGTAGCCACGTGAAGACGAATCCCCGTCTGTACACTTTTCATGGGCCCATTTTAAACAAATATAGCACTGGATCCAGTTATCACCAGGCAAGCTATCTTCGTATTTTTCATTGCAAAAAATGCAACAGCATTCTTTATTTTCGTTCTTTCTCTTATTTGATTTTCTTTTCATCTCACTATCACTCTTAAAACTAAACTCTTCAATATTTTTAAAATTTTTTACTGCTTTATTTTCAGTTTTCAGTCTCTTTGTCATCGTGAGCGAAGTAACTATTTAGTAATCTGTGTCGTGAGTGTTTGATGAGTCTCTTTACTATCTTATACTGAATATAACACAGATGCTTTCCCTAAGCTTAACTTTTTGCTTTTAACATCGTTAATGGCTTTTTTTACGTTATATTTTGTTTCTGTCTTTCTTTTGTAATTCCGCGGCATCCAAACAATTTAATATGGTTAATTATTTATAATTTTAATTAAATAGCTAAACTTACTTTATTGATAAAAAACAATGAAAAACAATACTAACTTAGCAAGTTAAATAACCAATTTTTATTCTATACGGGGCAATGCCGAACGTTCGTTATTGACCCTTTCAATTCGTTCGCCAATACCCACCAATGCAATAAAACAAACAAAAAATAATAATTTTAGGTTATGCTTGGCCCGGCCGCATGTAATTCTTGTAATTGAATCCTCAACTATTAGATATTTAAGTAAATAAATGTCGAATTCGAACTATTATTACTTTATTAGATACTGAAACGCTAACTATCGTTTCGAGCCGATCTCTTTTGTCGCGTTTCATAATTAAATTCTTTTTTGATGTCGTTGCTCTATGGTATTTGAATTTGAAAATAGTTGTTATTTTTTGACAAGAGAAAAACAAAGGTTGATCGTGATCCCGTCTACAGTGATGCGAATTTAAATTTTTTGGATAAATTGTTTTATAAGTTGTTGTTGAGGCCCACAATTTTATTCTGTGGTAAGTAATTTGTATAAGGAAACCGCTTTGCGTGTATTTTTGGTACTGCGGCGAACTACATTTATATATCTCCGTAGGGTTTCATCCACCCCCCTGCGAGGTTGACGTCCCGACGGTTTTCCTCAATAAGGATTAATCCTGAGATGGAGCTGTGCTGACCACCAGCCAGTCCTTTCACTGCCCGCCCAGCTGCTTGCCAAGGGAAGTGAATATTATTTTATCTTTTGTCCCGAGCGTCTCTCTAACTCTTTGACTTTTCTGCCTTCCTAGAAGATTTCCTGCATCCAGTTTCTAACCATTAATTATTTATTTTAAATTTTAAAGGTGTTTTGTATCTGATACGTGTTATGTTAGGAAAATAGGGTAATTCAGACCAAAGCGAAATTTAATTATTTTAGAACTTAGTAACTTATTTAAGTACCAAAGGGACGGTAACGATCGTTGCCTACCGGCATTCTATAAAATAACTTTTTATATACTAATAAAATTGTAACTTTAAATTAATTTCCGGGAATTGCCCATAAATAAAGTAGGTCATTGTTTTAAATTTTCAACACGGTCAACCAATGTAATCGCACCTTTTTTTTATACTCATATTGTTTATTGTTCCTTCCTTTTAAAATAATCATAAAAATACATATATTCTAATTTACCCCATAACCTTTTTTCCTTAAAACTCCGTTTAGGCCCGAACCTCTAAATCTTACGTATCATATGTGGCAAACTCCGTAAGGGTTTTTATCCCCAGTTTCCATTATTTTTGTCACAATACACTGTGTTTAATTTATGTGAAAATAGCAACAAAAGTAAGTAAATATTTGAATTATTTTTACCTTGGATCCTGTGCGCACCTGTAATACTCCAATGGTTGCTTGGTACTAGTGATGGCGTGATTTCTAAGATGGCGATAAGTGAAATCATGATATCTCTTTCTAACATAGTGAAACAGCTGCGTTCGCGATTACCCAGCGTTCGGGATTCCCCGCCCTTCCCCTATTCTTTAATTTATTTAGAACTTGGCCCTGCCCTCCAAGATTGTCTCTTACCACTAGTGCTAGCTTGTTTTATTTTAGTAATATCAATTTTTTTATTAGATTTTTTTCTTAAGTTTATTATTTTACATGACTAATAATGGCATAACATGAATTTAGATAGTTGAAATGCCTTGCTTTACCAAATTCTTTACATTTTGTAGGATTTATCTTAATTTAAGTATAGATTTTTTGACTATGAAATTGTTTTCATGCTATTAGATTGTGATTGTGTTTTAATTTATTTTTTCTTTATTTTGTATTTTATTTTTATCTGTACATATTATAATTTCATAACTTCAAACACAATGTTATATTGTTTATGAATAAAAGAACTGAAATAAACTGAACTGAACTACTTAGACGCTAGCCAGAGCAACGTCGAGGCTGCAGGTACTCAGGCTGAGGATGTAGTTACACGAAGATAAATACCGATATACACCATATTGAAATAAGCAATGACAACCGCCTCCGTGGCGTAACGGTTAGACTATTCGCTTCACACAAGCAGGTCGCGGGTTCGATTCCCGGCGGGATCAACTTTGTAAGACTCGGTTTGGTTTGTGGTAGGGCATTTTCATAGCCCGCCTGGCAAGCTACTTATCTTGTCTTATCTAAGTCTTGCCGCCAAACATCAGTGTTAACAGCATTGATGTGTTCCGGCTTGAAGATAAGATAGCCAAATCCCCATTGCGGTAGGAAATCTTGGTAAGCCCGCTTCCATCTTCGGCATCATTGTCACTTACCATCAGGTGAGATGATGCCAAGAGCATATCATTTGTGGACTAAAAAAAATGATAATATCATTACCATGTTCCATAGGTTAATTTTATAAGCTTGAAAAAAATCAACTCAGAAATTAAGGAATTTTTCACTAGGTACATCTACAAGTACTTACCCACACCCCAGTCACTGCATATAAACGTCGAGAAATGACATTTCTAAAAATAAATGACGGAGCAAAAAAAATCACGGTAAAGCCCTAAACGTTCGAGAACCAAACTATAACCAATCTGTATCAATATGGATGACGAGGGGGTGAGGTCGGAATCTAGAGAGCGGCAGGGAGAGCTCATCCTGTATGATAGTACTCATATATTTACTTAGACTTAAGGTTCTAATTTTGCAAACCTAGAATTTTACGTCGCTCGTTCATCTCAACGTCGTGATCAAAGACAGAAATTCTATGACCAGAAAGAACTTTGTCTCATCACGATCAAATCCATTCTGGCTGAGAGGTGCAGTTTTATAGATCATCTATAAATGCTGCCAAGAGGCTTTATAAAAAGCTTTTTTCGTCTATTACTGAAATTATAAGATACTTCACTTCGGCTTAACATAGTTTCTATGACTGACCCCGAGGGTGAGCAGTGCGCGAGCCGCAAGCGGCTCGCGAGCGTGGAAAAATGTGGCCTGTATGTTAATCCAGGTTCTAATCTATCAACCTACCAAATTTCATCCAGATTAGACATGGGACGAGTACTAGAATTGGATTCGTTACTCGGCGGATTCGCCCTTTCTTGTCGCAACTATACTGTTAAAAATATTCTTAGTTGGTAACTGGTTGTGTATTAATGTAAAATATTCTTCATTCACAACCAGTTGCCAACAAAGGAGGAAAATTCTTCCTTCGCAACTGGTTGCGAAACATGGTTGCGGTGACGGCCGAAAGGCCCTTTTTTAGGTTTCGGCCGAGCACCGAGTATTAACGGCCAAGTATCGAGTAGTCGGCCTTAATTATTTGCAGGAAAAAATAAAGACAGAAAGTCAGTTTTTATTATTATTAATATTATGTAAGACACACTAAAACATCAGGAACATGAGAAACGGCAGAAATATTGAAAACGTAATTAAGAATCTATTCAATCTATTAAAGAAATTACATATTATAACTAATATTTAAAATTTAAGGGAAGAAGATTGTGATGCAAAAACACAAATTTTTCGGCCCTATTTGGGTCTAGTTTGCTCCTTTTTAGGGTTCCGTAGTACAACAAGGAACCCTTATAGTTTCGTAATGTCTGTCTGTCCGTCTGTCTGTCCGCGGCCTAGCTCCTAGACTATTAGTTGTTAAGAGCTGAAATTTGGCAAAAATATATATAACAATAACGCGGAGAGAACTGTAAAAAAAAAAATGAAAAAAAAAATTAACAGTACCTCCTCTACAAGTACAGTAGGGAGGTTTTTTTTTTGTCAAACTTAGTCGTATCGTTGGTTAGAGCTTAAAAAAATAGATATGAGCCTTCTTAGACCATTTTATAATTCAGGGTTCCGTTTTCGAAAAAATAGGCTTGAAAGTGCTAAATTTTGTTGGAGTCGAGTGTCCCCACAACAACTAAGCCGCTGTATTTGGAAATTTGAAAAAATTCATGAAAGTAGTCTATTTTATGAATTTAAAATGAAAACTATGACGACCTAGAAGGCTGTCTTAGTTTAGGAGAAATAGTCGACCAACTTAAGATGTGCAGTTCGATTTGTAAATAGTTCATAGATTTTTCATACAATATGTTCTATTACCAAATGCAAATCTAATTTTGTTTTTCAAAATAAATATTTATTTTTTGAAAAGACTAAAGAACCGTATTTCGCGCGACTCCGACTCGCACTTGGCCAGTTTTTAAAGTGAAACTTTTATTACATCGTCTTACATTTTTTCGTCTGTGTGTTGCATGTCGCGTGACGATCGCTTTCGTCTGACGGTATGATCGTTTCGTCCTCTATACCGTAGCCAGGGCAGCCATGATCGTTTCGTCCTCTGTAAAGTTTCACTTTTACCGTGGTTTCATAAAACCACACACTTACTTTTTTGCTTCATATTATATCAAGCTCATATTCACTGTAATTTGAACTGGCGGTTGTTGATAAGTACAGAGCCGTTATTAGGTAGTAAATAGTAGCCCCAGGTTTTCCTGTCGGCGGAGGCCTTACACAGGTAGAAATGTTAAGGACATAGTTTCCATTGAAAAACTTTTTCTTTCTGAACTGAAGCGCTGTCTAGTCTATTAACCTATTAAAAAGCTTACCTTCGCCAAAATGCGTTGGATATAGAGTTGAAAACACGAATCCAAAAGTTATCTCATAGATCTAGTAAGGTAATTAATTACGCGCTTAATTAATTTGAACAACACACAAATCACATTCAATAGGAAATAACACTTGCGTTGTTAAATCGATAAACAATGTGTTATAATTATGTTTTTTAAACTCAAAATGTGTCATGTAGGTATGTTTGTATCAGTTTCTGTAACATGTAAATATCATAATGTCAGCTTATATACGTCCCCACCGAGGGGCTCGAGTCTACCCTGAATTAAAGCGATCGGGCCTTAGTCGACCACGCGGGCCCAGTGCGGGATGGTTGACTTCTTCGCAGGCGTGTGCCGGTTTCCTCACGATGTTTATAAATATAACTTATGGCATCTATATAGAAGATATGCAGCTTGTAAAATTAATTGTACAGCCATGTTGTGCATACTTTCTCGCGAAGCCTTCACTGTCTGTCGTAGTTGGGCATACGCAAATCAAAAATAAATATAACACTTACTTATAGCAACGAATAAAGTTAGGTAGATCAGGTTTAATGAAAAACCTTTAAATAATTTGAGTTTGTATGGGAGGTATCTTAGTCGGATTTTTTCTGGAATAATTAACTTACCAGCGCAGTAGGCCTTATTAAGTCCTAGGTTATTCACAAAGCGTTAGAAACATTTAAAAAAATTGATTGTCTATAAAGTCGGTTTACGGACAATAGTTTAACGTGACAACGTCATATAAAAAAAAACATTGATGAAATGAAGTCAATTAGCGTAACGGGACAATGAGCGTAACGGGACAATGAGTTAACCTTTTTTTCGTGCATGCAGCCGGCGTCCATCGATTTACTAGACGTTGCCAAGTCAAAAAAAAGGATAACAAACAACCTGAATTTGTATGGGAGGTACCTTCTTCCGATTTTTCTTGGAATGATGAACTACCGCGTACTGTAGACCACATTGAAGAATCCTAAAAATCTCGGAAACTAAGAAGGCTAGCTTTATGAAATAAATTGTGTTTAATAGACACTTTAATACCCCTTAAATGAAAGTAATAAAATTTACGAGTCACTGCATTTTATTTACAAATAATTACATAAATAAAAAAACTGCTGATCTCGCCTTAAAACAAAAATAGGAAACATGACATTTTTGAACAACATTACGATTTACTTGAATTTTAATACTTCGTATTGCCTCCTCGTGCTTCCATCACTGTGTTTACGCGGTTTGGCATGCTGTACACCAAGTTCCTTATACGATTTTGGGGAATATTCTCCCATTCCTCTGTGAGAGCAATTTTGAGCTCACGAAGCGTGATTGGGGGAGGGCTTCTTTGTTTTACGCATCTCCCTAGCTCGTCCCAAGCATGCTCGATCGGGTTGATATCCGGGCTGCGTGCTTGCCACTCCATACGAGTAATGTTCATCTCTTGAAGGTAGTCATTCACAATCCAACGCGTATGAGGCCGGGCATTGTAATGCATAAAAATAGCATCCTCACCCAAATTGACCATAAATGGACCAACGTGTTCATTGAGGATTTCTTCCACACATCTATCGCTAGTTAAAGAGCCGTTTTCTATGAACACCAGTTCTGTGCGACTCTCAGAAGAAATTCCGGCCCACACATGTACAGACCCACCACCGTAGGCTACTTTTTCTTCGATGCATGCTTGCTTGAATCTTTCCCCTGGTCTTCTATACACTCTGTGTCTTCCATCGTGCTTGTAGAGCATAAATTTTGATTCGTCGGAGAACATAACTTTTGACCAATCTCCAATACCGTGATGTTCATGAAATACAGCCTGGTGACAGACGGACGGGCAGACAGCGGAGTCTTTGTAATAGGGTCCCGTTTTAACCCTTTGGGTACGGAACCCTAACAACGGTTGAAGATACACAAATAGTATTGCTCTTTCCCAAATTTTACCAAAATCCGTCTATTTGTTTGTGGAACTATAGCACCGGACGGACGCACAGACACACACACTTTTTTTTTGTTTTTTACTCTATTAGTTTAAGACAAGCGATCTCCATCAAAATCTCAACTTCGTTTTTTTGTCATCACAATTTCTTAATGACTTCGTCGCTCGAAAATAAAAAGAAGCATTGACACCTTAAGGTGGGGGGGATCTACTCATCAAACTAAACAACTGTCCCCAAGGAACACATATTCAATTCTCAAGAAAAATTGGGTCTCTTCATACAAAACTGGCAAAAAACCAGCTGTTTGATTTGTATGAGAGTTCCTATTTTTTTCGTAATTTCAGCAATGTGTTTGAACAAAAGTTGTTCAATTTGAATAGTAAATGCTCACCTTTAATTATAGTGTTAATTTTTTTACACGCTTGGTGACTTTTTATTTGCTACACAGCGGCAAACGTTTCTTGTTTAAAATAAAGCAAAAAAATAAAGTCTATGATTTGTTTATTTTAAGAACTCAATGATGATGATCAGAAATATCTATGGTATTTTTGACTGTGATAGTCTTAGGGCACTTCTCCGACTCGAGCGTATTGTGTTACTTTGGTGGCCCAATTATTTTTATTATATTTAAATATTGACCTTTCATTCTGAAAAAGGACGTAAATAAAAAAAAGTAAGGAAATCATATCAGTTTTTAGGATCACTGAAATCAAACACCTGATCTACACGGAAATCGATTGTAAATAATAATAATAGGAGATCGGACTGCATCAAAAAAATAAATTCCGAAATATGATTTCCTAAATTGCTCTCCTCTTGCAGTTTCAAAAAACCTTACTTTTTTAGTTTTTCCATCACGTCTTCAATTTTTAATTGATCAAATTCACAAAATAAGTCAATGATGTTAAAAATCTATGACGTCACTTGTGGATATTTCAAACATTATTAGAACAAAATTTCGTTTTTGACAGACCATAAAAAGTAACTCAAATGACTAGCGGTCCGATCCCCTATTGTCAGTTCACATTTGACTTTTTAAGTTTATGTAGATTATCACCAAAACACCACCATATTACAATAAATAGTTATAACCGAGCAAAGCTCGGTCTCCCAGATACTTGTAACATAAAATGAGCAAGTGAAACTGAAATGGCAAATTGTAAGATGCTGTATGTGCGCAGATTGTAAAATGAGCAAGTGAAACGGAAATGGCAAATTGTAAGATGCCGTATGTGCGCAGATTGTAAAAAGAGTAAGTGAAACTGAAATGGCAAATTGTAAGATGCTGTATGTGCGCAGATTGTAAAATGAGCAAGTGAAACTGAAATGGCAAAATATAAGATGCCGTATGTGCGCAGATTGTAAAATGTAAAGCGAAACTAAAATGGCAAATTGTAAAATGCCGTATGTGTGCAGATTGTAAAATGAGCAAGCGAAACTGAAATGGCAAATTATAAGATGCTTTATGTGCGCAGATTGTATAATGAGCAAGCGAAACTGAAATGGCAAATTGTAAAATGCCGTATGTGCGCAGATTGTAAAATGAGCAAGTGAAACTGAAATGGCAAATTGTAAGATGCCGTATGTGCGCAGATTGTAAAAAGAGCAAGTGAAACTGAAATGGCAAATTGTAAGATGCTGTATGTGCGCAGATTGTATAATGAGCAAGTGAAACTGAAATGGCAAATTATAAGATGCCGTATGTGCGCAGATTGTAAAATGAGCAAGCGAAACTGAAATGGCAAATTGTAAAATGCCGTATGTGTGCAGATTGTAAAATGAGCAAGCGAAACTGAAATGGCAAATTATAAGATGCTTTATGTGCGCAGATTGTATAATGAGCAAGCGAAACTGAAATGGCAAATTGTAAAATGCCGTATGTGCGCAGATTGTAAAATGAGCAAGCGAAACTGAAATGGCAAATTGTAAAATGCCGTATGTGTGCAGATTGTAAAATGAGCAAGCGAAACTGAAATGGCAAATTGTAAAATGCCGAATGTGCGCAGATTGTAAAATGAGCAAGTGAAACTGAAATGGCAAATTGTAAAATGCCGAATGTGCGCAGATTGTAAAATGAGCAAGTGAAACTGAAATGGCAAATTGTAAAATGCCGTATGTGCGCAGATTGTAAAATGAGCAAGTGAAACTGAAATGGCAAATTGTAAAATGCCGTATGTGTGCAGATTGTAAAATGAGCAAGCGAAACTGAAATGGCAAATTATAAGATGCTTTATGTGCGCAGATTGTAAAATGAGCAAGTGAAACTGAAATGGCAAATTGTAAAATGCCGTATGTGTGCAGATTGTAAAATGAGCAAGCGAAACTGAAATGGCAAATTATAAGATGCTTTATGTGCGCAGATTGTATAATGAGCAAGCGAAACTGAAATGGCAAATTGTAAAATGCCGTATGTGCGCAGATTGTAAAATGAGCAAGCGAAACTGAAATGGCAAATTGTAAAATGCCGTATGTGTGCAGATTGTAAAATGAGCAAGCGAAACTGAAATGGCAAATTGTAAAATTCCGAATGTGCGCAGATTGTAAAATGAGCAAGTGAAACTGAAATGGCAAATTGTAAAATGCCGTATGTGCGCAGATTGTAAATTGAGCAAGCGAAACTGAAATGAGCGAGCAAAGCGAGCGATGTTAGGTTCCGT
Organism: Coleophora flavipennella; assembly: GCA_947284805.1. Lineage (NCBI taxonomy): Eukaryota > Metazoa > Arthropoda > Insecta > Lepidoptera > Coleophoridae > Coleophora > Coleophora flavipennella. Next base: position 2,334,932 of record OX369263.1, on the reverse strand, counting down.
CAGGACTTATTGATTTTAGAATAGAATAGAATAAGTTTATTGAGACACCAGGCATATAATTATACAGTTAAAGGTAGCAGAAACATGCGTACGGAATTTTACAATTTACCTGACCATTTGTACAATGACGAATTATATTACATGCCTGCGATATATCCTTTTCTTTTATATTATTCAAAAATCTTTAATGTTTACAAATTACACGTAAAATAAAATGCCGAAAATACTTAAAATAAAACACCTTAAATCACACCTAAAATACCTAAAATCTCACCTAAAATAACTTACAACAAAAAAACACCTTAAATAACCCGTCCCTCGTCATCTACGGTGCAAAGGTGCCCGCCCATAACACTAGCTGCATTTCCGCGCTGAATAGCTTTGGACAGCCTCTGCACCAGCAACGATCCGGAACGGGAGTCAAAGCCGCTCTCACAAATCGACGTGCCTCCACACTCCAGCTCCCCGCTGTCTCCACCGCAAATGGAGTAATTTTATGTGTTTGTAACGGAGTGTTCTATACTTTTCCTCCTTTTTAATTACCGCAAACTCTGTAGCCGAGCCGGCAACATGTGTCGTGCGTCCCAATATACATTATTAAAAAAAATAACTAGGCCGTGTCTACATGAATTGTAATGTTTTTTTTAATAATAATCGTGCGACAGACAGAAAATTCCGCGATATAATTATATCCCTAGGGCAGGGTTTCCCAAACTTTTTCAGTTCGTGACGCACTTTCAAGTGGTTAAGCGCCCTAGTAAGATGACTGAGGAGACAGAGAATGGCTCTACTAGTTGCACCACCAGAACAACCACTGGCAACAAACACAAATTTAGATAAATTTTTGTACAATAAAGCCAAAGTCATGTAATAACAATAGTCTTCGGCAAACTCTTTTTCATCACACCTATTTCGAAAAATGAAAATTGACTAGAGGATAACGGGGTCCAAATTCAACTTTGTCCCCAAAGTGCTAAAATCACCACACTACAAAAAAAGGAATGATTTATCACTCGGGGCCCAAATATTTTGTTCTCGGGCTAAGCTCAGGATTCTACTTTAAAAATGTTCGCTAGACTCATGATTCTACAATACAATTCTTCGCTTCGCTCTGAATTAAATTAATTGTCCCCTTGTAACGGTAACTAGTAGTACCCACCTAGTAATCATAGTATAATCTTTGGGTTCTTTTTTTACAGTAGCTCGGGGCGCCCCTTGTATCTCTCCAACAGGGTATCGCAGCGCATATCTTGGGAAAGCCTGCCCTCGGGATTTAGATGTACCGGTAGGTAGTTGTTGGGTTACTTTAAGTTGCTTTTTTTCCGCAAGTAAAAACCATGTTGACGGAACCCTCACAAAGATATTCGTTTAATAAGATAACTATCTAACTAGATTTATAGTTATATCCCAAGTGAGATAGCTATAAACCTCTTTCTCGCAACTATCTAACGGTACATTACTTATCCCTAGGGATATAATAGGGACGACGACAGCATCAGAAATAAATTATGAACTATTAATCACTAAATTGCCCTCCTACTTCAACTTCGGAAAACCTTACTCGTTTTGTTTTCCATCAAGTCTTCGATTTTTAATTTACCAAAATCACAAAATGAGTACATAAATGACGCTGCAAAACTATGACGTCACGCCTAGGTATTTCAAACATTTTTAGAACAAATTTGAAACTGCACGGTTATACGTTATAGTCTCGAGTAACAGTTTAGATGGGTATGGGATGGGTTTAGAGTTCCCGGAAGGATGTCAAAAAATTTAACATACGAAGTGGTTCATCAAGCAAAAACCACTTAACCGATTTTATTGTAATTTGGCAGAACCATATCATCAGTTGACATAGGTACCATGTGTCGAGGTAATCGAGGAACGTTTGATTCGCCGAATTTTTAGCCATGACGGAACGGAGAAGAGATGCGTTTAGGGTGAGAGGTTGTTGGTTCGTTTGTATGTTTGTTTGTGCAAACGAATGTTCCCATTTATCTCGAAAACTACTAGGCCGATTACCTTGCGGTTTTTTGAATTTAAAAGGTGTAATTTCAGACCATGTTTTAAAATATGTTTTATGGCGGTAAACCATCAGGGAGCGGTGCCGCAGCCAGGATGGTTGGCGCTAATGTTACCATTTATCTCGAAAACTACTTTCTGATTTCTTTGCGGTTTTTTAGCATTTTAAAGGTATTATTATTATGTCTTAAAACTTGCTGTTTAAGAGGGTTTTAAGACATGTTTTACAACTGTAGAAAACCAGGGGGCGCTGTAGGATGGTTGGCGCTTGAAGGCTTCTCAGGAACTATTCAACCGATTCCGCTGAGGTTTTTTGCTTTGTATAAGTGTCATTTTTACAAAACGAGAGTAATGTTTTTGGGGCGTATGTATGTATGTATATATTAGCTGTAATATAATTTGAGCATTAGCTCTTAAATTTGAAGAAGAAGAGGTATGTATATATGTCCGTTTCTTTGGTTGAGCCTGTAGCCTTTGATGGATTTGGGTGTGCGGGGTGTCATTAGATTTTTCTTGATCCCAAAGTGACATAGGATTCATTTTAACCCGAATGCCCAAAAAAGAGGGGTAATGCTTTATTGCAGTCGGATTTTTTAATTTCTATAAATTTATTGAGCACTGCACTACACTACACTACACTAACTAAACATGTATGAGTAATGTACGGGTAAGTTTTTTTGCTTCCAAATTTTTCGATGTAGTTATTCTGCTATTCGGGGTATCCACAAAAAAAAGGATTGTGTGGTTTTATGAAACCACGGTAAAAGTGGAACTTTTTTTCACATTATAGACATTTATAGAGGACGAAACGATCATGGCTGCTCTCGTCTTAGAGCTACGGTACAGAGGACGAAACGATTATGGCTGCTATGACGAGCGCCTTTCACTTTATCCCTGCTCTCGGCCGACCGTCACGCGACATGCAACACACAGACGAAAAAGTTTGAGACTATGTAATAAAAGTTTCACTTTAAAACAAACAATCCAAAAAACAAACCAAAACTCATGAAGATCGGTCCAGCCGTTCTTGAGTTATAAATGGTGTAAAAAACCCGACTCTGTTTTATAGATTATAAATCTCGTCACCATCGTCCTTGGTGACGTCATCGGGGTTGAAACGACCCCTGCAGCTGGCGCGGTAACTCGATAGCAGCACTTAGGCGAGCGCGAGATCCGTGTCACTGCCTCACTAGCCGCTATCTGGCTGCCGATACTGATTACTGGATTTACGACGAAGCCACCGGCTACCTGGAAACGACACCTTTACTGAACAAATTGCACGGCCACGCTGGGCATACTTCTTGCGAAGCCTTCACCGTCTAGCCTAGCATGTTCTGGCATACACAAATCAGTAATTATCAATACGCTTACTTAGTAGCAAAGGTTCATCAGACTTAATAAAAATTGCAAATATGTAATTAGTAGTATGACCGTTTCTCCATTGGTGGGATGGTTTTTGTTATCTGTGGTTTACAATGACGATTTCTATGAAAAGTGTTTTTTTTATATTTTTCCTGCTTATGATTGATTTCGGTCTAAAAAAGTGATTTTTTTAATACATTTTTTGACAGCCTGTATTAACAGCAATGCTGTGCTTAAATTTTACTTTTACGCTATAAATGCGTCCGTTTCCCACCTTACTACAAGTAGTACAGGAAGTAACTATTATTACCCACCTTACAACCAACGCTTAAATATACCAGTCTGTCCACATACTGAAAAAAAAACTCTCGTTGCCGAAAACAGGTCACCGCACAGAGGAGGGATGATGTAAATGTACGATAGCTCATATTCACGTTGTCCGGTAACCAAGCAAGAGTTTTTTAAAAGCTTTCGTTCTGCGGCAAATGAAAAGCTCCTTTGTACCTTTGGGTGCTAATAAACTTTTCAGAGACAGATTGAATGAAATCCATTTTTTTGTCAAAACTGAACATCCTACTAATATTCTAATTTTTAACCGCCTCCGTGGCGTAATGGTTAGACCATTCGCTTCACACCAGGAGGTTCCTGGTTCGATTTCCGTTGGGGTCAACTTGTAAGACTCGGTTTGGTTGGTGGTAGGGCATTTTATAAGCCCATCTGGCTAGCTACCACCATCTTATCTAAGTCTTGCCGCCAAACATCAGTGTTAACAACATTAATGTGTTCCCGCTTGAAGATAAGATATCCAGTTCTCTATTGTGTTGGGGAATCTTGGTAAGCCCGCTTCCATCTTCGGCATCATGTTCACTTACCATCAAGAGAGATGATGCCAAGGACTTACCAAATTGTGAATAAAAATATATGTATATGGAAGTTTGTTACTCTTTCACGCAAAAACTACTATAAGTTTCTGGCTGAAATTTGGCAGGTAGACAGATTAGGACCTTGATTAACATAACTGTGCACCCTAGAAGACAGTCATAGAAACTATGTTCACGCAAGCGAAGCCGCTGGCAAAAACTAGTTTGTTTTATAAAGTTAAGCAAAATTTTAAAATGCTCGCTGTTCTTATAAAGTCAGCTAACAGGATGGTGTGTTGAGAAAGAAGAATTAAACATTTAATTAAATTGAACGACCCGGAAGTAGCGAAGTGGTTCCTATTTGCTCTCAGCGCGGTTTCTAGCTAGTCTATCTCCTTAATTGAACACCGAAGTAATTGTAAGAACTCTCCACATTATATCCACCGAACCTGCTCCTCTCCAGATCTTGCAGCCGTGGCACCGCCTTGTAAAGAACTAATGCAATTTCTTCATTAGGACCTTCTCAACTATCGATTGGGTTCAAAATTTTCTACACCTTAGAACTTTTTCTTGCAGGAGCAAAGTAATTTGCTTTATCTGTAGCATTTCATAATTAGTTTATTTCTTACTAGCTTTTGCCCTTGGCTTCGCTCGCGTGGAAATCGTTTTAATGACTGTCTTTGAGGTTAAGTGGTGTGCGTAGTCAAGAGTTTGCTCCAGATCCCTCGGAAACTATATCGGGATATTCTGATCAGCACTCTATGTCTCTTCCCACCCCCACAACTATTTCTATGTAAAAAAAATCACGTCAATCCATTGCTCCGTTGTGACGCCAACTTGCGCGAGCCTGGAAATGAGTTTTCCCTAGATCCTTCGGGAACTGTCTCAGGCTATGCTAATTAGTAGTCTATGTCATTTCCTACCCCCTCAACCATCTCTGAGTAAAAAATCACTACAATTGCGATGTTAAAAAAATCAACCAATAAATTCTTTTTTTTAGTTTTCTCAGGAACTGCAACCGACTATGCTATTTGCACGGGATCAAAAGTAGCTTTTATCCTTACCCGTGACACAGGCTATCTCCATGTCAAACATCAATATTGTTGTAGGTGCTAAAGCGTGAAAAGGTAACAAACAAACAAACACATTTTCACATTTATAATATTAGTAAGGGTTGATGGCTATTTATGATGCAGTGATTGATAGATATAGGCCTATTATTGTTATTTATAGGCCTATGTCCAGCAGTGGACGTCCTTCGGCTGATAATTGATAGATAGGACGCAAATGTGATTAAGTATCATCTTGCGTTATTTCCGTCACGCACATGGCAGTGTCTGTAAACAAATGATGTATTCCTTTCAACTCAGGTGCAAAGGCTCTGGGATTCTGGCAGACTAGTGTCTGCACCATGCCGTAAAATACATGTACTTTGTGTCATGACTTACTCATTTATTTATTTTATTTATTTATTTATCAAAAATACGTAGCTTGCTATATCATATATAAAAATCAATGCCACTTTTCGTTGTAATTTTATAACTCAAGAACTGCTGGAGCGATTTCGCTAATTATTTTTTTGTCGAGTTCGTTATTGTCAGGAGAAGGTTCTTATGTAGGGTAGGGTAGGGTAGGGCAGTGTAGTGTAGTGTAAGGTGGAACGTTGTTCGCCGGGACAGCTAGTACTATATATACACTAAAGCGCTCAAGTCAGTGAACTTACATTTTATAAATAGAGTAGGATTGTATGCAAAATGTTATGTTCTAGTAATATAAAATAAAATGTCAAAAGTCTATACGTATAATTAGTTACAATAAATTTAAAAATATATATTATTATTATCTAATAATAATGCCCAGCCATCAGCAAATAGGTACATCGGCTTCCTGGACTTTGTCATTTAAAAGAGCTATGGCTCTTGTAGTGGGTGCGTTGAAGGCGTGCCGTGTGCGAACAACCTCATCGACGAGAGCACCAACGGGCTATCCACTTTACCCCGTAGTAGCTGGCACAATTATGGGTGATGAGCATCATTTTGCGTCGCAGAGCAAGGGAGTTCAATCCCACCATACCACACACAAAGAGAGAGGGGTACGGATAGAATCCATACATCCTCTTGTATAATATGAATCGAGCAAACTTTTTCTGCACTTTTTCCAGTACAAGAGAGTATTTTTTTTTTACTCCTTACTGGAAAAACGACTGAGTGAACTCAAATGAGTAAAGAACGTCACTGCGTTTTTGCAAGTAGATTTACTCTCATTTCAGAATCAAAACGATCGGATATCGAGTGATATATCACCGCTGGTGCTCTCGGATGCATCCGGGAGTTCGGGGGGATGAGCCCGGTTGGCACTACACCACGTCACATCGCTGCACTGCTGCATCGCACCGCTACATACAGGAATCGATGATGTCCTATTATGATTGAAGATGTGATACCCTGACATCGCGACCTAGCTAGCTTAGCATGGTTAGTGACATCCGATATTCAGTTGCAACTGTACTACATAGGATCTCATTACTGAACACTACACCGACTTTCTGCCCTCTCCGGCGAGAGCTGCGTCCCCCCGCTTCTGGCGCTTACCAGTGCTACCCGGCACGTACTAGGCCGCTTCTCTCCGATCCTCCCCAGTGCAAGCATGACCTAAGCCGAGGTCCGTGCTAGGCAGTTGCATCTTTTTGCTTTGCAATAGGTTGAGTGCCCTCCGTACTCGCCTCCTCTGCCCGGTGAAGTTGTAACTGCGGCCAACAAAAAAAAAGGAAAAAAAAATCTCATTACTGAGGCAGTACGGAGCAATATCTCAATGCCGGTGGCATCCGATGCAACCCGGATGCGGGTCCGTTGGCACTGCACGGCGCCGCAGTGTTGCCTGAATCGATGTAATGTCTTATCTCCGGCCAAACGCCTAGGGGAGATTTTATGTGGCAATGCATTACATGGGGACGATTTCCAGCCATTTTGCTAAGTTCCGATAATTATAAAAGTTACTTGGCGCTGAATAGTAGTAATAATAGTATATGGCACAGGCCTCAAAATATATAAGGTCTAACAAAATTAACTGAAAATATTTTAACTGATGCTTCTACCCGTGAAACTGAACAACTTTCCCCATGAAACTCATAGTCAAATCTTTAAAAAAAATTGAACTTCCCATAACTAAGTTGGCTGATCAGCTGATCGAGTTAGTATGAGAGAGCCAATTTTTTTGTGATTTGACTGTGGGTTCTATGGGAAAAGTTGTTCAGTTTCATGGGTAGAAGCACCAGTTAAAATAGTTTCAGCTAATTTTGTTACACTTTAAATAAATTCAGCTTTATTTTATTAGATTATAACTGTCCTACATACTGTTTATTGCTGTATTAGATGTATTCGTATCATTAGTAAATTACTGTTATTCTATGAGTTAAGTTATAAAAGCTTGTGTTTGGAATGTCTTCAGCATTCATTTTCATTTGTTTTTATTATTAGATCTTATTATTAGTTTTCATTTTTAACCGCCTCCGTGGCGTAATGTTTAGTGCATTCGCTTCACACCAGGAGGTCGCGGGTTCGATTCCCGAACTAAATCAAAAATACTTGTAAAGACCTATAAAAAGCAGGTTTTTGTATGGAGACCCCCATTATTTTTTCACTTAATCACTGAAATACACATTCTGTGAAAATTTTAACTGTCTACCTATTACTGTTCATGAAATACAGCCCGCTGACAGACGGACAGACGAACAAACAGCGGAAGGGTACTAGTCACCCGTTGGGTGTACTAAACCCTAAAAAGGACATAAATGGTATAATAATAAAAAATACTTTTTTATTTCGATAGTAGGTAACCGCCTCCGTAGCTCAGAGGCTAAGTTCACTGGCTTTACACAGGAGGTCGCGGGTTCGATTCCCGGCGGGGTCAATTGTAAGACTTGGTTTGGTTGGTGGTACGGCCTTTTCTATGCCCGCCTGGCTAGCTACCACCATCTTATCTAAGTCTTGCCGCCAAATATCAATGTTGCTATCATTGCTGTGTTCTGGCGTGAAGATAAGATAGCCAGGTTCCCCATTGCGTTGGGGAATCTTGTTAAGCCCGCTTCCATCTTCGGCAACATCGTCACTTACCACCAGGTGAGTTGTTGTCAAGGGTTTACCAATTGTGAATAAAAAAAAAATAAAAAAAAGTAGGTTTCAGGAGCTACGTTACCCCAGCAAGGAGGTACACCGGCCCCTGACAGCACCTACCTACTATTTGTAGGTACATTGTCCCATATCTTCTCCTCTATAAATGTATGCAGGGAGAAAAAAAAACCCCTCCTAGAAAGTTAAACAGGGTGTTCTACTCAAGAAACTGAACAATTTTCTCTAAGAAACCCCTAAATTTCACAAAAAATTGGACTCTCCGTAATAAGTGGACTAATCAGCTGATCGATTAGTATGAAAAGTTCAGATTTTTTAAGGCCGAATACGAAGAGAACTGGCGAAACTTCATGTATTTCTGTCACTATCTGTGTGAATGTAATTAGAATAATATACTCGTGAAATATATTTTTACGTAAAAATATTTGTATTGTGCCCGCCTTCTTCATTTTCGATACAAAAAATTAATTATTAACATAATTGAAAAAAACATTGAAAAAGTACAAAAGTGTGATTATTTGCTTTACGTGTTCTTTATACGTAAAGAAATAAAGATATACAACTGTTCTAAGGCGATCGGGCCTAAGTTGTTATGGGAAAAGTGGTTCAGTATCATGAGTGGAACCCCCATGTAAATTTTCGGAAAATAAATGTTTATTTCGCTTTAAACATGGTAAAATAAGATGTTAGATTCTACAATATAAAGTTTCTCGTGTTTAGCCTAAGAGAAGCATGCAAAATTATGTACTTACATATTTTTAATAACATTATTATGACAACAAAATATTTATAGATGTCAAAATGTCAAATCGTATTCTATATTATTAATTGAGTTCTTTTTACATCCTGTACCTATAATAAACTGTGTTAAACCACACAACGAATTCGTGAACATGTGACCTGATAAAGAATTGGATCATCGCCCCTTAGAGATGCATCGGAAATTTTGATAACGCCATGTATTTTGCGTCATAGTGTTAGAAACTGGCTCAGGTATAAATACAGAACAAATCTTTGAAACCGCTTATCTTAATTTCATTCTTAGATTTATTCTTATAGACACTGCACTGCAATCCTTACTAATATTACAAATGTGAAGATGTGTTTGTTTGTTACCTTTTCGCGCTTCAACGCCTTGACCAATCTTAATAAAATTTGGCATGCAGGTAGGCTGTGCCTGTGGACATAGGCAATTCAATTCAATTCAAAACAATTTATTTCAAATAGGTGTTTACACAAACTTTTAAAAGTCAAAACAAAAAAAAATACTGTATATTAAAAATAATGTCATGATTCAGATTACAGTCTCAGGTAATGGTATTTGATATAGAATCAACTTATATATCTTTGTCATTTACATAATCTATTATTTTATAATATCCTCTAGAGCACAAAACTTTTTTGACATGAGTCTTGAATTTATTCTCTGACAAACTAGTTACATTTTCTGGAATTTTATTGTAGAATCTTATACACTGCCCCACAAATGACTTTTTAACCTTACTCAGTCTCGAAAAGGCTATATCTATTTTATTTACATTTCTTAAATTCAAATTATGCCTGTCACTGTTTTTAGGAAATAAATGCAAATTCTTACGAACGTACATGATTTTTTCATATATAAAATGACTAGCAACAGTTAAAATATTGATTTCTTTAAACTTATTCTGTAACGACTCACGTGATCTTTTCTGCAGGATGAAAATAGTTTCTATATCAGCCGCATGCCCCCACAGTAATATGCCATAAGACATTATACTATGGAAGTAACTAAAATACACTAGTCTCGCAGTATCTACATCCGTTAACTGTCTTATTTTCTTAACGGCATAAGCAGCTGAACTAAGCCTTCCCGCTAAAGTTTCAATGTGTGGTCCCCATTGAAGTGAAACATCCAAAGTTATACCAAGGAACACCGTGGTATTTACAAATTCTAATTTATTACTGTCTAATATTACACTATTATTGACCTACAAAATTTTATACATTTTGTATTCTTAGCATTTAATAATAAGTTGTTCACAGTGAACCAGTCCAGTATCTTTGAAAGAGTGTTGTTTACTTCGTCAATTTCGTTTTCTTTCCTATTCACTTTAAAAATAAGAGATTTATCATCCGCAAACAACACAATATTTGACAGATGTTGCACCATAAAAGGCAAATCATTTACGTAAACAAGGCTACTTTTTATCCCGTGAAAAAAGCATAGCCCGATGCAGTTCCTGAGGGAACTTAAAACAACTGTCTTTTTTGGTGATTTCTTTAACATCGCAACGGAACAATGGATTGTGTGATTTTTTGCACAGATGTGGTTGAGGATGTGAAAAATGGCATGATACTAATAAGCATATCCTGACATAGTTCCCGAGGGATCTGTAGAAAATCCATGTCCGCTTGCGCCTTGCGCACCGCGCACCCTCTAAGACAGTTATAAAACAATGTCCACGCGGGCGAAGCCGCGGGCAAAAGCTAGTATTTGAATAATCCTATGAGTAGTTGATTATTTTGTTAGGACACGACTTCACACAATGGACACTTCATGCAACGAGCCAGAAATGAAATTTCAAAAACTGTAACCAATCTGGAATCTGGGTGACGAGGGGCTGAGGTCGCAATCTGAGCGGCAGGGAGTGTCCATACTGTAGTACTAATACAGGTTGAAACAAAATTGGTGTAGGTCCCGTTAATGGGGTTTCTACTCGTCATACTGAACAACTTTCTCCAAGGAACCCATAGTCCATTCTCAAAAAAAAATTGGACCCTCCATACTAAAATGCACGAAATCGGTCGATCAGCTGGTCGATTTGTATGAAGAGTAAAAACAAATTTTTACGTTTTCAGCAAAGTCGTAGAACAAAAGTTGTTCAGTATGATGAGTAGAAGCCCCAGTTAACGGGACCTACACAAATTATGATACACCCTGTATATATACTATGACGACGTGTACACCTAATCACGTATTTGACTATCCAGCTCGTGCTTCCGACGTGTCATCGAGACGATGGCCGCTTGGTTAGCTGGCTAACGAAGACAACACTTGATATACGGGAGTAAACAATGGACATTGATCTGTTTGACGTCAGTTATAGGTACATGACAAAGATAACCATCTAGGGTAAAACCAGGATAGTTGCCCCAAGAGTATAGTTGCTCCGATTGTAATTATTCGAGTTTTGCGGATGAATCGCATACTAATTTAATAATTTTTGAAAGTGTCTCCAACTGTCACTAAGTTGACCATGTGTCATATCTCTGTACGATTGCATGGTAAGGCAAAATGCGAAAAAAGTTTTTGCGGGATAGATGTCCTGTTTCTCGGTGGTAAATGTACCCTTTACGTTATTTACATGAATTAGGCAACTATCCCCTATGTGGGATAGATGTCCCAAAATATAGAGGTTCGCAAAAATCGCTAATACTCTGGAAATATTACAGATAATGTTGTTTACTCTTTATAAATTTGAAGGTAAAAAATTAAAGTACCGACCAGTGTTACAATTAAAGTATTTTGCTTTTTGTACTAAGAGATATAGACTGATTTCAAAAGGTGTGGCAACTACTCGGCTTTTACCCTATAATCGGGCGTGTAAAGGATAATTAAATCGAAGCTCAATTAAAAGGCGTACCTAACTACGGATACTTCATTATAATGTGCAAGTGGGATTTAATTTTGTTTGTCCCGTATCTTTTATTGTACAAACTTATTGTAAATAATTATTTAATACTAGATTTTGCCAGCGGCTTCGCTCGCTTGAACATAGTTTAATGACTGGCTTCGAGGGTACGCAGTGCGCGAGCCGCAAGCGGCTCGCGAGCGTGAAAAACAGTATCTTGTATGTTAATCCAGGTCCTAAGCTGTCTACCTACCAAATTTCAGCTAGATATGTTCAGTAGTTAGTTAGTTTTCGCGTGAACATAGTTTTTATGTCTGTCGTGCTGTCAACTCTAGATCCATTGGGAACCATGTCGAGCTATGCTAATTAGTAGTCAATTCGATAATCAGTATTAATTAGCACGTCAATCCTTCGCTTCATTGCGTAGTGACAGAAATTACCAAAAAAGAGAGAGTTAACAGCTATCCCACAGGAACCACTTAAGAAATCTGGATAAAAAGGAGCCTATATGTTAGTCCAGGACCTAACCTATAGTGTGCTAAGTTTCATCCCGATCCGTCCAGTGGTTGAAGCGTGAAAGAGTAACAAACATCCATCCATACACACAAACTTTCGCGTTTATCATATTAGTAGGATTTTGGTGTATTGGCTATAAGAATCAAAACAAAGAGAAATTAAAAAGACAGTCACTGTAGGTATTGTTAAATATGTATAAAGACGTGCAGAGCACAAATTGCGCTAACTTGAGTGGGAGCCGGGAGAGCTGAGCGGCCACGCGCCGAAGCCAAGCGCGAGTCAAGTGTGGAACGCCCGCTTCATAAATAGGACGGACAGTGTGCTAGCGGGGCGCTAGGGCTGGCCCTTCACGTCCACTTTAAGGGGTTCTATTGTATCAAGAGGAGGCCTTTCAAGAAAAATGCCTCGGAGAGTTTACTTCTGCATCCACGGTAATCTCCTTTTATGTCAAACTAGATGTTCCCGCGGCTTTGTCCTCGTGGTCTTCGTTTTTATGACTGTCTTTAAAGGTCAGTGGTGCGAGAATCGCAAGCGGTAATCTCCGCTGGATTTAACTGCCTCCGTGGCGTAATGGATAGTCCATTTGCTTTACACCAGGAGGTCGCGGGTTCGATTCCCGGTGGGGTCAACTTGTAAGACTCGGTTTGGTTGGTGGTAGGGCATTTTCTAAGCCCGACTGGCTAGCTACCACCATCTTATCTAAGTCTTGCCGCCAAACATCAGTGTTAACAACATTGATGTGTTCCGGCTTGAAGATAAGATAGCCAGTTCTCCATTACGTTGGGGAATCTTGGTAAGCCCGCTTCCATCTTCGGCATCATCACTTACCATCAGGTGAGATGATGCCAAGGGCTTACCAATTGTGAATCAAAAAAAGCGGTTTTCGAGCGTAGACATGAGTTTTCTCCAAATTGTTCGGCAGCTATGTCGGGCTATGCTAATTAGTAGGCTTTATTTCCCACCCCTTTCCATCTCTGTGCGAAATATAACAAAGCGTAGAAATCACTTTTCTCCCAGATCCCTCGGAAACTATTATCGGGCTATGTCAATTGGTAGTCTGTGTCATTTTCCACCTCCTCAATTATCTTTGAGCAAAAATCACAACAGTGCGTTGGTCCGTTGCGATGTTGAAGAAATTTTTTTGAGTTCCCTCAAGAACTGTATAGAACTATACTTGTTTCACGGAATAAAAAGTACCCTTTGTACTTCTCCATGACACAGGCTACTTGCATGCCAAATTTAGTCAAGGTTTGTTGAGTTGTTGAAGCGTGAAGAAGTAACAAACAAACAAACACATTTTCAAATTCATAATAATATTATGTATCAAGAGGTCGTGTAAATGGCACAAAGTTAACTACCGATTTGCTCTGTGTGCCAAGTGTCTAGTTTATTTTGCTCTGTGTGCCAAGTGTCTAGTTTATTTTGCGCTGTGTGCTTAGTGTCTAGTTTATTTTGCTCTGTGTGCCAAGTGTCTAGTTTATTTTGCGCTGTGTGCCAAGTGTCTAGTTTATTTTGCGCTGTGTGCCTAGTGTCTAGTTTATTTTGCTGTGTGTGCCAAGTGTCTAGTTTATTTTATGCTGTGTGCCTAGTGTCTAGTTTATTTTGCTCTGTGTGCCAAGTGTCTAGTTTATTTTGCTCTGTGTGCCAAGTGTCTAGTTTATTTTGCGCTGTGTGCCTAGTGTCTAGTTTATTTTGCTGTGTGTGCCAAGTGTCTAGTTTATTTTATGCTGTGTGCCTAGTGTCTAGTTTATTTTGCTCTGTGTGCCAAGTGTCTAGTTTATTTTGCGCTGTGTGCCAAGTGTCTAGTTTATTTTGCGCTGTGTGCCTAGTGTCTAGTTTATTTTGCTCTGTGTGCCAAGTGTCTAGTTTATTTTATGCTGTGTGCCTAAAGTCTAGTTTATTTTGCTCTGTGTGCCAAGTGTCTAGTTTATTTTGCGCTGTGTGCCAAGTGTCTAGTTTATTTTGCGCTGTGTGCCTAGTGTCTAGTTTATTTTGCGCTGTGTGCCTAGTGTCTAGTTTATTTTGTTCTGTGTGCCAAGTGTCTAGTTTATTTTATGCTGTGTGCCTAGTGTCTAGTTTATTTTGCGCTGTGTGCCTAGTGTCTAGTTTATTTTGCGCTGTGTGCCTAGTGTCTAGTTTATTTTGCTCTGTGTGCCAAGTGTCTAGTTTATTTTATGCTGTGTGCCTAGTGTCTAGTTTATTTTGCGCTGTGTGCCTAGTGTCCAGTTCATTTCGCGCTGTGTGCCTAGTGTCTAGTTTATTTTAGAAGATAATCGACCTAATGGACTCCTCATACAAACAGATCAGGTCAGATTACATGGTGATTGATTACACTTTCACCAGGGTAAAGTCGCTCAAAGGGTATTATGAGCACAAACAACTATTTCGATTCTGTGTACCCAAATATAGTGTTTATTTTAATCCACAATTGATAAGCCCTTGGCATCATCTTACCTGATAGTAAGTGACGATGATGCCGAAGATGGAAGCGGGCTTACCAAGATACCCAACGCAAGCGGGCTTACCCCAACGTAATGGAGATCTGGCTATCTTATCTTCAAACCGGAACACATCAATGATATTAACACTGGTGTTCGACGGCAAGACTTAGATGAAATTGTATTCTGTGTAATCCAGATACTATTTAAAACGTTTTTTTTTCAATATGGGCATGCCTAACCCTACGGCAGCCAAGGGAAACTAGAGTCTCCAACTTGCTACAATAACATTGTGTGCAGTTAACCATCTTGTTTGTCATTTCAGACATACTGGTACTCGTAGGTACCGACCACGGATAAGATAAATAAGGTTGGATTGGCAATAGTCACACTTTTGTTTGAAAACCAGCGTCGACGCCTGTCTCCCACCCATCAACTCCACTAGACAAGCAATAATAATACATACACGAATTGCGCACACTAATAAATAAAACACACTTAGAACACAGGGCTGCAATTGTGTCTCACACCATTTCGAAAGTCTGTACGTTACGCACAACCACACGCAAATAAAAAGTATGAACGCGTGCTTCTGTTATGTATGGTTGTCTAATCATAGTTGTGGCGCGCATGCCCAGCGCACATTTCCAATCCAACCTTATTTATCTGATCTGTGGTACCGACCTAGTCTGCTCGCTCCAGTAGTGAGTGTGCTAGGCTAGGATCGCCTCGGGTCTTGGTTCATACTTTGTAATATCTGTTAAAAACTTACTCAGCTACATTGTACATGTCTCTTTCTAGTATGCCAACTTTGCCAAGCTTCTAAGGAGAATGATATTAAACTCATTAGTACTATATTTATGTTTTTTTATTCACAATTGGTAAGCCTTTTTCATCATCTCACCGGATGGTAATAAGTGGACGATGATTCCGAAGATGGAAGCGGGCTTACCAAGATTCTCCAACGCAATGGAGAACTGGCTATCTTATCTTCAAGCCGAAAACACATCAATGTTGTTAACACTAGTGTTTGGCGGCAAGACTTAGATAAGATGGTGGTAGCTAGCCAAGCGGTCTTAGAAAATGCCCTACCACCAACCAAACCGAGTCTTACAAGTTGACCACACCGGGAATTGAGTCCGCGACCTGCTGGTGTGAAGCGAATGGACTAACTATTTATGCCACGGAGGCTGTCTAATCATATTGGATTTTTTTTGACAAACCCAACCTTCATCTGGCCCCAAAGTGGGATAGCTTGTACCAAAGTTTATATATTAGCCTGTGCAATGAAAATCAGGGCCTGATCTACATACTTATGCAGGTTGTAACGAAATTGGTGTAGGTTCAGTATGATGAGTAGAACCCCGAGTTTTTACAACATGTATATGTTTAAATATATGCATATACAGGATGTAACAAAATTTGTGTAGGTCCCGTTAACTGGGGGTTCTACTCATCGTACTGATAAACTTTCCCCAAGGATCCCATAGACAACTCTTAAAAAAATAATTTGGACCCTCCATACAAAAATGCACAAAGTTAGCCGATCAGCTGATCGATTTGTATGAAGAGTTTTTTTTTTTGCGATTTCAGCAAAGTCATTGAACAAAAGTTGTTCAGTATGATAAGTAGATGCCCCAGTTAACGGGACCTACAGCAATTTTGTTATAAACTGTATAGATATTGAACACCCAAACACAGAAAACAAACCTTTTCGTCATACGATTGTTTGCCCTGAGCGGGGATCGAACCCACGACCCTAGCAGACAGGAGCGCTGCTACTGAACCAACAAGTAGTAACAGGCAATTTTAGAAATCCAAATAAACAATAGTTGGGTTAGGTTAGGTTAGTTAGGTTAACCATTACTTCACGCTAATAATGTTCAGTGACATACTCGTATCTACTCAATATCGCTGAGAAACTTTTATTGGAGTCCATTCAGTTAGGATTTAGGGGCTGTTAACGTCATCTAAACGCAATTTAACCTCTCGCGTGCCGCGGGCGCAATGTTTCCAAATATTGTTGGAATTACCACATTTTACGCGTTACGGTTACGGCTCTCCGTGGCGATTTTTGGACGGAACTGAAAAGGAAGAAACCATTTTCTAGCGGAAAAATTCTTTTAAAGTTTACTTTAAGAGTGCCTATTTTTAAATAAGTGTGACCGTTTTGAATTATCCCACGGGAACACTTGAATTTTCCAGGACAAAGAGTATCCAATATGTTAACCCGGACTATAAGAAGCCACCATACGAAATTTCATCAAAATCGGCCCTGTAGTTTTTGCCTGATGCGCGAACATACAGACAGACAGACAAGAATTCCAAAAGTTGTTTTTTTGGCCTCTATATCGTTAGTAATGTCCACTACAGTTATTATTTTCTAAAAATATTTCCTGTACAGATACGGCCCCGTTACAGTTTTATTATATGTAGGTATATATATGTATAAAATAGATAATGTCCGCCACAGTTATTAATTATTATTTTCCAAAAACATTTCATGTACAGACACGGCCTCGTTACAGTTTTATTATATTATGTATACAGATTTTCCTTAATATTATTTTTTCTCTTTATGTTCTTTTTTATCAAATCGGCAATTCCATACTTATTATGTACATACATAGGTATTACATTGAATATTATTAAACTTGTTACCGAAGAGATATACTGCCTATTATCATCTTAGCTTGTATTGACTGGGTTATGCTATTGTCATAATATTTATATGCCAGAACTATAATATCGCCCTCTTGACGTCATCACGCGGGAGACGTTCCGCGCCGCCTGTCTCTCATTGTGTCCTTCACATTTTAATCTGGAGATGTCCTTCGCATTTTTAATCTGGAGACGTCCAATAAAAATACAGTTCTCTCTACTGTTGGCTTTTTATTCTTTTCTAAAAATAAAATAACGAGAATTCTCTACTTGATCCTCAAATGTCGCCTCTTGATATTTTCTCTTGGTAATTTTGTCTTGTAGGGAAAATACTCAGAACTGTTTTCTTACCTTATATTTATTGAATATTAACATAATAATAAATGATTCGTAACAAGGAAACTTCACCAATAATAATAGCGCCACAATATTAATCTACTGAGGATATAATAGTTATTTGTTATACAAGAGAGCAAAGTTGCTTTTTAACCGCGTGCTCAATTTTGATGACCGAGCAAGCGAATTAGAATCCTCAGCGATAGCGAGGGAATCAAAAGAGCACGAGGTGAAAAATCTTTGCACTCGAGCGCAACACGTAATTTTTCATTCCACCTCAGCGAGGAAATTACTAAATGGAAAAAAAAAACATTTGCGCATTACAAACAGTTTCAGTCAATCCTGATGGCGTTAAATAAACTTCCTCGTCGCTATTATCACTTATTTTAGGTTTTTCACTTGTTTTCAAGTTTCTTGTTTTTAACCTTAGGTTTTAACAATATGACGTGAAAAGAAAATGGCGCGAGCAAAGCAAATTAAAAAAAAAATACAACAACAAGGTTCCAAGCCTGAGTTTTTAACAAATTAAAAAAAGGTTGTATGATAAATTCGGCACCATGGAGGTAGAAGTAAATAGGTATAATAATGTTATGAATTCACAAACTTAGTGCAGACGACGTTCTAAATTCAATTTACTTTTCACCCTCTAGCGAGTAAAAACGGCTTTCGAAGAGCAAAAATACAATTTCTGAGATATGAAAAGGATATTTTCTTACAAGTCAGGATGTGACAGCTCGGACGAAATTGAAATTTGATAGCTAAAGCCATTTCAAAGCTACGGCACAATTTTAGGTATCAACCCTCTTTTTAAATTTAAGTTTAGATATAAGTAGTTTTTATTATTTTTTGTTTTCTTTTTGTATATCAACTGTAATGCTGCTTTGAATAAATGGTTTATCTATCTATTTATCTAAAGTGAAATTGAAATGAGAGAAGGACAAATTTTAAATTTAGGATCCCGAGGAACCAATCGATTTTTTGGACCTTGCACCTCAAGATTTCAAGATCTTTATTCAAAATAGGTGCAAACTACACTCTTTCTGATAGTCATAAAATATTAATTACATAAATATACATGTCATTTGTAAAAATAGAAAAATAAACAATCATTAGTTAAAAATGACAAAATCCAATCCTTGATATAATAGTTATTTGTTATACAAGAGTGCAAAGTAGCTTTTTAACCGCGTGCTCAATTTTGATGACCGAGCAAGCGAAGGAGTCTAAATTTAAATCACGAGCGCAGCGAATGATTCAAAAATTAGAGTCCTGAGCGTTAGCGAGGAAATCAAAAGAGCAGGAGGTGAAAAATCTTTGCACTCGAGTGCAACACGTAACTTTTCATTCCACCTCAGCGAGGAAATTACTAAATTAAAAAAAAAAACATTTGCGCATTACAAAAGTTTCAGTCAATCCTATTGGCGGCAAATAAACTTCCTCGTCACTATAATCACTCATTTTAGGTTTTTCACAACATGACGTGGAAAGAAAATGGCGACATAAGGTTTTAACAATATGACGTGAAAAGAAAATGGCGCGCGCAAAGCAAATTAAAAAAAAGTACACCAAGAAGGTTCCGAGTCTGAGTTTTTAACAAATTAAAAAAGGTTGTATGATAAATTCGGCACCATGGAGGTAGAAGTAAATAGGTATAATAATGTTTTGAATTCACGATGTTCTAAAATCAATTTACTTTTCTCCTCTAGCGAAGGAAAACGGCTTTTGCACACAGATATTTACTTAATACTCTAGCGAATAAAAACGGCTTTTGCACTCAGATATCGAAGAGCAAAAATACAATTTCCGATATGGGGGGATGAAAAATAAATTATGTCATTAGAACATGAAAACAATATGAAACGAGAATGCCTTTGACAAGAGTAGGCCAGTTCACACGGACAACACCCGGTCACTAGTATAACGCGAGAGTCAGCCATCGCTCCCCTCAACCGTATTAGAGGAAAAGGAACGACCTCAGTTTTTTTTCTCTAGTTTTTAAGTTTCATAAGTGATATTAGTATACTTACTACAATAATGTGAAATTTTGAAAAACAACAATTTCAACTTTACCCTGATGTACGCGACATAATAAAACGTTATCCGCATTTTTGGGCATTCGGTAACCGCCTCCGTGGCGTAGTGGTTAGTATATTTGCTTCACATCAGGAGGTTGCAGGTTCGATTCCCGGTAAAGTCTAACTTGGTAAGACTCTATTTAGTTGGTAGTAGGGCATTTTCTAAACCCGCCTAGCTAACTATCACTATTTTATATCAATGTTAACAGTATTGATGTGTTCCGGCTTGAAGATAAGATAGCCAGTTCCCCATTTCGTTGAGGAATCTTGTTGGACCTGCTTCCATCTTCGGCATCATCATCATCACTTTCCATAATATTATATTCATATTCATTCATTTCCTGTTGGATACATCATCATATCAGCTCATATACGTCCCACAGAGGGGCTCGAGCCTACCCTGAATTACGGCGATCGGGCCTTAGTCGTCCACGCGGGCCCAGTGCGGATTGGTCGACTTCACACATAACCTGCGAGTTTTTTCGCAAGCTCGTGCAAGTTTCCTCATGATGTTTTCCTTCATCGTAAGAGCGTCGGTGGCGTAACGGCTAGGGCTGCCGCCTCCTGTCCGGGAGGTCGTGGTTCGAATCCCTGCCACGTACCAATGTGATTTAGAATTTAGATTTCAATGTACGTTTATCCGACACTCTTACGGTGAAGAAAAACATCGTGAGGAAACCTGCACACGCCTGCGGAAAAAACTCGCAGGTTGTGTGTGAAGTCGAACCACCCGCACTGGGCCCGCGTGGTCGACTAAGGCCCGATCACCCTAATTCGATATTATTATTATGTATGTTTATTGCCGTTGGGGCAGTAAAGTTCTCGAATGGCGACTGCGCACCGGAAAACGTAGAACGAGAACTTTGAGAACTTTACTGCCCCAACAGCAATTCGTTCTACTGCCACTTTTTGTGTCCTCTTTATGACAGACGTGATAATTCGCTATTCTGTGGATATGATGCAGGTATTAAGACAGTCTATACATTTTTTGAAGTTTTTATTTAGTAATTCAACATTCACCGTAAGAGCGTTAGATAAACGTACATCATCATATCAGCCACAAATCGTCCACTGCTGGACAAAGGCCTCCCCCAAGGATTTCCACGACGACCGGTCCTGCGCTGCCCGCATCCATCGGCTCCCCGCGATCTTCACCAGGTCATCGATCCACCGCGTGGGAGGTCTGCCTACGCTACGTTTTCCGGTGCGCGGTCGCCACTCGAGAACTTTACTGCCCCATCGGCCATCTGTTCTACGAGATATGTGCCCTGCCCACTGCCACTTCAGTTTAGCGATTCTGTGAGCTATGTCGGTTACTTTAGTTCTCCTGCGGATCTCCTCGTTTCTGATTCGATCGCGCAGAGAAACTCCGAGCATAGCACGCTCCATTGCCCTTTGGGTGACCTTGAGCCTTCTTATGAGGCCCATAGTAAGCGACCATGTCTCAGTTCCGTAAGTCATCACTGGCAACACACACTGGTCAAAGTCCTTAGTCCTTACTAAACGTACTTAAGAAATCTAAATCCGAAATCACATTGGTATGTGGTACGTTCTATCCAGCTAGAGCACGCAAAAATTGCTGCAAGTCTTGGAACTCCTCATTCTATAAAGAAAAATGGAGTTTGTATAAAATAACAGAAAAGCGTTTGGAACGTTCGGAAGAGACAAAGTTTTTGTAAAACGGAACGCGAGCACTTATGCATGTGAGCTCTTTGTATTAGCAAAAAGCCCTGCGGTCTTGTAAGCGTCAACGCGCTTTTAGACGGCAGTTACCGTGCCACCCACAAATGCGAATTTACGCTTTGCATTATGAAAAATTAAAGCGACAATACCGATGCAATTTCGACCGTCCTTTTGCAGTTGGCGCCGCGCCGGTAATGGCCACTCCAGTCCGCCTCTTTTTGTCGACGCTTTCGTAAACACTCGTTTTAAAACACCATCTAAGTTAATTGCACTTTTTGTAATGTTCAATTCATCATATCAGCTCATATACGTCCCCACCGAGGGGCTCGAGCCTACCCTGACCACTCGGGCCTGACTTCACACATAACCTACGAGTTTCTCTGCAGGCGTGTGCAGGTTTCCTCACGATGTTCTCCTTCATCGTAAGAGAGTAGGTGGCGTAACGTTAGAATCCTGCCACGTACCAATTTTGATTTCGAATTTAGATTTCATATGTACGTTTATCCGACGCTCTTACGGTGAATGTTCAAATACTAAATAAAAACTTCAGCAAATGTAATAGACTGTCGTAATACCTGCGTCATATCGACTTGCGAATTGTCATGTCTAAAAAATGTATAAAGAGGACACTAAAAGTAGCAAAGGAACGGACGGCCGTTGGGGTAGTAAAGTTCTCGGGTGGCGACCGCGCACCAGAAAGCGCAGCGTAGGCAGGCTTCCCACGCGGTGGACCGACGACCTGGTGAAGATCGCAGTACCGGTTGTCGTGTAAATCCTCAGGGGACGCCTTTTGTCCAGCAGTGGACGTTTTTCGGCTGATATGATGATGACGATGATGATGATGAATAATGGCAAATTATGACTAAACTTCTAAACATTCGCCACTAGTAATACAACCCCCGCCAATCCGGACTTGGACCCCATGTGAGGGTGTGTGTGAGGGGGGGGGGGGGATGACCTGACCGTGTCGAGCAGTGGTGACCGTAAATATGGGCTGTTAAAAATATAAAGCTTTTATCTTTGTTCACCTGCTACATTTACAAATAAACTGAGGGTATTTGGAAAAACCCGGCGACGAAATAATAGGGATGACGAATGCTAGTCAACTGAGTTATTTTTTATCATCTGTCAAAAACGACATTTTGTTCTAAGAATGTTAGAAATACCTAGGCGTGACGTCATAGTTTAGCAGCGTCATTTATGTACTCAATTTGTGATTTTGGTGAATTGAAAATCGAAGACTTGATGGAAAACAAAACGAGTAAGGTTTTCCGAAGTTTAAGTAGGAGGGCCATTTAATGATCAAGATTTCATAATTTATTTCTGATGCTGTCGTCAAACATATTGCTTCCGAGATAATTTAAAACGCTAAACACGTTAAAAAACCACTGACTTCCATCGCAACAACTTCGAACAATTTTGCATTATTATTTTGGTTTTTGTTAATTTTCTAATAAAGTACTACACCGATTTTGATTTTTTTTATTATTCACAATTGGTAATAAAATTTATATGGAACGACACGGGAAGCACTAGCTTTTTAATTTTAAAAAAATCATCTAAATCGGTTCACCCAGTCAAAAGTTCTGAGGTAACAAACATAAAAAAAAACATACAGTCGAATTGAGAACCTCCTCCTTTTTGGAAGTCGCTTGAAAATATATCAACTGAGCATCTTTATGCGAATATTTTTCTATGTCCAACCCGCACTAAATAAAACGGAATTAATTTCAAACAGTCTCAAAGCGATGCCATTATGATTGCAATTAGCTTAAATACGTAATTTAAATAACCAGATGTTGAATGGAAACGGCGAGTACCTACGTAGCGGTAGGAGAGTAGAGTCGGGAACCGTTTTTATTATGTTTTGTTACTGTAAAAGTTCGAATATACTTACGAGTACGAAAGTCTGTTGTAATATAACACTTTAAACTTTCACGATTGTTCATAATGACAAATTGAAAGCGGGACTTGTAAGTATGTTGTAACTTGTAATTTTTAAAAATACAAAAAAAGACGTGTGGCACTCGGGGACTGACGCGGTAAAGCTATTGCATAGAATTTTTTATTAACTTATGCAATTATAATTATTTATTTATTTTTTATTTATGCAGTACTAGCTTTTACCCGCGGCTTCGCCCGCGTGGACATCGTTTTTGTGACTGACTTAAAGGGTCGGCTCGCGAGCGTGGACATGAACTTTTTCCAGATCCCTCGGGAACTATGTTAGGATATGCTTATTAGTAAATAGTGTCATTTCCAACTCCCTCAACCATCTCGGTGCAAAAATCACACAATCCATTGTTCCGTTGCGATGTTAATTAACCAAAAAAGAGTATATTTTCAGTTCCCTCGGGAATTGCATCGGGCTGTGCTATTTTCAAGGAGCCTACGTCCTTCCTTGTGACACAGGCTACCTGCATGCCAAATTTCATTAAGATTGGTCAAGGCGTTGAAGCGTGAAAAGGTAACAAACAAACTAAATTTAAGATCTTAATTTAAGATCACTTCTCCTTTCTGTGGAGTGATCGCCATTGAATAATACACCAATGAATTATCTTGCGGTACCTTTGTTACGATTTCTTAAGTTATACAGGCGAATCGTATCGAATTCGAGCTTTTACTGTGACACATCCACGTGATTCGAGCGTTCTTAATGGCCACTAATAATAAAAGCAAATGAGCGAGAGACTTGAAACAAATTGCATTATCTGTGGAAATGGCGCTGAAAAGCAGTGCCCTCGCGTCGTCTCCGTCGCTGTGCCGACTCGTTAACTTATTCGGGTTTCTGAAAATCTAGTTAACAATTGACTAATATTTCACCAATTTAATGCCAATCTATTTTCTTTTGGAGTTATTTGATAACTTTCGTTAAGTAAGGCAAGTAGGTTAGTATATGTTTTGAGAAGGACGTTTACCTACAGCAAAAGTTTACCAGCATTTTCTACGTTTTTTTTTTTATCCGCAGTTGATAAGCTCTTGGCATCTCACCTTATGGTAAGTGACGATGATGCCGAAGATGAAAGCGGGCTTACTAAGATTCCCCAACGCAATGGGGATCTGGCTATCTTATCTTTAAGCCGGAACACATCAATGCTGTTAACACTAATGTTTGGCGGCAAGACTTAGATAAGATGGTGGCGGTGGTAGCTAGCCAGGCGGGCTATGAAAATACCCTACCACCAATCAAACCGAGTCTACAAAGTTGACCCCGCCGGGAATCGATAACGCGGCCTCCTGGTGTGAAGCGAATGGACTAACCATTACGCCACGGAGGCGGTAGGTAAGTTAAGTTACTTATAATGATAATTAGAAACGCTGAACCCGTTAAAAAAACTTAGTACAATTTAGCATTATATTATTTTTGGTTTTTGAACATTTCCTAAAAAAGTACTACAGCGAATTTGATATAATTTATACAGGGTGATTACGGGGTCGTGGAGCAAGAAAGAAGCATTTAACTTACTTTCTCCTAAGCATCACGATAGGTTAGGACTAACAGTACACCAGCGACTTTTACTTTTAGTCAGCAAAAAAAAAACTGCGATAATTCGAGATCATGGTCACACAGACAGACAGTGGTATTAATAAAAATGATTAAAAAGGTGTAATTAAAAGTAGGGTGACCACGCATTTTGAGTCAATAATAATTTTTAAACAAAAATACGTAAATAACGAATCATCTTTGTTTCAATTAAAATAAATACAGGTAGCATCGCAATCATTTACTGAGTCAGAAAAAAATGGTTGGGATCACGACCCCGAAATCACCCTGTATAGGACTAACTTCAAAAATCATGAAAATCGGTTCACAATCTACAAAGCTATCACGTAACAAACATACAAAAATTCCGGCCAAGTGCGAGTCAGAATCGCACACAATGATGGGTTCTGCGACATCATACTAGATAGCGCTAGTACAAAGGGATCCGTACCATCATATTAGATAGCGCTAGTTCCTTCATGTTCAAAAGAAACACGCTTTTTGTGTTAATTTTTTCACCTTTTCAATTTTTTTTGTATTTGTTGTTATAGCGGCAACAGAAATAAATCATCTGTGAAAATTTCAACTATCTAGCTATCACGCTTCATGAAATACAACCTGGTGACAGACGAACAGACGGACGGACAGCGAAGTCTTAGTAATAGGGTCCCGTTTTTACCCTTTGGGTACGGTACCCTAAAAACAATGCATCTCAAACTTCTCCTTTTTGGGAGTCGCTTGAAAAAGTCTTAATAAAAGCACCTATAAGTGCAGGCTTAAAGGGAAGACGTTAAATAACATGTCTGGCATTAACTTTGTAGCAGTAATATTTTCAGCGCAAGGACGCTTATTTTCCTGCAGAGACTATTACGTAACTACAGTAGGGGTGACGACAGCATCAGAAATAAATTATGAACACTTGATCACTGAATTGCCCTCCTACTTAAACTTCGGAAAACCTTACACGTTTTGTTTTCCATCAAGTCTTCGATTTTTAATTTACCAAAATCACAAAATGAGTACATCGCCGTCACGCCTAGGTGTTTCAAACATTTTTAGAACAAAATGTCGTTTTTGACAGACGATAAAAAGTAAATAAGATGACTAGCATTCGTCATCACCATAGAGTAGTACTCTTGGTCTGTACAAACAGGGTTATTTTTACTTTTTTCGCGGGAACAAACTCGTCAAAATTTTCGACGTTATTGAAGTAAAACTTCTTTACGCACGTTTCACTTGGAGAGTAAGCTGGTGGATGCGTGACGAGAGCGTTACGGAAGTGTGGTCAGGCGAGGCGAACGGAAGTTGAGAGGGATATATAAACTAGTGAAGATAGAAAGAGAGATACTATTTATATTCGTTTACAAACAATATCGGTTGTCAAAACAATCAAAACAATTATATAAGATAAAACAGATTTGATAATTTTCAGAGGATAATAAAACTCTTTTCATAAACTGTCTCTACCTCCATATGACAAAAAAGATGACATTGTGGCGACATCTGCAGTACCCGCCACATACAACTACATAACCTCAACTCAAGACTGAACCATCGATCATACTATATGGAATTACATCTTCATCTCGATAGATGGCATCTAGAACGCGCTATTAGAATTTCTTCAGCGCTAAGCATATATACAAGCACCAACCATTCACGGTTGGTCCACGGCCGGACCCCAGGCACAACACCTCGCCTGGCGGAGATATCTCCTATTGTTCTCGTCATGTTCCTACATGTAATTGCACATCCGTTCCTACAACATTATTTTCTAAAGACTAAGTATTTACTTTCTAACATATTTAGGGTGACTTTTAATTAGTTCTTGATAGTAAGGGAAATGAATGTACTCGGGATTACAAACAACTTTTCCGAAGAAACTATATGTCAAATATGGAAAAAAAATTTGGTCCTTCATACATTTATGCCGCTTTGTCAACTTATTATGTATCGAGGACCAAACATTTTTTTTCTGATTTGACGTATAGTTTTTTTGGGAAAGTTGTTTATAATCACGAGTACATTCATATCCTTTGCTATCAAGAACTAATTAAAAGTCACCGTATATAGATGGAGCTAAAGAAGTTTTACTTCAGTCATATGTCAATTATGTGATCTAAAACAATATTTTTTTTACTTGGCTTGGTTGCGAGTTGAGACCACAACATTGGTAGGTACAGTCACGGAATTTAATTGTTTAGCAGATACACGAAACTTCAATTTTGCCGGGTTATTATAAGTATCTATCTACATTTCCGAGACCAGACGACTGATGACGAATTACCATGAAGAAATTACATTTATATTTTTTTTTCTTTAACTTCCGATCGTTTTTTACGTTATTATATCTATTAGACAGAAAGTGGATGAAACAGGGAAAACTAATTTAATAACCCGGCAAAATAAAAGAGACTTGAATCTGCTATACACTTAATGTCTACGTAAAGTGCTGTCCGCACCCATACGGCCCTGTTTCGACTCGACCCGAAGAATGATATCAGATATTTCGGTTTTGTAAGGCATAAAAAAGTCAATGTATAGTCAAAGAGAAAAGTGTACATCTAACGTTTGCACCACGCAGAGTTTGAAATATGAATACAATGTTTGGATAAATAAAATGAAATCATTATCGTCATCTTTGGTAATAATTCAAGTTAACACAAGTCAATAAAAAAAATCAACAATTCAAAAATATTCATCATCATCATAATTATCAGCCGAAAGACGTCAAATATTAGACAAAGGTCTCCCCAAGGATTTCCACGTCGACCAGTCCTACGCTGCCCGCATCCTGCGGGTTCCCGCGACTTCACCAGGTCGTCAGTCTACCGAGTAGGAGGCCTGCCTAGTGCCTAGGCTACGTCTTCTGGTGCGCAGTCGCCACTCGAGAACATTACTGCGCCAACGACTATCTGTTCTACAAGCTATGAGCCCCACCCACTGCCACTTAAGTTTATTGTTATTTATATTTTCTGCCTGACTGTACAAATGGTACTGAATCGGTACTATAATATGTACAGAATGTAACCAAATTGGTGTAGGTCCGGTTAACCGGGGCTACAACTTTTGTTCTAGGACTTTGCTGAAAACGCAATAAATAATTGTTTACTCTTCATGCAAATCGATCAGCTGATCGACCAATTTTGTACATTTTAGTATGAAATGTAAAAATTTCCGTATGAGAATTTACTATGGGTTCAGTGGGGAAAGTTGTTCAGTATGATGAGTAGAACCTCCAGTTAACGGGTCGTTCACCAATTTTTTTGCACCTGTATTATAGTACAATATCTTCGGGCCGACTTGAAACCGGGCCAAGTGGGCGCTAACCCGTAAAGTCTACCCTACGTAGGTACCTATCTCATAGCAATACCTACAAAGTCTTATAATTTATTTAATTAATAGCAATTTATAACGCAGGTTAAGTGGCCTGAAGCACTGTTATTACCTAGATGGGTTAGACTGTTACTGGCATTTTTATCGACCGTTTCCGTGGTTCGCAAATCACGTTAAGCTGTTGGTGCCGGTTGCTTTCACTAGATTGCAGTCGTTAAGCCGTGTTAGATGCCATAAAGACGGCTTGAAAAACTTCTGACAGGGGGGGCAGCCACTGGCCTTACAACCTCCTCCAAGCCGGACTTGACCCCCGTGTGTGGGGTATGGACTAACCTTCCCGACCTTGAGAAGACACCATGACCCAGCACTGGGGACGTTATAGATTTGTATGACTGTCGCTCCTGATCATGAAACTAAACAACACTCCCATAGAAAGACATAATATAATGATAACTATGAAAACCGGCCGAGCGTCGGTGGCGTAATGGCTAGGGACGCCGCCTCCAGCCCGGGAGGTCGTGGTTCGAACCTGCCACGTACCAATGTGATTTCGAATTTAGATTTCATATGTACGTTTATCCGACGCTCTTACGGTGAAGGAAAACATCGTGAGGAAACCTGCACTCGCCTGCGGAGAAACTCGCAGGTTGTGTGTGAAGTCGACCAACCCGTACTGGGCCCGCGTGGTAGACTAAGGCTCGATCGCCCTAAATTTAGGATAGGCGGTGGTGACGGATATGAGCTTACGGCCAAATGCGAGTCAGAACCGCACACAAAGGGTTCCGTGCCATCATACTATATGGCGCTAGTTTCTTCACGTTTCAATAAAAAAACGTAGGTAATAATATTTGTTGTTATAGCGGCAACAGAAATACATCATCTGTTAAAATTTCAACTGTCTAATTATCACAGTTCATGAAATACAGCCTGGTGATAGACAGACAGACGGACAGTGAAGTCTTAGTAATATGTAGGGTCCCATTTTTACCCGTTGGGTACGGAACCCTATTAGTAGAAGCCATCTTGGTCACCTCTTTACTTATACATAACCTGAAATACAGGGTTCGCTGTTATCGGCTTTATTCGAGTTCCGCTAAAATTTAAATTGCAATGGCAAATGTGGAACTCTGTAAGCTGTGTATTATACGTCTTAGCTTCTGACATTCTAAAGTTGAAAAGCTTTCGGTAGGTACAGAGGCCAGCACATCAAGCTAGACACTCGTAGTGCGATTCTGATCCTTACGCGTACGGCATAAGAACAGTACAAAGTCTCTGTACAACTGCTCCAAAGAATCCGCGAAGCGCCGTAATATTCGCGATGCCGCGGCGGGGGGGTATGGCGGGCGGCGGGGAACCTCGAAATTAAATTCCATACATGTCGTTCGCGCCTTAACTGCAACTTCAGAATCCACTTTGGTTCGCTGCTCAGCCATAGCCATAAATTTATGCTATTAAAATCTTTCGAATTTTACGACACGTATACCAACATTGAAATTATTATGAGGTTGTAAGAATATTTGAAACGATTTTTGTAAATAATAGTAGGTCGTTTATTTCGTAAGTGAAACATTGTAAACCTAGAGAGGACATTCCAATTCGAGCATGGCCAATACTCTGAAAAAATTTTTTTTTAATGTTATGCGCAAAATTGATTTTACCGCACACGTGCTTTTTATTTTGCCACTTTTTTTAGAGACAAAGGACTTTGTGTTTTGTATGTACATATATTATGGATGATTTTCGGCTGCTGCATGCGAACTACTACAAATGGTTCGTTTTGGTTATAGCGTGGCGTGAATTTCAGTTTTTTTGTGAATTATGACACCATGTTGAACTTTTTAACAAGTTCAACCCTCGGTTGGTCGCGTGGGGTCTTTTAAAGCCCGACGTTTACGAAAACTGCCATATTTTGTTCCATATAAAAGATACTAATTGGTACCTCAGGGTAGCTTCCTAAAACATACTTAACTATCAATTAGTGCAAAAAAATAAAAAATAAAATATAATTATTTGTTAAAAATTATTTCCTATCATTAAAATTATTTAAAACCACACTATGGGTTTTATTTAAAACTTTATTAAGCTACTAAAACTGCGGGAGCCGGGTCGTTCCTTTCTCTCATGGTCGAGGGGCGCGATGGCTGACTCTCGCGTTATAATTAAAATAATTTAATAATTTAATTTTTAATTTTTTAATAATTTTTATTTAAATTGTTTATACATGTCAATAAAGTTATATAACCGATTGCCAAGTGACATAAGACAATCTCCATCTAATCTTTTTAGAAGCAAACTTTATAAATGGCTTTTAGAAAAATGCTTCTACTCAATTAAAGAATTTTTTGACCATAATGCTTAGTTTTAAGACAAAATTTATTTTAATTTAATTAAAGGTATATAATAGTAACAAACATGATAAAATATGATGACTTCAAAATATTAATATGACATTTCTTATATTATTATTAGTATTTTAACTTTTGTGTAAATTTTTGCATGCTTTGACAAAAGCGAATCATGTGATACTTTATTGTTATATCATTATTTCCACTCAATTTAATACCATGTATTCAAGCAAATAAATATTATTCATTCATTCATTATACTCGTGACCGGGTGCTGTCCGTGTGAACTGGCCTACTCTTGTCAAAGGCTTTGACGACAAATTCAATAATTTTCATGTTATTACTTCTCGTGTCATTTTGTTTTCATGTCTTAATGACATTATTTGTTTTATATAAATGATTTTATTGACATTATTAACTGATGATTGTTTGTATTTAATTTTTTTACAATCTGTCATTAAACAATGTAATCGCTATCTTATAACCATCAGAAAGAGTGAAAGAATTCTCGAAAAACCTATAAACTTTAAGTTACAAGCTTTAAGTCACGCGATATACATAATATATGTATGCAAAACTTCAGCTCAATCAGAAACCGCGAAGTGTTGCAAGATTCTGCCCGAACAAACATACATATATTGCAAGTTGAATAAAAGATTGTAACATGCACCTATTTTGAATTCTAAACATTTTGAAATCTCTAAGTGTTTCGAAGCCAATGGCACGTCTTTTTAGTTTGTCAATATGGCGTCTCCTACAGCGCATCACCCCCGTTCGAACTCGCGTTCACTCCCGGGTGAATAGAATGATTTAACATACATAGGGGACACGGAGCTGGTTACGTCGTCGCTTCACGAAGTTGCAACACCCGCTGGCGCTGTATATACTCGTATCCACTTACCCAGATAAGCATAATGCTGCATAATCCTCGGCACTCGGCACCGATGGCAGGGACGTGCATTTTGTTGCTTTAGCTCTTCTGCTAAGCATACTATCCATACAAATCAATAGTACAAATATTTTTGAAGTGAAACTTCTATATAGACGGGGGGGGGGAGTGGGGATTAGATTTTTTTTCTGTCACGAAAATGCGTTACGGCCTTGTGGAGGGTATATCGTTACAGACGATATATCGCGTGGTGAGAGGCGGCAGTGGCGGAGGAATATTTTTAATATTTTTTTAAAAACGTTTTAGAAATATTTTTTTTGAATATTTATTTGGAATATCTTTTGAAATATTTGATTAAAAGAATATTTATTGAAATTTTTTTTTTGGAATATTTTTTGTCTTCTTTTAAAAAAAATATATTGATTTTTGAAACATAAGTTTTTGAAATATTTTTGTTTTGGATATTATTATTTTTAATATTTTTTTGAAATATTTTTTTTTGTTCGTTGAAGTGTCACTTCTACTATGTGTCCCACCACGCTTTTCGTTTTTTTTTTAATTTACAATTGGTAAGCCCTTGGCATCATCTCATCTGGTGGTAAGTGACGATGTTGCCAAAGATGTAAGCGGGCTTACCAAGATTCCACAACGCAATTGGGAACTGGCTATCTTTTCTTCAAAACGGAACACATCAATGTTGTTAGCATTGATGTTTGGCGGCAGAACTTAGAAAAGATGATGGTAGCTAAGCCGCGACCTCCTGATGTGAATCATTACGCAACGAAGGTGGTTAAATCAACCTTACAACACTTTGTTTTTTATTAAAGTGAAACATCGTCTCAATTTTTTCGTCTGCGTGTTGCATGTCGCGTGACGGTCGCTTTCGTCTGACGGTATGATCGTTTCGTCCTCTGTACCGTAGTGAGATTAGCCATGATCCTTTAGTCCTCTGTAAAGTTTCACTTTTACCGTGGTTTCATAAAACCACACATCAATTTTTTTCGTCTGTGTGTTGCATGTCGCGTGACGGTCGCTTTCGTCTGACGGTATGATCGTTTCGTCCTCTGTACCGTAGCGAGAACAGCCATGATCGTTTCGTCCTCTGTAAAGTTTCACTTTTACCGTGGTTTCATAAAACCACACACTTACTTTTTTTCTATCTATAACATTTCAACTTATTTGCTCTTTACTAAAGCTAAGCGTTTTTGGTACTCAGTCATGTTTTTGTACGTATAACATTCTTCATAATAGGAAACATATAATGTTGTCGTAAGATATTTCATTAATATTCATCGTGAACCGCGGCAAATTTATTTTTTCGACATTGATTTATACGCGGGCTGGCTCACGTACTTCACATAACTGTATTTTGTCAGACACAGATCTGAGGAAACATTTCGTTACATTAAGTTGTTGACATATTTGGTCAAAAATATATTTTCATTTTTAATCGACTTCAAAAAAGGAGGAGGTTTCCCAATTCGACCGTATATATTTATTAATTTTTTATGTGTGTTCGCGGATAACTTAGTCGTTTATGAACCGATTTTGATGATTCTTTTTTTGTTGCAAAGGAGATATCTCTAGGGTGGTACCATGATAAGGAAACCAGGATCTGATGATGGTATCCCAGAGAAATCGAGGAGAACCTTAGTTTTCTGTTTGAAGTCGGTTTTTTTGTTCAAAATTATAACAGTTATGAAAAGAATTGAACTTACATTTGAGATCTATAATATAATAAAACTGTAACGGGGCCGTGTCTGTACATGAAATATTTTTGGAAAATAATAACTGTGGTGGACATTACTAACGATACAGAGGCCAAAACAACAACTTTTGGAATTTTTGTCTGTCTGTCTGTCTGTCTGTCTGTATGTTCGCGCATCACGCAAAAACTACCAGGCCGATTTTGATGAAATTTTGTATGGTGGTTCCTTATAGCCCGGGTTAACATATAGGATACTTTTTATCCCGGTAAATTCAAGAGTTCCCGTGGGAAAATCAAAATTATTCATTTATAAAATGGCTCACCACGCAAATGCGGCTTGACCTATTACAATCAAATTTTATACGTTGATACCCTTATCGCGAACTAAAACTGGGACATTGTAAATCCCAAAAAAAATAAGGATTCCTGCAGGAATGCAAAAAAATGTATCTTTAGAATGACTCAACGTGAATATGAATGAATATGAAACCATTACATTGGGATGGGGTGTTTTGAACATCATTGTATAGTCGGGTATTCTTTATCCAGGAAAACAAAAGAGGTCCCGTGGGAAATTATCTATCGATACTTACAATAATAAATATAGAGTACTTTTTCAACATATAAGCTACACATACCACACATTATAATCATAGCAGCAAAATGTCAATAGATGGCACTGCAGGAATAATAAAACGCGCTAAAGTTTTGTTAAAACATTAAAATATTATTTCATACTTTTGAGTGGATTTCTTTTATGTATTTTTCAGCATACGCTTTTTACACAACTCTCTGGAATTATGGCACGTAGCGATGTGTTTCATACACGAACAGATAGGTATTTTTTTATAGATTGCAATCGTGTAAAAAAAATTAAAAACACATAAATCGAGTTTAGTTTCTTTTAACGGGAGGCACAGATATGGGAACTCTTCTGACGGCGACTATTTGCGTGTGGCAGTTGTTCTCCGCCTGCAATATCAATATCTGTGAACCTCATCAATGTATTTGCGGGTCCACGGTGGAGGCAATTGGCCATCACTCACTGAGTTGCGGTCGTTGTTTGTGAAGATTCCCACGTCACCAATTCCTTAATGACCTCACTCGGAGGGCACTGGTATCGGCCAGATGGAATATTCCATCTTTGATGCAGCCACTGGGCTTTAGTCGATGTGATGGCAAAAGGACGGAGGGTTTAAACAGGTGCTATGGAAGAGAGGAACGTGCCTGCTTTGGGACTCTACTTTTTCTGCCTCACTTCTCACCCGTACAGTACTGCTGCTCATTTTGCGGCGAGAAAGAAGCATAATAAGTACTCGGTCTTGAAGGCAAATTACTGCTTTGTGCCGCTGGTCTGTAAGACAACCGGCTGCTGAACCCTCAGAGGCCTTTGCCTTCACAAAGGTGATTGGCCGTCGCCTTCGAGAGAGGAGATGTGACGTGTGGTCCTACCTGCTGCTAAGGTTGTCTATTGCCATTCAGCGCGGCAACGACAAGTGCGTCATGGGCTACTTTGGAGCTGATACGACTCGAGGATTTGACCCATATTAATATTTTTAGGAAGTTTTATTACTAGATTGATGCAATGATTTGAATTGGTTTTTCGATAATATAGGTATGTGTGTTATTTCATCATATCAGTTTATATACGTCCCCACCAAGGGGCTCGACCTGCCCTGAGTTAGGGAGATCAGGCCTTAGACGATCACGCAGGCCCATTGCGGGTTGATTGACTTCACTCATAAGCTTCGAGTTTCTTCGCAGGCGTGTGCAGGTTTCCTCACGATGTTTTTGTCACCGTAAGAGCGTCGGATAAACGTTCATACCAGTATGAAATCGATATTCGTATAGATTTTGTTAAGTGGCAGCATTCGAACCACCGCCTTCCGGACAGGAGATAGTGGCCCTAACCATTCTGCCACCGACGCTCTATATGTTATTTAAGATTTAGAAATCCTTACTTATTATTATAAATGTGAAAATGTGTTTGTTTGTTTGTTACCTTTTCACACTTCAACACCTCTACCAATCTTGATGAAATTTGGCATGCAAATAGCCTGTATCACTGGGAATGAAATAGTCAACTTTATATTTGTGGAAATTATCATAGCCCGATGCAGTTCCTGAGGAAATTAAAACAATACTCTATGTTCGTTAAGTTATTTAAAATCGTAACGAAATAAAGAGTTTGTGTGATTTTTAGCACAGATATGAGGTGGAAAATGATATAGTTTACTAATAAGTATATCCTGACATAGTTGCCGCGGGATCTGGGGACAACTGTTTTCTACGCTCGCGCACGTCGGTGGCGTCGCAACGGAGCAACGGATTAAAGTTATTTTTTGTATAGAATTTGTTGAGGGGGTGGGAAGTGACAAAGACTGCTAATCCGAATAGCCCGATACAGTTCCTGAGGTACCTGGAGAAAACTCATGTCCACGCTTGCGAGCTGATTGCGGCTCGCGCACCACTCACCCTCAAAAAGAGTCATAAAAGCTATGTCCAGGCGGGCGAAGCCGCGGGCAAAAGCTAGTATTTAATAACTTCAGACATCACTATGAATTCATTTTTAGCGTTCTGTGCCAGGCAAAAGGCCCCTTTAACTAAGTCTATGCTGTCCATTCGTCTGTTCGTCTGTCTATCCGACCTTTAAGGCTGTATCGTTAGACCCGTAATAGCATGCTGGCTGAAATTGTCACAGAAAATGTGTTATTCTATGGGATTTACAAAACAAATAGAAAAAAGTGTGCGTATCAGCTCCGACTCGCGACAGGAGTTTACTCATCCTGAATCTTTTTTTTTAAGCTATTGTATAGCTTTTATCGGCGGGCTTTGAGGGGACCGAATCAAGAAATTTCGTAACGAAAATAAAACCTGACACACCAAAAAAAAAATATATGGCGATGTCGATTTATGATGGCGATTGATGATGGCGATTGATGATGATGATGAACTTTCTTAGTGTTAATTTATTACATAAACATTCCGCGCCCCAAGGACTATAATAATATGGTACTGGTAAGTACTGCATAAATATAAATTAAATAATTAACTATAATTGCATAAGTTTATAAAAAATGCTATGCAATAGCTTTACCGCGGCAGTCCCCGAGTGCCACACGTCTTTTTATTTATTTGAAGCTCGGCCTCCAGCCTCGCAGTTTAGGCTGTACGGCCATGGTGTCTAAGCCTTTCTGATATAAAAGGAGACTGACATAATACGTGAATAAACAATGCGAGTAAACAAAGCTAACACTCGATTTCAGTTCAAATCTATAAACTCCAAAAATACGGGTGGACTCCATACAAAAAACGAGTTTTGTGACAGTTTTTTTTGTTTGTTTTTGCTCTATCGTAAAATCACTAGGTGATTCAAACAAGCTTAAAACTTGGTGTGATTATATTATTAACTCTGAAGTTCATAATTTATTTTGGTCAATGTACAATGTACAATGGTCTTATACCGCCTATATTGTACGTCTTTTAGTTTTTAATTAAAATTTTTGCAAAGTATTTATTTTTGATGTACAATAAAGAGTTATTTGAATTTGAATTCAATGTCCATATAAAAGTCAGTATTAATCATTTATTTTAGTCAATGTTCATATAAAAGTTATTTTTAATCATATTATTCTAGTCAATGTCCATATAAAAGTTATTTTTAATCAATTATTCTAGTCAATGTCCATATAAAAGTTATTATTAATCATTTATTTTAATGAATATCCATATAAAATTTAGTATTACACAAAAATCGAAAAATTTCTATCAATATCATAAATTCATAATTTGAAATAAATAAAATAAAATAAATTTATATATTAAAGTTAAATAGGATTGCGGAACCATGAAAAACATTATTGTGTCGCTCGCGTTGATGTCTTTTGTTTGGTGTGTGGTACAAAACCCTCGCCTCAGTGCGTGAATGGTACTTGGCCGGTTTTCGCTTCTCTACATTATTTTCATACGCACAAAATTCTTTTTTTTTTTCTTTTATTCTCTATTGGTAAGCCCTTGGCATCATCTCACCAGATGGTAAGTGACGATGATGCCGAAGATGGAAGCGGGCTTGCCAAGATTCTCCAACGCAATGGAGAACTGGCTATCTTATCTTCATGCCGGAACACATCAATGTTTTTAACACTGATGTTTGGCGGCAAGACTTAGATAAGATGGTGGTAGCTAGCCAGGCGGGCTTAGAAAATTCCCTACCACCAACCAAACCGAGTCTTACAAGGTGACCCTGCCGGGAATCGAACCCGCGACCTCCTGTGTTAAGCCAGTGAACTTTGCCTCTGAGCTACGGAGGCGGTTAAAGAGTCAATCAGCTGATCGATTTGTATGAATAATATTGTTTTTGCGATTTCAGCGAAGTCATAGAACAAAGCTTGTTCAGTATGATAAGTAGAAGCAAAGTATATATATTAGTACATACAGTATGGACGTATGGATACTCCCTGCCGCCCAGATTGATACAGATTGGTTACAGTTTGGTTGTCGAACGTATAGGATTTCGCCGCCATTTTGTTTGTTCCGTCATTCCTTTTTTGAAAAATCATTTCTGGCCCGTTGTATGAAGTGTCCAGGGTGTGGTAGAAGCCCCAGTTAACGGGACCTACACCGATTTTGTTACACCCTGTATAGAGCCGGATATGAAAAATATATGAGGAGTGAAATCAAGTGTTGGTCGGTAACGCGTTACAAAAAGTGATATCTACTAACTTTTAGTCTTATTACGTTTTTTAAGTCACGAAGGCTAAGGAAACATAGCCATGCCGCCTAATGTGAGGCCATAGGAGCTCCGGGTAGAGAGAAGCCCGAAGCGTTCCGGGCGAGGCCGATATTGATCCGTAAACTCCTATTGCGCGTCGGAGCTGACACGCATTTTTTTAATAACAAAACGAAGTACTTAGCTATATCATTATACAAAATGTTAATTATCAATCATCATTATCATATCAGCCGAATAACGTCCACAGCTGGACAGGCCTCCCCCAAGGATTTCCACGACGACCTATACTGCGCTACCCGCATCCAGCGGCTTCCCGCGACCTCCACCAGATCATCG
The DNA here is from genome assembly GCA_947284805.1 of Coleophora flavipennella. Taxonomy (NCBI): domain Eukaryota; kingdom Metazoa; phylum Arthropoda; class Insecta; order Lepidoptera; family Coleophoridae; genus Coleophora; species Coleophora flavipennella. The sequence goes on along the minus strand of OX369263.1, from coordinate 2,296,408 downwards.
GTCCACCGCGTGGGAGGCCTGCCTTCGCTACGTTTTCCGGTAGGCGGTAGCCACTCGAGAACTTAAATTATCAATACAAGTAAGAAGTCACCACGAAACCTTATTACTAGCGCCAAAGTTACAGTCAATATTGTTGCGCCTGTAATTTAACTAACTGATGCAAATAGTCGTCGGTGAAACTCATGGGAGCAACAAATTGCTCCCTAAATGTCGTTGTCGTGCACTTCCCTTGAATGATTCGCTAAGTTCCTTCCTGCACCTCTGAACTAGCTACACGGCACACGAAACTTGCCACAACACTCGGAGAGTTCAGAGACGCGAGCGTGCGCGCCTTTGGCCAAATAAATTTGATGACAGACTTCAACCATACAGTATGTATAGTACTATAAATATACCTTCACCCGAAAGGGGTCCCTAAATATTAACAGAAGAAACAAAAATAATAAAACTAGCATAATTAATATTACTGGAAACAATATTAGAATAAAATAGAATAAGAATAATTTATCCGTTCTTCACTAATTAACAATAAGCATAAAATTATAAATTTTAATAACAGATACAATTTGTGTTGAGAGATAAGAATGTTGTTAAATATAAAAACTCATACCACTATCAAAAAACTAATAACAATCCATTTTTTTCCAATAACTAATCCAACTAACCTGTATGTTTTTCGATATGAACTTAACATGTTTTAATGTAGTATAATTGTCAGTATTGTTGTGGACAATAAAGGCATTTTTTTTATTTATGGTCCATACCATACCATACAGTATGTATGGTCGAAGATGACAGCACAAAATTACCACTTATTAGTTTTGGTGGATCATAAAAGTTCGATTAAACGTGTCTCCGCCTGAACAGAGACATCTCATTCCACGATCAATTACGAAGCACGATCGGTTTGTTGGTCAAATTATATTGTACTAGCTCTTGCCAGCGGCTTCGCCCGGTTTAACGTATACCTTATTATTCATATCAGCTCATATACGTCCCCACCGAGGGGTTCGAGCCTACCCTGAATTAGGGCGATCGGGCCTTAGTCGACCACGCGGGTCCAGTGCGGGTTGGTCGACTTCACAAAAAACCTGCGAGTTTCATTGCAGGCGTGTGCAGGTTTCCTCACGATGTTTTCCTTCACCGTTAAAGCAATCGGTAATTATATGTACGTAAGTTTTTTGAAAAACTCATTGGTACATTGGCCGTCCAGATTTGAACCCGGTACCTCTGGTTAGATGGACCGAATCGTTACCGGTTGAGCCACCGACGCTTTTTAGCCACATTGTAACGTATAATCACAAATACATGAAATTTGAATTTTGAATTGAATTTTTGAATTGAAGCATAGTATCTAAAATTAACAAAAGCCAACATTTATTGGTAGATAAGTGAGATGGTAGTTACAGAAGAATTTTTTTTTTAATATGGGGCATAGGCCTACCAGAAACTTAGAGAAACGTAAAACGTGAATTAAACTAATGAAACTCATAATCTCTAGAACACAGTGGTAATATTATCTGTACCTCATCTAAAGGGAATATTGAGATATTACTTTTAATACATACAAGTGGGCAGAGGTATGCTATATATTAGGTCGGGGAAAAAGTTTTTTCGTATTTTGTATGCAAACTCAAACAGGGCGAACAAAACGAGCTGCATCTTGAACGTTCAGATTTCCATACTGGAAACGCTTGAACAAAATTTGTGCTACTGATTGATACTGCATTAGGTCCATAATTGTCACCTATTTTAATCGATGCCAGTGTAGCATTTTTACCTTTTTTACATAAAATTTCAAAATGCCGCTACTTTTATCGTTACTTTCACTCATTTTCATAGCCAGAAAAAACTATTTTAAAATGGCGGGAATTTTATTTTTTATTTATTATTAAAATTTCGAAAGTTCACTTATTTCATTTTATTATAACCAGCCAAGTAAAAATAATACAAGCAAAGAGATTTGATTACAAATTTTAGTTACGCCCTCAACATTTGAAGGAGCTGGTAGCAATCTCTGCTGGAGACAACGGACCGCGTTTGTTGGATTCGGTGACCAAATTGTGCAACTTCTTACTTGAGGGCAGGCTGTGTAACGATGTTTGTCCGTTTCTTTACGGTGCGTCGCTGTGTGCCCTGCATAAAAAGGACGGAGGCATAAGGCCAATAGCGGTTGGCAGTGTTCTGCGCCGCTTGGTGGCGAAGCTGGGATGTCGCGCAGTTAGGGAACAGATGGCAGACCAGCTGCAGCCTCATCAGCTGGGTTTCGGCACCCCACTTGGGTGCGAGGCTGCGATACACGCCACCCGTGTCTTCGCAATGGACCCAGAACGCGCTGGCGATGTGATTTTGAAACTGGACATTAAAAACGCATTTAATAGCTTGGAGAGAGACGTGATGTTGGCCGAGGCTAGGGATAAAATCCCTTTATTATGCCCTTTCCTAGCTCAATGTTACGTCTCTTCAAGCAATCTGTATTTTAATGGTCAGAGGATTGCATCGCAAGTCGGCGCGCAGCAGGGCGACCCGCTTGGTCTATTGCTATTCAGCTTGGCTATTAACAACCTGATAGCCTCATTGGAAGCGCCACTAAATGTGTGGTACCTCGATGATGGCACCATTGGCGGTGCCCCTGATATAGTGGCCAAAGATCTGGATGTTCTGGTAACCGGGCTGAGGGACATGGGGCTGGTCGTGAATGGCGCCAAGTGCGAGCTGTATCCGTGTGGAGACGCTGATAGGGGGTGCATTGCGGATTTCCAGAAAATCCTCCCAGACTTAAAGATCTTGGACCGGCACTCATTCGCCCTACTGGGGGCACCAGTCTTCCAAGATGCAGTCCCAGCATCGCTGCAAAACAAACGGGAGATGCTTTTTCAGGCTCGTCAACATCTGCGGGAGCTGCCCGCCCACGTTGCCTTTACACTCTTTCGAAGCTGCCTCTCGGTACCAAAGTTGATGTACATATTGAGGACCTCCCCGACGTGGCTTTTTCCACAAGAGATATGTCAGCTTGACAAAGATATCAAAGACATGTTGGAGCTCATCCTCAACGTTCACCTCGACGAGGCACAGTGGGTGCAGGCGTCGCTGCCTGTTCGCCACGGGGGATTGGGTGTTAGGCGCTTTCGGCCTTCTTGGCCTCCTCCAACGGGGTGGTCGGACTAGTCACTTAAATACTCCATTCGTATGGTGACAGTCTCGACATCCCTTATACGGGGGAGGCCTTGACTGCCTGGACCGCGGCGTGCTCCACGGCGAGTCTTCCTGAAAACCTGGGCGTGCAGCGCCAGTGGGACGAGCAGCTTTGCAGATCGCGGGTGATTGATTTGTTGGAGGCGGCATCTGGAGCCAATATTGCGCGTCTTAAAGCGGCTTCGTGCCCAGAATCGGGAGCCTGGCTTCATGCCCTCCCCTCGCCTCACTTGGGTACCGCACTCGATGATGGGTCTTTGAGAGTCGCGATGGCCCTCAGACTTGGCTGCAACTTGTGCGAGAAGCATGAGTGCAGATGTGGGGCACAGGTGGATGTTACTGGCTACCATGGTTTGAGCTGCAGAAAGTCAGCTGGGTGTTTCCCACGACACCATATGATCAATGAGGTCATCCGCCGCGCCTTGGTGGCCGCGGGCGTACCGAGCACCCTTGAGCCACCCGGATTGAGCCGTACGGACGGCAAGCGACCCGACGGGTTAACTTTAACTCCATGGGAGAAAGGCCGCTGCCTGGTGTGGGATGCGACATGCGTCAGCACTTTCGCTGCTTCCCACCTGGCCCGTACGACCCGGGCGATTGGTTCGGCTGCCGAGTGGGCTGCCATCCAAAAACGGGACAAATACTCGTCCCTCGAGGGACCATATTTGTTCGTCCCGTTTGCGGTGGAGGTAAGTGGTACGTGGTGCGTGGAAGCCAAGAGCTTCGTGCGTGAACTTGGACGGCGCCTGAAGAATAATGGCGCAGATCCCCGCGCCGAGTCGTATCTGGTGCAACGCATATCATTAGCCATACAGCGGGGAAACGTAGCCAGCGTAATGGGCACATTTGCATCAGGCACGACTCGGGGCGGGCTTTTTGACTAAGGCTTAGGCCTTTTAATTTTATTATATACTAGCTGTTTCACGCGGCTTCACCCGCGTGGACCACGTTTCTATGACTTTTCGAGGGTGCGCAACCCTTATGGTTTTGCCATGTCTGTCCGTTTGTCCGCGGCTTAGCTACTCGTATTTGTACTATTAGTAGTAGAAAGCTGTAATTTTGCATAGGTATACATATTAATCACGTTGACAAAAACAACTAAATGTAAAGAAGGGGTGATTTTTTTTCGTAGATGTACCCTATTTTGTGGGGTATCGTTGAATGGTTCTTTCAAAACTGCTGCGGTTATCCTAAAACCATTTTTCGACGATTGTTTTGCGAAATATTCAGCTTTAGAGTGCTCTTTTTTGTTAAAGTCAAGTGTCCCCCGCCTGCTAGCTAAACCGTTATTTCGGGACATCTGAAAAAAAAAGGTACAAATAATCAATTTAAAAGGAAAACTATAACGGTTTTATTAGTTTAGGAATAATAGTCGACCAACTTAAGGTGTGCAGTTAGATTTGTAAAAAGTGAATAGATTTTCCATACAAAATGTTATATTACCAACTGAAAATATAATTTTATTTTTAAAATATACATTTATTTTTTGAAAAGACTACGGAATCCTACTTTGCGCGAGTCCGACTCGCACTTGGCTGTTTTTATATATATATGGATAAACTATAAGCTCTTGTTGTATTTAAATGTGTATTAGACTTTACAATAAACTACCGAATAATATTAAAGACTAGCTTTTGCCCGCGGCTTCGCCCACGTAGACATAGCTTTTATGACTCTTTCTGAGGGTGAGTGGTGCGCGAGCCGAAATCAGCTCGCAAGCGTGGACATGAGTTTTCACCAGGTACTTCAGGAACTGTATCGGGCTATTCGGATTAGCAGTCTTTGTCACTTCCCACCCCCTCAACAAATTCTATACAAAAAATCACTTTAATCCGTTGCTCCGTTGCGACGCCACCGACGTGCGCGAGCGTAGAAAACAGTTGTCCCCAGATCCCTCGGAAACTATGTCAGGATATACTTATTAGTAAATTATATCATTTTCCACCTCATCTCTGTGCTAAAAATCACACCAATCCATTTTTTCATTACGATTTTAAATAAAACGAACATAGAGTATAGTTTTAGTTTCCTCAGGAACTGCATCGGACTATGATAATTTCCACAGATAAAAGGTTGACTGTTTCATTCCCAGTGATACAGGCTACCTGCATGCCAAATTTCATCGAGATTGGTAGAGGTGTTGAAGTGTGAATAGGTAACAAACAAACAAACACATTTTCACATTTATAATATAAAAAGTAAGGATTTCTAAATCTTAAATAAAATATAGAGCGTCGGTGGCAAAACGGTTAGGGCCACTATCTCCTGTCCGGAAAGCCGTGGTTCGAATCCTGCCACTTACCAATATCTATACGAATATCGATTTCATACTGGTACGTACGTTTATCCGACGCTCTTACGGTGAGAAAAATATCGTGAGGAAACCTGCACACGCCTGCGAAGAAATTCGAAGCTTATGTGTGAAGTCAATCAACCCGCAATGGGCCCGCGTGATCGTCTAAGGCCAGATCGCCCTAACTCAGGGCAGGTCGAGCCCCTTGGTGGGGACGAATATAAACTGATATGATGAAATATATATCAATCTAGTAATCAAATTTCCTAACAATATTAATATGGGTCCAATCCTCGAGTCGTATCAGCTCCAAAGGAGCCCAATACGCACTTCTCGTTGCCGCATTACAGCTCATATACGTCCCCACCGAGGGGCTCGAGCCTACCCTGAATCAGGGCGATTAGGCCGCGCTGGATGGCAATAGACAACCTTAGCAGCAGGTAGGACCTCACGTCACATCTCCTCTCTCGAAGGCGAAGGCCAATCTTCTTTGTAAAGGCAAAGGCCTCTGAGGGTTCAGCAGCCGGTTGTCTCACAGACCAGCGGCACAAAGCAGTAATTTGCCTCCAAGACCGAGTACTTATTATGCTTCTTTCTCACCGCAAATTGAGCAGCAGTACCGTACGGGTGAGGAGTGAGGCAGAAAAAGTGGCTTCCCAAAGCAGACACGTTCCTCTCTGCGATAGCACCTGTTTAAACCCTCCGGCCTTTTGCCATCAGATCGACTAAAGCCCGGCCGGCGGCTGCATCAAAGATGGAATATTCCATCTGGCCGAGACCAGTGCCCTCCGAGTGAGGTCATTAAGGAATTGGTGACGTGGTAATTTTCACAAACACGACTGCAACTCAGTGAGTGATGGCCAATTGCCACCACCGAGGACCCGCAAATACATTGATGAGGTTCACAGATATTGATATTGCAGGCGGAGAGCAACTGCCACACGCAAATAGTCGCCGTCAGAAGAGTTCCCACATCTGTGACTCCTGTTAAAAGATGTTAAACTCGATTTATGTGTTTTTATTTTTTTACACGATTGGAATCTGTAAAAAATACCTCTCTGTTCGTCTATGAAACACATCGCTACGTACCATAGTTCCAGAGTTTAAAGTAGCGTATGCTGAATTTAAGGTTTTAATACAACTTAAGCGCGTTTTATTATCCCTGCAGTGCCATCTATTGACATTCTGCTACTATGATTATAATGTTTGGTACCCGACTATACAATGATGGTCAAAACACCTCATCCCAATGTAAAGGTTTCATATTGGTTACGTTGAGTCATTCTAAAGATACAATTTTTTGCATTCCTGTAGGAACCCTAATTTTTTTGGGATTCACAATGTCCCATTTTTAGTTCGCGATAAGGGTATTAACGTGTAAAATTTGATTGTAATGGGTCAAGCCACATTTGCGTGGTGAGCCACTCTATAAATGAATACTTTTGATTTTCCCACGGGAACTCTTGAATTTTCTGGGATAAAAAGTATCCTATATGTTAACCCGGGCTATAAGGAACCACCATACAAAATTTCATCAAAATCGGCCTGGTAGTTTTTGCGTGATGCGCGAACATACAGACAGACAGACAGACAGACAGACAAAAATTCCAAAAGTTGTTGTTTTGGCCTCTGTATCGTTAGTAATGTCCACCACAGTTATTATTTTCCAAAAATATTTCATGTACAGACACGGCCCCGTTACAGTTTTATTATATTATATATTATATAGATATAGAAGATATAGATATAGATTTACCTATTAAAATATTCAAGACAAAGTTGTACAAATGGCTTAATGATAAAAACTATTATAATGTAAAAGAATTCTTGCAATTATGTAATCCATTTTATGTTCTACTTTATTATTCGAACTGACAATATTGTTTACAATTTGATTTATATATTTTGCATGCTTTTTTTTTGTAAGCGAAACATAATGTACATACCTTATATATATATATTTGTTCATCTTAACCACCATGTTTACAGCCCGCTTCCATCTTCGGCAACATCGTCACTTACCACCAGGTGAGATGTTGTCAAGGGTTTACAAATTTTGAATAAAGAAAAAAAACCATATTAACTCTGTTAACTTTGATGTTTGTCAGCAAGACTTAGATAAGACGGTGGTAGCTAGCCAGGCGGGCTTAGAAAATGCCCTACCACCAACCAAAGCGAAACTTACATAGTTAAACCCCGCCGGGAATCGAGCCTGCGACCTTCTGGTGTGAAGTAGGCGAATCTACTTATGAAACTGAAAAATTTTCCCACACAACTGGTGCATGAACTCTCATGCAACTTTCCTAATCATAAATTTGTATAAATTAGTACATATGTTTGTTTAGATGGAATACACAAATACACACACACACACACACACACACACACACACATTCACACGCAAACGGGCGCGCACGCAAGCACACCAAGCGCACATACACACACATTTTTACTAATAATATTGAAATTTTGTTTATCGCGTATGTAGCTACACCACAGCCGTATTAGACTATTTCCAGTTATTATCGTACAAGCTGATATTGTAATCCATTGAGATTCAAATAAAATTTATTTTATTACATATTAGTGGATACAGCTTCTTGCGGTTCCCGTGGGAATTTCCCAAAATCATTTCTTAGCGGATGCCTACGTCATAACATCTACCTGCAAGCCAAATTTCAGCCCGATCCGTCCAGTGGTTTGGGCTGTGCGTTGATAGATCACTATGTCAGTTAGTCAGTCAGTCACCTTTGAGTTATATATTTCGGATCATCAGAAGGGTTTTGGCCGTATCTATGAAATAAACTCGTCTTTGAGAAGTTTTGGAGTGTACAATCAATATTCACACACGTTTGCAACACGAGGCTTCACGATGATTCGGATAAAAACCGATTATTTTATAGACTGCGATGAGTTCGGCACGGGGCTGTCTTCCCAAGTTGACAGTTCAGCTGCTCGATCAAAAGTGCTAGTAAAATAATTGGCGCCTCTGTCGTAGCCTCTGTAGGTAGGCTGCATTGTCTTTAATGGTTCGATAATCACAACGATTCTGATTGGCTAACAAACAAGTACCAACACTACCAACTTCCGGGTTCTGGTCTCGCACAGACCACGCCTTGGCCAAAGATGACTATTATTACTACCCTAGCTAACCGCTTGACGTTTCAAGATAACGAGAAACGCTTTTGATGTTGAATCTTTGAAAAAAGAGGTATCATTTTTTGAACTTTTTTTTACCACACTAAAAATTCGTTAAGATTTACGCCTTGTTTGTCGATAAAAATTCGGCTAATTTGTTTGTTTATATGACTCCATTATAATTAGTGTACAGCTAAGGACACTGACAGCTTTCGTCTTTGTTCTACATCGAATTTGTCAACAGATTACGTTAGATGCTCGACGAAAATTTATATCTACTTGGACACGTACCTATTTGTTTATTATATCATTTCGCGTGGAACCCTCGACGCCACGCTGTCTTCGGCGCGGTTACTAATGGCTTACAATTGTATTCATTTAGTGATAGCTAATCAAAATGATTTTGATTTTGTTTTTTCGGATTTCTAGCGGCGGCGGCGTCGGCATGATCGTCGACGCCCCCGTTGTATTGTTAGGGGACACCAGAACACATTTGGGTTGCGGAAGATTTACCAAACAAATTAAATTCAATATAGCCAGCACCGTGCACGATGAAATGGCCGAAAACACCGTGATGCTGGCCACTTGCCTTGTACTGTAGTATCGCTGTGGGTCCATTCTTATTCGTACTCCACGATAATCTTTTTTGTCCGCTCAATAACTCTTTTGGATACTATCCTCCAGGTAGTCTCGAGAGACACTGAGCTCCTCGCTACAGTACGAGGGGTATTTAAAGGGGTTCACGTCATTTGATTCCCAGAAAAATGGTCCTTTAATAATTAACGCCCACAAAACATAGAAATACCTTCTTATTTGACCATTAGCGTTAACCATCCTTAAATAATTTAGTCTACCATGTTCTGGAGTTTATGGTCTCATTATGAACCGATTTAACAATATTCTATTGTATGAACATGCATGATGGGTAAAACCCAGACGACGATAATGTGGGAAATTTCCTGTTAGTTCCCGATAACCTCCTCCGGAATCAGCATTTGGTATTTATTCGTATCAAAAGACTTATGGGAAAAACCCAAATCGATAATATTATTGTCAACAATATTATGCTGTCCGCTTGAGAGTTTCGTTGATATTCATAGGGTATAAATAGCAGTTCTAAGGGATAGCTTTTCAATATTCAGTTGACTTTCATCAGGGAACGTGATTTATTTAAAGTTTTTTCTTTTAAACTCAATCTTTCACAATATGACGTCGGAAGTTTTCTTCAGTATGATTGCTACAAGAAATTCTAGAGGAAGAAATTACTTCCATGACGCTTGTGGTGCTGGGAGCATGCCGTTTCTATGCCGTGTTGATCCATTTCTCCAAGCCGAGCATCGTCATCTTCTACAAGCATATGATTATGAAGGCTGCCAGCCAATCCATGTTGCTGTGATACAAGGTGGTGGACTTGCAGCCCAGTTGATTGAGATGATCGTCATGATGGGGGCAAATATAAATGGAAAGGATCGGCATGGTGGTAATACAGCGCTTCACTTAGCAATCTACAAAAATGATTACCTCCTTGTTGAATGGCTCTGTGACCAGACGAATATAGCAATAGACGCATTAAACTACGCAACAAAAACGCCATATCAATTAGCTTGGACCAAAAATGACCGCAAGATGATGAAGATTTTAGAAGATCATGGTGCAAACATGGAACCACCTTCTGATTCGAGCAGTGCTGAGGATTTCGATTAACGGTGCAATAGTTTGTAACAGTTACTGTAAACTACTGTTCGTTACTAATTAATAGTTATTTAGGAGTATTGGTTGAAATCTAGATTAGAGTAGGTTATATAGAGTCGTCAAATTTTATAGGCAAACTAGCGATCCGCCCGCAGATTCACCCGCGGTATACCTTGTCTCGGCTTGTCTTGCGTGTCGTATATACGCTATGTTACTCGCTGATAATGTAGCGTTCTAACAGTGAAGGAATTTTGAAAATCGGTGGAGTAGTTTTTTTGTGTCTGCCTCATAATCAGTTCACTTCAAGATTTTATATTACACTTTCGAAATAGAAACTATTTTTATTTTACTGTTTGAAGTCGGTTTTTGTTTTTTATTACAAATTATCCTGTTATGAACTAAACATAGGTTTGTTTGCATTTTAAAACTGACCAATACAGATAAGTACTGTTTTCGTGACCCCGCGTTTGGGAAAACCAGCATGATATCAGTACGTGTAAACAACACATTACCCATGTAGGATATCCAAAACTAGGTATTCAAACCTCTACTCTTCATATCTCTTTGTTGTGCACTAGAGTGAACATCGGATTATTTACGTTATATATTTTTCTGGTTATAAATTACAATTAACAATTACTTGGTGCATAATTAATTACATTGAGCCTGAGAGCCTAATGTCTAAGCGCAAAGGTATACCAGTTAAGATTTCTATTGAAGAGGTGGTGAAAAAACTAAAGCAGACGCCGAGAGGGTCTGATGAGCCGTTGAACTCGTCGGCAGACAAGTCAGACGCCATGGCGTCGAATGTAGCTGAGACTGGGTCTACGGAGGAGCTTTCAGGCGACAAAACGTTTACTGAGGAGGTTTCTGATTCTGAAGGTAAATAATTAACAGCTACAAAAATCCATTATAAATAAATAATTGTGCCTAATTAATGATGGCATAGGGCCCGCGCTTACACGAGCGGTAAGTCGGCCATTACTTACATAAACAGTATGTCATGAGTATTGGTGAGCACTGCCAAGATGGCGGAATCTGGCCTACACTTACACTGGCGGTAAGAGGGCCTTTGTCATTGTGTGTACACACAATAAAACATTGAGATTCACTTAGTTGCGTCTGCACGTGTGGCAGAACACGAAGACAATACGTCAATGTAAAGTTGACCATTTGAGAAATAATTATCTCTACAAAGGTTTTATTATTTAAACAGTTACGCTTGTGGTTGACAAGCTATGAGAAATTTATAATTTAAAAAAAAAAAAAAAAAAAAAATAGTAGCGACATCTCTATGTCATATTTTGAACCTTTTACCATCTATTCGTTTTTACCCGTAGGTAACGAGACCGAAAAGCCAGCGGAGGAGCTTAAGGAGGCGTTTTTAACAGATTGTAACAGAAATCTAAATTAAATTTAAGTCAACTGGACACCCCCGGGAAAGGGCGCCACCAGGATTTTGGACGGTTCCTGGAACCGTATGCTCGGCTGAAAAATCAGGGTCGTTTACTAAAAGTTTTGAGAGAGGGAATCACTGGAATAAAACACACTCGTACACACTGAATCTTTTATTTATTTACACTGTTCTTATTTTTAACAACTTGCCCACCGGGCTTTCTAACAAACCAAAAGATCCACCGGATCGACACTTTTATAATAAATTACCCACCGGGTTTACTCAATAAATAAATTTAACTTACTATGTCCACCGGACATTGGATAATCCCTTCGGTTAAATTTATTTACACTGTTTTATTTTTAACAACTTGCCCACCGGGCTTACTAACGAACTAAAAGATCCACCGGATCGACACGACTGATAATTTTCTGCCCACCGGGCCAACAAACTAACTAAAGATCCACCGGATCGACACTTTTATAATAATTTACCCACCGGGTTTACTCAATAAAATAAATTTAACTTACTATGTCCACCGGACATTGGATAATCCCTTCGGTTAAATTTCTTCCCGCGTCCACCGGACGCTATCTACTAACCACTAATTATTTAATTTAACCCTAACAATATTCGTACTATTCATGATAAAATTACTCTACTTCAACTTAATTAATTAACCAAGGAGAGCTGGCACGGCCTAGCTACATCCACAATAATTATTTTCCTTAATTATTACCTTCAGTTAATTTATTAATCAAAAATTAATTTGTTGTATCTCTCTGCGACCTAACACTTGCTCGCTCTCATACTCGAATACCTCCTCTTTCCTTTTTTCAATCTCTCCATGCCGTCGCTCCACGTTTTCCTCCGAACCACCATCTCCCGCCTACCAACCAAGCAACGGCGCTCACAGCGCCTGGAGCTTCGTCGCGCGAAATTCAAACTGTCCCGGTGACAAGATGAAATGAAAACTGTTCTGGGAGAAGACCCATCCGAGGAAAAGGGTCTTCAGTTAGATTTGCATCCCAAAATGAAGAGTCGCTTAAAGTTTTGGGCTGAAAAAGGACTGAGCAATGACGACAGGGACAAGCTGCTGACAAAATACAAGAGATCGGATGGATTTGAAGCTCCTAAAATTAACTTAGCAATTGAGTCTAAGTTGTCTGTCAGCTCGAAAAAGAGAGACAACTGCCGTGTGTTGACACAAAACTCAATAGGCTCAGCGCTGATGGCGGTAGGTTCGGTAGCATCTTCTCTCATGACTGAAACAGAATCTCTCGATGTGGATGATGCGTTTGAGAAGTTATTTGAGGCCTCTAAAATCCTCGCTGATGCTTTTCATCAGCAGTCTTTGTCAAGGAAGGCGACAATTACGCCAGGGTTTGATAAAACGACGAAAGAGATTCTAGAAAAGGCTAAAGCAGATGAATATCTTTTCGGTAAGGATCTAGTGGAGAATATTAAGACAGTTAAGGCTGCAGATAAGGTGGTGTCAGCGGCTAAGGCACCTGCACAGGCTGCTGGTAATCAAGGGAGACATTTAAACTTCTATCGCCCGGTGGGACGCAGGCCCGGTCCATACCAGCAGGGCAATTGGGGCCAGAGTCGGCCACGTCTTCCTTTTCGCCAGAACCAGAGGTTTCAGACCAGACAAAATCAACAGCCGATAAAGACTTCGGTTCAAACAACGAAGCCAGCTCCAAAAAACAAGAGTCAACAATAGAAGTAAGTAAAGTTGCAGGACGCTTGAGGCGTTTTTATGAAGCTTGGGAGAATATAACGGATAACGAGTTTGTGCTAGGTTGTATTAAAGGTTATAAGCTAGGCTTTAGTCGTCAGGTTGAACAGGTACGCGAACCTAGAGTTGTTATTGAGGACTATGAGGTCCAAAGGTTTGAGAAAGCAATCCAGAAACTGTTGAGTAAGGGGGCGATTGAAGAATGTCACCCAGAGGAGGGACAATTTCTTTCATCTTATTTCTTAGTGCCGAAGAAAGATGGCTCGGATAGATTTATTCTCAATCTTAAGAAGTTGAATGAGTTTATAGACCCATCTCATTCCAAGATGGAAGATCTGAGAACAGCGCGTGGTCTGACGTTAAAAGACGTTTATCTTGCTTCATTAGACATGGAGGACGCGTACTACCTAGTCTCGGTTCACCCCAAGCATAGAAAGTTTTTAAGATTTGAGTTTAAGGGTAGGATTTATCAGTTTACATGTTTACCTTTTGGGCTGTGCACTAGCCCATATGTTTTTACGAAGATTCTAAAGCCTGTAGTCAGATCACTTAGATTGAGAGGTTATAAATCTGTAATTTATTTGGACGATGTCCTGTGTATTGAGGATTCGGCTGAGAAGTGTTCTGAGAACGTCTGTGCCACAGTTACTCTGTTAGAGTCTTTGGGGTTTTTAATTAATAGAAAGAAGAGCAGGTTGACTTCAAGTACGAGGTGTGACTTTCTAGGTTTCACTATTGACTCTGCAAAGCAATCGGTTGAACTGACGGATGGGAAGAAGGTCCATTTAAGTAAACTAATAAAGACTTTCACAGCAGGTCAAAGTCACTCAAACAGGGAGTTATCTGAGCTGATAGGAAAGTTGGTAGCAGCATGTCCGGGTGTGGACTATGGTTGGCTTTATTTGCGACCTTTAGAGAACTTTAAGAATGTTTGCCTGGGCAGGAATCAGTCTGACTATGAGGCATCAATCGTCATACCAGATGATCTCGTACCTGATCTAGCATGGTGGGAAGAAAATGTGCGTCTTGGGTATAGTAAAATTAAATCGGTAGAGTTTAGTAAGACGATCTTCACGGACGCTTCAAACTCAGGCTGGGGTGCGACTGACGGCTATAATAGCGTTCATGGTTTTTGGAACGAGGAGCAGAAAAAATGGCATATTAACTACAAGGAGCTGTTCGTAGTAAAACTGGCTCTCGAGGCACTAGCAGTTGACGTCTTTGGTGCTCAAATTTTGTTAAGAATAGATAACACGACAGCAATTGCCTATGTTAATAAATGCCATTCGGCCACACCCGAAATGGAAGGTGGATTTCATATGTGATATGAAATTTTCTTCACTTCCATTATTATAATTTTTGCTGTAAGTAATTACTTAAAATTATTATAAAAATAAGTGTTACAGGTAAAATTAAAGGTAATTTCATGAGCTTTAACATAAAGTTTTCAAAAATAAGATTTTTTTCTGTCAGTAAAAAGTTATTTACCGTTAAAGTCGTAAAACCTGAAATTTATTTTTTTGAAATTTTTAAATGACCGATGAAATTACTAAAAATCATTATAAAGTATAAGTGTTATAGGTAAAATTAAAGGTAATTTCATGATCTTTAACATAAAGTTCTCAAAAATAAGATTTTTTTTTGTCAGTCAAAAGTTATTTACCCTTAAAGTCATAAAACCTGAAATTTATTTTTTTGAAATTTTTAAATGGCCGATTAAATTACTAAAAATCATTATAAAGTATAAGTATTATAGGTCAAATTGAAGGTAATTTTATGAGCTTCAACATAAAATTTTCAGACATGAGCTTTCTTATGTCAGTCAAAAGTTATTTACCAATAAAGTTACAAAAACTTGAATTTTCGAAATTTTGAAAATTTTAAATGGCCACCATTTCTAAACTAATTAACCGATGTCGCTCATCTTGTCGAACCGATGTCGAACTCGTCCAAGATAATTATCCAAAGAATATGTGTACCAAGTTTCATTAAGATCGGTTGAGAACTTTTGGAGATATCGTGATGACAAGCTCGGTTATATTACATATATATATATATATATATATATATACATACATATATAAATTTTTTAACCAATGGTATTTTTGGAACCTACTCGACTAATTATGACTTATGATAGCAAATTCAGATGAAAATTCCACCATAAGGACAAATGCAATAGTTGGATTTCAAATGAAATCCACCTAAAAATTTGCACGTCTAACAGAAGGATAATATTTTTTTATTTAAATAGTTATTTTGTTAAAGCTGAAAAAATTTAAATAACAAATAAAAAAATTATTAAGAGACATTGTACTGATACTGAATAATGCATGCTGAGTTCTCTGCAAACGAAACAGCAAGACAATTAAGTTAATAGATGCCAATTAGTCTGCAAATTGTTCAGGCATTTAAACTCTAATTTTTAAATATTTTATTATTGTAATAAATTCAAAGTTGATGGAAAAAACTAATAGTGTAAACATTAGACCCTTGAATTTTTACTTCCGGGAAATATTTGGAACCGTTATTCAAAATTATTGTCAGAATTTTCTTGTTTACACAGCTGGACCTCTGAACGTCTTACTATAGTATACTCGATGTTATATTTCAGCGTTAAAAGCAGCGTTAAATACTATAGCTTTACTTTTCGGAACACTAGTGTATAGTCTCCATAGTGCAAGCGAATTAAAAAGGCGGCAAGCAGATAAAAAGATAGCTAGACTTTGTTTTCTTGGCATAATTAAATTATTAATTTAATGCAATATTTAATTACTGAATTTAATTATAAATTAAATTATAATTGTTAATTTAATTTTAAATTTGTATTCGTTTATAAATAATTGTTATTTTTAAATAAAATATTTTTAATTTCATCTATGATAAGATAACTTGTTTTATATTATTAATGATTTTAATTATTAGAACAAAAAATAAATTGAAAATTCGAATTATCATTTTTGTATGTTTATTCTAGAGATAATTACAATTTTACGCATACAATTACGTGGTGTAAGTACTGTAAAACACAGTCTGACCCCCTTAATTGTTGTAAGCCTGAAAAATCTGGTTTTACACAAAACAGACAAACCCTCATAAAAATCACCAAAGGCCAACTCTTCATTAATTACTAACTCCTCATTTATTCATTTACTAACCCACCAAATCCATTTATGCAACCGTAGAACGTCACAACACCATCATCGCCACATACCTAGCCTCGTTGAGGCATACTACGGACTTTTGATTTATACTTTCTAGTCTGACTGAACCAAGTCAAGTTCCTGGGTAAGAAGAACCCCGTTCTCCAGTTAGCAACATCAAAAGATAGATTTTGTTTAGCTTTCAAGAAATCCTCGTAATCCTATCGTAATTTAAAAGCTATGGTACATGCCATTACTTCCCGCTATGACGTCAACGGAAACAATAAGATCATATTCAAATCGGTCGACAGCTTAGCTAAAACTCCGTCTCATTAAATTAGAATTTATTTGATTATAAAAGCGCAAAAGTAGCAAAAAGTTTATTTTCTTGATATCATGAAAGACATAAGCGGTTTGTTGCTTTTGTTAACAAACTGTTTTGCGCACGCAGTGTCCACGACCTAAACATCGATTTGACATTAGCCTAAGTCAAATAAGTGATTCATTTTTAGGACAGGTGACACATTTTGACATTTTGGGGGCCAGCCGGAGAGAAAATGGTTTCAAAATATGCAGCCTGCCCTATTGGTAAGTAATTTATTTTTACACTAGCCATTGAATAATGTAGTACACGATATTAACGAACATATTACGCACGTGCTTTCAATGATGCTTTAGTAGGTCAAGTTCAATACTGAGTTCATTGCTCCGCATGAATCAACTACACATGTCAAACCACGTGGTTTATTGTCGAGCAATAAAATATTCTGAGATCATGTTTTGATAATCTGTAAATCTATCTGGATATTAGGAGTGGTTAAATGCTTTACCGTAAGATGGACGGTGTGGCTCAATGTATATAGAATAAGTGAACAGAAATTTGGCATAGACCGGGTTCTGGGTTCGGATCCCAGCCCGGCGAATTTATGCAGCTCAATAGCAGAGTGCAACTCTCCGCTCGATAACACAGACTGGAGTTAAAAATACACTCAGGTCTGATAATTCGATCGATAATGAGTGTTTTGTCCGGCTAGGTCACAAAGGTGTGGTGTCAGCTGTTCATGCCTATTTATTATTTGCTCGATTTTAAACAATCAACAATGAATCTGCAATCAAAGTCTAGTTTATCGAGTAAGAGTAAGAGTAAGCTGAGGAATCTGAAGTTCTTAAATAGTTGCATTCCAACTTTGGTAACACCACCAAACTTCTTGGAAAATATATTTCTCTAAGAGATCAGAAAAAATAGTCTGTCCATTTTTAGTTGGAGATTGTATACCATAATTTCAGCTTTCGAGTAAATAATTTGTACCTGTTGCATTGTTATAACAATTAGAAATATGATCTGTATGAACTCGATATTGGTTTTTAAATAAAGATGTTGGTCTATGACTCATTTTATTATCTCAAAGCACCAACCATAGAATGCATGTACCTATAAAATTTGTATAATTGAATTGATAAGCGTACAGAAGTGACTAAGCAGAAATATCTTTGTCTCTCTCATACAAAGTTTTACTCAGATTGGAACCACGTAAATATATTCTTTCAGTGCAATATTGTGCGTATCGGTTGTTCCACGAGTTGCAAACACTTCTCCACCATTAATCGTGAATTTCCATATTAAAATCCAAATTGAATCATGAGTTCGATAAAACCTGACACTGTAGCAATTAAAAAGGACGCTGCTACACAAACAGAAGCTGTCTCGGAGAATAGAGACAGTTTCTACCAAAGTTCAAATTCAGAGCCAGAACCAAGTGTTGGAGTACCTGACCAAAAAATGATTGCACTTCGCAGGATATTTGGGAAAAAGTCCCGTCCATTTAATTAATTTGGGAAGTACAGTTATATTCTGGACAAACTCTATGCTAACTTACTTCATATACAAGACAATTTAGCGTTACATTGTTCATAACTGACATAAGTGGAACATTTGACCTGACTGCCGCAGAATGACGGCGAGCTGTGCATCTAATTAAAGAAAATGACAAAATAACTCGCTCAATTGATCGGCTGGAGTCTAGGAACCAATTTATATCAATTTGTAATGATTACTGACAGATTGGGCCAAATTACAACGGCCGGCCTAGGAGTAGAATTTTGTGATTAGAAGCGTGCCAGAACTCTTTTGACTTTGCATTTAGTAGCAGTGTTACTGGACGATAGTAAAGTGAAGTGGAAAATGGTGTACACAAACAATGGTTTTATTCATAGTGCCATAGACGATTTAAACTGGGACAACGAAGTGTACGAAATAATAGAGTTCGGTTCCGGATGGCTCACTGCAAATGATCCCGTGTTCTGGTGCTTGGCTCCTGCTCACCTGCAAGAGGTCGTCTGGTTGTTCCGTAGAGCACCAATTCGACAGCCTTGTGATTACTGGGGAAACCCAATCACGCTCTTGAAAGTGAGTATCGAATTAACAGAGTATTGTATGCCTTAAGCGCGAAGCGCGTAGGTATGTTCTACTCTCGCCTAAAAATCGTAACTTCGATTAAAACGTGTTTAATTTTTATAATTAACAAATCAATTCTATACAAAAACATACAGACATAAAGAGTAATAATTATAGAACACTTGAAAAAAATTTCTTATCGATTAAATGACATTTCTGGGAAAAAACTGGTTTTTTTGACGAATTTCAATGGATAAATGGTGAAATTCACAAGAGCTGTGGGCTTGATAACACTTATAGTTTATCAAAAAGCAATTTCTCAACCTAACTTTTTTTTGTTTTGTTCCTTAGGTAATTAAGAAAAACCCTTGTGAAAATTTCGTGTCAAAATGATTCCGTTTCATTACAATTAATTTATTCCGATTCTCAGTTCCGTGACTTTTCTGCGATTTTGGCAGCCATATGTATAAAAATATAATAAACAGAGTTATTGAGAACTAGCGACTTCTACCGCGACGCGCAAGAGGGCGTTAACGTAGATTTCGATAACATGAGCGCTTAAGGCATGCACATTTGGTTTTACCAAACTTTCCCTCTTATCTTACCACTCCTAGCCTGGTTCTGCTCTGATACTAAACTCTCTTCCAGTACTACCTTCGAATGGACTTCTCAGAGCTGCTGTACAGCTTGTGGCTGACGCCGAGAAAAATCTGTGATGCACTGTGCATGTTATGGATACGCGCCACCACGTGCCGGGATCTTTCAACGCAGAACTATTTGAACCAAGTGATGGGACCCGAGTTGGATTGGTTGTTCAAGCGGGACCCTGACTTACCGCCATCATGGGAAGTGACACTTTCGCCCCCAAGCGGAGGCGTCCGCAATTATCGAGTTGCTTTGCCGGAGTGGATTACTGAAGAGACTGAACTTTAACTGGCCCATAATCTAGGGTCCAACGAAGCTAATCCAGTTATATAATGTTTGTATTAAATGTTAAACTACACCTAGTCTGATGGTTATAGTTTTCAAATAACAACTCATGAGTAATATCTTATTTATTTCATCCTCTACAATAAAATACATGAAGTCTTGAAGTTAAACATTAATCGATACTCGTAAAAAATAGCCCACAATTCAATATTGATACATCAGTATCGAAACACATCGAATAATGTATAAAAAAATTTAGTTAGAAGGCGCGCGAAGGATGTTACAAATTTCTAGTTAAAAACAAGATTGATGCATTACAAGTACTAGAAATTATTACAAAACTTACAAATACCTTAACTAGATGCCATAACGAGTTAACTAGGTTTTTTTACAATTTTATCTTAACTAGTCATAAGCGCAAACGCGATGACCATAGTTGCGACACCTGGAACAAAATAAAAATGAATGTTTAAAATATGTTTATTGCCATTAAATCTTAAGTTATTTATCTAAATTAATTAAATCTTAGACTTGTGTACCTTTACTTTATGTTTATTACATAAATTATCTTATGTAAAATTTCTAAATCTGTATAACCTTTGCCGTTTGGCTTATATTGCCTTGGCATATTCAATAAATGTATACATTAGCCATATACTAATGCAGGCCTTACAAAAATGATATATTTTAATAAAAGCTTCTGTTTTTAATTGGTTTATTCCTTTCAAGTCTCTACATCCAAACAATTGAATTTGTAGACATTAATACTAATGTACTTACGCTTTTGAACAAAGTATACAATTCATCTTGATTCCATAGTATTCATTGGCGTGCGGACGGGAATTTTCGTCACCAGCTTTTCGCATCCATGGGCTAACCCCGTAGTAGTGGAATTTCGCAGTGACGTTTTCCAGCCTTACGGCGGCTCCCTCCATTTTCTTGTAGTGCCTCCATCGATCTACAGCCTTGTTTGTTATGATGTTACTAAGGACTCGCTCGGAGTGAACGTTCCATTCCTTGGGAACGTAGCAGGTGTACTGATTCGCCATTTTTCACTCTGTTGGAAGTAATAACATCTAGTAAGTAATTAATCATATACAAGTAAGTATAAAATACTTTAAATTATATAATTACCTAATAACTCTGCAACACTGGTGCTGAAACACTGAAGAAGCTTAGAAACCACGAACGCTGATTTTAAAGTAACGTCTGTCTTTGGGAGCGGAGGTATTTATAGAGATAGGTTAGGTTTGAATAATATACATAAAATTATGGAATCGTTAGACGCATTAAGTCACCCACGCGGACGTGTCTGCGGATCTTACGAGTAAAAAAAAACGATGTTATAACTTTTTATGAAAATGAATGAATATTATGCACAAAAAACCTGTAATTTTATACCTCTTACATCACAACTGCCGAGTAAATAAACATTTTAAAAGTTCGAAAAAAATATATTCAGTCTCAAAATAATCGCATTTATCTTTGATGGACGACGAATTCCTGAGATACGAATTAAAATTATAAAATCTTGGTCTGCTGCAATATTTTTTTCAGAGCTATTCATTTTCTCTTTATTATTGTGTTTTGCTATAAAATGCAAATACCGATCAGAAGGCAGGTCTTAATCACAAAAGCGTGGGTGGATTTACTGAAATTAGCAGAGGATATCCTAGTTCCTTCAAAGTGGCCTCTCGGCGGCATTGATTCATTTGTGTTAACTTTGGCCAGAAAAATAATAAAGCAGTGTGATATCGTGAGTTCTATTCTCCAAGTAAGAGACATACCTGCTAAATTAGTTACGCGGGAGGACAACAATAATTCAGTGTATGTGTTTCAGGAAGTCTCTAAAGCGTAAGTACTTTTGAGACTCTAATTGACTGTAACAGTGACGATACTCTAGGTCAGGGACGTCCATTGTGTCGTTTTCGATTTCAGAGAAACGGTTGGGGCGTACGTGTATGAAATAGTCCTACCAAAGGAAGAAAGCAGCATCCGAAAGAGAAAATTTAGCGGAAGTTATTCTAGCGACGAGTCCTGGCCAGACTACGCTGTCAGCGCCTCTAAAAAGAATAATAAGATATCGTACTACGTGACACCTCCGCGGCTGGAGTAAGTTGCTTTGTGGTGCACTTTTTATCGAAAACTGCCTGGACTACATTCAATCGTACCAAATTAGGTCTAAAGCAGGTTTTATATTTTCAGTGAGAAAACGTTACTTAGAGCACAAAAAAAAAACTTACGTGCCGCGCGTCATCGCGTGTCGCGAGTCGCTAAGCAGTTAGTGGCTTGCAAGACGGTAAATAATTGATTCAACTCGAGGAATATGCAGTAATATGTATTTTCCCTATTTAGCATTAAGAAAATTCCAAAATTATCCAGATCTTTGGAAAATTGATCAAATCACTCTCAATTCTATGGCATATCTCAAAGTCTAATTGTTTCTAAAACTAGTGAGAAATCTTTACCATTAAAATAACAAAGACATTGTTTTGGATGACCTTGATATTAAATTCTAGAAATATGGCTGATGCATGTTCCGCTTGCAAAACAATGAGAATGAGTGAATAATACAAGAATTAAAAATACCAATTACAGAGCAAATTATACGCGTGTTATTTTGAGGCCTAACTCGACTAAATAATTAATTTAACAACGGAATTCTATGTAGATTTTGACATAAGGGCCAATGCAATAGATAGATTTCATGAAATCTTCCTAATACAATTATTTTTTAGATAGATATGGATACATATCGTAATAGAAATGCCGATAAGGTCGAGAAAGCTTGGAATTAATCGCCTCGAGCATCTTGTTCTCGAACTCCGCAACGAGGTCCTTGTCCGCTTCCTTCTGTTTGATCGAATTTGCTGGATTATCCTGCAGCCTTTGAATTCTAGCAGCTTTTTTCAGCTTCTGAAGCTGCTTTTTCCTCTCCTGTTGATTAATTCCAGGAGCAGAGTAACCACTCTGCGTTACCTCCGCTGGTGGAACTGGAGCTTGGTCCCGGTATTGAGCTTTGATCATGACGTTGCTACGTCCTGCCAAAGCCAATTTATGGGTTCGTCCTTCCATTATAAATTTTGTAGTAAATATTTGAAAATCGAACTTGAGTTGTTATCGTGTTGGAAGCGTAAGAAGTAATGGGATAAATAATTACTGATTGGCTTAAGGGTAAATTATCCCTAGCCAATTAGTAATTAGTTATCCCCTCTCCTTTTATTTTCCAGGTAGTTGAATTTTGAAAACATAAAAACCCTTCGCCAAAGTCATATGTCATTACCAGAAGTAAATATCAAAACGTAAATCATAAAATCACTATCACTAAACTAGACATTACAAAGAAAAATGTATCTGCGTATATTGTTTTTAACAAATAGAGACAGAAAACAAAAATGTATCTGACGTGTAATTTTTATACAATAACACGTAAAACTAACTGATAAATATAGAGATTTTTAAAACTAAACTAAACATATATCATTACTTCTTACGCTTCCAACACGATAACAACTCAATATGGAAGGACGAACCCATAAATTGGATTTGGCAGGACATAGCTACTTCATGAGAAAACCTCAATACCGGGACCAAGCTCCAGTTCCACCAGCGGAGGTAACGCAGAGTGGTTACTCTGCTCCTGGAATGAACCAACAGGAGAGGAAAAAGCAGCTTCAGAAGCTGAAAGAAGCTGCTAGAATTCAAAGGCTGCAGGATAATCCAGCAAATTTGATAAAAAAGAAGGAAGCGGACAAGGACCTCGTTGCGGAGTTCGAAAACCAGATGCTTGAGGAGATGAAGTCCAAGCTTTCTCGACCTTATCGGCATTTTTATTATGATATGTATCCATATTTATCTAATAATCTAAATCTATCTCTGCGAGCTCAAAAATAAAGCTCTTCAATACTTTTGAGCTCTTCGTAGTACTCTTGCGGGTCTGGCCAAGCTCTATGGTCCTTATCGCTCTTCATCCAGGGCTGCTCTTCCCAGTAGTTCAGTTTTGCATTAACGCCGTTGACGTTGATCTCAGCAGCACCTTCTTTCTTGGTGACCTCGTCACATGAGATTTTTTTCTTCAAGACCAATTCTATCGTGCTTGAATGATGCACATCCCAGGCCCGAGGAACGAGACATATGTGCTTCGACATGTAAAACGTGATTCTCCAACGCTCCTGTGTAACAATGCAGTGGACGCGAATCCTGTTGCTTATATGCTCAGGCATAACAATGGTACATTGATTGCTGATTGGAGATAACAAGTGCAATGTCTTGTGTCAAAAGGTTAAATGAGTCCAATGTTTGTTTACACGCATTGCATTGTTGGTATTATTGGGTTTTCCCAACTATGTTACATACGGTTATTATGCTGATAAGCGTAGTAACTACTGTTCAGACAATACACTGCTGGACAAAATTCGCACTGTAAAATATTTGTGCAAAAAATACAGTTCTATCTTTCCTTTGATAGATGCAACACGTCCAAGTGATTTTGGTATTTATTTTAGGTTAAACGTCACTTTTTCATTGTAAGTCTCAGTAAATATATAATATAAATCCATTTAAATTAGCAAAGATTAATTAATATGACTGTCAATCTGGTAAACATTCATTTATTTTAAAAATATAAAAACAAATTAAATAATAATTTAAAAATAAAACAATACACAATTAGACATCGAAAACATGTAGAAGTAAATTTTTCAAAATTGTTCGTTTTTAATTATTTATCTATTCATTGATAATTCCAAAAAATCAATAGATGTCTACTAGATTTCCAGTAATTTAATAATTGTACTACTTTAAATAGATAATTCCAATTATTTACTCGAAACTTGTATATTTGAAAAAGTTACTAGAATTTACTTGAAGATTTATCATAAAGAAGTTTTACTTCTTACATGCGTACATTGCTACACACACATATTTTTTAAAATGAGATTTGGAACTAAAAATTTTTAGATGCTACAATTTATTGCAAACCTACAAAAATGTCCAAAATATCTATTTCTTACTAGAATAGTTTCGAAAATCGTTAATAAACAAACTAATTCATTCCATCCATTAATTTTGCTCGACAGTGTATGGATATTTATAACTATTTTTACTCCATGAATTCCAACTGACCAGAGTCCGATATTTCTTATTGTATTTTCATTGAAATGAATCATTCTGGGAATTTTTACCCTGGTAGGTATGCACGTAAGCCATGAGGATTGGTTACACAGTGCCATATAAATGATTTTATATGCTGGAGTTTAACAGTTGGTGAGATGCTGTTGCTAAAAATTTAACCATGGAAATCAAGTCAATTATCATTGTACTGATTTTTATCATCTTTGGAATCTGTAAGTACTATTCTAAATATTTTACACAATAATTATCTGAATTTTTAAGTTCTATGTTTTGTCTTTTTGTGCAGTGAGGCTCTTTAAAAATTTTTCTGTCCGTAACTTGATACATAACTTAATACCATACTACATTAGATAGATAGATATTCTTTAGGCTCTGGGAATTTTTTCCCATTCGGCCGCTGTACTCGGTGGTTTTTGTAGTTGTGTGGTAGGGGAGCTGTGTTGGTTAAGAGATTATCTTAAACCTAGGCGGCGCTGGAGCGAACCTCAGAGAATCGAAAGATATCAACATGTGAAAATGTGAAAAATCTTTCGACCCGCTGGGGATTCGAACCCATGCCTTGCCACTGAGTTGTTCGAACGGACCAACACTTTGGACCGCTCGGCCAACGACGGCGGCACCATACTACATTATATACATCATTTTCAACTATAGTGAAATATAATACAGTAAAGGTTTTAAAAGGTGCGCGCGCCACGATACCCCACCCTTTTTATGGTTTAAAACTATAGTCAATTGATACTTTTATTAGTACCTTAGGTTATAGGATTCAACCCTCTATAGTCTGGTCTTGAAATCCCAATCTTAATTTAAATTTTATGTCTTCTTCTTAAAGTGAGAGAGACATAGCCTAAATTATAGAGAGGGGGCTAGAAAAATAGTAGAAGGAGACGCATGGACATACTAATACAACTAAACTGTCTCTCACACAGTCGTATTACGCCCTATGATTGGTTTTTACCCCTGACAGCTCACACTTAGACATTTCAAGATCCTCTGACTATAAAGGGTTAATTCTCGAAGGACATAATTTCATAGAACCTTTGACCAAAAATAAATTTTTTTTAATTTTTTCTTTCTTTATCTTTGCTATCGCTTTATTTTCTTTCTTAATATTTTGGTGTGCATTTTTATCTATTCCTGTTTCATACGAACTTAAAATTGACTGTATTTTCAGGTACACTCTAAAAAAAAGGTTTCTATGTTTAACATTCATTTTTTATTTTTAGTGTCCTCGGATTCCAGAAGTATCTTTGACTTCAGGCAAGATGGCAGTCAAGTCAAGATACACCGTTTTGCATGAATAGCGAAATGGTTATGTCATTGCCTCGAAAAATGATGGGATCATTGAAGGGGCATAAAAGCGTCCCACTCAGTTTTTCTTGATCAATTTCATTCTGTCTTCAGCCGGGATAGCATCCCTGTGGTTATCATCATGGCAAACTTTGTGGTAGTGAAATTTGATGCAATTTCGACGTACGGGACGAACCCGTACAAGTGTGTACCCGGCTGGTGGCTTAGTGACAGTTTCGAGAACAATGTTGAGGTTCCGTATCCCTCAAAATTCCAGATTTTTGACGGTTTTAGGAATATCTTCAACCTTGAGCCGCCGCTTAAGGGATGGCGCAAGTATAAGGGCACTATCGTACACAAAACAGGTAACTATCTTTTAGGGATCTTGTAATTTATAATTATTAAGACCAGAAAGTTTGTTAGTTTGTGTTTAACTAGCGCGATAAGTATTTAGTGAGCGCATGTCATTTTTTGTGAAAGTAGTGACATATAAAAAAGATATATAACAAAAAATAACTACAGTATTATTGGTGATAACTCCAGCTGTGTAGAGATAATGCCATCACAGGTTAAACGTGTGCTTGGCGCGAGACACTGCCGTGCTTCCGTATAAGCGTGAGATTTCGTTACTTTTTTGAAATAATGTCTTTAGTCAATTTTTAAGGGCAAACTTACAATAACAATCTATAATTTCAATCATTACAGACACGTACTACGAAGGACTGCGATTTATCCACACGCAGGACCCATCATACTTGCCAGAGGAGCTTATGTTCATCAAATTCTTATCAGTTAGCGTAAAGGCTCCTAGGAAAAGACCGTTTAGTAACTTTGGACTGAGGATTTGCCAAAAATTTTGTAGATTATTTTGAATACAAACTATTTTTTAACAACTTTGAGTATTTATTAAATAAATCACCAATTTCCAAGCAGCTAGAACCCTTGCCTACTACTTACTAGGTTAATGTAGGAAGTTATGGATAGGATTCAACATTAACTAAATAAATACTCAGTGATTTTCAAACATAGAGTGATTCGCTATGAATCTTTATTTTAAAAGATCACTTTGAGAGATGAGTTGTTACTCGACAGAGAACAGCCGCAGACTAACTATTTAAAATAAAACTATTTTATTGTAAGGTCTAATTCTCTACGTTATACTAAGTAAAACACATGTTTTCTTGCACAAAGACCATAGTGCTTGGTTGTACTCTCAGTATAAGGATAAGAAGTTCTTTTACAACTCAAGTACCTAAGGTCGTAAAATTAAGCCTATACTAGCCCCTTATTCAAACAGCACCAATGTGCCTAAAATGTATTTTCTAAAAACTTAAAAGTA
Organism: Coleophora flavipennella; assembly: GCA_947284805.1. Classification (NCBI taxonomy): domain Eukaryota; kingdom Metazoa; phylum Arthropoda; class Insecta; order Lepidoptera; family Coleophoridae; genus Coleophora; species Coleophora flavipennella. The sequence continues at coordinate 2,268,720 of OX369263.1, read as the reverse complement.
ATAAATTAAAATATAATAGTTTTCTTAAGTAAATATTTCTAAGAACTAAAATATATAAATAAATAAAAGTTTAAAACTAGAATTTATTTTTGCTCAGAGTCCAACAGTTAACCCTCTCTAAAAATGATAGATCTAGTATCTTATATTTGTAGACCAAAGTATATCTGCTAGTGAGAGGGTCAAAGTCAAAACAAAAAAAAAATCACAAATAATGAGACCATTAACTACATAACTATTGTTCAAATATTTCACTAACTTTAAACTAAAACGATGAGTGAGGTGTGTGAATCATAACCTGTAACAAAGAAAACACCGACGTCAATTTCTATTGATAACACTGAGGCCTAATTGGTAAGGTAGAACTTAGAGTACTGTACGCTGATAAAGTAGGATTTACGCAGTAGCGCAGACGATGCAATTGATCTTCAACCTGAAGTACGTTTCTTTTCGTGGAAAGTTTTCTGTATGACCATTTTTGCGCAGCCAAATGTCGAAGTGATAATACTGCAGCTTGGCAGTGACACCTCCGAGGGAAATGGTCGTGCCTTCTATGTATCTACTTGCCCTCCATTGCTTGCCTACTGCTTCAAACACTAGGCGCTTTAGATATGGCGTCGGATATGAGCACCACTCTCTGGGCAAGTAGCATAAGTATGTCAGGCACATCATGGGAAACTAAATGCAGTTGTAAGTATGAGACGACTGAACCGCAAATAAAAACTTTATTGAATGCTCGCTAATTAAACAGTTTAATAATTTCTACCTCTGTAGCACGGCGTGTGTTGATGATTCTGCAATGAAGCGGTCATTCAGATAAAATTGAGTGACGGTTTTGTCTCTACAAGATGGAGCGTTTGTGTTCCATGTAACTCGATGGTTGATCTGGTGTTTTCATCAAGGTCGCGGCTCTACATGTAGATTTACAAGTGGCGTGTCAGGTAAGGGGATGATTAATGCGTGTCCTCTCGAAATCAACAGGAATGAAGCCGTTTTACTGGGAGCTACGCATAGCCGTAACATTCCTCCCCATTTTATGAGTGGTTATCTTATATTTTTTTGCCCGGTGAGATCGAAAGTACGAACTTCGAGGTTGTAACACCCAAAGGTTTACTTTTATATCTATACCAAAAACATACCCTTAACATAAAGTACTAAGTAAGTGAGGGTACCTGACCTCGATTATTGAAAAAAATCTTATCGAATCGGCGAACGGCACGTTAATTTGTGTGTATCTTATTGAGAATAAACTTCATTGTTTGCATAAAAAAGTAAGTAAGTATTTTCAATAATACTTAATGTAAGAAATGAAATTATTGTGAACTAAATTGAACGATTTATGAAATATACCTTCTATTTCGGGTGAGTCGAATGGCGTAATTTGAATGTGGTTTTCCTGTAATGCTCATATATCTGATATCCTTATTAGGGATGTGACAGACCTCCATAGTGTAACCAAAATTATCGGATATTTATACTAAAAGTTTTATTGACTCAATCTGTACATTTAACTTTGCTATCAAATTTTGTGATAAATAATCGTTTTATGATGCAGTAATTCACATTCTACTATTTTTTTCATTTTTGTCTGTCTGTCGGTCGGTATGTCTGTTTGTAACTCAAGAGCGGCTTGACCAATCTCGATAAAAATTAATATACATTAAGAATATGTGAGCGCAAATGACAGGACATATATGATATCGGCAAACCCTATAGAAATTATAAAAATAAATTTCAAATAATTATTTACGTATTTCGTTAGTAACCATATTCATTTGATTTGTTTTATCGTTATTAGATATTTATAGCTCCTAGAAGTTGGATACTTAGCAAGAATATTTTTTTTGTCATGTTGAAATCAACCCGGCATGTGTATACTGGGTCTTTGAGTGAACAGTCGAAAATCAGATTTCCCATTTTTGGGGCTATTGTTTCAATTTTTATTAACAACGGTTTTAAACTGTTGACTCTGACGACTGCTAAGCCATATAGAAGACACTGCAAAAAGTAACTCAGAATTTTTGAAGGCTTTTTGAAACCCTAGAAATCTGTGAAAATAAGACCGATCTTTAAAAGACCCAGTGAACACACCGTGTACTAAAAAATTAAGTGTACACACGGACTAGTTACCAACGGGTCTTAAATTTCGGATTCAACGTTATGGAGGTACGTCCTTATTCCTTATAATTATTTTAACTTATAATTACTTCAGTTGATTTTTGTAATTCGGATGAAGTAGTTCAAAAATGAAATGCATTGCGCGAACTCATAGGGGTCGATGTCGTGTTCAGTCTGGGTGTTTTAAGTATTGCAGGGCCCATCATAGATCACTTAAAAAAGAATGTCGGCAGTATCATCTCTATGACGATATGTTATTGCAAAATCTTTCACCTACAGAAAGAATTTCTGTCATAGAACAGGAACTTTATCTTCGTGAAAGATTTTGTCATAAATATTTCATAGAATCCGATACTGCCCACTCAAGGTGGATCAAATTTCTATTAGAGCAAATAAAATATTACGAAAGGTACGGCATTCAAAATAAGTTGCTGGATTTATTTTGTATTTTTTGTCAGCAAATACCCGCCAAAAGCTTTAATCATTTCTGATGAGAACGGTGATCATACTCCAATTGTATTGCAGCATCATCAAAGGAGACTAATTTAGGACAAGAAATCCTAAAAAAGGAACTCAGCGCCTCTGATATTGCCAGTAAGTACCAACAATTTGACGTAACATCATACATCTCATCTGATTTTTCTTTATCTCCTTTGTTTAATCATTAATTCTGGAGACAGCTGATGCACGCAGTTAAACGTGTAAATTAATGTAAATCGGATAGAAAATTTAATTAAAAATTGCTTGTAATCGTTGAGATAGTCAACTGTTTTGTCGAAGTGAGGATCCGTATAGCCAATTTAGCCATACAGATTCTCACTTTGACAAAACAGTTAACCATCTCAACGATACATTATTTAAGGATACTTTAAATAGTTATTCTGATAATATTTTTTTTTCTTGCTCTCCTAGCCGAAAGTACGCTCTTTCGGGCCGCTGTTTACTCCAGAAAGAGCGACTTTTGTGGCCTGTCTTGGCGCATGCGCACTACTCATATTTTGGATATTTTCTGGCCTGCCAGCACAGACTCTGTATAAAATCAGTAACAACAGCGCTTCAATGTAACTGTCAGTCAAAAAAATAACCATAAAATGTCAAATAAATACCAATGATTTTATAACTATAACTTATGTTAATGGATCATTTAATAATATAGTGAATGAATAATTTATATAAAAAATTTTAAAAATAAAATATGAAAGCTTTGTAAATTTCACATATTTGCGTTCTTTTATATTTTGACAGCTAATTATAATGCGATAATAATAACACCATCCGTGTACTCTAAGCTTTGAATAATTAAGTTTCAATTTTTCTCAACTATTGATTACTAATTAAAAATTTATTATTTATTTAGCTTAGAATGAAAAATTCTGTTATTTGAGGGAGCAAAAATTTTTGTATCATTTTATTTACATGTTATCACTCTTAACCAAAGCATTAGACAGTGAACTCTCAAATTACTTAATTTTTTATTAGGACTTGTTAATTAATTTTTACGTTTATTTTTAATGTCCGCCCCGACCAGTAAAACCTCGGCTTCGCCTCGGATTTGCGAACCCCTTACGTGCCCGTAATTGCGTACTTTCGGCAGGAGAGCAAGAAAAATAGTATACAACCCACGGCCAAAAAGTCGGATGCTCTGCCGCATGGAATATAGATGCCTCGGCTTCGCCTCGGCATCTATATTCCATACGCCAGAAAATCCGACTTTCTGGCCTAGGGTCGTAATATACTATTCAGGACTGATAACCGAGCTTTCAGTCACCTGAAGAGGACCAAGGTCGTGATTTTCCTCTTCAAGACATTCCGGAAGATTTCGGGCATCTGCTCAGGCGCAGGAGGTGGTCCTACGTTACACCTGGAAGATTGTACGGAGGGATACCATGGGATCTACCGGCCAATCAGAGACAGAGTGATGCCCAAATATACGGCCTGCCCTGTTATTTTGGTGAGTAGTTCGCTTTAATACGGTAATTGAAATGTATTATGCTAACACATGGGTTCTTATCACGCTAACGTTGAAATTTACGATAACTTGTTGCACATGCGTGCTATTTTTCTACATCAAGTTCGTTCATTGTTCCCACCAAATCGACTGCACGTGTTGAATACCTTTATTCCCGAATAATAAATATGGAGATTGACTAGGACATTGAAATATTTCATTGAAATATTAAATTCACCTGGATGACCGTAGCTAACTAGATCCAGGTGCATCCCTTTGGTTCACGGAAAAACTAAGCAACACCTGCCGATCTCAGTACACCCCTACTTTCTCTTAAATCGAAATAGTGACTATAGTGACTATTCACTATTTTTGCAGTGCAGAGTATACCACTAATTCAAATAGTGGTATACTTTTCACTACTAAATAGTGAATAGTCACTATTTGATAGACGAAGGTCACTATTTCGATTTAAGAGAGTTCCTTCTAGATCTAAACCACAAATTTTCCTACCGGGGTGGGAAAAGCGCTCATATATATATACCAGAATTAACAACTTAATTAGTCAGTCTAAAACTTAGAACTAACCTCTGTAGGTTCATTCTCAGTGATCGAGTATTGTCGAAACGCGTCTTCCTAGCCGTTGTACTTTTCAGTGAACCGTTATTACCAGAATGAGGTGGTTCCGTCATGAACTCTGGACGTAACAATCCCGATCTAGTATTTATAGGTGCAGTGTAATGTACCTACTTACAAGTAGAAGAGTTGTTTTTTTTTCGGCATCTATGTGTCAGTACCTATTAGGTACTGGCTATTAACCAACTTATCGTGACAAACATGTTTACGTCGTCCGAATGAAAAACATAGAACACACTTCCCCAGTTGGGACGTCCCAAGTCAAAGGTTAACTTTACGATGTTGGAAAGTAATAAGTGGTAAAACTACAGTAAATTTTAAAGTGTAATATCTCTGGTCCTCGATTACGATGTAAAATAGTAATTTTTCATACAATTGTAGTAATTTTTCTTTTAATTTTTTTTCCGTGTACCTAAGACAACTCTACCAGAAAATAATGATACCTGATCTGTCACCCAACTCAGAACATTCTATTCATTTAGTGATAAACTGGCAAGATATTGGTTAACGCCCCATACACTTTGGATAAAATATTTTCAGCGGAAGATGTAGGCTTGGTGTATAAGTAGAAGAGTTGTTTTTTATTTTCGGCATCTATGTGTCAGTACCTATAGGAACTGGCTATTAACCAACTTATCGTGACAAACATGTTTACGTCGTCCGAATGCAAAACAAAGAACACATTTTCCCAGGGGGACGTCCCCCATGATCTTGTAATCCTATTCTATACTGATGATTTAGTTATAGTGTCCAGAACAATTTCTGATCTTAAAAGATCAATCATTTACAAATCCTTGGTGAATAATGCTGTACTAAAAACTCATTGCAAGTTAATATTAAGAAAAACCAAAATTTTTCACTTTAGGAGAGGTGGCCAAAGCAGAGGACGAGTCCCTTCTGCAAGGATGAATGTATAGATTGGGTGGATGACTACACCTATCTGCGAGTAACCTTCACCAGCTCCACTTTAGGGCTGACTGCTGCCAGGGCTCGGCGCTGAGCTGGATATGTAAGTTACTTGATATAGACGACCACCGTATCCCTAAGATCTGATTTAAAAGATTATTGCAACTCTCGAACAGCTTCAGCTGCGACGTAAGATATAACTGCGTTGCCCAACTCAAGTCTTTAGTCGAACTTATCAATGCTCCTGTAACCATCTGGGACAGTACCTCCAGCTCACACCGACCCCGATGATTTTAAACTCTTACAGCGATCAGCTCAGGCGCCTTGACCTAGCTGCGATAACCGAAAGACTTTCATATTGTTATTAGTCCTTAAAGCAGCCGAGACACCCTCGAGATGGTTAAAAGAAGCTATGTCATCTTCTTTCGATCAGATTTTTGAGGGTTCATCATTCTTACATCTTTGACTGGGGATAACTTTTAAGGGAGTGAATTTATCGAAAAATCATAGGAAACTTTTTTTGTCCACGAACCACGGTGTCCACGAACCGATAATCGATTTGACATTGGACTAAGTCAAACAGGGAAATTATTTTCAGGACTGATAACCGAGCTTTCAGTCACCTGAAGAGGACCAAGGTCGTGATTTTCCTCTTCAAGACATTCCGGAAGATTTCGGGCATCTGCTCAGGCGCAGGAGGTGGTCCTACGTTACACCTGGAAGATTGTACGGAGGGATACCATGGGATCTACCGGCCAATCAGAGACAGAGTGATGCCCAAATATGCGGCCTGCCCTGTTATTTTGGTGAGTAGTTCGCTTTAATACGGTAATTGAAATGTATTATGCTAACACATGGGTTCTTATCACGCTAACGTTGAAATTTACGATAACTTGTTGCACATGCGTGCTATTTTTCTACATTAAGTTCGTTCATTGTTCCCACCAAATCGACTGCACGTGTTGAATACCTTTATTCCCGAATAATAAATATGGAGATTGACTAGGACATTGAAATATTTCATTGAAATATTAAATTCACCTGGATGACCGTAGCTAACTAGATCCAGGTGCATCCCTTTGGTTCACGGAAAAACTAAGCAACACCTGCCGATCTCAGTACACCCCTACTTTCTCTTAAATCGAAATAGTGACTATAGTGACTATTCACTATTTTTGCAGTGCAGAGTATACCACTAATTCAAATAGTGGTATACTTTTCACTACTAAATAGTGAATAGTCACTATTTGATAGTCGAAGGTCACTATTTCGATTTAAGAGAGTTCCTTCTAGATCTAAACCACAAATTTTCCTACCGGGGTGGGAAAAGCGCTTATATATATATACCAGAATTAACAACTTAATTAGTCAGTCTAAAACTTAGAACTAACCTCTGTAGGTTCATTCTCAGTGATCGAGTATTGTCGAAACGCGTCTTCCTAGCCGTTGTACTTCTCAGTGAACCGTTATTACCAGTCAATTAATTTGTACGTGTACTTTAATATTATAAGTGAATTAATTAAGGTGAATAAAGTTAACGTTTTACTTAATAATTATTGTTCAACTCAATTGACCTGATCCTTCAGAGCGAAACGCAGGTAGTTATTTATTTTTCTTTCTTATTTTTACTTACTTTTAAGGGTTCGTTCTTCTCTCTCTTATTATCGTTCCCTTGTCATAAAATCGTATTTCGGAGTCCGCGAATTCAACCTTAATTATTTGCGTTAATCGTGTGATTTAATCGGCTTCCCTGACAATCATCTCGTGAGTCAATTACCCTAAATTAAATTCAACGTGGTCCCCGTTGCCCGAAGAAGGTTCTTTAGTGAGCGCCTTCAAAATTTGGGACTGTTACAATTGTGGTCTCTAACATCAGGACGTAACACAACTGCAGTACAGCATCTATCCACTCAGTAACACAGAATGAGGTGATTCAAGGCGAAAGCGAATTTCGACTGACAGTTCGGATAAAATTATCGAGTCCAGGGATACGTATATATTCAGTATACTGACTGAAAAAATACTCTAAGCATAAACCATTCCGTCATGAACGGAATTATATATTTAAATATACTCTCCTTCCTCTGTAACTAATAAAAGATTTCCCTGTAATCCGGTTCATACCGTCATAAATGTCACAGGTCAGAGTGATAAACGATCCAGTATAAGTAAAGCTAGGTTTATACTGAACTTTACAGAGGCAATAAAATATTACGGAAAAAAAGTATGTTTTACGCTTATACCCAAGCGGCACAAAATAAATTGTTGAATTTTTGATCAAATTATTTTTAACCAAAAGTTAACAAAAAATAATTGTCAACTAAAAGTTCACAAAATATCAACAAAAACTTTTTTGTGCTGCTTGGGTATGTTTAAGCGTAAAACTTATACAGATGGCGTTTTTAACATGGGTTTAAGTTTAACGCTTAAACGTATAAGCATAAAACTTATACTTTTTTTTCAGTGAATGTTTGAGATACTAAATTGTAAATTCCACGTATCTAAAAAGAATGCTCCAGTGTAATAATACAAAATGTTGTTTTACTGAAATATTATGTAATACCCATCCTTGAGTTATTCATGGTAAGGGTCTAACTTAATCATCGGCAATTGGGGTGAATAAATCTTTACAATTTGTACATTAGGGTGTCCGTTTTTTCCGAAGTTAAGGTTTTTTTTTGCTGCGTCCCCTGAACTTTTATAGATAGATAGATTGGGTTTTACTTGTATCACTCTGGAGTGTTTTACAAGCGGCGGGGTAAGGATCTCTCACACATATTCTTATCCTTATTTTCTCCCATTATCCGCTCTCACTTCCATTTCTTATTCTCACAAGTTTCACGACCTATCTATCTCTCACATTCTATTCTATCTTTTCGACCTTTTCTCTCCCCCTTTTTCAGCTCTCCCATCTCTCCTTACCCCCCCAATCCTGCCATGGTTGCGGCTGCGGCCGGCTTCACACTCTCCCCCTTACTGTACCTGCTATACGCATTACAACCTTAAACAGTATGAAGGTCCGTCCCTGATTCCTTTCAAATGAGAATTATTGCTCTCTTTCAGTGGACATCATCCTCTCCATACCGTAGGGAAAACCGCAGAAAACCCGGTCGGTACAGCTCGGCTACCGGAGCGACCCCGTACGAGTGTTCTTTCAACGTTTCTAGCGCTCGCCGGGAATCGAACCCTCGCCTGTCCGACCCGATATATACGAACAGCCTATGACGCAGCGCCTTAGACCGCTCGGCTATCAAGGCCGGCCCCTGAACTTTTATATATTTCGATATTTTTCAAACGGGTAATTGAACAAATCTTAAAGTTCAAACTTTCCAATTAATTTAAATATGGCTATTAATTAAAATGTAACTTCTAAAAGAATCAATTTATCGAAAAATTATAAGATACCATTTTTGTAAAGCAGAAAATTTCCTAAAAAAATATGCATCGTTTATAGCCATATTTTTATTTGTTTCAGAATTAAAAAAATTAAATATAAAAAATGCCAAAATCCCACTTATTTAAACGTGAAATGTAACATGATTTCCGCACGGTTTTATTTATGGACTTTAAGAGCTTGTTTGGATTGAATAATTTTTTTTAGGCCAAAAACTAAAAATTCATTGAAAAATCATGGACACCCCACTGCATACAATTGTTCAAGTGTACGAACTACCTAACTTAGAACGAACTACCCAAGGGACAGCATGCTGTTCGGAGAAGAGATCTCGAATTTGTTAGAGGTGCATGGGTTTTGCTGACAGCAGATATTTGTGTAATTTATGCTTTGATCATGGTGTTTAACTTCTGTTCTCTTGTTCTAGTTCATACTGATCGGCGTAACGCAAGATGTTAATCAATTTTTAGAGGACTGCCCGCTGCCTATGTACTTGGAATTCATGGAGATACGGAGGCGAATAGTGCCGAGGCGTGGAATACGAGGCCGTAATAACCTTTTCCAAAATATAAATGCTGGTTATCATCTCAATTATTTTTTTGAAGATGATCAGTACGAGGATGAAGAGTTATCGATGGAAGTCGGCTGCCTAATTTTAGAACACAGTAACTGAAAATTTTAAGATTTTATAAAAAAATCAGGTATTAAAATTTTTCAGTTACTGTGTTTTAAAATTGGGCCCCCGAAGTAGTGTGCGACCTCAGCCGTTTCTTTTCAACATGAGTTCCCGGCGATAACGGAGTGGATATCGGGTTTATGTGGAGTCATTTTAAGGTAATTTTGAAGCTCTTAAGGAGATCCACGCGAAGTCGTCAATTTTTTAAAACTTGCTAAAAATTTGTAAATCTATTCTACGTAACTTAATAATTAATAAAAAAATTAAAAAATAGTAGGTTTCCCGGATATTTAATGAAATAATTAGTTTTGAAAATCAAAATTTTTACATGTAGGTAAATGGAGATTTCACCAGTCATGTATTTGGTAAAGAATTTAATACGATTAACGAATTTAAAAAAATTTTGTTTTTATTGAATTTGATTGAAAAAATAATAAGGTTTCGGTTAAAACAATAAACAAAGTAGGCTTCCCAACATATTACAAAGATATATGATATTTTTTATGAAAAACTACAAGGTACTTTGGATTTTTAAAGTCATCTATTTGACTTGGCAGCACCGATTGCGCGGTTAGCCGGCGCATAGGTAGCCGCGGTTTTTAAAATGCTACAAATAAACAAATTTTAAGGTTAGGGCACTCTCGCAGTGTTGTTAAACGCATACCGGTAATTCACAGTGCGAAATTTTTTATTAGTCAGTTAAATGTTAATAATTGTTTTATCATTAAATTTTCCTGAAATTTCATCAAGAATTTTATTAATTAATTTAAAAATGGATTTCAAGATGCATAACAAAAGTATTCCAAACTATTATTTTTTTATAAACATTCTTTATACTAGGGAGGTACTTGGATCTCCTTAAAGCTACAATTTATTTAATTGTGAAGTTATTTAGTAAACTAGGAAAATCTATAAGTTTATACTGTTGTTTTTGCCTTAAATGAAATAGGACGATTTTAATCTCTTGATTATTTACCGAGTGATTATTTAGCGCTCATTGGCTCCTCTAAATCTAATTTTGTCTAATATATCGCCAGCAATAGGATTATACCTGGTCCAGATTAACAGATAACTAAGACGACAAAAGAAAATGTGACAATAGGTGACTCATACTACTAAAACTTGTTGTATTATCCTTATTGCTCTCAATTTTACGACTTTTTAATTATGCAAATGGATTCGGCCCATAAGGGCTACATAAAAGTGGAGACATTATTGATTTTGAAAACGTACATGATTTTAAGCCGAATAAAAATAATTATTTATGACCATAAAACTGTCAAATCAGAGCGGTTGGAGGTTAAGTAATAAAATTAAATTGTTTTGGTAAACCGCTCATTGTAACAAAAGCCGTAAAATGTGGATTCGGCTATAAATGTCATTCAATTCTTTGTCAACACACTTTTCGCGAACCACTTGATCAGCAGGTGGGCGTCAGTTGATCGATAAATGAATGTAATTTAAGGTTATGATTCAAGGCGTAAACTTGGTCGTCTCTGATCTGCAAAATAACAAAAAAGTAATTCATTGCAGTAAAATCCACATGCGCACTTTTTTTTTACGACTTTGTGTTAAGAAAATTCCAAAAACTAAAAGAATCGGTGATCTAGATGCTATGAAACTGATCAGTAAATCTAGATAAGCTGGCAATTTTGTATCAGTTTAGCACTACTCTAAATTCTATTGTATGTTTGGTAGGTATAGAACTGGGCGTGAATATAATATGTTATTAATCCAATTAGTAGAAGGAAAACCACATCGATGCAATGGGTTTTACCAAACAAGTCACAAACAGTTGCTAAGTTGATAAACTTGTTATTGTTACCAAAATACGAAGCGAGTAAGTACTTGTTAACCCTAGACTGGTCACCAAATGCGACCTAACGACTTTCGTCAAGTGATGAGGAAAGCCCCGCAAATTTTTTGAAGAAATTTTTTTTCTGCAATTTAACGTTTTCAAAGATGTTTAAAAAAATTATTAATATATTCTAAAATGTTCAAAGAACAAAGTCAAATTTTTTTGAATAATTTTAGTGAATATTGAAGATGTAATAAAAAAAATATAATTGAGCTCGGCGTCACGCTCATTAGGTGACCAATTTAGGGTTAAACTTATTAATAACAAGTACACTCGTGGCCAAATAATTTGAACAAACCATCAAGTAATTTTCAACAAATCCAACCGCTCTTTAGTAATACTTAATTTTAATGATTTTTAGTACAAGTTTTAGTGTGTTACAACTGTGATAATTGTAGCTTATAACTCGACTAAAGTACGAAGTATCTTGTCGTTCGTATGGCGTAGCGGTGAAGCATCTGCCTTTCATACGCAAGGAACTTGGATCGAATCCTATCTCGGGCAAAAAAGTTTAGCTTTCTGAAAATTCCCGTTGTGTAAAGGTTCCACGGATACGCTTGTTAAAACTTCCAGGATATTCCCCTACTCTTAAAACTAATAACCAATCAGAATGTACAACTTAAACGCGCGTTTTGAATGTCTTTAAAGACTTATGTTTTCTAATGCGCACCCGCAACGCGCATGGGGTCTAAATACGTGTGGAGGGGAGACACCAGGAAATATGTGAATAGTAGCTATAAAAAAGACAATACACTTAGTTGAGTTTAAATAACACTCTCAATTTTGCATTCAACCATTTTGTCCTTGACTGTAAAGATATTAATAACATGTTTGTTTGTTGAAAGTACGTTTCATAAGAGAAAAATGATGATAGGTATGTACGTTACACACAAGGATCGGTTACACAATTTCTATATAAGCCAATTTTACCCGACAGAATTCAATAGTTGGTGAAAAGCTGTAAACAATGTCTAAGTTCATCCTTGGGATCTTACTTGGTATGAGTACTGTTCTATAAAGTATCATACTTTACAACCGATAATTCTAAAACCTATGGTTTTTTTTTGGATATGCTGAGGTTATTCGCACCGTTGTTGCGCGCGCACCTTGGATGTGTACCCTATACCACACTATAATTGATCGATTTGAACCATAATAAATCGATTCAGAGTAGTATAATATAGTGCCACGTACAAGATGCGCGCGCACTTGTGACGCGATTTCTTAAAATTTGGCGCGGTTTTTGAAATGAGGCGCTTATCTACTTACTACTTAGGCACTCACTTGTTTGATAAACTTAAATTCATAACAATCAAAGTGAGTATTCGACGCTGGTCCTAAAATTATAAACCCGAGGCACTGAACGGTTTATTTCATTCAACTTTTTACCAAAAATGTTTCGCTCACAAAAACGAGTCAATTTAATTTTTTTTGTTCTTCTTTCACCCATGCAACCATGTAATTTTTTTTAATATTTTGACGTGCCCCTCCCATCATAGAGAGTTTACGGCAACCAGGTGGGCCTAAGATTTTTTGGGTAAAACCATAGAATCATCGTTAGAACAATACTCATGTTGTGTCTGTAGGGTTAATTAAGTAGACCACTAGATTTTTTAGTAATTAATGATGGTGTAAGTTCTAGAACTGTTAATCCAGTAATCTCCCGGTGACTTAAGTTTTAGAACAGAAAGAATCCACTGTATGATCTCATTAGTTTTTTACTAAAATATTTAAATAGTTAGTAATTTTGATGAGACTAATTACACCTAATTTAAAGTATCTAAAATAAGGGTATGTGATATTATTTGGCTGTGATAGAATCTCTTATGCCCTTATCAAGAAGAAGAATTCAAAAAAGTTAGATCTGTTTATAAAGTTTTCAACGCCAATCATTTTCAACCCTTTCGAATTGTTCTTCTCAATAGGGTTCATGCGTTTAGGTCAATTATTTGAATTGGTTGCCTAAGGCAATCAGTCTCGATATTTCTGAGTAATCTCCTAGTCATAAGTAATGTAAACTAGATCATTATTCACTATGTACGCAACTAACCACAAAACCACAGATCCTATTGTTTGAATAATATTTCAATTTTCCGTATGTAAGCGGTCACATAGTACATTAATAATTAAATTTTCCTTTTATAAGCAACGGCTTATCAATTTCTACCTAAGCGCGAGGTTCATATAATGCTAAAGTTACAAATAATTATTTCACTTATGTATAACAATATTTTTTTTTGCACGTACTGACCATCTCTTTTCATGTAAAAATCGATACTTTTTTTCAAAATCATTCAGTAAAGATGGCCAGTACCAGACTGAAATTGTTCTCTGTATACTACGTAATTTTAAGTAAAAATAATAAAAGACTGTGATATTTTTATTTTGATTTAATTTTTTACCCCAAACCCTGTGTTGAATAAAGAAACTCGCAATTAAGTATTTAGTAGGTAAATTAAATTTACATTTGCCTTCGCTGAGGCTCGAACTCAGGACTGCACGGTTGCTAGACTGATACCTTGCAGTCTAAGCCGAGCGGCCGATACTGTACTTCGTCCCTTCTCCTAGTTAGACGCTGGGCCTATATGATGACGTAGTTTTACGACTTTTTTTTTGCTTTAATTATTCTTGATTGTCTATCAATTGTGATCTTTTATTACGTGAGCTCATTTGATTAAGTAACAATCTTACTAATAGAGACTGAAATATTAAATACTAACAGATAGCCTAGGTCAACTGGTACATACAGCGGGCATTTAAAGGTTGACGAGATAATTTTTAAACTGCGTTATCGGCCGAATTATCTAGTTCATCTGGTAAATTAAGTATGCTGCACCTAGGAACAACAATTAGCTGTCAAATTAATAGTTACCTCCATTAAGGGTTAGATATTTTTCATACTTATTCTCTATCGTAATTTATAACCACTAGAATTTGAATTGCGCGCGCAAGCGCGCGCTTTAATACACAATTGCATATATTTCCATGCTTATGATATATTTAACAAATCACAAAACGAATAAATTGGCTTCACATATTTATTTCATGTCAATTTTATTTAACCCGATTTTCCAGCTTAATTGTTATTTTCACATAAAAAAGTGGTTTTTAATAGCTCATAGTGTGAATTTTTCAAAAACTACCTAATAGTAAACACAATAACTTGAAATAAAATCCATTTTTACCTAAAATTATTTTTTTAATCTCCTCATCAGCTCGTCCGTGGGACCCGTCCACATAAATAAAATTACATATTCAAGTTATTGGTTTGACTGCTGAAAATTTTGCCTATATATGTAGGAGATGCATGCGGTTATCAGTATCTTATCGCCACTGCAACGTGTTGACGTCTTGGCCGTTACTTCCAAAAACAATTAACGGTAAGTTTTATTCTCTTTTGGTAGTTTTTATTTCTTTCTACTAATTTGAATCATCTGAGTGTATGACATAACAAAAAATTAGGGAAAAGATTGTCTTTATAAGCAATCTCTGCAATTTCCCGCTAATTTCAAATAAAAATCGCTATGATTTTCGTATATTACGAGGTTTGGAGCTCTTTAAACTTAAAATTATGATTTTTGTTCTATTTTGAGCTCTCCAAGTTAGAAAATTGAACTTTCATATGTTTTTAAGCTCTTAGAGATAAAAAAATTCGGTGGATATTTAATAACATGCTTTTTTCAAAATTTTCATAATTCGATACCTCTCGAACGAACCAACCGATTTTGATGCAGTTGACGGCGATCGATACAGTTTTTGAGGTTAATAGCTTATTAGTTTTTGGTATTGATCGACAAAGCTGTTTAAGAATTATTTCACAAAAACATTTTGAAATCTTTAACACACATAGGTTCCGATAGGGGGCACAGTTTTAATTTCTCCTACCTCTACTTTCAGATTCTTCCCTCACTAAAGTCACCCAAGAGAGCTCGTAACAATGAACACCTCAGCCAACTCCCAAAATAATTCAGTAAGTACAATCAGTTTTAACCTTCCGTTACTCGCGCTAGTGAGGGAATCCCCGCATGCCAGCTTATGTTTTAAATATTAAAAAAATTATAAAACTTAGTATTGTAAACTTTCCAGAATTTGTATATTATTTATCTAAAAATGCTCTCAAACCAGAATTTTCAATTAATTTTGCTTAAAAATTTTTTTATTGAATTTAAAGTAACGACGTCTCGAGAACTGCGGCTTTTCCCCGCTAGCGCGTGTACTCTTGATACATAAATTTTTACTTGTGGTGTTGCCAGATTCTTATGTAGAGACTACGGACAGTGTTTTGCGCGCTTAATGAATCTGGCAACACTGTAGAGCTGAAAAGCATTGCGGCGATTCCCCGCGACGCGTGTAACGACGTCAGGATTTTAGGCGCGAGTGACGGAAGGTTAACTCCTCTGAGGTGAGAGATAAAGGCGAGGGTTGCAAACTTAATTCCTTGTCACCAAAATAAGTTATCTATGTACTCAACTGTTAGCGTGCACACAAATTAATTTGATACATATTTTCAGTAGTCAATAAATTTTAGTACAAATTTAAGGATGAACTTTCAAGTATTTTTGAACTCGCAGAGATTACATCACACCAGCTGTGTAGACGATGGAAGTAAACTTGTCCTAATTCCTGACATTCTCGGTGTTATCATTTGTTGTCACTCGCAAGTTGCTCGAACGATAACAATTGCATGCGAGAAAATAATAATTACTTTTGTTTGTTTACAGAGTTCCGGCTCTCATGAAAAGTTTTCCTCGATGTTACGGATGCATCTACTGATGGACCTCAAAGACTATCGCAAGATCAACAATGGATATTATTGCAGTTATTGCGGGGCTGAAATCAACTCTGGGAAAAAGAAAAATGAAGAAAGTAATGATGTGCACCGTAAAAAATAGAAAGTTTGATAATTGTATTTATTACTAGTTGTACTTATGCTATTTAGATTCCTTCCATAGCCTAGGAGTAGTTTTAACTAAAATTTTTAAATGCTATAATAAAGAATTGTATTTATACGAACTATTAAGACCATTTAAAACCTTATTTCCCCACTTACAGTCGACTCTGTCTAAAGGTTCCACCTCGGGGCAGGACCATTCGTTAAAAGTTCTCTCCCCTCCATGCGTATTTAGCCTCTATGCGCGTTGCGGGTGCGCAATAGAAAACATGACTCTTTACGGACATTCAAAAAGCGCGCTTAAATTGTACATTCTGATTGGTTATTAGTTTTAAGAGCAGGTGAATATCCTGGAACCTTTAACAAGCGTACCCGTGGAACCTTTAGACAGCGGAACCTATAGAGAGAGAAACTTTAGACAGAGTCGACAGTATACTACCGAACAATACAACAACGTCTTTCTAAGTCGCCAAGGTCTTAGTTTGGGCTAAAAACTTCTAAGACAGAGAAGAAAAGCAAACTTGATAGTAAATGTTTCCATAACATCTACGGAACATTATGCAGATGTCAGACTAATTGTACAGTACCAATAGCTTCATATTATTCCTCGACCTGGCATGTTTTTAATTAATAATAATAAACACCACAAAACTATTATCACAGAATTTATTACTTTTTCTTGGACTAATCTCCATTGACGGGCACTGAAACGTATTCGCTTAAACACGGACAGCTGGAACGGTCTCCATCCAGGCACAGCCACAAGTGCTTTTTGTACAACCTCAATTTGGTATGCATGTCTCCTACGGAAACCGATGCACCTTCTATCGTATTATACTGGAATTTATGTTCCTTTAAACTGGTGTAGATGATACACTCTATCGCTGCTAATGGGTAGCAAAACCATTTCTTCGGCATGTAGCACTTTCTTCCACCATAGTTCGCTGAAGAAGACATCTTTCACTAAAGGTATCCTTAATTTTATCTCAAGAGAAGTAGACTAGTATTTTGTTTGAGCAGAGAAAGGCCTCACGTCCATCTAGTTTGGGTATTTTTGCGAGAGTGATGAAACGTGTAGCACATATCTGTATTTTTATGAGCATAAATTGCACTACAAATTGATATAATTTATCGAAATATATAAAATGGTCAAAGACACCTAGTGACTTTTCCTGACATTCAGGATACAATAGATAAAGTTTCATTTCATGTTTACTAAGCTGATATTTATCGACAGACATTGTTCACTGCGCATTACCACAGTAACAATATCCATGAATAGGGCACATAATATAATAGTGACAAATGAGGTTTGAAACGAGTTGAATGTGCAACACAACACCCATAAGATGGTAACTGTTGCACTCACTAATTGATTCGCCCCCGCGCCGCAGTACGTCAGGTCATTCCCACGTGGCGCTCTGAAATCTTCACTTGTTTACGACAGATGGCGTAGGTCTGATTTGTTCAGCTGATCGATGCATCAGCTGGTTAGTAAACTAATAAAGTAACTTTAAGTATTTTTGGTTAACACATAAATGGAAATTAGTGAGGTATTCAATACCGTGTTGACGTAATAAATCATCTCGATACAATGTTACTTGGCATGTGTTCGATAACAATAACCCGCGTTTTCTTTTGTTATTTGCAGTCATTATTTATCGAATTCAATTTTTATTGGAGGGAAATAAAGTCTGGTTATCCTTGAATTGACTTTCAAAGCCTAGAGGTGATTCTAAAAGCACAAAAATTAGCATATCATGATAATTTGTCTATTTTTATTCTAAGTATGTGACTCGTCTTAATTTCACACACCTTGACCAAGGACTCGTTACGACCAATAATACAGCGCAGTATCTATAGTCATACCTACCTAAAGTGAAAATCCTGTAAAAAGTTAATAAGTGATGGGCAGTTTGGGATCCGGTACAACAGACACTAGTTCCATCTCTGAGCCATCAGACTAAGCTTACGCTCGCAACTGCCTTATCGACTTAAATCCGGTCAGCTGGTAGTTGCATCGTGATGTTTATTGGTTATGTCAGTGCTAGTGAGATAAACAAAAAGGTTGTAACTCAATTGCGTTCATTAGTTTACTTGTTAATCATGTGATACGCCAATCATCGATCTACAAATGTAAATATAATAAACGGGTTATCTTTCGTCAACAACTTTGCAGAAAAAATTTGTTTGGGAACAAAAACACGCTTACAAGTGAACACTTTTATTTTTATAAAAGCATATTTTATTGGACCTATCTATCACAGTCTATCAAAGTCACTGACAAGCTTCTAACAGGTCTTACACAACACAATATTTCACTTATGCTTGCACGCGTAGTTATCGATCCATACCCAAGAATACTCAAAAGTACTCGGTTTCTTGGACTGGTCAGACTCCTTACGGAACCAGACATTGTCTCCGTAGATTCTCGCTTTTGTTGGCACCTCACCAATCGTAACAGGAGCACTTTCGATTGTATTGTAACGGCTCTGGTGTTCTTTAAGACTGGTATATACGATACAATCCAGAGTCGCCGAAGGATACGAACCCCACTCTTTAGGGATGATATTTCTACTTTTTTTTGTGCAAAATGGAGTTTCCTTACGGGACTCAGACATTGTTTTCCGACAATCTGCGAAATCTAAAAACCTACTTTTCAAGGAATTTCAAAAAGACGTCTAACTGATGCGACTGCGTTTCCCTTTTAAAAGTGATAATAGTCTACATTAGCGTTTATATCCTTGCCAGTCAATTTTTGTTCCAGATATCAATTATCGAAACGACTTTGGTCAAGATCAAGACCATAATGTATTCGCAGTTCGTACGGGCTTGAAAATAGCAGACGCTTAGTGTAGGTTAGGTTTGTTGACTCGTATAATCAGCAGACATTGACCTCGTTCGACGAGTAACGTACTTTTCTGACTAAGCTTTCCTGATTAAGATAATCACCGTCTTTTCTAAGAGAATTATCTTGAAGTCACTACATTAGCAAGTGCCAGATTCTAATCATTCTACTCGTCAATAAGCTCCGTCCTATTGACTATTATGAAGTCATCGTACTGACACGGTTTATTTATCGTTTCAACACTTGAAGGTCAACTTCATTCATGAAATGTTTGTATGACAGCTTTGATTGTGCGCTTGCATAGCTGCCAATGGCCGTCGATTAGCCGGTCATTCACCTCGGCTAACATGTGGAACGCTTCTGTTTTTATTGTTTATTATTGGTGTCAAGGTTATTCAGATAAACAAGTGTGCGCGTTCTGTAAGAAAAGTGTTAGTTTATTTCTGAAAGGTGGCAAAGATCAACAAAAGGATTAATTTTAAAAAAAGGCCATTTGGCAGACAAAATGGAAGTTGATTTCATGTTAAGCAAAACATATAGAAAATCGCCTATTACCTAATTGCACAGAATAACTTAAATTTTAGGCATTTGATTTCTATATTTTGTTTACTTCTTAACATTCACTTTTGTGTTATGATATGAACAAACTTTTTTCAATGAGATTTTTAGAACTTTTCTAAAACGAATGCAAGAGCAAAATTTTATTGAATGAATACTAAAATGGACAATTTTTTGGTCTAGAGATGTGTATTGGTATGCCAATTGAAGTTAATCTAACAATCTTTCAGATGTAATTCACAGAAATTTGATAACTTGTGCCAATCAAAACTTATTTCAAGGGGAATCGGGAAAAGTACGATTTTTCAAAATTTTGAAAATTTCAAAGTACTGTCATTTCTAGAATAATTGACCGATCAAGCACATACTTGAACTTGACCTTCATAATCGTCAAAAAAAAAAGTATGTTGAGTTTAATCACGATCTGTTTAGAATTGTAGAGGTTATCGTCGTGACAAGCCGCGTTCTATCGTATAAATATACATACATACATTTATAAACTTTTGAACCCTATGTCTTTTCTGATTCAGCTCGATGAGTTGCGTCATAAGGACAAATACAAAAGTTAGATTTCTATAAAATCTACTAAAAAGTGTTTATTGCTTAAACGTTTTGAGTCAGAACAATGAGCGTCCTTAAAACTACAATATTTTATTTCCGAGTACAAAGCAATAGACATAAGCCCATTTTCTGGCTCTAGACCATTTACAAAATATAAAAAAAGAAATAAACGATAAATTACACACCACAAGAAATGGATGTTCTTCTAAAACCCGAAGACATCATGGAAAGTTGTGCGTCGGACATCGAACCAACTAGGGCAGTTTCTTGAGCCTTATAGGTCAACGTTCAATGGAACAATCTATTTTTTCTGTAGGCCGTATTTGTCCACGTAGGTAATAGCATATTCTCGAGGGTGTGGGTTGCTTCTGACATCACCGTAGCGCTTCATCCATAAGCGTTTGTCGTTGTACTCCAGCTTGGCTGCGACGTCGCCGATTTGGACAACAGTGCCCTCTACTTTCTTGTAAATGTTCCAATGACTAACAAGATTGACCTGCAGCACGTTTTCCACAGTTTGCTGTGGATATTTCTTCCATTCCTTCGGCACGATGCACATCGACTTGTTGTCATGCCGCGAGTAGCGCGAGAACGCCGAATTCTTAGATGGCGCGAAGGATGATGAGGATGACGATTGAGACATCTTGTCTTGCAATAATTCAAGCTGTGCCGTTGGTTCAACTGTCAAAGATGCTCAAAATCTAGGCTTATATACCTCATTGGTAGAGAGAGTCAATACACCAATTAAAGGCTCAATAAACCTTAATTACCTTCTGAACTAGGACTGTACCTAAAGTTTTGTACAATTGAAATGAGTTTTT
Source organism: Coleophora flavipennella (assembly GCA_947284805.1). Classification (NCBI taxonomy): domain Eukaryota; kingdom Metazoa; phylum Arthropoda; class Insecta; order Lepidoptera; family Coleophoridae; genus Coleophora; species Coleophora flavipennella. The sequence continues at coordinate 2,247,508 of OX369263.1, read as the reverse complement.
TATTGACATGATGACTTATTGAGTGTAGGAGCAAAGATTTTGATTTACAAATATTTTTTATCAACATACAAATGTTGATAAAAAATACTGTCAGAAAGATAAATTATTATTGATCCGATTGAAAATACTTTTTAATAGATTTTTTCAATTTTAGGGAGAAAAAACCGGGTTTTAATGACATAAAGTGGGAAAAAAGTAAACTTTGATAGTCTTGTGGATAGGGTAACTAAAAAAATATTTAATTTTAGGTCTTAATTTTTTTTTAAATCTTTTATTAAACTTAAGTAAAAAACCCTATTGACTTTCACAGCTTGTTATTATTTTGTTGGATTATAATTAAAATATTTCGACAAGGAGTTATACCCAATTTCTCATCATTTGTCAGCCTTATATTATATTTCTATAGTAAACAGAGTATTCTTTCTTACAGTTAACTTGCGCATGCGCATCGACTTATAATTAACTTTACAGAAGCAAAAGGGCATTTAACTCGCGGGAAATTTAAGTAACTAAGCAATCATTTTATTCTGTATTCGTTTTTTTCGTTTTCAGTATAAAATTATTGAAACATTGAAATTAATATCATGGTTTGCTAATCAAGAGTTATTTTTGACACATTAAATTTTTCATTTAAACATTTGATGTCTGGCATGACCGCTTAAAGCATGCACATTTGGTCTTACCAAACTTTGTCGCTTATTTTATTTTTATTAAAGTATTATTTTGTGTTTAATCCCAGCACAAAGTGACCTGACTTGGATTACAATTGAACCCAAAACTGCAGTACATATTCTGCAAAATAGGATGAAAAATAATAGTCTATAAGCACCGATCGTACCATCTTAAGTACCTGTCAACTTTCAATGCTATCTTAGTTACAAAATTATTGATATTGACAGAACTCAATGAAGTTATTTAAAATGTACGCACAGCAATCACATGATTGGAATCGAAATCATGGTCAACACTCAAACGAATTGAATGGCTACTTATAGGCTCATTCTTATAATAAATTTGTTGGCTTATTTTGAATGCTGACAAGTGATTGACCTACTTGCGACTAAAAAAATTTTCCCGTATTTTCAAGTAAAATTTCACCATATAATTGCCTGATGGCCAATTGCGTTAGTTGAATTATGATAGTGACCTAATGAAGAACAATTCTAAAATAAAATCAAGACTACTCTCGAATTACTTTGTTAGTCTTGAGCTTTCCTAATATTGAATTTTAATGACGAACTATTTCCAAGTATTTTTCACTTTGAAAAAAGACGTCTAACTTGCGGGATCAAGAGTCATCCTGTTTAC